>OY294064.1:3043248-3686497 GCA_958510865.1 Myrrha octodecimguttata | reverse complement strand
GGAAGAACTGATGGCTGTGGGATTCTATTATTGCTTTTTATCATTGACACTAACGAGCTCAAGAACTTCACAGCTGAAAACTACACGTAGGTTTCACTGAATTCTTGAAAATGAGCCAAATATAGCGATTTTGGGGGGTCTAGACCCTTAGTAAAATTTCGATGGAAATTCGAGAAAATAGATTTCCTTCAAAGTCGGTATAATCGGAGAGGGTTCAATGCTGAATTATAATCTGCAATTCCTAATCGATTCCGTCAATTGAGAGATGAAATAATTGACTTTGAAATTTCACATTTTGGAAATTTCCCATTTGACAGGTGAAAATCTAAACGGTAGGAGTTATCGATTAAAATGATAAATTAATCATATTCAGCGACATCAAAAACCTATATTTCCATACCAAACTTGCCGATAACTCTTGTATTTTCGAGAAGAATTCAATTCGTTACTTTAGCGTTTTTTATTTCCGAGTTTTGTTTGAAGGACCCTACAAGGAAGAACTGATGGCTGTGGGATTCTATTATTGCTTTTTATCATTGACACTAACGAGCTCAAGAACTTCACAGCTGAAAACTACACGTAGGTTTCACTGAATTCTTGAAAATGAGCCAAATATAGCGATTTTGGGGGGTCTAGACCCTTAGTAAAATTTCGATGGAAATTCGAAAAAATAGATTTCCTTCAAAGTCGGTATAATCGGAGAGGGTTCAATGCTGAATTATAATCTGCAATTCCTAATCGATTCCGTCAATTGAGAGATGAGATAATTGACTTTGAAATTTCACATTTTGGAAATTTCCCATTTGACAGGTGAAAATCTAAACGGTAGGAGTTATCGATAAAATGATGTATTAATCATATTCAGCGACCTCAAAAACCTATATTTCCATACCAAACTTGCCGATAACTCTTGTATTTTCGAGAAGAATTCAATTCGTTACTTTAGCGTTTTTTATTTCCGAGTTTTGTTTGAAGGACCCTACAAGGAAGAACTGAAGGCTGTGGGATTCTATTATTGCTTTTTATCATTGAAACTAACGAGCTCAAGAACTTCACAACTGAAAACTACACGTAGGTTTCACTGAATTCTTGAAAATGAGCCAAATATAGCGATTTTGGGGGGTCTAGACCCTTAGTAAAATTTCGATGGAAATTCGAAAAAATAGATTTCCTTCAAAGTCGGTATAATCGGAGAGGGTTCAATGCTGAATTATAATCTGCAATTCCTAATCGATTCCGTCAATTGAGAGATGAAATAATTGACTTTGAAATTTCACATTTTGGAAATTTCCCATTTGACAGGTGAAAATCTAAACGGTAGGAGTTATCGATGAAATGATAAATTAATCATATTCAGCGACCTCAAAAACCTATATTTCCATACCAAACTTGCGATAACTCTTGTATTTTCGAGAAGAATTCAATTCGTTACTTTAGCGTTTTTTATTTCCGAGTTTTGTTTGAAGGACCCTACAAGGAAGGACTGATGGCTGTGGGATTCTATTATTGCTTTTTATCATTGACACTAACGAGCTCAAGAACTTCACAGCTGAAAACTACACGTAGGTTTCACTGAATTCTTGAAAATGAGCCAAATATAGCGATTTTGGGGGGTCTAGACCCTTAGTAAAATTTCGATGGAATTCGAGAAAATAGATTTCCTTCAAAGTCGGTATAATCGGAGAGGGTTCAATGCTGAATTATAATCTGCAATTCCTATCGATTCCGTCAATTGAGAGATGAAATAATTGACTTTGAAATTTCACATTTTGGAAATTTCCCATTTGACAGGTGAAAATCTAAACGGTAGGAGTTATCGATAAAATGATAAATTAATCATATTCAGCGACCTCAAAAACCTATATTTCTATACCAAACTTGCCGATAACTCTTGTATTTTCGAGAAGAATTCAATTCGTTACTTTAGCGTTTTTTATTTCCGAGTTTTGTTTGAAGGACCCTACAAGGAAGAACTGATGGCTGTGGGATTCTATTATTGCTTTTTATCATTAACACTAACGAGCTCAAGAACTTCACAGCTGAAAACTACACGTAGGTTTCACTGAATTCTTGAAAATGAGCCAAATATAGCGATTTTGGGGGGTCTAGACCCTTAGTAAAATTTCGATGGAAATTCGAAAAAATAGATTTCCTTCAAAGTCGGTATAATCGGAGAGGGTTCAATGCTAAATTATAATCTGCAATTCCTAATCGATTCCGTCAATTGAGAGATGAAATAATTGACTTTGAAATTTCACATTTTGGAAATTTCCCATTTGACAGGTGAAAATCTAAACGGTAGGAGTTATCGATAAAATGATGTATTAATCATATTCAGCGACCTCAAAAACCTATATTTCCATACCAAACTTGCCGATAACTCTTGTATTTTCGAGAAGAATTCAATTCGTTACTTTAGCGTTTTTTATTTCCGAGTTTTGTTTGAAGGACCCTACAAGGAAGAACTGATGGCTGTGGGATTCTATTATTGCTTTTTATCATTGACACTAACGAGCTCAAGAACTTCACAGCTGAAAACTACACGTAGGTTTCACTGAATTCTTGAAAAATGAGCCAAATATAGCGATTTTGGGGGGTCTAGACCCTTAGTAAAATTTCGATGGAATTCGAAAAAATAGATTTCCTTCAAAGTCGGTATAAATCGGAGAGGGTTCAATGCTGAATTATAATCTGCAATTCCTAATCGATTCCGTCAATTGAGAGATGAAATAATTGACTTTGAAATTTCACATTTTGGAAATTTCCCATTTGACAGGTGAAAATCTAAACGGTAGGAGTTATCGATGAAATGATAAATTAATCATATTCAGCGACCTCAAAAACCTATATTCCCATACCGAATTTGCCGATAACTCTTGTATTTTCGAGAAGAATTCAATTCGTTACTTTAGCGTTTTTTATTTCCGAGTTTTGTTTGAAGGACCCTACAAGGAAGAACTGATGGCTGTGGGATTCTATTATTGCTTTTTATCATTGACACTAACGAGCTCAAGAACTTCACAGCTGAAAACTACACGTAGGTTTCACTGAATTCTTGAAAATGAGCCAAATATAGCGATTTTGGGGGGTCTAGACCCTTAGTAAAATTTCGATGGAAATTCGAGAAAATAGATTTCCTTCAAGGTCGGTATAATCGGAGAGGGTTCAATGCTGAATTATAATCTGCAATTCCTAATCGATTCCGTCAATTGAGAGATGAAATAATTGACTTTGAAATTTCACATTTTGGAAATTTCCCATTTGACAGGTGAAAATCTAAACGGTAGTGAGTTATCGATAAAATGATAAATTAATCATATTCAGCGACCTCAAAAACCTATATTTCCATACCAAACTTGCCGATAACTCTTGTATTTTCGAGAAGAATTCAATTCGTTACTTTAGCGTTTTTTTATTTCCGAGTTTTGTTTGAAGGACCCTACAAGGAAGAACTGATGGCTGTGGGATTCTATTATTGCTTTTTATCATTGACACTAACGAGCTCAAGAACTTCACAGCTGAAAACTACACGTAGGTTTCACTGAATTCTTGAAAATGAGCCAAATATAGCGATTTTGGGGGGTCTAGACCCTTAGTAAAATTTCGATGGAAATTCGAAAAAATAGATTTCCTTCAAAGTCGGTATAATCGGAGAGGGTTCAATGCTGAATTATAATCTGCAATTCCTAATCGATTCCGTCAATTGAGAGATGAAATAATTGACTTTGAAATTTCACATTTTGGAAATTTCCCATTTGACAGGTGAAAATCTAAACGGTAGGAGTTATCGATAAAATGATGTATTAATCATATTCAGCGACCTCAAAAACCTATATTTCCATACCAAACTTGCCGATAACTCTTGTATTTTCGAGAAGAATTCAATTCGTTATTTTAGCGTTTTTTATTTCCGAGTTTTGTTTGAAGGACCCTACAAGGAAGAACTGATGGCTGCGGGATTCTATTATTGCTTTTTATCATTGACACTAACGAGCTCAAGAACTTCACAGCTGAAAACTACACGTAGGTTTCACTGAATTCTTGAAAATGAGCCAAATATAGCGATTTTGGGGGGTCTAGACCCTTAGTAAAATTTCGATGGAAATTCGAAAAAATAGATTTCCTTCAAAGTCGGTATAATCGGAGAGGGTTCAATGCTAAATTATTATCTGCAATTCCTAATCGATTCCGTCAATTGAGAGATGAAATAATTGACTTTGAAATTTCACATTTTGGAAATTTCCCATTTGACAGGTGAAAATCTAAACGGTGGGAGTTATCGATAAAATGATGTATTAATCATATTCAGCGACCTCAAAAACCTATATTTCCATACCAAACTTGCCGATAACTCTTGTATTTCGAGAAGAATTCAATCGTTACTTTAGCGTTTTTTATTTCCGAGTTTTGTTTGAAGGACCCTACAAGGAAGAACTGATGGCTGTGGATTCTATTATTGCTTTTTATCATTGACACTAACGAGCTCAAGAACTTCACAGCTGAAAACTACACGTAGGTTTCACTGAATTCTTGAAAATGAGCCAAATATAGCGATTTTGGGGGGGTCTAGACCCTTAGTAAAATTTCGATGGAAATTCGAGAAAATAGATTTCCTTCAAAGTCGGTATAATCGGAGAGGGTTCAATGCTGAATTATAATCTGCAATTCCTAATCGATTCCGTCAATTGAGAGATGAAATAATTGACTTTGAAATTTCACATTTTGGAAATTCCCCATTTGACAGGTGAAAATCTAAACGGTAGGAGTTATCGATAAAATGATGTATTAATCATATTCAGCGACCTCAAAAACCTATATTTCCATACCAAACTTGCCGATAACTCTTGTATTTTCGAGAAGAATTCAATTCGTTACTTTAGCGTTTTTCATTTCCGAGTTTTTGTTTGAAGGACCCTACAAGGAAGAACTGATGGCTGTGGATTCTATTATTGCTTTTTATCATTGACACTAACGAGCTCAAGAACTTCACAGCTGAAAACTACACGTAGGTTTCACTGAATTCTTGAAAATGAGCCAAATATACCGATTTTGGGGGGTCTAGACCCTTAGTAAAATTTCGATGGAAATTCGAAAAAATAGATTTCCTTCAAAGTCGGTATAATCGGAGAGGGTTCAATGCTGAATTATAATCTGCAATTCCTAATCGATTCCGTCAATTGAGAGATGAAATAATTGACTTTGAAATTTCACATTTTGGAAATTTCCCATTTGACAGGTGAAAATCTAAACGGTAGGAGTTATCGATAAAATGATGTATTAATCATATTCAGCGACCTCAAAAACCTATATTTCCATACCAAACTTGCCGATAACTCTTGTATTTTCGAGAAGAATTCAATTCGTTACTTTAGCGTTTTTTATTTCCGAGTTTTGTTTGAAGGACCCTACAAGGAAGAACTGATGGCTGTGGGATTCTATTATTGCTTTTTATCATTGACACTAACGAGCTCAAGAACTTCACAGCTGAAAACTACACGTAGGTTTCACTGAATTCTTGAAAATGAGCCAAATATAGCGATTTTGGGGGGTCTAGACCCTTAGTAAAATTTCGATGGAAATTCGAGAAAATAGATTTCCTTCAAAGTCGGTATAATCGGAGAGGGTTCAATGCTGAATTATAATCTGCAATTCCTAATCGATTCCGTCAATTGAGAGATGAAATAATTGACTTTGAAATTTCACATTTTGGAAATTTCCCATTTGACAGGTGAAAATCTAAACGGTAGGAGTTATCGATAAAATGATAAATTAATCATATTCAGCGACCTCAAAAACCTATATTTCCATACCAAACTTGCCGATAACTCTTGTATTTTCGAGAAGAATTCAATTCGTTACTTTAGCGTTTTTTATTTCCGAGTTTTGTTTGAAGGACCCTACAAGGAAGAACTGATGGCTGTGGGATTCTATTATTGCTTTTTATCATTGACACTAACGAGCTCAAGAACTTCACAGCTGAAAACTACACGTAGGTTTCACTGAATTCTTGAAAATGAGCCAAATATAGCGATTTTGGGGGGTCTAGACCCTTAGTAAAATTTCGATGGAAATTCGAAAAAATAGATTTCCTTCAAAGTCGGTATAATCGGAGAGGGTTCAATGCTGAATTATAATCTGCAATTCCTAATCGATTCCGTCAATTGAGAGATGAAATAATTGACTTTGAAATTTCACATTTTGGAAATTTCCCATTTGACAGGTGAAAATCTAAACGGTAGGAGTTATCGATAAAATGATGTATTAATCATATTCAGCGACCTTAAAAACCTATATTTCCATACCAAACTTGCCGATAACTCTTGTATTTTCGAGAAGAATTCAATTCGTTACTTTAGCGTTTTTTATTTCCGAGTTTTGTTTGAAGGACCCTACAAGGAAGAACTGATGGCTGTGGGATTCTATTATTGCTTTTTATCATTGACACTAACGAGCTCAAGAACTTCACAGCTGAAAACTACACGTAGGTTTCACTGAATTCTTGAAAATGAGCCAAATATAGCGATTTTGGGGGGTCTAGACCCTTAGTAAAATTTCGATGGAAATTCGAGAAAATAGATTTCCTTCAAAGTCGGTATAATCGGAGAGGGTTCAATGCTGAATTATAATCTGCAATTCCTAATCGATTCCGTCAATTGAGAGATGAAATAATTGACTTTGAAATTTCACATTTTGGAAATTTCCCATTTGACAGGTGAAAATCTAAACGGTAGGAGTTATCGATAAAATGATAAATTAATCATATTCAGCGACCTCAAAAACCTATATTTCCATACCAAACTTGCCGATAACTCTTGTATTTTCGAGAAGAATTCAATTCGTTACTTTAGCGTTTTTTATTTCCGAGTTTTGTTTGAAGGACCCTACAAGGAAGAACTGATGGCTGTGGGATTCTATTATTGCTTTTTATCATTGACACTAACGAGCTCAAGAACTTCACAGCTGAAAACTACACGTAGGTTTCACTGAATTCTTGAAAATGAGCCAAATATAGCGATTTTGGGGGGTCTAGACCCTTAGTAAAATTTCGATGGAAATTCGAGAAAATAGATTTCCTTCAAAGTCGGTATAATCGGAGAGGGTTCAATGCTGAATTATAATCTGCAATTCCTAATCGATTCCGTCAATTGAGAGATGAAATAATTGACTTTGAAATTTCACATTTTGGAAATTTCCCATTTGACAGGTGAAAATCTAAACGGTAGGAGTTATCGATGAAATGATAAATTAATCATATTCAGCGACCTCAAAAACCTATATTTCCATACCAAACTTGCCGATAACTCTTGTATTTTCGAGAAGAATTCAATTCGTTACTTTAGCGTTTTTTATTTCCGAGTTTTGTTTGAAGGACCCTACAAGGAAGAACTGATGGCTGTGGGATTCTATTATTGCTTTTTATCATTGACACTAACGAGCTCAAGAACTTCACAGCTGAAAACTACACGTAGGTTTCACTGAATTCTTGAAAATGAGCCAAATATAGCGATTTTGGGGGGTCTAGACCCTTAGTAAAATTTCGATGGAAATTCGAGAAAATAGATTTCCTTCAAAGTCGGTATAATCGGAGAGGGTTCAATGCTGAATTATAATCTGCAATTCCTAATCGATTCCGTCAATTGAGAGATGAAATAATTGACTTTGAAATTTCACATTTTGGAAATTTCCCATTTGACAGGTGAAAATCTAAACGGTAGGAGTTATCGATAAAATGATAAATTAATCATATTCAGCGACCTCAAAAACCTATATTTCCATACCAAACTTGCCGATAACTCTTGTATTTTCGAGAAGAATTCAATTCGTTACTTTAGCGTTTTTTATTTCCGAGTTTTGTTTGAAGGACCCTACAAGGAAGAACTGATGGCTGTGGGATTCTATTATTGCTTTTTATCATTGACACTAACGAGCTCAAGAACTTCACAGCTGAAAACTACACGTAGGTTTCACTGAATTCTTGAAAATGAGCCAAATATAGCGATTTTGGGGGGTCTAGACCCTTAGTAAAATTTCGATGGAAATTCGAAAAAATAGATTTCCTTCAAAGTCGGTATAATCGGAGAGGGTTCAATGCTGAATTATAATCTGCAATTCCTAATCGATTCCGTCAATTGAGAGATGAAATAATTGACTTTGAAATTTCACATTTTGGAAATTTCCCATTTGACAGGGGAAAATCTAAACGGTAGGAGTTATCGATAAAATGATGTATTAATCATATTCAGCGACCTTAAAAACCTATATTTCCATACCAAACTTGCCGATAACTCTTGTATTTTCGAGAAGAATTCAATTCGTTACTTTAGCGTTTTTTATTTCCGAGTTTTGTTTGAAGGACCCTACAAGGAAGAACTGATGGCTGTGGGATTCTATTATTGCTTTTTATCATTGACACTAACGAGCTCAAGAACTTCACAGCTGAAAACTACACGTAGGTTTCACTGAATTCTTGAAAATGAGCCAAATATAGCGATTTTGGGGGGTCTAGACCCTTAGTAAAATTTCGATGGAAATTCGAAAAAATAGATTTCCTTCAAAGTCGGTATAATCGGAGAGGGTTCAATGCTGAATTATAATCTGCAATTCCTAATCGATTCCGTCAATTGAGAGATGAAATAATTGACTTTGAAATTTCACATTTTGGAAATTTCCCATTTGACAGGTGAAAATCTAAACGGTAGGAGTTATCGATAAAATGATGTATTAATCATATTCAGCGACCTCAAAAACCTATATTTCCATACCAAACTTGCCGATAACTCTTGTATTTTCGAGAAGAATTCAATTCGTTACTTTAGCGTTTTTTATTTCCGAGTTTTGTTTGAAGGACCCTACAAGGAAGAACTGATGGCTGTGGGATTCTATTATTGCTTTTTATCATTGACACTAACGAGCTCAAGAACTTCACAGCTGAAAACTACACGTAGGTGTCACTGAATTCTTGAAAATGAGCCAAATATAGCGATTTTGGGGGGTCTAGACCCTTAGTAAAATTTCGATGGAAATTCGAAAAAATAGATTTCCTTCAAAGTCGGTATAATCGGAGAGGGTTCAATGCTGAATTATAATCTGCAATTCCTAATCGATTCCGTCAATTGAGAGATGAAATAATTGACTTTGAAATTTCACATTTTGGAAATTTCCCATTTGACAGGTGAAAATCTAAACGGTAGGAGTTATCGATGAAATGATGTATTAATCATATTCAGCGACCTCAAAAACCTATATTTCCATACCAAACTTGCCGATAACTCTTGTATTTTCGAGAAGAATTCAATTCGTTACTTTAGCGTTTTTTATTTCCGAGTTTTGTTTGAAGGACCCTACAAGGAAGAACTGATGGCTGTGGGATTCTATTATTGCTTTTTATCATTAACACTAACGAGCTCAAGAACTTCACAGCTGAAAACTACACGTAGGTTTCACTGAATTCTTGAAAATGAGCCAAATATAGCGATTTTGGGGGGTCTAGACCCTTAGTAAAATTTCGATGGAAATTCGAGAAAATAGATTTCCTTCAAAGTCGGTATAATCGGAGAGGGTTCAATGCTGAATTATAATCTGCAATTCCTAATCGATTCCGTCAATTGAGAGATGAAATAATTGACTTTGAAATTTCACATTTTGGAAATTTCCCATTTGACAGGTGAAAATCTAAACGGTAGGAGTTATCGATAAAATGATGTATTAATCATATTCAGCGACCTCAAAAACCTATATTTCCATACCAAACTTGCCGATAACTCTTGTATTTTCGAGAAGAATTCAATTCGTTACTTTAGCGTTTTTTATTTCCGAGTTTTGTTTGAAGGACCCTACAAGGAAGAACTGATGGCTGTGGGATTCTATTATTGCTTTTTATCATTGACACTAACGAGCTCAAGAACTTCACAGCTGAAAACTACACGTAGGTTCCACTGAATTCTTGAAAATGAGCCAAATATACCGATTTTGGGGGGTCTAGACCCTTAGTAAAATTTCGATGGAAATTCGAAAAAATAGATTTCCTTCAAAGTCGGTATAATCGGAGAGGATTCAATGCTGAATTATAATCTGCAATTCCTAATCGATTCCGTCAATTGAGAGATGAAATAATTGACTTTGAAATTTCACATTTTGGAAATTTCCCATTTGACAGGTGAAAATCTAAACGGTAGGAGTTATCGATAAAATGATGTATTACTCATATTCAGCGACCTCAAAAACCTATATTTCCATACCAAACTTGCCGATAACTCTTGTATTTTCGAGAAGAATTCAATTCGTTACTTTAGCGTTTTTTATTTCCGAGTTTTGTTTGAAGGACCCTACAAGGAAGAACTGATGGCTGTGGGATTCTATCATTGCTTTTTATCATTGACACTAACGAGCTCAAGAACTTCACAGCTGAAAACTACACGTAGGTTTCACTGAATTCTTGAAAATGAGCCAAATATAGCGATTTTGGGGGGTCTAGACCCTTAGTAAAATTTCGATGGAAATTCGAGAAAATAGATTTCCTTCAAAGTCGGTATAATCGGAGAGGGTTCAATGCTGAATTATAATCTGCAATTCCTAATCGATTCCGTCAATTGAGAGATGAAATAATTGACTTTGAAATTTCACATTTTGGAAATTTCCCATTTGACAGGTGAAAATCTAAACGGTAGGAGTTATCGATAAAATGATAAATTAATCATATTCAGCGACCTCAAAAACCTATATTTCCATACCAAACTTGCCGATAACTCTTGTATTTTCTAGAAGAATTCAATTCGTTACTTTAGCGTTTTTTATTTCCGAGTTTTGTTTGAAGGACCCTACAAGGAAGAACTGATGGCTGTGGGATTCTATTATTGCTTTTTATCATTGACACTAACGAGCTCAAGAACTTCACAGCTGAAAACTACACGTAGGTTTCACTGAATTCTTGAAAATGAGCCAAATATAGCGATTTTGGGGGGTCTAGACCCTTAGTAAAATTTCGATGGAAATTCGAAAAAATAGATTTCCTTCAAAGTCGGTATAATCGGAGAGGGTTCAATGCTGAATTATAATCTGCAATTCCTAATCGATTCCGTCAATTGAGAGATGAAATAATTGACTTTGAAATTTCACATTTTGGAAATTTCCCATTTGACAGGTGAAAATCTAAACGGTAGGATTTATCGATAAAATGATGTATTAATCATATTCAGCGACCTCAAAAACCTATATTTCCATACCAAACTTGCCGATAACTCTTGTATTTTCGAGAAGAATTCAATTCGTTACTTTAGCGTTTTTTATTTCCGAGTTTTGTTTGAAGGACCCTACAAGGAAGAACTGATGGCTGTGGGATTCTATTATTGCTTTTTATCATTGACACTAACGAGCTCAAGAACTTCACAGCTGAAAACTACACGTAGGTTTCACTGAATTCTTGAAAATGAGCCAAATATAGCGATTTTGGGGGGTCTAGACCCTTAGTAAAATTTCGATGGAAATTCGAGAAAATAGATTTCCTTCAAAGTCGGTATAATCGGAGAGGGTTCAATGCTGAATTATAATCTGCAATTCCTAATCGATTCCGTCAATTGAGAGATGAAATAATTGACTTTGAAATTTCACATTTTGGAAATTTCCCATTTGACAGGTGAAAATCTAAACGGTAGGAGTTATCGATAAAATGATAATTTAATCATATTCAGCGACCTCAAAAACCTATATTTCCATACCAAACTTGCCGATAACTCTTGTATTTTCGAGAAGAATTCAATTCGTTACTTTAGCGTTTTTTATTTCCGAGTTTTGTTTGAAGGACCCTACAAGGAAGAACTGATGGCTGTGGGATTCTATTATTGCTTTTTATCATTGACACTAACGAGCTCAAGAACTTCACAGCTGAAAACTACACGTAGGTTTCACTGAATTCTTGAAAATGAGCCAAATATAGCGATTTTGGGGGGTCTAGACCCTTAGTAAAATTTCGATGGAAATTCGAGAAAATAGATTTCCTTCAAAGTCGGTATAATCGGAGAGGGTTCAATGCTGAATTATAATCTGCAATTCCCAATCGATTCCGTCAATTGAGAGATGAAATAATTGACTTTGAAATTTCACATTTTGGAAATTTCCCATTTGACAGGTGAAAATCTAAACGGTAGGAGTTATCGATAAAATGATGTATTAATCATATTCAGCGACCTCAAAAACCTATATTTCCATACCAAACTTGCCGATAACTCTTGTATTTTCGAGAAGAATTCAATTCGTTACTTTAGCGTTTTTTATTTCCGAGTTTTGTTTGAAGGACCCTACAAGGAAGAACTGATGGCTGTGGGATTCTATTATTGCTTTTTATCATTGACACTAACGAGCTCAAGAACTTCACAGCTGAAAACTACACGTAGGTTTCACTGAATTCTTGAAAATGAGCCAAATATAGCGATTTTGGGGGGTCTAGACCCTTAGTAAAATTTCGATGGAAATTCGAAAAAATAGATTTCCTTCAAAGTCGGTATAATCGGAGAGGGTTCAATGCTGAATTATAATCTGCAATTCCTAATCGATTCCGTCAATTGAGAGATGAAATAATTGACTTTGAAATTTCACATTTTGGAAATTTCCCATTTTTTTTTTTTTGAGGAAATTAAATACACCAAGAAAATAGAATTGATTAATGAAAAACGTATATTGCACACAAATGACACACGTTCAACTATTCTGATTCATAGCTAACTCAATTAACAGAATTATGTGGTTACTATGAAACATGATGACTACAGAATATTATATATTAGGTTGTGTTTAATATTTTTCCTACATCCTCCCTTAAACATAACCCCATCTTCGAAGAACAATAAACCAATTTAGGGTGTGAGGTGACTTTAGTGAGTGCATCAGCAACCATCGCATCCGTCTGTATGTAGCGAACATCAATGGCCCCTCCAAGTACTCTGTCACGAACAAAATGGTGCCTCACATCTATGTGTTTGGTCCTGGCGTGGTAGTTGTCACAACCTGAAAGTTTTATAGAACTTTGATTATCACTGTGAATAATCATGGCCTCATCCTTGAGTTGTGGCCAAAAACTTTCTTGAAATTGCTTTAACCACAAAGCTTCTTGTACACAAGACGACAAAGACATGTATTCAGCCTCTGTTGTAGATAGAGCCACAGTAGGCTGACGCCTTGAATTCCAACTAATTGCTCCTCCCTGAAACAGAAATGTGTAACCTGTACAGGAACGCCGGTCATCTTCTGAGCTGGCCCAGTCTGCATCACAGTATCCATGGGTCATAGTCTCCTCCAAGTTTTGCTTATAACTCAGTCTATAATCCTGAGTGCCTTTCAAGTAACGCATAATTCTCTTAAGTGCAATCCAATGCTTCATTTCAGGCTTGTTATTATATTTGCTCAACATATTAATAACAAAACTTATGTCAGGCCTAGTAATTTGAGAAATGTATAATAAGCATCCGATTATCTCCTGATATGGAATATCATGTAAAATGTTTGTTTCCTCTGATTTTTGTAACTTGGAATTCAAATCCATTGGAGTTTTCACAGATTTACAATCTGACATTCCATATATTTCTAATACTTGTTGTATATATTTTTTCTGATCTAAATAAATTATGCCTTTCTCTTTATCTCGTTCAACATGTATTCCTATACAGTAACGTATCTCTCCAAGATCCTTCATTTTGAATTTTTTATGCAATTCTCCTTTTATGTAACATTTCGACTCCTCATTATTAGTGAATAAAATCAAATCATCAACATATATGGCTAGAAAAACCATGTTGTCTTTGTCTTTGATTTTATAATAAATGCAAAGATCTTGCTTCGACTGTTCTAGTCCCATTTCTTTCAATGTGAAATCAAGCTTCTTGTTCCATTGCCTGCTAGCCTGTTTCAAACCATAAAGTGATTTCTTTAATCGACATACTTGTTCACCAATGCAGTACATAGGAGGCTGCATCATATAAATCTCCTCTTCTATGTCACCTTGAAGAAAAGCAGACACTGCATCCATTTGCCATATATCCAAATTATATTTAACCGATAAGGCAAATAAATATCTCAATGATGCAAGTCTGACAACAGGTGAAAAAACCTCCTTATAGTCAATTCCAAATTTTTGTGAACATCCTTTTATCACAAGCCTTGCTTTGTACTTAATTATCTGGCCATTTTCATCTGTTTTAGTTTTAAAAACCCATTTGCATGGTATTGGATGTTTATTTGATGGGAGATTAGTCAACTCCCACGTATCATTTTCTAATAAACACTTATACTCTTCATCCATTGCTTCTTTCCATTCTTTAGCATTAGTGCTTGATAAAGCTTCTTTCTCACTCAATGGATCTGAAAACTGTGTAATACACATAAAATTATTGCCCTCCATATTATTCCTTTGTTGTGATCTCAAATTATAATCTCTCTGGAAATCATCAACATCGCTATCATGATCACTTGTAGTTGGATAATATGTAGGATCGTCAGTCCCAATACTGCTGGCAAAAGATTCATCACTAGTGGTTGCCATAGTGCTATCTTGTGAAACATCTTCGCGTTCCAATGTACTATGGTTGGAACTAAGAGTGATTGAAGCAAGGGGTGGCTCTGATATAGGTTCCTGTGATATATTTTTCGCTATCTCAGTTTTCTCAATGAAAATTACATCCCTGCTAATTATAATCTTTTTACCAACTGGGTCAAATAATCTATATCCCTTTGTATTTTCGCAGTAACCCAAAAAAATTAATCCACGTGATTTACGGTCCCATTTTGAACGATTATGCTTAGGAACATGTACCATGGCCTTACAGCCAAAAATCTTCAAATGTGAAAGGTTCGGTTTCTTACCAGTCCATTTTTCATATGGTGTTACCTCATTCAAAACACGTGATGGTGATCGGTTAATGATATAAGCTGCTGTAGCAACCGCCTCAGCCCAATACGTTTTCTTCAGATCAGCTTCAAACAGCATACATTTAGCACGCTCGACCAACGTTCTGTTCATCCGTTCCGCTAGCCCATTTTGCTCAGGCGTGTATGGAGTGCTGGTCTGATGCTTGATTCCAGAGGCCGCCAGAAAATCAGAAAATTCTTTATTACAAAATTCTTTTCCGTTATCGCTCCTTAAAATCTTAATTTTCTTTTCTAGTTCATTTTCTACCTCTTCTTTGAACTTTATAAACACAGATTTAATATCCATCTTATTTTTTAGAAAATACACATACACTTTTCTAGAAAAATCATCTACAAAGGTTATGAAGTACTTCCCACCTCCAGCGGAAGATGTCTCCATCGGACCACAAAGATCAGTGTGAATTATCTCTAGCAATGCATTTGCTCTTGAATTTGACGGTGGAAATGGAAATCTGGTTTGTTTCGCTTCGCAACATGGTATACATACAGAATCAATTTCCTTGCTACTTATTTTTACACCTTCAGCACATGACTCTAACCTCTTGACATCAGCAATATTTAAGTGACCCATTCTTTTATGCCATGTAATCAAGTCTGTCTTACTTTCAACAGTAGTAACATATGCGTTACCAGTTGCTATATTGAGTTTGTACATGTTATCAGACAGTTTTGCAGTTGCAATAAGTACTCTATTGGCATTATAAATGTTACAACCCTCATCAGTGAATTCCAGATTACATCCATTCTTTGTCAACTGACTGACCGATAACAGGTTTGCACTTAGCTCAGGAATAAACAAAACATTCCTCACCTGGATTTGATGTGCATCCTTACATACATTGGTCTGAATGTTTACTTTACCCATGTTCTGCACGGAGACTGCACTGTTATTCGCCACCATTATCTTCTGAATCGGAGGTGACTCTAAATCGTACATCCAGTCTGAGCGTTTTGTCATATGCATTGTTGCCCCTGAGTCTATATACCAATCATCTGAATTCAATGAGCTGTAAGCTGAAAAAATAGCTGCAAAATTATTTTGATTATTATTCTTTCGACATTGACTTTTATAATGTCCATATTTATTGCAACCATAGCAACGTGGGCCTTTTCCTTTCGGTTTGCTGTTTTGTGAGTTTGTGTCGTTTTTTCTGTGTTTTGTGAGAAATGCTGTGGATTCTGACACTTTAACCTCTTGTAACAATTTTGTCTTAACAAAATCTGACGAAATTTTAATGCTTGAACTTTCTAAGCCCATTATCATTGGCTTGTAATTATCCGGTAAGCCTGCCAACATGAGAGTTCCAAGCCACTCGTCTCCTACTTCAAAACCAATGTTACGTAACTTATAAGCTGTGCTCATAATTTTGTTCACGTATTCCTCGACACTGGTACAATTATCTAAAGTTGTGTTGATTAGGTCCTTCAGCAAGCCGACTTTTCTTGACAGCCCTGAGTCCTCGAAAGCATTTTGCAAGTTTAGCCAAACTTCTCGAGATGTCGATGCATTTTCAATATGAACAAAGTTGATTGGTTCTACCAGCAAAATTATCTTGGTCTTGGCTTTTAAGTCTTTCTTCACATCTTGACCTCCAGGATCAACACAATCCCACAATTCTTCGTGCTCCAAGTATGATCTGACTGCAAACTTCCAGGTCGTATAGTTTTCTCTACCGGCGAGCTTTGAAATTTGTAGATTAGACATACTCATGGTGAAAATTTTTTTTACGGTTCACTTTTTATTTCGTCTGCAATATTATATCAATCACGGTTCTAAGCTTGGTGTATGGGACGGCCCATAACCTGAGGAAATTAAATACACCAAGAAAATAGAATTGATTAATGAAAAACGTATATTGCACACAAATGACACACGTTCAACTATTCTGATTCATAGCTAACTCAATTAACAGAATTATGTGGTTACTATGAAACATGATGACTACAGAATATTATATATTAGGTTGTGTTTAATATTTTTCCTACAGACAGGTGAAAATCTAAACGGTAGGAGTTATCGATAAAATGATAAATTAATCATATTCAGCGACCCCAAAAACTCATATTTCCATACCAAACTTGCCGATAACTCTTGTATTTTCGAGAAGAATTCAATTCGTTACTTTAGCGTTTTTTATTTCCGAGTTTTGTTTGAAGGACCCTACAAGGAAGAACTGATGGCTGTGGGATTCTATTATTGCTTTTTATCATTGACACTAACGAGCTCAAGAACTTCACAGCTGAAAACTACACGTAGGTTTCACTGAATTCTTGAAAATGAGCCAAATATAGCGATTTTGGGGGGTCTAGACCCTTAGTAAAATTTCGATGGAAATTCGAAAAAATAGATTTCCTTCAAAGTCGGTATAATCGGAGAGGGTTCAATGCTGAATTATAATCTGCAATTCCTAATCGATTCCGTCAATTGAGAGATGAAATAATTGACTTTGAAATTTCACATTTTGGAAATTTCCCATTTGACAGGTGAAAATCTAAACGGTAGGAGTTATCGATAAAATGATGTATTAATCATATTCAGCGACCTCAAAAACCTATATTTCCATACCAAACTTGCCGATAACTCTTGTATTTTCGAGAAGAATTCAATTCGTTACTTTAGCGTTTTTTATTTCCGAGTTTTGTTTGAAGGACCCTACAAGGAAGAACTGATGGCTGTGGGATTCTATTATTGCTTTTTATCATTGACACAAACGAGCTCAAGAACTTCACAGCTGGAAACTACACGTAGGTTTCACTGAATTCTTGAAAATGAGCCAAATATAGCGATTTTGGGGGGTCTAGACCCTTAGTAAAATTTCGATGGAAATTCGAGAAAATAGATTTCCTTCAAAGTCGGTATAATCGGAGAGGGTTCAATGCTGAATTATAATCTGCAATTCCTAATCGATTCCGTCAATTGAGAGATGAAATAATTGACTTTGAAATTTCACATTTTGGAAATTTCCCATTTGACAGGTGAAAATCTAAACGGTAGGAGTTATCGATAAAATGATAAATTAATCATATTCAGCGACCTCAAAAACCTATATTTCCATACCAAACTTGCCAATAACTCTTGTATTTTCGAGAAGAATTCAATTCGTTTCTTTAGCGTTTTTTATTTCCGAGTTTTGTTTGAAGGACCCTACAAGGAAGAACTGATGGCTGTGGGATTCTATTATTGCTTTTTATCATTGACACTAACGAGCTCAAGAACTTCACAGCTGAAAACTACACGTAGGTTTCACTGAATTCTTGAAAATTAGCCAAATATAGCGATTTTGGGGGGTCTAGACCCTTAGTAAAATTTCGATGGAAATTCGAAAAAATAGATTTCCTTCAAAGTCGGTATAATCGGAGAGGGTTCAATGCTGAATTATAATCTGCAATTCCTAATCGATTCCGTCAATTGAGAGATGAAATAATTGACTTTGAAATTTCACATTTTGGAAATTTCCCATTTGACAGGTGAAAATCTAAACGGTAGGAGTTATCGATAAAATGATGTATTAATCATATTCAGCGACCTCAAAAACCTATATTTCCATACCAAACTTGCCGATAACTCTTGTATTTTCGAGAAGAATTCAATTCGTTACTTTAGCGTTTTTTATTTCCGAGTTTTGTTTGAAGGACCCTACAAGGAAGAACTGATGGCTGTGGGATTCTATTATTGCTTTTTATCATTGACACTAACGAGCTCAAGAACTTCACAGCTGAAAACTACACGTAGGTCTCACTGAATTCTTGAAAATGAGCCAAATATAGCGATTTTGGGGGGTCTAGACCCTTAGTAAAATTTCGATGGAAATTCGAAAAAATAGATTTCCTTCAAAGTCGGTATAATCGGAGAGGGTTCAATGCTGAATTATAATCTGCAATTCCTAATCGATTCCGTCAATTGAGAGATGAAATAATTGACTTTGAAATTTCACATTTTGGAAATTTCCCATTTGACAGGTGAAAATCTAAACGGTAGGAGTTATCGATAAAATGATGTATTAATCATATTCAGCGACCTCAAAAACCTATATTTCCATACCAAACTTGCCGATAACTCTTGTATTTTTGAGAAGAATTCAATTCGTTACTTTAGCGTTTTTTATTTCCGAGTTTTGTTTGAAGGACCCTACAAGGAAGAACTGATGGCTGTGGGATTCTATTATTGCTTTTTATCATTGACACTAACGAGCTCAAGAACTTCACAGCTGAAAACTACACGTAGGTTTCACTGAATTCTTGAAAATGAGCCAAATATAGCGATTTTGGGGGGTCTAGACCCTTAGTAAAATTTCGATGGAAATTCGAGAAAATAGATTTCCTTCAAAGTCGGTATAATCGGAGAGGGTTCAATGCTGAATTATAATCTGCAATTCCTAATCGATTCCGTCAATTGAGAGATGAAATAATTGACTTTGAAATTTCACATTTTGGAAATTTCCCATTTGACAGGTGAAAATCTAAACGGTAGGAGTTATCGATAAAATGATGTATTAATCATATTCAGCGACCTCAAAAACCTATATTTCCATACCAAACTTGCCGATAACTCTTGTATTTTCGAGAAGAATTCAATTCGTTACTTTAGCGTTTTTTATTTCCGAGTTTTGTTTGAAGGACCCTACAAGGAAGAACTGATGGCTGTGGGATTCTATTATTGCTTTTTATCATTGACACTAACGAGCTCAAGAACTTCACAGCTGAAAACTACACGTAGGTTTCACTGAATTCTTGAAAATGAGCCAAATATAGCGATTTTGGGGGGTCTAGACCCTTAGTAAAATTTCGATGGAAATTCGAAAAAATAGATTTCCTTCAAAGTCGGTATAATCGGAGAGGGTTCAATGCTGAATTATAATCTGCAATTCCTAATCGATTCCGTCAATTGAGAGATGAAATAATTGACTTTGAAATTTCACATTTTGGAAATTTCCCATTTGACAGGTGAAAATCTAAACGGTAGGAGTTATCGATAAAATGATAAATTAATCATATTCAGCGACCTCAAAAACCCATATTTCCATACCAAACTTGCCGATAACTCTTGTATTTTCGAGAAGAATTCAATTCGTTACTTTAGCGTTTTTTATTTCCGAGTTTTGTTTGAAGGACCCTACAAGGAAGAACTGATGGCTGTGGGATTCTATTATTGCTTTTTATCATTGACACTAACGAGCTCAAGAACTTCACAGCTGAAAACTACACGTAGGTTTCACTGAATTCTTGAAAATGAGCCAAATATAGCGATTTTGGGGGGTCTAGACCCTTAGTAAAATTTCGATGGAAATTCGAAAAAATAGATTTCCTTCAAAGTCGGTATAATCGGAGAGGGTTCAATGCTGAATTATAATCTGCAATTCCTAATCGATTCCGTCAATTGAGAGATGAAATAATTGACTTTGAAATTTCACATTTTGGAAATTTCCCATTTGACAGGTGAAAATCTAAACGGTAGGAGTTATCGATAAAATGATGGATTAATCATATTCAGCGACCTCAAAAACCTATATTTCCATACCAAACTTGCCGATAACTCTTGTATTTTCGAGAAGAATTCAATTCGTTACTTTAGCGTTTTTTATTTCCGAGTTTTGTTTGAAGGACCCTACAAGGAAGAACTGATGGCTGTGGGATTCTATTATTGCTTTTTATCATTGACACTAACGAGCTCAAGAACTTCACAGCTGAAAACTACACGTAGGTTTCACTGAATTCTTGAAAATGAGCCAAATATAGCGATTTTGGGGGGTCTAGACCCTTAGTAAAATTTCGATGGAAATTCGAAAAAATAGATTTCCTTCAAAGTCGGTATAATCGGAGAGGGTTCAATGCTGAATTATAATCTGCAATTCCTAATCGATTCCGTCAATTGAGAGATGAAATAATTGACTTTGAAATTTCACATTTTGGAAATTTCCCATTTGACAGGTGAAAATCTAAACGGTAGGAGTTATCGATAAAATGATGTATTAATCATATTCAGCGACCTCAAAAACCTATATTTCCATACCAAACTTGCCGATAACTCTTGTATTTTCGAGAAGAATTCAATTCGTTACTTTAGCGTTTTTTATTTCCGAGTTTTGTTTGAAGGACCCTACAAGGAAGAACTGATGGCTGTGGGATTCTATTATTGCTTTTTATCATTGACACTAACGAGCTCAAGAACTTCACAGCTGAAAACTACACGTAGGTTTCACTGAATTCTTGAAAATGAGCCAAATATAGCGATTTTGGGGGGTCTAGACCCTTAGTAAAATTTCGATGGAAATTCGAGAAAATAGATTTCCTTCAAAGTCGGTATAATCGGAGAGGGTTCAATGCTGAATTATAATCTGCAATTCCTAATCGATTCCGTCAATTGAGAGATGAAATAATTGACTTTGAAATTTCACATTTTGGAAATTTCCCATTTGACAGGTGAAAATCTAAACGGTAGGAGTTATCGATAAAATGATAAATTAATCATATTCAGCGACCTCAAAAACCAATATTTCCATACCAAACTTGCCGATAACTCTTGTATTTTCGAGAAGAATTCAATTCGTTACTTTAGCGTTTTTTATTTCCGAGTTTTGTTTGAAGGACCCTACAAGGAAGAACTGATGGCTGTGGGATTCTATTATTGCTTTTTATCATTGACACTAACGAGCTCAAGAACTTCACAGCTGAAAACTACACGTAGGTTTCACTGAATTCTTGAAAATGAGCCAAATATAGCGATTTTGGGGGGTCTAGACCCTTAGTAAAATTTCGATGGAAATTCGAAAAAATAGATTTCCTTCAAAGTCGGTATAATCGGAGAGGGTTCAATGCTGAATTATAATCTGCAATTCCTAATCGATTCCGTCAATTGAGAGATGAAATAATTGACTTTGAAATTTCACATTTTGGAAATTTCCCATTTGACAGGTGAAAATCTAAACGGTAGGAGTCATCGATAAAATGATAGAATTATCATATTCAGCGACCTCGAAAACCTATATTTCCATACCAAACTTGCCGATAACTCTTGTATTTTCGAGAAGAATTCAATTCGTTACTTTAGCGTTTTTTATTTCCGAGTTTTGTTTGAAGGACCCTACAAGGAAGAACTGATGGCTGTGGGATTCTATTATTGCTTTTTATCATTGACACTAACGAGCTCAAGAACTTCACAGCTGAAAACTACACGTAGGTTTCACTGAATTCTTGAAAATGAGCCAAATATAGCGATTTTGGGGGGTCTAGACCCTTAGTAAAATTTCGATGGAAATTCGAAAAAATAGATTTCCTTCAAAGTCGGTATAATCGGAGAGGGTTCAATGCTGAATCATAATCTGCAATTCCTAATCGATTTCGTCAATTGAGAGATGAAATAATTGACTTTGAAATTTCACATTTTGGAAATTTCCCATTTGACAGGTGAAAATCTAAACGGTAGGAGTTATCGATAAAATGATGTATTAATCATATTCAGCGACCTCAAAAACCTATATTTCCATACCAAACTTGCCGATAACTCTTGTATTTTCGAGAAGAATTCAATTCGTTACTTTAGCGTTTTTTATTTCCGAGTTTTGTTTGAAGGACCCTACAAGGAAGAACTGATGGCTGTGGGATTCTATTATTGCTTTTTATCATTGACACTTACGAGCTCAAGAACTTCACAGCTGAAAACTACACGTAGGTTTCACTGAATTCTTGAAAATGAGCCAAATATAGCGATTTTGGGGGGTCTAGACCCTTAGTAAAATTTCGATGGAAATTCGAAAAAATAGATTTCCTTCAAAGTCGGTAAAATCGGAGAGGGTTCAATGCTGAATTATAATCTGCAATTCCTTATCGATTCCGTCAATTGAGAGATGAAATAATTGACTTTGAAATTTCACATTTTGGAAATTTCCCATTTGACAGGTGAAAATCTAAACGGTAGGAGTTATCGATAAAATGATGTATTAATCATATTCAGCGACCTCAAAAACCTATATTTCCATACCAAACTTGCCGATAACTCTTGTATTTTCGAGAAGAATTCAATTCGTTACTTTAGCGTTTTTTATTTCCGAGTTTTGTTTGAAGGACCCTACAAGGAAGAACTGATGGCTGTGGGATTCTATTATTGCTTTTTATCATTGACACTTACGAGCTCAAGAACTTCACAGCTGAAAACTACACGTAGGTTTCCCTGAATTCTTGAAAATGAGCCAAATATAGCGATTTTGGGGGGTCTAGACCCTTAGTAAAATTTCGATGGAAATTCGAAAGAATAGATTTCCTTCAAAGTCGGTATAATCGGAGAGGGTTCAATGCTGAATTATAATCTGCAATTCCTAATCGATTCCGTCAATTGAGAGATGAAATAATTGACTTTGAAATTTCACATTTTGGAAATTTCCCATTTGACAGGTGAAAATCTAAACGGTAGGAGTTATCGATAAAATGATGTATTAATCATATTCAGCGACCTCAAAAACCTATATTTCCATACCAAACTTGCCGATAACTCTTGTATTTTCGAGAAGAATTCATTTCGTTACTTTAGCGTTTTTTATTTCCGAGTTTTGTTTGAAGGACCCTACAAGGAAGAACTGATGGCTGTGGGATTCTATTATTGCTTTTTATCATTGACACTAACGAGCTCAAGAACTTCACAGCTGAAAACTACACGTAGGTTTCACTGAATTCTTGAAAATGAGCCAAATATAGCGATTTTGGGGGGTCTAGACCCTTAGTAAAATTTCGATGGAAATTCGAGAAAATAGATTTCCTTCAAAGTCGGTATAATCGGAGAGGGTTCAATGCTGAATTATAATCTGCAATTCCTAATCGATTCCGTCAATTGAGAGATGAAATAATTGACTTTGAAATTTCACATTTTGGAAATTTCCCATTTGACAGGTGAAAATCTAAACGGTAGGAGTTATCGATAAAATGATGTATTAATCATATTCAGCGACCTCAAAAACCTATATTTCCATACCAAACTTGCCGATAACTCTTGTATTTTCGAGAAGAATTCAATTCGTTACTTTAGCGTTTTTTATTTCCGAGTTTTGTTTGAAGGACCCTACAAGGAAGAACTGATGGCTCTGGGATTCTATTATTGCTTTTTATCATTGACACTAACGAGCTCAAGAACTTCACAGCTGAAAACTACACGTAGGTTTCACTGAATTCTTGAAAATGAGCCAAATATAGCGATTTTGGGGGGTCTAGACCCTTAGTAAAATTTCGATGGAAATTCGAAAAAAAAGATTTCCTTCAAAGTCGGTATAATCGGAGAGGGTTCAATGCTGAATTATAATCTGCAATTCCTAATCGATTCCGTCAATTGAGAGATGAAATAATTGACTTTGAAATTTCACATTTTGGAAATTTCCCATTTGACAGGTGAAAATCTAAACGGTAGGAGTTATCGATAAAATGATGTATTAATCATATTCAGCGACCTCAAAAACCTATATTTCCATACCAAACTTGCCGATAACTCTTGTATTTTCGAGAAGAATTCAATTCGTTACTTTAGCGTTTTTTATTTCCGAGTTTTGTTTGAAGGACCCTACAAGGAAGAACTGATGGCTGTGGGATTCTATTATTGCTTTTTATCATTGACACTAACGAGCTCAAGAACTTCACAGCTGAAAACTACACGTAGGTGTCACTGAATTCTTGAAAATGAGCCAAATATAGCGATTTTGGGGGGTCTAGACCATTAGTAAAATTTCGATGGAAATTCGAAAAAATAGATTTCCTTCAAAGTCGGTATAATCGGAGAGGGTTCAATGCTGAATTATAATCTGCAATTCCTAATCGATTCCGTCAATTGAGAGATGAAATAATTGACTTTGAAATTTCACATTTTGGAAATTTCCCATTTGACAGGTGAAAATCTAAACGGTAGGAGTTATCGATAAAATGATGTATTAATCATATTCAGCGACCTCAAAAACCTATATTTCCATACCAAACTTGCCGATAACTCTTGTATTTTCGAGAAGAATTCAATTCGTTACTTTAGCGTTTTTTATTTCCGAGTTTTGTTTGAAGGACCCTACAAGGAAGAACTGATGGCTGTGGGATTCTATTATTGCTTTTTATCATTGACACTAACGAGCTCAAGAACTTCACAGCTGAAAACTACACGTAGGTTTCACTGAATTCTTGAAAATGAGCCAAATATAGCGATTTTGGGGGGTCTAGACCCTTAGTAAAATTTCGATGGAAATTCGAGAAAATAGATTTCCTTCAAAGTCGGTATAATCGGAGAGGGTTCAATGCTGAATTATAATCTGCAATTCCTAATCGATTCCGTCAATTGAGAGATGAAATAATTGACTTTGAAATTTCACATTTTGGAAATTTCCCATTTGACAGGTGAAAATCTAAACGGTAGGAGTTATCGATAAAATGATGTATTAATCATATTCAGCGACCTCAAAAACCTATATTTCCATACCAAACTTGCCGATAACTCTTGTATTTTCGAGAAGAATTCAATTCGTTACTTTAGCGTTTTTTATTTCCGAGTTTTGTTTGAAGGACCCTACAAGGAAGAACTGATGGCTGTGGGATTCTATTATTGCTTTTTATCATTGACACTAACGAGCTCAAGAACTTCACAGCTGAAAACTACACGTAGGTTTCACTGAATTCTTGAAAATGAGCCAAATATAGCGATTTTGGGGGGTCTAGACCCTTAGTAAAATTTCGATGGAAATTCGAAAAAATAGATTTCCTTCAAAGTCGGTATAATCGGAGAGGGTTCAATGCTGAATTATAATCTGCAATTCCTAATCGATTCCGTCAATTGAGAGATGAAATAATTGACTTTGAAATTTCACATTTTGGAAATTTCCCATTTGACAGGTGAAAATCTAAACGGTAGGAGTTATCGATAAAATGATAAATTAATCATATTCAGCGACCTCAAAAACCCATATTTCCATACCAAACTCGCCGATAACTCTTGTATTTTCGAGAAGAATTCAATTCGTTACTTTAGCGTTTTTTATTTCCGAGTTTTGTTTGAGGGACCCTACAAGGAAGAACTGATGGCTGTGGGATTCTATTATTGCTTTTTATCATTGACACTAACGAGCTCAAGAACTTCACAGCTGAAAACTACACGTAGGTTTCACTGAATTCTTGAAAATGAGCCAAATATAGCGATTTTGGGGGGTCTAGACCCTTAGTAAAATTTCGATGGAAATTCGAAAAAATAGATTTCCTTCAAAGTCGGTATAATCGGAGAGGGTTCAATGCTGAATTATAATCTGCAATTCCTAATCGATTCCGTCAATTGAGAGATGAAATAATTGACTTTGAAATTTCACATTTTGGAAATTTCCCATTTGACAGGTGAAAATCTAAACGGTAGGAGTTATCGATAAAATGATAAATTAATCATATTCAGCGACCTCAAAAACCAATATTTCCATACCAAACTTGCCGATAACTCTTGTATTTTCGAGAAGAATTCAATTCGTTACTTTAGCGTTTTTTATTTCCGAGTTTTGTTTGAAGGACCCTACAAGGAAGAACTGATGGCTGTGGGATTCTATTATTGCTTTTTATCATTGACACTTACGAGCTCAAGAACTTCACAGCTGAAAACTACACGTAGGTTTCACTGAATTCTTGAAAATGAGCCAAATATAGCGATTTTGGGGGGTCTAGACCCTTAGTAAAATTTCGATGGAAATTCGAAAAAATAGATTTCCTTCAAAGTCGGTATAATCGGAGAGGGTTCAATGCTGAATTATAATCTGCAATTCCTAATCGATTCCGTCAATTGAGAGATGAAATAATTGACTTTGAAATTTCACATTTTGGAAATTTCCCATTTGACAGGTGAAAATCTAAACGGTAGGAGTTATCGATAAAATGATAGAATTATCATATTCAGCGACCTCGAAAACCTATATTTCCATACCAAACTTGCCGATAACTCTTGTATTTTCGAGAAGAATTCAATTCGTTACTTTAGCGTTTTTTATTTCCGAGTTTTGTTTGAAGGACCCTACAAGGAAGAACTGATGGCTGTGGGATTCTATTATTGCTTTTTATCATTGACACTAACGTGCTCAAGAACTTCACAGCTGAAAACTACACGTAGGTTTCACTGAATTCTTGAAAATGAGCCAAATATAGCGATTTTGGGGGGTCTAGACCCTTAGTAAAATTTCGATGGAAATTCGAAAAAATAGATTTCCTTCAAAGTCGGTATAATCGGAGAGGGTTCAATGCTGAATCATAATCTGCAATTCCTAATCGATTTCGTCAATTGAGAGATGAAATAATTGACTTTGAAATTTCACATTTTGGAAATTTCCCATTTGACAGGTGAAAATCTAAACGGTAGGAGTTATCGATAAAATGATGTATTAATCATATTCAGCGACCTCAAAAACCTATATTTCCATACCAAACTTGCCGATAACTCTTGTATTTTCGAGAAGAATTCAATTCGTTACTTTAGCGTTTTTTATTTCCGAGTTTTGTTTGAAGGACCCTACAAGGAAGAACTGATGGCTGTGGGATTCTATTATTGCTTTTTATCATTGACACTTACGAGCTCAAGAACTTCACAGCTGAAAACTACACGTAGGTTTCACTGAATTCTTGAAAATGAGCCAAATATAGCGATTTTGGGGGGTCTAGACCCTTAGTAAAATTTCGATGGAAATTCGAAAAAATAGATTTCCTTCAAAGTCGGTATAATCGGAGAGGGTTCAATGCTGAATTATAATCTGCAATTCCTTATCGATTCCGTCAATTGAGAGATGAAATAATTGACTTTGAAATTTCACATTTTGGAAATTTCCCATTTGACAGGTGAAAATCTAAACGGTAGGAGTTATCGATAAAATGATGTATTAATCATATTCAGCGACCTCAAAAACCTATATTTCCATACCAAACTTGCCGATAACTCTTGTATTTTCGAGAAGAATTCAATTCGTTACTTTAGCGTTTTTTATTTCCGAGTTTTGTTTGAAGGACCCTACAAGGAAGAACTGATGGCTGTGGGATTCTATTATTGCTTTTTATCATTGACACTTACGAGCTCAAGAACTTCACAGCTGAAAACTACACGTAGGTTTCCCTGAATTCTTGAAAATGAGCCAAATATAGCGATTTTGGGGGGTCTAGACCCTCAGTAAAATTTCGATGGAAATTCGAAAAAATAGATTTCCTTCAAAGTCGGTATAATCGGAGAGGGTTCAATGCTGAATTATAATCTGCAATTCCTAATCGATTCCGTCAATTGAGAGATGAAATAATTGACTTTGAAATTTCACATTTTGGAAATTTCCCATTTGACAGGTGAAAATCTAAACGGTGGGAGTTATCGATAAAATGATGTATTAATCATATTCAGCGACCTCAAAAACCTATATTTCCATACCAAACTTGCCGATAACTCTTGTATTTTCGAGAAGAATTCAATTCGTTACTTTAGCGTTTTTTATTTCCGAGTTTTGTTTGAAGGACCCTACAAGGAAGAACTGATGGCTGTGGGATTCTATTATTGCTTTTTATCATTGACACTAACGAGCTCAAGAACTTCACAGCTGAAAACTACACGTAGGTTTCACTGAATTCTTGAAAATGAGCCAAATATAGCGATTTTGGGGGGTCTAGACCCTTAGTAAAATTTCGATGGAAATTCGAGAAAATAGATTTCCTTCAAAGTCGGTATAATCGGAGAGGGTTCAATGCTGAATTATAATCTGCAATTCCTAATCGATTCCGTCAATTGAGAGATGAAATAATTGACTTTGAAATTTCACATTTTGGAAATTTCCCATTTGACAGGTGAAAATCTAAACGGTAGGAGTTATCGATAAAATGATGTATTAATCATATTCAGCGACCTCAAAAACCTATATTTCCATACCAAACTTGCCGATAACTCTTGTATTTTCGAGAAGAATTCAATTCGTTACTTTAGCGTTTTTTATTTCCGAGTTTTGTTTGAAGGACCCTACAAGGAAGAACTGATGGCTGTGGGATTCTATTATTGCTTTTTATCATTGACACTAACGAGCTCAAGAACTTCACAGCTGAAAACTACACGTAGGTTTCACTGAATTCTTGAAAATGAGCCAAATATAGCGATTTTGGGGGGTCTAGACCCTTAGTAAAATTTCGATGGAAATTCGAAAAAATAGATTTCCTTCAAAGTCGGTATAATCGGAGAGGGTTCAATGCTGAATTATAATCTGCAATTCCTAATCGATTCCGTCAATTGAGAGATGAAATAATTGACTTTGAAATTTCACATTTTGGAAATTTCCCATTTGACAGGTGAAAATCTAAACGGTAGGAGTTATCGATAAAATGATAAATTAATCATATTCAGCGACCCCAAAAACTCATATTTCCATACCAAACTTGCCGATAACTCTTGTATTTTCGAGAAGAATTCAATTCGTTACTTTAGCGTTTTTTATTTCCGAGTTTTGTTTGAAGGACCCTACAAGGAAGAACTGATGGCTGTGGGATTCTATTATTGCTTTTTATCATTGACACTAACGAGCTCAAGAACTTCACAGCTGAAAACTACACGTAGGTTTCACTGAATTCTTGAAAATGAGCCAAATATAGCGATTTTGGGGGGTCTAGACCCTTAGTAAAATTTCGATGGAAATTCAAGAAGATAGATTTCCTTCAAAGTCGGTATAATCGGAGAGGGTTCAATGCTGAATTATAATCTGCAATTCCTAATCGATTCCGTCAATTGAGAGATGAAATAATTGACTTTGAAATTTCACACTTTGGAAATTTCCCATTTGACAGGTGAAAATCTAAACGGTGGGAGTTATCGATAAAATGATAAATTAATCATATTCAGCGACCTCAAAAACCTATATTTCCATACCAAACTTGCCGATAACTCTTGTATTTTCGAGAAGAATTCAATTCGTTACTTTAGCGTTTTTTATTTCCGAGTTTTGTTTGAAGGACCCTACAAGGAAGAACTGATGGCTGTGGGATTCTATTATTGCTTTTTATCATTGACACTAACGAGCTCAAGAACTTCACAGCTGAAAACTACACGTAGGTTTCACTGAATTCTTGAAAATGAGCCAAATATAGCGATTTTGGGGGGTCTAGACCCTTAGTCAAATTTCGATGGAAATTCGAGAAAAAAGATTTCCTTCAAAGTCGGTATAATCGGAGAGGGTTCAATGCTGAATTATAATCTGCAATTCCTAATCGATTCCGTCAATTGAGAGATGAAATAATTGACTTTGAAATTTCACATTTTGGAAATTTCCCATTTGACAGGTGAAAATCTAAACGGTAGGAGTTATCGATAAAATGATGTATTAATCATATTCAGCGACCTCAAAAACCTATATTTCCATACCAAACTTGCCGATAACTCTTGTATTTTCGAGAAGAATTCAATTCGTTACTTTAGCGTTTTTTATTTCCGAGTTTTGTTTGAAGGACCCTACAAGGAAGAACTGATGGCTGTGGGATTCTATTATTGCTTTTTATCATTGACACTAACGAGCTCAAGAACTTCACAGCTGAAAACTACACGTAGGTTTCACTGAATTCTTGAAAATGAGCCAAATATAGCGATTTTGGGGGGTCTAGACCCTTAGTAAAATTTCGATGGAAATTCGAAAAAATAGATTTCCTTCAAAGTCGGTATAATCGGAGAGGGTTCAATGCTGAATTATAATCTGCAATTCCTAATCGATTCCGTCAATTGAGAGATGAAATAATTGACTTTGAAATTTCACATTTTGGAAATTTCCCATTTGACAGGTGAAAATCTAAACGGTAGGAGTTATCGATAAAATGATGTATTAATCATATTCAGCGACCTCAGAAACCTATATTTCCATACCAAACTTGCCGATAACTCTTGTATTTCCGAGAAGAATTCAATTCGTTACTTTAGCGTTTTTTATTTCCGAGTTTTGTTTGAAGGACCCTACAAGGAAGAACTGATGGCTGTGGGATTCTATTATTGCTTTTTATCATTGACACTAACGAGCTCAGGAACTTCACAGCTGAAAACTACACGTAGGTTTCACTGAATTCTTGAAAATGAGCCAAATATAGCGATTTTGGGGGGTCTAGACCCTTAGTAAAATTTCGATGGAAATTCGAAAAAATAGATTTCCTTCAAAGTCGGTATAATCGGAGAGGGTTCAATGCTGAATTATAATCTGCAATTCCTAATCGATTCCGTCAATTGAGAGATGAAATAATTGACTTTGAAATTTCACATTTTGGAAATTTCCCATTTGACAGGTGAAAATCTAAACGGTAGGAGTTATCGATAAAATGATGTATTAATCATATTCAGCGACCTCAAAAACCTATATTTCCATACCAAACTTGCCGATAACTCTTGTATTTTCGAGAAGAATTCAATTCGTTACCTTAACCTTTTTATATTTCCGAGTTTTGTTTGAAGGACCCTACAAGGAAGAACTGATGGCTGTGGGATTCTATTATTGCTTTTTATCATTGACACTAACGAGCTCAAGAACTTCACAGCTGAAAACTACACGTAGGTTTCACTGAATTCTTGAAAATGAGCCAAATATAGCGATTTTGGGGGGTCTAGACCCTTAGTAAAATTTCGATGGAAATTCGAGAAAATAGATTTCCTTCAAAGTCGGTATAATCGGAGAGGGTTCAATGCTGAATTATAATCTGCAATTCCTAATCGATTCCGTCAATTGAGAGATGAAATAATTGACTTTGAAATTTCACATTTTGGAAATTTCCCATTTGACAGGTGAAAATCTAAACGGTAGGAGTTATCGATAAAATGATGTATTAATCATATTCAGCGACCTCAAAAACCTATATTTCCATACCAAACTTGCCGATAACTCTTGTATTTTCGAGAAGAATTCAATTCGTTACTTTAGCGTTTTTTATTTCCGAGTTTTGTTTGAAGGACCCTACAAGGAAGAACTGATGGCTGTGGGATTCTATTATTGCTTTTTATCATTGACACTAACGAGCTCAAGAACTTCACAGCTGAAAACTACACGTAGGTTTCACTGAATTCTTGAAAATGAGCCAAATATACCGATTTTGGGGGGTCTAGACCCTTAGTAAAATTTCGATGGAAATTCGAAAAAATAGATTTCCTTCAAAGTCGGTATAATCGGAGAGGGTTCAATGCTGAATTATAATCTGCAATTCCTAATCGATTCCGTCAATTGAGAGATGAAATAATTGACTTTGAAATTTCACATTTTGGAAATTTCCCATTTGACAGGTGAAAATCTAAACGGTAGGAGTTATCGATAAAATGATGTATTAATCATATTCAGCGACCTCAAAAACCTATATTTCCATACCAAACTTGCGGATAACTCTTGTATTTTCGAGAAGAATTCAATTCGTTACTTTAGCGTTTTTTATTTCCGAGTTTTGTTTGAAGGACCCTACAAGGAAGAACTGATGGCTGTGGGATTCTATTATTGCTTTTTATCATTGACACTTACGAGCTCAAGAACTTCACAGCTGAAAACTACACGTAGGTTTCACTGAATTCTTGAAAATGAGCCAAATATAGCGATTTTGGGGGGTCTAGACCCTTAGTAAAATTTCGATGGAAATTCGAGAAAATAGATTTCCTTCAAAGTCGGTATAATCGGAGAGGGTTCAATGCTGAATTATAATCTGCAATTCCTAATCGATTCCGTCAATTGAGAGATGAAATAATTGACTTTGAAATTTCACATTTTGGAAATTTCCCATTTGACAGGTGAAAATCTAAACGGTAGGAGTTATCGATAAAATGATGTATTAATCATATTCAGCGACCTCAAAAACCTATATTTCCATACCAAACTTGCCGATAACTCTTGTATTTTCGAGAAGAATTCAATTCGTTACTTTAGCGTTTTTTATTTCCGAGTTTTGTTTGAAGGACCCTACAAGGAAGAACTGATGGCTGTGGGATTCTATTATTGCTTTTTATCATTGACACTAACGAGCTCAAGAACTTCACAGCTGAAAACTACACGTAGGTTTCACTGAATTCTTGAAAATGAGCCAAATATAGCGATTTTGGGGGGTCTAGACCCTTAGTAAAATTTCGATGGAAATTCGAGATAATAGATTTCCTTCAAAGTCGGTATAATCGGAGAGGGTTCAATGCTGAATTATAATCTGCAATTCCTAATCGATTCCGTCAATTGAGAGATGAAATAATTGACTTTGAAATTTCACATTTTGGAAATTTCCCATTTGACAGGTGAAAATCTAAACGGTAGGAGTTATCGATAAAATGATGTATTAATCATATTCAGCGACCTCAAAAACCTATATTTCCATACCAAACTTGCCGATAACTCTTGTATTTTCGAGAAGAATTCAATTCGTTACTTTAGCGTTTTTTATTTCCGAGTTTTGTTTGAAGGACCCTACAAGGAAGAACTGATGGCTGTGGGATTCTATTATTGCTTTTTATCATTGACACTAACGAGCTCAAGAACTTCACAGCTGAAAACTACACGTAGGTTTCACTGAATTCTTGAAAATGAGCCAAATATAGCGATTTTGGGGGGTCTAGACCCTTAGTAAAATTTCGATGGAAATTCGAAAAAATAGATTTCCTTCAAAGTCGGTATAATCGGAGAGGGTTCAATGCTGAATTATAATCTGCAATTCCTAATCGATTCCGTCAATTGAGAGATGAAATAATTGACTTTGAAATTTCACATTTTGGAAATTTCCCATTTGACAGGTGAAAATCTAAACGGTAGGAGTTATCGATAAAATGATGTATTAATCATATTCAGCGACCTCAAAAACCTATATTTCCATACCAAACTTGCCGATAACTCTTGTATTTTCGAGAAGAATTCAATTCGTTACTTTAGGGTTTTTTATTTCCGAGTTTTGTTTGAAGGACCCTACAAGGAAGAACTGATGGCTGTGGGATTCTATTATTGCTTTTTATCATTGACACTAACGAGCTCAAGAACTTCACAGCTGAAAACTACACGTAGGTTTCACTGAATTCTTGAAAATGAGCCAAATATAGCGATTTTGGGGGGTCTAGACCCTTAGTAAAATTTCGATGGAAATTCGAAAAAATAGATTTCCTTCAAAGTCGGTATAATCGGAGAGGGTTCAATGCTGAATTATAATCTGCAATTCCTAATCGATTCCGTCAATTGAGAGATGAAATAATTGACTTTGAAATTTCACATTTTGGAAATTTCCCATTTGACAGGTGAAAGTCTAAACGGTAGGAGTTATCGATAAAATGATGTATTAATCATATTCAGCGACCTCAAAAACCTATATTTCCATACCAAACTTGCCGATAACTCTTGTATTTTCGAGAAGAATTCAATTCGTTACTTTAGCGTTTTTTATTTCCGAGTTTTGTTTGAAGGACCCTACAAGGAAGAACTGATGGCTGTGGGATTCTATTATTGCTTTTTATCATTGACACTAACGAGCTCAAGAACTTCACAGCTGAAAACTACACGTAGGTTTCACTGAATTCTTGAAAATGAGCCAAATATAGCGATTTTGGGGGTCTAGACCCTTAGTAAAATTTCGATGGAAATTCGAGAAAAAAGATTTCCTTCAAAGTCGGTATAATCGGAGAGGGTTCAATGCTGAATTATAATCTGCAATTCCTAATCGATTCCGTCAATTGAGAGATGAAATAATTGACTTTGAAATTTCACATTTTGGAAATTTCCCATTTGACAGATGAAAATCTAAACGGTAGGAGTTATCGATAAAATGATGTATTAATCATATTCAGCGACCTCAAAAACCTATATTTCCATACCAAACTTGCCGATAACTCTTGTATTTTCGAGAAGAATTCAATTCGTTACTTTAGCGTTTTTTATTTCCGAGTTTTGTTTGAAGGACCCTACAAGGAAGAACTGATGGCTGTGGGATTCTATTATTGCTTTTTATCATTGACACCAACGAGCTCAAGAACTTCACAGCTGAAAACTACACGTAGGTTTCACTGAATTCTTGAAAATGAGCCAAATATAGCGATTTTGGGGGGTCTAGACCCTTAGTAAAATTTCGATGGAAATTCGAAAAAATAGATTTCCTTCAAAGTCGGTATAATCGGAGAGGGTTCAATGCTGAATTATAATCTGCAATTCCTAATCGATTCCGTCAATTGAGAGATGAAATAATTGACTTTGAAATTTCACATTTTGGAAATTTCCCATTTGACAGGTGAAAATCTAAACGGTAGGAGTTATCGATAAAATGATGTATTAATCATATTCAGCGACCTCAAAAACCTATATTTCCATACCAAACTTGCCGATAACTCTTGTATTTTCGAGAAGAATTCAATTCGTTACTTTAGGGTTTTTTATTTCCGAGTTTTGTTTGAAGGACCCTACAAGGAAGAACTGATGGCTGTGGGATTCTATTATTGCTTTTTATCATTGACACTAACGAGCTCAAGAACTTCACAGCTGAAAACTACACGTAGGTTTCACTGAATTCTTGAAAATGAGCCAAATATAGCGATTTTGGGGGGTCTAGACCCTTAGTAAAATTTCGATGGAAATTCGAAAAAATAGATTTCCTTCAAAGTCGGTATAATCGGAGAGGGTTCAATGCTGAATTATAATCTGCAATTCCTAATCGATTCCGTCAATTGAGAGATGAAATAATTGACTTTGAAATTTCACATTTTGGAAATTTCCCATTTGACAGGTGAAAGTCTAAACGGTAGGAGTTATCGATAAAATGATGTATTAATCATATTCAGCGACCTCAAAAACCTATATTTCCATACCAAACTTGCCGATAACTCTTGTATTTTCGAGAAGAATTCAATTCGTTACTTTAGCGTTTTTTATTTCCGAGTTTTGTTTGAAGGACCCTACAAGGAAGAACTGATGGCTGTGGGATTCTATTATTGCTTTTTATCATTGACACTAACGAGCTCAAGAACTTCACAGCTGAAAACTACACGTAGGTTTCACTGAATTCTTGAAAATGAGCCAAATATAGCGATTTTGGGGGGTCTAGACCCTTAGTAAAATTTCGATGGAAATTCGAGAAAATAGATTTCCTTCAAAGTCGGTATAATCGGAGAGGGTTCAATGCTGAATTATAATCTGCAATTCCTAATCGATTCCGTCAATTGAGAGATGAAATAATTGACTTTGAAATTTCACATTTTGGAAATTTCCCATTTGACAGGTGAAAATCTAAACGGTAGGAGTTATCGATAAAATGATGTATTAATCATATTCAGCGACCTCAAAAACCTATATTTCCATACCAAACTTGCCGATAACTCTTGTATTTTCGAGAAGAATTCAATTCGTTACTTTAGCGTTTTTTATTTCCGAGTTTTGTTTGAAGGACCCTACAAGGAAGAACTGATGGCTGTGGGATTCTATTATTGCTTTTTATCATTGACACTAACGAGCTCAAGAACTTCACAGCTGAAAACTACACGTAGGTTTCACTGAATTCTTGAAAATGAGCCAAATATAGCGATTTTGGGGGTCTAGACCCTTAGTAAAATTTCGATGGAAATTCGAAAAAATAGATTTCCTTCAAAGTCGCTATAATCGGAGAGGGTTCAATGCTGAATTATAATCTGCAATTCCTAATCGATTCCGTCAATTGAGAGATGAAATAATTGACTTTGAAATTTCACATTTTGGAAATTTCCCATTTGACAGGTGAAAATCTAAACGGTAGGAGTTATCGATAAAATGATGTATTAATCATATTCAGCGACCTCAAAAACCTATATTTCCATACCAAACTTGCCGATAACTCTTGTATTTTCGAGAAGAATTCAATTCGTTACTTTAGGGTTTTTTATTTCCGAGTTTTGTTTGAAGGACCCTACAAGGAAGAACTGATGGCTGTGGGATTCTATTATTGCTTTTTATCATTGACACTAACGAGCTCAAGAACTTCACAGCTGAAAACTACACGTAGGTTTCACTGAATTCTTGAAAATGAGCCAAATATAGCGATTTTGGGGGTCTAGACCCTTAGTAAAATTTCGATGGAAATTCGAAAAAATAGATTTCCTTCAAAGTCGGTATAATCAGAGAGGGTTCAATGCTGAATTATAATCTGCAATTCCTAATCGATTCCGTCAATTGAGAGATGAAATAATTGACTTTGAAATTTCACATTTTGGAAATTTCCCATTTGACAGGTGAAAATCTAAACGGTAGGAGTTATCGATAAAATGATGTATTAATCATATTCAGCGACCTCAAAAACCTATATTTCCATACCAAACTTGCCGATAACTCTTGTATTTTCGAGAAGAATTCAATTCGTTACTTTAGCGTTTTTTATTTCCGAGTTTTGTTTGAAGGACCCTACAAGGAAGAACTGATGGCTGTGGGATTCTATTATTGCTTTTTATCATTGACACTAACGAGCTCAAGAACTTCACAGCTGAAAACTACACGTTGGTTTCACTGAATTCTTGAAAATGAGCCAAATATAGCGATTTTGGGGGGTCTAGACCCTTAGTAAAATTTCGATGGAAATTCGAAAAAATAGATTTCCTTCAAAGTCGGTATAATCGGAGAGGGTTCAATGCTGAATTATAATCTGCAATTCCTAATCGATTCCGTCAATTGAGAGATGAAATAATTGACTTTGAAATTTCACATTTTGGAAATTTCCCATTTGACAGGTGAAAATCTAAACGGTAGGAGTTATCGATAAAATGATAAATTAATCATAATCAGCGACCTCAAAAACCTATATTTCCATACCAAACTTGCCGATAACTCTTGTATTTTCGAGAAGAATTCAATTCGTTACTTTAGCGTTTTTTATTTCCGAGTTTTGTTTGAAGGACCCTACAAGGAAGAACTGATGGCTGTGGGATTCTATTATTGCTTTTTATCATTGACACTAACGAGCTCAAGAACTTCACAGCTGAAAACTACACGTAGGTTTCACTGAATTCTTGAAAATGAGCCAAATATAGCGATTTTGGGGGGTCTAGACCCTTAGTAAAATTTCGATGGAAATTCGAAAAAATAGATTTCCTTCAAAGTCGGTATAATCGGAGAGGGTTCAATGCTGAATTATAATCTGCAATTCCTAATCGATTCCGTCAATTGAGAGATGAAATAATTGACTTTGAAATTTCACATTTTGGAAATTTCCCATTTGACAGGTGAAAATCTAAACGGTAGGAGTTATCGATAAAATGATGTATTAATCATATTCAGCGACCTCAAAAACCTATATTTCCATACCAAACTTGCCGATAACTCTTGTATTTTCGAGAAGAATTCAATTCGTTACTTTAGCGTTTTTTATTTCCGAGTTTTGTTTGAAGGACCCTACAAGGAAGAACTGATGGCTGTGGGATTCTATTATTGCTTTTTATCATTGACACTAACGAGCTCAAGAACTTCACAGCTGAAAACTACACGTAGGTTTCACTGAATTCTTGAAAATGAGCCAAATATAGCGATTTTGGGGGGACTAGACCCTTAGTAAAATTTCGATGGAAATTCGAAAAAATAGATTTCCTTCAAAGTCGGTATAATCGGAGAGGGTTCAATGCTGAATTATAATCTGCAATTCCTAATCGATTCCGTCAATTGAGAGATGAAATAATTGACTTTGAAATTTCACATTTTGGAAATTTCCCATTTGACAGGTGAAAATCTAAACGGTAGGAGTTATCGATAAAATGATGTATTAATCATATTCAGCGACCCCAAAAACCTATATTTCCATACCAAACTTGCCGATAACTCTTGTATTTTCGAGAAGAATTCAATTCGTTACTTTAGCGTTTTTTATTTCCGAGTTTTGTTTGAAGGACCCTACAAGGAAGAACTGATGGCTGTGGGATTCTATTATTGCTTTTTATCATTGACACTAACGAGCTCAAGAACTTCACAGCTGAAAACTACACGTAGGTTTCACTGAATTCTTGAAAATGAGCCAAATATAGCGATTTTGGGGGGTCTAGACCCTTAGTAAAATTTCGATGGAAATTCGAAAAAATAGATTTCCTTCAAAGTCGGTATAATCGGAGAGGGTTCAATGCTGAATTATAATCTGCAATTCCTTATCAATTCCGTCAATTGAGAGATGAAATAATTGACTTTGAAATTTCACATTTTGGAAATTTCCCATTTGACAGGGAAAATCTAAACGGTAGGAGTTATCGATAAAATGATGTATTAATCATATTCAGCGACCTCAGAAACCTATATTTCCATACCAAACTTGCCGATAACTCTTGTATTTTCGAGAAGAATTCAATTCGTTACTTTAGCGTTTTTTATTTCCGAGTTTTGTTTGAAGGACCCTACAAGGAAGAACTGATGGCTGTGGGATTCTATTATTGCTTTTTATCATTGACACTAACGAGCTCAAGAACTTCACAGCTGAAAACTACACGTAGGTTTCACTGAATTCTTGAAAATGAGCCAAATATAGCGATTTTGGGGGGTCTAGACCCTTAGTAAAATTTCGATGGAAATTCGAAAAAATAGATTTCCTTCAAAGTCGGTATAATCGGAGAGGGTTCAATGCTGAATTATAATCTGCAATTCCTAATCGATTCCGTCAATTGAGAGATGAAATAATTGACTTTGAAATTTCACATTTTGGAAATTTCCCATTTGACAGGTGAAAATCTAAACGGTAGGAGTTATCGATAAAATGATGTATTAATCATATTCAGCGACCTCAAAAACCTATATTTCCATACCAAACTTGCCGATAACTCTTGTATTTTCGAGAAGAATTCAATTCGTTACTTTAGCGTTTTTTATTTCCGAGTTTTGTTTGAAGGACCCTACAAGGAAGAACTGATGGCTGTGGGATTCTATTATTGCTTTTTATCATTGACACTAACGAGCTCAAGAACTTCACAGCTGAAAACTACACGTAGGTTTCACTGAATTCTTGAAAATGAGCCAAATATAGCGATTTTGGGGGGTCTAGACCCTTAGTAAAATTTCGATGGAAATTCGAAAAAATAGATTTCCTTCAAAGTCGGTATAATCGGAGAGGGTTCAATGCTGAATTATAATCTGCAATTCCTAATCGATTCCGTCAATTGAGAGATGAAATAATTGACTTTGAAATTTCACATTTTGGAAATTTCCCATTTGACAGGTGAAAATCTAAACGGTAGGAGTTATCGATAAAATGATATATTAATCATATTCAGCGACCTCAAAAACCTATATTTTCATACCAAACTTGCCGATAACTCTTGTATTTTCGAGAAGAATTCAATTCGTTACTTTAGCGTTTTTTATTTCCGAGTTTTGTTTGAAGGACCCTACAAGGAAGAACTGATGGCTGTGGGATTCTATTATTGCTTTTTATCATTGACACTAACGAGCTCAAGAACTTCACAGCTGGAAACTACACGTAGGTTTCACTGAATTCTTGAAAATGAGCCAAATATAGCGATTTTGGGGGGTCTAGACCCTTAGTAAAATTTCGATGGAAATTCGAAAAAATAGATTTCCTTCAAAGTCGGTATAATCGGAGAGGGTTCAATGCTGAATTATAATCTGCAATTCCTAATCGATTCCGTCAATTGAGAGATGAAATAATTGACTTTGAAATTTCACATTTTGGAAATTTCCCATTTGACAGGTGAAAATCTAAACGGTAGGAGTTATCGATAAAATGATGTATTAATCATATTCAGCGACCTCAAAAACCTATATTTCCATACCAAACTTGCCGATAACTCTTGTATTTTCGAGAAGAATTCAATTCGTTACTTTAGCGTTTTTTATTTCCGAGTTTTGTTTGAAGGACCCTACAAGGAAGAACTGATGGCTGTGGGATTCTATTATTGCTTTTTATCATTGACACTAACGAGCTCAAGAACTTCACAGCTGAAAACTACACGTAGGTTTCACTGAATTCTTGAAAATGAGCCAAATATAGCGATTTTGGGGGGTCTAGACCCTTAGTAAAATTTCGATGGAAATTCGAAAAAATAGATTTCCTTCAAAGTCGGTATAATCGGAGAGGGTTCAATGCTGAATTATAATCTGCAATTCCTTATCGATTCCGTCAATTGAGAGATGAAATAATTGACTTTGAAATTTCACATTTTGGAAATTTCCCATTTGACAGGTGAAAATCTAAATGGTAGGAGTTATCGATAAAATGATGTATTAATCATATTCAGCGACCTCAAAAACCTATATTTCCATACCAAACTTGCCGATAACTCTTGTATTTTCGAGAAGAATTCAATTCGTTACTTTAGCGTTTTTTATTTCCGAGTTTTGTTTGAAGGACCCTACAAGGAAGAACTGATGGCTGTGGGATTCTATTATTGCTTTTTATCATTAACACTAACGAGCTCAAGAACTTCACAGCTGAAAACTACACGTAGGTTTCACTGAATTCTTGAAAATGAGCCAAATATAGCGATTTTGGGGGGTCTAGACCCTTAGTAAAATTTCGATGGAAATTCGAAAAAATAGATTTCCTTCAAAGTCGGTATAATCGGAGAGGGTTCAATGCTGAATTATAATCTGCAATTCCTAATCGATTCCGTCAATTGAGAGATGAAATAATTGACTTTGAAATTTCACATTTTGGAAATTTCCCATTTGACAGGTGAAAATCTAAACGGTAGGAGTTATCGATAAAATGATGTATTAATCATATTCAGCGACCTCAAAAACCTATATTTCCATACCAAACTTGCCGATAACTCTTGTATTTTCGAGAAGAATTCAATTCGTTACTTTAGCGTTTTTTATTTCCGAGTTTTGTTTGAAGGACCCTACAAGGAAGAACTGATGGCTGTGGGATTCTATTATTGCTTTTTATCATTGACACTAACGAGCTCAAGAACTTCACAGCTGAAAACTACACGTAGGTTTCACTGAATTCTTGAAAATGAGCCAAATATAGCGATTTTGGGGGGTCTAGACCCTTAGTAAAATTTCGATGGAAATTCGAAAAAATAGATTTCCTTCAAAGTCGGTATAATCGGAGAGGGTTCAATGCTGAATTATAATCTGCAATTCCTAATCGATTCCGTCAATTGAGAGATGAAATAATTGACTTTGAAATTTCACATTTTGGAAATTTCCCATTTGACAGGTGAAAATCTAAACGGTAGGAGTTATCGATAAAATGATAAATTAATCATATTCAGCGACCTCAAAAACCTATATTTCCATACCAAACTTGCCGATAACTCTTGTATTTTCGAGAAGAATTCAATTCGTTACTTTAGCGTTTTTTATTTCCGAGTTTTGTTTGAAGGACCCTACAAGGAAGAACTGATGGCTGTGGGATTCTATTATTGCTTTTTATCATTGACACTAACGAGCTCAAGAACTTCACAGCTGAAAACTACACGTAGGTTTCACTGAATTCTTGAAAATGAGCCAAATATAGCGATTTTGGGGGGTCTAGACCCTTAGTAAAATTTCGATGGAAATTCGAAAAAATAGATTTCCTTCAAAGTCGGTATAATCGGAGAGGGTTCAATGCTGAATTATAATCTGCAATTCCTAATCGATTCCGTCAATTGAGAGATGAAATAATTGACTTTGAAATTTCACATTCTGGAAATTTCCCATTTGACAGGTGAAAATCTAAACGGTAGGAGTTATCGATAAAATGATGTATTAATCATATTCAGCGACCTCAAAAACCTATATTTCCATACCAAACTTGCCGATAACTCTTGTATTTTCGAGAAGAATTCAATTCGTTACTTTAGCGTTTTTTATTTCCGAGTTTTGTTTGAAGGACCCTACAAGGAAGAACTGATGGCTGTGGGATTCTATTATTGCTTTTTATCATTGACACTAACGAGCTCAAGAACTTCACAGCTGAAAACTACACGTAGGTTTCACTGAATTCTTGAAAATGAGCCAAATATAGCGATTTTGGGGGGTCTAGACCCTTAGTAAAATTTCGATGGAAATTCGAAAAAATAGATTTCCTTCAAAGTCGGTATAATCGGAGAGGGTTCAATGCTGAATTATAATCTGCAATTCCTAATCGATTCCGTCAATTGAGAGATGAAATAATTGACTTTGAAATTTCACATTTTGGAAATTTCCCATTTGACAGGTGAAAATCTAAACGGTAGGAGTTATCGATAAAATGATGTATTAATCATATTCAGCGACCTCAAAAACCTATATTTCCATACCAAACTTGCCGATAACTCTTGTATTTTCGAGAAGAATTCAATTCGTTACTTTAGCGTTTTTTATTTCCGAGTTTTGTTTGAAGGACCCTACAAGGAAGAACTGATGGCTGTGGGATTCTATTATTGCTTTTTATCATTGACACTAACGAGCTCAAGAACTTCACAGCTGAAAACTACACGTAGGTTTCACTGAATTCTTGAAAATGAGCCAAATATAGCGATTTTGGGGGGTCTAGACCCTTAGTAAAATTTCGATGGAAATTCGAAAGAATAGATTTCCTTCAAAGTCGGTATAATCGGAGAGGGTTCAATGCTGAATTATAATCTGCAATTCCTAATCGATTCCGTCAATTGAGAGATGAAATAATTGACTTTGAAATTTCACATTTTGGAAATTTCCCATTTGACAGGTGAAAATCTAAACGGTAGGAGTTATCGATAAAATGATGTATTAATCATATTCAGCGACCTCAAAAACCTATATTTCCATACCAAACTTGCCGATAACTCTTGTATTTTCGAGAAGAATTCAATTCGTTACTTTAGCGTTTTTTATTTCCGAGTTTTGTTTGAAGGACCCTACAAGGAAGAACTGATGGATGTGGGATTCTATTATTGCTTTTTATCATTGACACTAACGAGCTCAAGAACTTCACAGCTGAAAACTACACGTAGGTTTCACTGAATTCTTGAAAATGAGCCAAATATAGCGATTTGGGGGGTCTAGACCCTTAGTAAAATTTCGATGGAAATTCGAAAAAATAGATTTCCTTCAAAGTCGGTATAATCGGAGAGGGTTCAATGCTGAATTATAATCTGCAATTCCTAATCGATTCCGTCAATTGAGAGATGAAATAATTGACTTTGAAATTTCACATTTTGGAAATTTCCCATTTGACAGGTGAAAATCTAAACGGTAGGAGTTATCGATAAAATGATGTATTAATCATATTCAGCGACCTCAAAAACCTATATTTCCTTACCAAACTTGCCGATAACTCTTGTATTTTCGAGAAGAATTCAATTCGTTACTTTAGCGTTTTTTATTTCCGAGTTTTGTTTGAAGGACCCTACAAGGAAGAACTGATGGCTGTGGGATTCTATTATTGCTTTTTATCATTGACACTAACGAGCTCAAGAACTTCACAGCTGAAAACTACACGTAGGTTTCACTGAATTCTTGAAAATGAGCCAAATATAGCGATTTTGGGGGGTCTAGACCCTTAGTAAAATTTCGATGGAAATTCGAAAAAATAGATTTCCTTCAAAGTCGGTATAATCGGAGAGGGTTCAATGCTGAATTATAATCTGCAATTCCTAATCGATTCCGTCAATTGAGAGATGAAATAATTGACTTTGAAATTTCACATTTTGGAAATTTCCCATTTGACAGGTGAAAATCTAAACGGTAGGAGTTATCGATAAAATGATGTATTAATCATATTCAGCGACCTCAAAAACCTATATTTCCATACCAAACTTGCCGATAACTCTTGTATTTTCGAGAAGAATTCAATTCGTTACTTTAGCGTTTTTTATTTCCGAGTTTTGTTTGAAGGACCCTACAAGGAAGAACTGATGGCTGTGGGATTCTATTATTGCTTTTTATCATTGACACTAACGAGCTCAAGAACTTCACAGCTGAAAACTACACGTAAGTTTCACTGAATTCTTGAAAATGAGCCAAATATAGCGATTTTGGGGGGTCTAGACCCTTAGTAAAATTTCGATGGAAATTCGAAAAAATAGATTTCCTTCAAAGTCGGTATAATCGGAGAGGGTTCAATGCTGAATTATAATCTGCAATTCCTAATCGATTCCGTCAATTGAGAGATGAAATAATTGACTTTGAAATTTCACATTTTGGAAATTTCCCATTTGACAGGTGAAAATCTAAACGGTAGGAGTTATCGATGAAATGATGTATTAATCATATTCAGCGACCTCAAAAACCTATATTTCCATACCAAACTTGCCGATAACTCTTGTATTTTCGAGAAGAATTCAATTCGTTACTTTAGCGTTTTTTATTTCCGAGTTTTGTTTGAAGGACCCTACAAGGAAGAACTGATGGCTGTGGGATTCTATTATTGCTTTTTATCATTGACACTAACGAGCTCAAGAACTTCACAGCTGAAAACTACACGTAGGTTTCACTGAATTCTTGAAAATGAGCCAAATATAGCGATTTTGGGGGGTCTAGACCCTTAGTAAAATTTCGATGGAAATTCGAGAAAATAGATTTCCTTCAAAGTCGGTATAATCGGAGAGGGTTCAATGCTGAATTATAATCTGCAATTCCTAATCGATTCCGTCAATTGAGAGATGAAATAATTGACTTTGAAATTTCACATTTTGGAAATTTCCCATTTGACAGGTGAAAATCTAAACGGTAGGAGTTATCGATAAAATGATGTATTAATCATATTCAGCGACCTCAAAAACCCATATTTCCATACCAAACTTGCCGATAACTCTTGTATTTTCGAGAAGAATTCAATTCGTTACTTTAGCGTTTTTTATTTCCGAGTTTTGTTTGAAGGACCCTACAAGGAAGAACTGATGGCTGTGGGATTCTATTATTGCTTTTTATCATTGACACTAACGAGCTCAAGAACTTCACAGCTGAAAACTACACGTAGGTTTCACTGAATTCTTGAAAATGAGCCAAATATAGCGATTTTGGGGGGTCTAGACCCTTAGTAAAATTTCGATGGAAATTCGAAAAAATAGATTTCCTTCAAAGTCGGTATAATCGGAGAGGGTTCAATGCTGAATTATAATCTGCAATTCCTAATCGATTCCGTCAATTGAGAGATGAAATAATTGACTTTGAAATTTTACATTTTGGAAATTTCCCATTTGACAGGTGAAAATCTAAACGGTAGGAGTTATCGATAAAATGATGTATTAATCATATTCAGCGACCTCAAAAACCTATATTTCCATACCAAACTTGCCGATAACTCTTGTATTTTCGAGAAGAATTCAATTCGTTACTTTAGCGTTTTTTATTTCCGAGTTTTGTTTGAAGGACCCTACAAGGAAGAACTGATGGCTGTGGGATTCTATTATTGCTTTTTATCATTGACACTAACGAGCTCAAGAACTTCACAGCTGAAAACTACACGTAGGTTTCACTGAATTCTTGAAAATGAGCCAAATATAGCGATTTTGGGGGGTCTAGACCCTTAGTAAAATTTCGATGGAAATTCGAAAAAATAGATTTCCTTCAAAGTCGGTATAATCGGAGAGGGTTCAATGCTGAATTATAATCTGCAATTCCTAATCGATTCCGTCAATTGAGAGATGAAATAATTGACTTTGAAATTTCACATTTTGGAAATTTCCCATTTGACAGGTGAAAATCTAAACGGTAGGAGTTATCGATAAAATGATGTATTAATCATATTCAGCGACCTCAAAAACCTATATTTCCATACCAAACTTGCCGATAACTCTTGTATTTTCGAGAAGAATTCAATTCGTTACTTTAGCGTTTTTTATTTCCGAGTTTTGTTTGAAGGACCCTACAAGGAAGAACTGATGGCTGTGGGATTCTATTATTGCTTTTTATCATTGACACTAACGAGCTCAAGAACTTCACAGCTGAAAACTACACGTAGGTTTCACTGAATTCTTGAAAATGAGCCAAATATAGCGATTTTGGGGGGTCTAGACCCTTAGTAAAATTTCGATGGAAATTCGAGAAAATAGATTTCCTTCAAAGTCGGTATAATCGGAGAGGGTTCAATGCTGAATTATAATCTGCAATTCCTAATCGATTCCGTCAATTGAGAGATGAAATAATTGACTTTGAAATTTCACATTTTGGAAATTTCCCATTTGACAGGTGAAAATCTAAACGGTAGGAGTTATCGATAAAATGATGTATTAATCATATTCAGCGACCTCAAAAACCTATATTTCCATACCAAACTTGCCGATAACTCTTGTATTTTCGAGAAGAATTCAATTCGTTACTTTAGCGTTTTTTATTTCCGAGTTTTGTTTGAAGGACCCTACAAGGAAGAACTGATGGCTGTGGGATTCTATTATTGCTTTTTATCATTGACACTAACGAGCTCAAGAACTTCACAGCTGAAAACTACACGTAGGTTTCACAGAATTCTTGAAAATGAGCCAAATATAGCGATTTTGGGGGGTCTAGACCCTTAGTAAAATTTCGATGGAAATTCGAAAAAATAGATTTCCTTCAAAGTCGGTATAATCGGAGAGGGTTCAATGCTGAATTATTATCTGCAATTCCTAATCGATTCCGTCAATTGAGAGATGAAATAATTGACTTTGAAATTTCACATTTTGGAAATTTCCCATTTGACAGGTGAAAATCTAAACGGTGGGAGTTATCGATAAAATGATGTATTAATCATATTCAGCGACCTCAAAAACCTATATTTCCATACCAAACTTGCCGATAACTCTTGTATTTTCGAGAAGAATTCAATTCGTTACTTTAGCGTTTTTTATTTCCGAGTTTTGTTTGAAGGACCCTACAAGGAAGAACTGATGGCTGTGGGATTCTATTATTGCTTTTTATCATTGACACTAACGAGCTCAAGAACTTCACAGCTGAAAACTACACGTAGGTTTCACTGAATTCTTGAAAATGAGCCAAATATAGCGATTTTGGGGGGTCTAGACCCTTAGTAAAATTTCGATGGAAATTCGAAAAAATAGATTTCCTTCAAAGTCGGTATAATCGGAGAGGGTTCAATGCTGAATTATAATCTGCAATTCCTAATCGATTCCGTCAATTGAGAGATGAAATAATTGACTTTGAAATTTCACATTTTGGAAATTTCCCATTTGACAGGTGAAAATCTAAACGGTAGGAGTTATCGATAAAATGATGTATTAATCATATTCAGCGACCTCAAAAACCCATATTTTCATACCAAACTTGCCGATAACTCTTGTATTTTCGAGAAGAATTCAATTCGTTACTTTAGCGTTTTTTATTTCCGAGTTTTGTTTGAAGGACCCTACAAGGAAGAACTGATGGCTGTGGGATTCTATTATTGCTTTTTATCATTGACACTAACGAGCTCAAGAACTTCACAGCTGAAAACTACACGTAGGTTTCACTGAATTCTTGAAAATGAGCCAAATATAGCGATTTTGGGGGGTCTAGACCCTTAGTAAAATTTCGATGGAAATTCGAAAAAATAGATTTCCTTCAAAGTCGGTATAATCGGAGAGGGTTCAATGCTGAATTATAATCTGCAATTCCTAATCGATTCCGTCAATTGAGAGATGAAATAATTGACTTTGAAATTTCACATTTTGGAAATTTCCCATTTGACAGGTAAAAATCTAAACGGTAGGAGTTATCGATAAAATGATAAATTAATCATATTCAGCGACCTCAAAAACCTATATTTCCATACCAAATTTGCCGATAACTCTTGTATTTTCGAGAAGAATTCAATTCGTTACTTTAGCGTTTTTTATTTCCGAGTTTTGTTTGAAGGACCCTACAAGGAAGAACTGATGGCTGTGGGATTCTATTATTGCTTTTTATCATTGACACTAACGAGCTCAAGAACTTCACAGCTGAAAACTACACGTAGGTTTCACTGAATTCTTGAAAATGAGCCAAATATAGCGATTTTGGGGGGTCTAGACCCTTAGTAAAATTTCGATGGAAATTCGAAAAAATAGATTTCCTTCAAAGTCGGTATAATCGGAGAGGGTTCAATGCTGAATTATAATCTGCAATTCCTAATCGATTCCGTCAATTGAGAGATGAAATAATTGACTTTGAAATTTCACATTTTGGAAATTTCCCATTTGACAGGTGAAAATCTAAACGGTAGGAGTTATCGATAAAATGATGTATTAATCATATTCAGCGACCTCAAAAACCTATATTTCCATACCAAACTTGCCGATAACTCTTGTATTTTCGAGAAGAATTCAATTCGTTACTTTAGCGTTTTTTATTTCCGAGTTTTGTTTGAAGGACCCTACAAGGAAGAACTGATGGCTGTGGGATTCTATTATTGCTTTTTATCATTGACACTAACGAGCTCAAGAACTTCACAGCTGAAAACTACACGTAGGTTTCACTGAATTCTTGAAAATGAGCCAAATATAGCGATTTTGGGGGGTCTAGACCCTTAGTAAAATTTCGATGGAAATTCGAAAAAATAGATTTCCTTCAAAGTCGGTATAATCGGAGAGGGTTCAATGCTGAATTATAATCTGCAATTCCTAATCGATTCCGTCAATTGAGAGATGAAATAATTGACTTTGAAATTTCACATTTTGGAAATTTCCCATTTGACAGGTGAAAATCTAAACGGTAGGAGTTATCGATAAAATGATGTATTAATCATATTCAGCGACCTCAAAAACCTATATTTTCATACCAAACTTGCCGATAACTCTTGTATTTTCGAGAAGAATTCAATTCGTTACTTTAGCGTTTTTTATTTCCGAGTTTTGTTTGAAGGACCCTACAAGGAAGAACTGATGGCTGTGGGATTCTATTATTGCTTTTTATCATTGACACTAACGAGCTCAAGAACTTCACAGCTGGAAACTACACGTAGGTTTCACTGAATTCTTGAAAATGAGCCAAATATAGCGATTTTGGGGGGTCTAGACCCTTAGTAAAATTTCGATGGAAATTCGAAAAAATAGATTTCCTTCAAAGTCGGTATAATCGGAGAGGGTTCAATGCTGAATTATAATCTGCAATTCCTAATCGATTCCGTCAATTGAGAGATGAAATAATTGACTTTGAAATTTCACATTTTGGAAATTTCCCATTTGACAGGTGAAAATCTAAACGGTAGGAGTTATCGATAAAATGATGTATTAATCATATTCAGCGACCTCAAAAACCTATATTTCCATACCAAACTTGCCGATAACTCTTGTATTTTCGAGAAGAATTCAATTCGTTACTTTAGCGTTTTTTATTTCCGAGTTTTGTTTGAAGGACCCTACAAGGAAGAACTGATGGCTGTGGGATTCTATTATTGCTTTTTATCATTGACACTAACGAGCTCAAGAACTTCACAGCTGAAAACTACACGTAGGTTTCACTGAATTCTTGAAAATGAGCCAAATATAGCGATTTTGGGGGGTCTAGACCCTTAGTAAAATTTCGATGGAAATTCGAAAAAATAGATTTCCTTCAAAGTCGGTATAATCGGAGAGGGTTCAATGCTGAATTATAATCTGCAATTCCTTATCGATTCCGTCAATTGAGAGATGAAATAATTGACTTTGAAATTTCACATTTTGGAAATTTCCCATTTGACAGGTGAAAATCTAAATGGTAGGAGTTATCGATAAAATGATGTATTAATCATATTCAGCGACCTCAAAAACCTATATTTCCATACCAAACTTGCCGATAACTCTTGTATTTTCGAGAAGAATTCAATTCGTTACTTTAGCGTTTTTTATTTCCGAGTTTTGTTTGAAGGACCCTACAAGGAAGAACTGATGGCTGTGGGATTCTATTATTGCTTTTTATCATTAACACTAACGAGCTCAAGAACTTCACAGCTGAAAACTACACGTAGGTTTCACTGAATTCTTGAAAATGAGCCAAATATAGCGATTTTGGGGGGTCTAGACCCTTAGTAAAATTTCGATGGAAATTCGAAAAAATAGATTTCCTTCAAAGTCGGTATAATCGGAGAGGGTTCAATGCTGAATTATAATCTGCAATTCCTAATCGATTCCGTCAATTGAGAGATGAAATAATTGACTTTGAAATTTCACATTTTGGAAATTTCCCATTTGACAGGTGAAAATCTAAACGGTAGGAGTTATCGATAAAATGATGTATTAATCATATTCAGCGACCTCAAAAACCTATATTTCCATACCAAACTTGCCGATAACTCTTGTATTTTCGAGAAGAATTCAATTCGTTACTTTAGCGTTTTTTATTTCCGAGTTTTGTTTGAAGGACCCTACAAGGAAGAACTGATGGCTGTGGGATTCTATTATTGCTTTTTATCATTGACACTAACGAGCTCAAGAACTTCACAGCTGAAAACTACACGTAGGTTTCACTGAATTCTTGAAAATGAGCCAAATATAGCGATTTTGGGGGGTCTAGACCCTTAGTAAAATTTCGATGGAAATTCGAAAAAATAGATTTCCTTCAAAGTCGGTATAATCGGAGAGGGTTCAATGCTGAATTATAATCTGCAATTCCTAATCGATTCCGTCAATTGAGAGATGAAATAATTGACTTTGAAATTTCACATTTTGGAAATTTCCCATTTGACAGGTGAAAATCTAAACGGTAGGAGTTATCGATAAAATGATGTATTAATCATATTCAGCGACCTCAAAAACCTATATTTCCATACCAAACTTGCCGATAACTCTTGTATTTTCGAGAAAAATTCAATTCGTTACTTTAGCGTTTTTTATTTCCGAGTTTTGTTTGAAGGACCCTACAAGGAAGAACTGATGGCTGTGGGATTCTATTATTGCTTTTTATCATTGACACTAACGAGCTCAAGAACTTCACAGCTGAAAACTACACGTAGGTTTCACTGAATTCTTGAAAATGAGCCAAATATAGCGATTTTGGGGGGTCTAGACCCTTAGTAAAATTTCGATGGAAATTCGAAAAAATAGATTTCCTTCAAAGTCGATATAATCGGAGAGGGTTCAATGCTGAATTATAATCTGCAATTCCTAATCGATTCCGTCAATTGAGAGATGAAATAATTGACTTTGAAATTTCACATTTTGGAAATTTCCCATTTGACAGGTGAAAATCTAAACGGTAGGAGTTATCGATAAAATGATGTATTAATCATATTCAGCGACCTCAAAAACCTATATTTCCATACCAAACTTGCCGATAACTCTTGTATTTTCGAGAAGAATTCAATTCGTTACTTTAGCGTTTTTTATTTCCGAGTTTTGTTTGAAGGACCCTACAAGGAAGAACTGATGGCTGTGGGATTCTATTATTGCTTTTTATCATTGACACTAACGAGCTCAAGAACTTCACAGCTGAAAACTACACGTAGGTTTCACTGAATTCTTGAAAATGAGCCAAATATAGCGATTTTGGGGGGTCTAGACCCTTAGTAAAATTTCGATGGAAATTCGAAAAAATAGATTTCCTTCAAAGTCGGTATAATCGGAGAGGGTTCAATGCTGAATTATAATCTGCAATTCCTAATCGATTCCGTCAATTGAGAGATGAAATAATTGACTTTGAAATTTCACATTTTGGAAATTTCCCATTTGACAGGTGAAAATCTAAACGGTAGGAGTTATCGATAAAATGATGTATTAATCATATTCAGCGACCTCAAAAACCTATATTTTCATACCAAACTTGCCGATAACTCTTGTATTTTCGAGAAGAATTCAATTCGTTACTTTAGCGTTTTTTATTTCCGAGTTTTGTTTGAAGGACCCTACAAGGAAGAACTGATGGCTGTGGGATTCTATTATTGCTTTTTATCATTGACACTAACGAGCTCAAGAACTTCACAGCTGGAAACTACACGTAGGTTTCACTGAATTCTTGAAAATGAGCCAAATATAGCGATTTTGGGGGGTCTAGACCCTTAGTAAAATTTCGATGGAAATTCGAAAAAATAGATTTCCTTCAAAGTCGGTATAATCGGAGAGGGTTCAATGCTGAATTATAATCTGCAATTCCTAATCGATTCCGTCAATTGAGAGATGAAATAATTGACTTTGAAATTTCACATTTTGGAAATTTCCCATTTGACAGGTGAAAATCTAAACGGTAGGAGTTATCGATAAAATGATGTATTAATCATATTCAGCGACCTGAAAAACCTATATTTCCATACCAAACTTGCCGATAACTCTTGTATTTTCGAGAAGAATTCAATTCGTTACTTTAGCGTTTTTTATTTCCGAGTTTTGTTTGAAGGACCCTACAAGGAAGAACTGATGGCTGTGGGATTCTATTATTGCTTTTTATCATTGACACTAACGAGCTCAAGAACTTCACAGCTGAAAACTACACGTAGGTTTCACTGAATTCTTGAAAATGAGCCAAATATAGCGATTTTGGGGGGTCTAGACCCTTAGTAAAATTTCGATGGAAATTCGAAAAAATAGATTTCCTTCAAAGTCGGTATAATCGGAGAGGGTTCAATGCTGAATTATAATCTGCAATTCCTTATCGATTCCGTCAATTGAGAGATGAAATAATTGACTTTGAAATTTCACATTTTGGAAATTTCCCATTTGACAGGTGAAAATCTAAATGGTAGGAGTTATCGATAAAATGATGTATTAATCATATTCAGCGACCTCAAAAACCTATATTTCCATACCAAACTTGCCGATAACTCTTGTATTTTCGAGAAGAATTCATTTCGTTACTTTAGCGTTTTTTATTTCCGAGTTTTGTTTGAAGGACCCTACAAGGAAGAACTGATGGCTGTGGGATTCTATTATTGCTTTTTATCATTGACACTAACGAGCTCAAGAACTTCACAGCTGAAAACTACACGTAGGTTTCACTGAATTCTTGAAAATGAGCCAAATATAGCGATTTTGGGGGGTCTAGACCCTTAGTAAAATTTCGATGGAAATTCGAAAAAATAGATTTCCTTCAAAGTCGGTATAATCGGAGAGGGTTCAATGCTGAATTATAATCTGCAATTCCTAATCGATTCCGTCAATTGAGAGATGAAATAATTGACTTTGAAATTTCACATTTTGGAAATTTCCCATTTGACAGGTGAAAATCTAAACGGTAGGAGTTATCGATAAAATGATGTATTAATCATATTCAGCGACCTCAAAAACCTATATTTCCATGCCAAACTTGCCGATAACTCTTGTATTTTCGAGAAGAATTCAATTCGTTACTTTAGCGTTTTTTATTTCCGAGTTTTGTTTGAAGGACCCTACAAGGAAGAACTGATGGCTGTGGGATTCTATTATTGCTTTTTATCATTGACACTAACGAGCTCAAGAATTTCACAGCTGAAAACTACACGTAGGTTTCACTGAATTCTTGAAAATGAGCCAAATATAGCGATTTTGGGGGGTCTAGACCCTTAGTAAAATTTCGATGGAAATTCGAGAAAATAGATTTCCTTCAAAGTCGGTATAATCGGAGAGGGTTCAATGCTGAATTATAATCTGCAATTCCTAATCGATTCCGTCAATTGAGAGATGAAATAATTGACTTTGAAATTTCACATTTTGGAAATTTCCCATTTGACAGGTGAAAATCTAAACGGTAGGAGTTATCGATAAAATGATAAATTAATCATATTCAGCGACCTCAAAAACCTATATTTCCATACCAAACTTGCCGATAACTCTTGTATTTTCGAGAAGAATTCAATTCGTTACTTTAGCGTTTTTTATTTCCGAGTTTTGTTTGAAGGACCCTACAAGGAAGAACTGATGGCTGTGGGATTCTATTATTGCTTTTTATCATTGACACTAACGAGCTCAAGAACTTCACAGCTGAAAACTACACGTAGGTTTCACTGAATTCTTGAAAATGAGCCAAATATAGCGATTTTGGGGGGTCTAGACCCTTAGTAAAATTTCGATGGAAATTCGAAAAAATAGATTTCCTTCAAAGTCGGTATAATCGGAGAGGGTTCAATGCTGAATTATAATCTGCAATTCCTAATCGATTCCGTCAATTGAGAGATGAAATAATTGACTTTGAAATTTCACATTTTGGAAATTTCCCATTTGACAGGTGAAAATCTAAACGGTAGGAGTTATCGATAAAATGATGTATCAATCATATTCAGCGACCTCAAAAACCTATATTTCCATACCAAACTTGCCGATAACTCTTGTATTTTCGAGAAGAATTCAATTCGTTACTTTAGCGTTTTTTATTTCCGAGTTTTGTTTGAAGGACCCTACAAGGAAGAACTGATGGCTGTGGGATTCTATTATTGCTTTTTATCATTGACACTAACGAGCTCAAGAACTTCACAGCTGAAAACTACACGTAGGTTTCACTGAATTCTTGAAAATGAGCCAAATATAGCGATTTTGGGGGGTCTAGACCCTTAGTAAAATTTCGATGGAAATTCGAAAAAATAGATTTCCTCCAAAGTCGGTATAATCGGAGAGGGTTCAATGCTGAATTATAATCTGCAATTCCTAATCGATTCCGTCAATTGAGAGATGAAATAATTGACTTTGAAATTTCACATTTTGGAAATTTCCCATTTGACAGGTGAAAATCTAAACGGTAGGAGTTATCGATAAAATGATGTATTAATCATATTGAGCGACCTCAAAAACCTATATTTCCATACCAAACTTGCCGATAACTCTTGTATTTTCGAGAAGAATTCAATTCGTTACTTTAGCGTTTTTTATTTTCGAGTTTTGTTTGAAGGACCCTACAAGGAAGAACTGATGGCTGTGGGATTCTATTATTGCTTTTTATCATTGACACTAACGAGCTCAAGAACTTCACAGCTGAAAACTACACGTAGGTTTCACTGAATTCTTGAAAATGAGCCAAATATAGCGATTTTGGGGGGTCTAGACCCTTAGTAAAATTTCGATGGAAATTCGAAAAAATAGATTTCCTTCAAAGTCGGTATAATCGGAGAGGGTTCAATGCTGAATTATAATCTGCAATTCCTTATCGATTCCGTCAATTGAGAGATGATATAATTGACTTTGAAATTTCACATTTTGGAAATTTCCCATTTGACAGGTGAAAATCTAAACGGTAGGAGTTATCGATAAAATGATGTATTAATCATATTCAGCGACCTCAAAAACCTATATTTCCATACCAAACTTGCCGATAACTCTTGTATTTTCGAGAAGAATTCAATTCGTTACTTTAGCGTTTTTTATTTCCGAGTTTTGTTTGAAGGACCCTACAAGGAAGAACTGATGGCTGTGGGATTCTATTATTGCTTTTTATCATTGACACTAACGAGCTCAAGAACTTCACAGCTGAAAACTACACGTAGGTTTCACTGAATTCTTGAAAATGAGCCAAATATAGCGATTTTGGGGGGTCTAGACCCTTAGTAAAATTTCGATGGAAATTCGAAAAAATAGATTTCCTTCAAAGTCGGTATAATCGGAGAGGGTTCAATGCTGAATTATAATCTGCAATTCCTAATCGATTCCGTCAATTGAGAGATGAAATAATTGACTTTGAAATTTCACATTTTGGAAATTTCCCATTTGACAGGTGAAAATCTAAACGGTAGGAGTTATCGATAAAATGATGTATTAATCATATTCAGCGACCTCAAAAACCTATATTTCCATACCAAACTTGCCGATAACTCTTGTATTTTCGAGAAGAATTCAATTCGTTACTTTAGCGTTTTTTATTTCCGAGTTTTGTTTGAAGGACCCTACAAGGAAGAACTGATGGCTGTGGGATTCTATTATTGCTTTTTATCATTGACACTAACGAGCTCAAGAACTTCACAGCTGAAAACTACACGTAGGTTTCACTGAATTCTTGAAAATGAGCCAAATATAGCGATTTTGGGGGGTCTAGACCCTTAGTAAAATTTCGATGGAAATTCGAAAAAATAGATTTCCTCCAAAGTCGGTATAATCGGAGAGGGTTCAATGCTGAATTATAATCTGCAATTCCTAATCGATTCCGTCAATTGAGAGATGAAATAATTGACTTTGAAATTTCACATTTTGGAAATTTCCCATTTGACAGGTGAAAATCTAAACGGTAGGAGTTATCGATAAAATGATGTATTAATCATATTCAGCGACCTCAAAAACCTATATTTCCATACCAAACTTGCCGATAACTCTTGTATTTTCGAGAAGAATTCAATTCGTTACTTTAGCGTTTTTTATTTCCGAGTTTTGTTTGAAGGACCCTACAAGGAAGAACTGATGGCTGTGGGATTCTATTATTGCTTTTTATCATTGACACTAACGAGCTCAAGAACTTCACAGCTGAAAACTACACGTAGGTTTCACTGAATTCTTGAAAATGAGCCAAATATAGCGATTTTGGGAGGTCTAGACCCTTAGTAAAATTTCGATGGAAATTCGAAAAAATAGATTTCCTTCAAAGTCGGTATAATCGGAGAGGGTTCAATGCTGAATTATAATCTGCAATTCCTTATCGATTCCGTCAATTGAGAGATGAAATAATTGACTTTGAAATTTCACATTTTGGAAATTTCCCATTTGACAGGTGAAAATCTAAACGGTAGGAGTTATCGATAAAATGATGTATTAATCATATTCAACGACCTCAAAAACCTATATTTCCATACCAAACTTGCCGATAACTCTTGTATTTTCGAGAAGAATTCAATTCGTTACTTTAGCGTTTTTTATTTCCGAGTTTTGTTTGAAGGACCCTACAAGGAAGAACTGATGGCTGTGGGATTCTATTATTGCTTTTTATCATTGACACTAACGAGCTCAAGAACTTCACAGCTGAAAACTACACGTAGGTTTCACTGAATTCTTGAAAATGAGCCAAATATAGCGATTTTGGGGGGTCTAGACCCTTAGTAAAATTTCGATGGAAATTCGAGAGAATAGATTTCCTTCAAAGTCGGTAAAATCGGAGAGGGTTCAATGCTGAATTATAATCTGCAATTTCTAATCGATTCCGTCAATTGAGAGATGAAATAATTGACTTTGAAATTTCACATTTTGGAAATTTCCCATTTGACAGGTGAAAATCTAAACGGTAGGAGTTATCGATAAAATGATAAATTAATCATATTCAGCGACCTCAAAAACCTATATTTCCATACCAAACTTGCCGATAACTCTCGTATTTTCGAGAAGAATTCAATTCGTTACTTTAGCGTTTTTTATTTCCGAGTTTTGTTTGAAGGACCCTACAAGGAAGAACTGATGGCTGTGGGATTCTATTATTGCTTTTTATCATTGACACTAACGAGCTCAAGAACTTCACAGCTGAAAACTACACGTAGGTTTCATTGAATTCTTGAAAATGAGCCAAATATAGCGATTTTGGGGGGTCTAGACCCTTAGTAAAATTTCGATGGAAATTCGAGAAAATAGATTTCCTTCAAAGTCGGTATAATCGGAGAGGGTTCAATGCTGAATTATAATCTGCAATTTCTAATCGATTCCGTCAATTGAGAGATGAAATAATTGACTTTGAAATTTCACATTTTGGAAATTTCCCATTTGACAGGTGAAAATCTAAACGGTAGGAGTTATCGATAAAATGATAAATTAATCATATTCAGCGACCTCAAAAACCTATATTTCCATACCAAACTTGCCGATAACTCTCGTATTTTCGAGAAGAATTCAATTCGTTACTTTAGCGTTTTTTATTTCCGAGTTTTGTTTGAAGGACCCTACAAGGAAGAACTGATGGCTGTGGGATTCTATTATTGCTTTTTATCATTGACACTAACGAGCTCAAGAACTTCACAGCTGAAAACTACACGTAGGTTTCACTGAATTCTTGAAAATGAGCCAAATATAGCGATTTTGGGGGGTCTAGACCCTTAGTAAAATTTCGATGGAAATTCGAAAAAATAGATTTCCTTCAAAGTCGGTATAATCGGAGAGGGTTCAATGCTGAATTATAATCTGCAATTCCTAATCGATTCCGTCAATTGAGAGATGAATTAATTGACTTTGAAATTTCACATTTTGGAAATTTCCCATTTGACAGGTGAAAATCTAAACAGTAGGAGTTATCGATAAAATGATGTATTAATCATATTCAGCGACCTCAAAAACCTATATTTCCATACCAAACTTGCCGATAACTCTTGTATTTTCGAGAAGAATTCAATTCGTTACTTTAGCGTTTTTTATTTCCGAGTTTTGTTTGAAGGACCCTACAAGGAAGAACTGATGGCTGTGGGATTCTATTATTGCTTTTTATCATTGACACTAACGAGCTCAAGAACTTCACAGCTGAAAACTACACGTAGGTTTCACTGAATTCTTGAAAATGAGCCAAATATAGTGATTTTGGGGGGTCTAGACCCTTAGTAAAATTTCGATGGAAATTCGAAAAAATAGATTTCCTTCAAAGTCGGTATAATCGGAGAGGGTTCAATGCTGAATTATAATCTGCAATTCCTAATCGATTCCGTCAATTGAGAGATGAAATAATTGACTTTGAAATTTCACATTTTGGAAATTTCCCATTTGACAGGTGAAAATCTAAACGGTAGGAGTTATCGATAAAATGATGTATTAATCATATTCAGCGACCTCAAAAACCTATATTTCCATACCAAACTTGCCGATAACTCTTGTATTTTCGAAAAGAATTCAATTCGTTACTTTAGCGTTTTTTATTTTCGAGTTTTGTTTGAAGGACCCTACAAGGAAGAACTGATGGCTGTGGGATTCTATTATTGCTTTTTATCATTGACACTAACGAGCTCAAGAACTTCACAGCTGAAAACTACACGTAGGTTTCATTGAATTCTTGAAAATGAGCCAAATATAGCGATTTTGGGGGGTCTAGACCCTTAGTAAAATTTCGATGGAAATTCGAGAAAATAGATTTCCTTCAAAGTCGGTATAATCGGAGAGGGTTCAATGCTGAATTATAATCTGCAATTTCTAATCGATTCCGTCAATTGAGAGATGAAATAATTGACTTTGAAATTTCACATTTTGGAAATTTCCCATTTGACAGGTGAAAATCTAAACGGTAGGAGTTATCGATAAAATGATAAATTAATCATATTCAGCGACCTCAAAAACCTATATTTCCATACCAAACTTGCCGATAACTCTCGTATTTTCGAGAAGAATTCAATTCGTTACTTTAGCGTTTTTTATTTCCGAGTTTTGTTTGAAGGACCCTACAAGGAAGAACTGATGGCTGTGGGATTCTATTATTGCTTTTTATCATTGACACTAACGAGCTCAAGAACTTCACAGCTGAAAACTACACGTAGGTTTCACTGAATTCTTGAAAATGAGCCAAATATAGCGATTTTGGGGGGTCTAGACCCTTAGTAAAATTTCGATGGAAATTCGAAAAAATAGATTTCCTTCAAAGTCGGTATAATCGGAGAGGGTTCAATGCTGAATTATAATCTGCAATTCCTAATCGATTCCGTCAATTGAGAGATGAATTAATTGACTTTGAAATTTCACATTTTGGAAATTTCCCATTTGACAGGTGAAAATCTAAACAGTAGGAGTTATCGATAAAATGATGTATTAATCATATTCAGCGACCTCAAAAACCTATATTTCCATACCAAACTTGCCGATAACTCTTGTATTTTCGAGAAGAATTCAATTCGTTACTTTAGCGTTTTTTATTTCCGAGTTTTGTTTGAAGGACCCTACAAGGAAGAACTGATGGCTGTGGGATTCTATTATTGCTTTTTATCATTGACACTAACGAGCTCAAGAACTTCACAGCTGAAAACTACACGTAGGTTTCACTGAATTCTTGAAAATGAGCCAAATATAGTGATTTTGGGGGGTCTAGACCCTTAGTAAAATTTCGATGGAAATTCGAAAAAATAGATTTCCTTCAAAGTCGGTATAATCGGAGAGGGTTCAATGCTGAATTATAATCTGCAATTCCTAATCGATTCCGTCAATTGAGAGATGAAATAATTGACTTTGAAATTTCACATTTTGGAAATTTCCCATTTGACAGGTGAAAATCTAAACGGTAGGAGTTATCGATAAAATGATGTATTAATCATATTCAGCGACCTCAAAAACCTATATTTCCATACCAAACTTGCCGATAACTCTTGTATTTTCGAAAAGAATTCAATTCGTTACTTTAGCGTTTTTTATTTTCGAGTTTTGTTTGAAGGACCCTACAAGGAAGAACTGATGGCTGTGGGATTCTATTATTGCTTTTTATCATTGACACTAACGAGCTCAAGAACTTCACAGCTGAAAACTACACGTAGGTTTCACTGAATTCTTGAAAATGAGCCAAATATAGTGATTTTGGGGGGTCTAGACCCTTAGTAAAATTTCGATGGAAATTCGAAAAAATAGATTTCCTTCAAAGTCGGTATAATCGGAGAGGGTTCAATGCTGAATTATAATCTGCAATTCCTAATCGATTCCGTCAATTGAGAGATGAAATAATTGACTTTGAAATTTCACATTTTGGAAATTTCCCATTTGACAGGTGAAAATCTAAACGGTAGGAGTTATCGATAAAATGATGTATTAATCATATTCAGCGACCTCAAAAACCTATATTTCCATACCAAACTTGCCGATAACTCTTGTATTTTCGAGAAGAATTCAATTCGTTACTTTAGCGTTTTTTATTTCCGAGTTTTGTTTGAAGGACCCTACAAGGAAGAACTGATGGCTGTGGGATTCTATTATTGCTTTTTATCATTGACACTAACGAGCTCAAGAACTTCAAAGCTGAAAACTACACGTAGGTTTCACTGAATTCTTGAAAATGAGCCAAATATAGCGATTTTGGGGGGTCTAGACCCTTAGTAAAATTTCGATGGAAATTCGAAAAAATAGATTTCCTTCAAAGTCGGTATAATCGGAGAGGGTTCAATGCTGAATTATAATCTGCAATTCCTAATCGATTTCGTCAATTGAGAGATGAAATAATTGACTTTGAAATTTCACATTTTGGAAATTTCCCATTTGACAGGTGAAAATCTAAACGGTAGGAGTTATCGATAAAATGATGTATTAATCATATTCAGCGACCTCAAAAACCTATATTTCCATACCAAACTTGCCGATAACTCTTGTATTTTCGAGAAGAATTCAATTCGTTACTTTAGCGTTTTTTATTTCCGAGTTTTGTTTGAAGGACCCTACAAGGAAGAACTGATGGCTGTGGGATTCTATTATTGCTTTTTATCATTGACACTAACGAGCTCAAGAACTTCACAGCTGAAAACTACACGTAGGTTTCACTGAATTCTTGAAAATGAGCCAAATATAGCGATTTTGGGGGGTCTAGACCCTTAGTAAAATTTCGATGGAAATTCGAAAAAATAGATTTCCTTCAAAGTCGGTATAATCGGAGAGGGTTCAATGCTGAATTATAATCTGCAATTCCTAATCGATTCCGTCAATTGAGAGATGAAATAATTGACTTTGAAATTTCACATTTTGGAAATTTCCCATTTGACAGGTGAAAATCTAAACGGTAGGAGTTATCGATAAAATGATGTATTAATCATATTCAGCGACCTCAAAAACCTATATTTCCATACCAAACTTGCCGATAACTCTTGTATTTTCGAGAAGAATTCAATTCGTTACTTTAGCGTTTTTTATTTCCGAGTTTTGTTTGAAGGACCCTACAAGGAAGAACTGATGGCTGTGGGATTCTATTATTGCTTTTTATCATTGACACTTACGAGCTCAAGAACTTCACAGCTGAAAACTACACGTAGGTTTCACTGAATTCTTGAAAATGAGCCAAATATAGCGATTTTGGGGGGTCTAGACCCTTAGTAAAATTTCGATGGAAATTCGAGAAAATAGATTTCCTTCAAAGTCGGTATAATCGGAGAGGGTTCAATGCTGAATTATAATCTGCAATTCCTAATCGATTCCGTCAATTGAGAGATGAAATAATTGACTTTGAAATTTCACATTTTGGAAATTTCCCATTTGAAAGGTGAAAATCTAAACGGTAGGAGTTATCGATAAAATGATGTATTAATCATATTCAGCGACCTCAAAAACCTATATTTCCATACCAAACTTGCCGATAACTCTTGTATTTTCGAGAAGAATTCAATTCGTTACTTTAGCGTTTTTTATTTCCGAGTTTTGTTTGAAGGACCCTACAAGGAAGAACTGATGGCTGTGGGATTCTATTATTGCTTTTTATCATTGACACTAACGAGCTCAAGAACTTCACAGCTGAAAACTACACGTAGGTTTCACTGAATTCTTGAAAATGAGCCAAATATAGCGATTTTGGGGGGTCTAGACCCTTAGTAAAATTTCGATGGAAATTCGAAAAAATAGATTTCCTTCAAAGTCGGTATAATCGGAGAGGGTTCAATGCTGAATTATAATCTGCAATTCCTAATCGATTCCGTCAATTGAGAGATGAAATAATTGACTTTGAAATTTCACATTTTGGAAATTTCCCATTTGACAGGTGAAAATCTAAACGGTAGGAGTTATCGATAAAATGATGTATTAATCATATTCAGCGACCTCAAAAACCTATATTTCCATACCAAACTTGCCGATAACTCTTGTATTTTCGAGAAGAATTCAATTCGTTACTTTAGCGTTTTTTATTTCCGAGTTTTGTTTGAAGGACCCTACAAGGAAGAACTGATGGCTGTGGGATTCTATTATTGCTTTTTATCATTGACACTAACGAGCTCAAGAACTTCACAGCTGAAAACTACACGTAGGTTTCACTGAATTCTTGAAAATGAGCCAAATATAGCGATTTTGGGGGGTCTAGACCCTTAGTAAAATTTCGATGGAAATTCGAAAAAATAGATTTCCTTCAAAGTCGGTATAATCGGAGAGGGTTCAATGCTGAATTATAATCTGCAATTCCTAATCGATTCCGTCAATTGAGAGATGAAATAATTGACTTTGAAATTTCACATTTTGGAAATTTCCCATTTGACAGATGAAAATCTAAACGGTAGGAGTTATCGATAAAATGATGTATTAATCATATTCAGCGACCTCAAAAACCTATATTTCCATACCAAACTTGCCGATAACTCTTGTATTTTCGAGAAGAATTCAATTCGTTACTTTAGCGTTTTTTATTTCCGAGTTTTGTTTGAAGGACCCTACAAGGAAGAACTGATGGCTGTGGGATTCTATTATTGCTTTTTATCATTGACACTAACGAGCTCAAGAACTTCACAGCTGAAAACTACACGTAGGTTTCACTGAATTCTCGAAAATGAGCCAAATATAGCGATTTTGGGGGGTCTAGACCCTTAGTAAAATTTCGATGGAAATTCGAAAAAATAGATTTCCTTCAAAGTCGGTATAATCGGAGAGGGTTCAATGCTGAATTATAATCTGCAATTCCTTATCGATTCCGTCAATTGAGAGATGAAATAATTGACTTTGAAATTTTACATTTTGGAAATTTCCCATTTGACAGGTGAAAATCTAAACGGTAGGAGTTATCGATAAAATGATGTATTAATCATATTCAGCGACCTCAAAAACCTATATTTCCATACCAAACTTGCCGATAACTCTTGTATTTTCGAGAAGAATTCAATTCGTTACTTTAGCGTTTTTTATTTCCGAGTTTTGTTTGAAGGACCCTACAAGGAAGAACTGATGGCTGTGGGATTCTATTATTGCTTTTTATCATTGACACTAACGAGCTCAAGAACTTCACAGCTGAAAACTACACGTAGGTTTCACTGAATTCTTGAAAATGAGCCAAATATAGCGATTTTGGGGGGTCTAGACCCTTAGTAAAATTTCGATGGAAATTCGAAAAAATAGATTTCCTTCAAAGTCGGTATAATCGGAGAGGGTTCAATGCTGAATTATAATCTGCAATTCCTAATCGATTCCGTCAATTGAGAGATGAAATAACTGACTTTGAAATTTCACATTTTGGAAATTTCCCATTTGACAGGTGAAAATCTAAACGGTAGGAGTTATCGATAAAATGATGTATTAATCATATTCAGCGACCTCAAAAACCTATATTTCCATACCAAACTTGCCGATAACTCTTGTATTTTCGAGAAGAATTCAATTCGTTACATTAGCGTTTTTTATTTCCGAGTTTTGTTTGAAGGACCCTACAAGGAAGAACTGATGGCTGTGGGATTCTATTATTGCTTTTTATCATTGACACTAACGAGCTCAAGAACTTCACAGCTGAAAACTACACGTAGGTTTCACTGAATTCTTGAAAATGAGCCAAATATAGCGATTTTGGGGGGTCTAGACCCTTAGTAAAATTTCGATGGAAATTCGAAAAAATAGATTTCCTTCAAAGTCGGTATAATCGGAGAGGGTTCAATGCTGAATTATAATCTGCAATTCCTAATCGATTCCGTCAATTGAGAGATGAAATAATTGACTTTGAAATTTCACATTTTGGAAATTTCCCATTTGACAGGTGAAAATCTAAACGGTAGGAGTTATCGATAAAATGATGTATTAATCATATTCAGCGACCTCAAAAACCTATATTTCCATACCAAACTTGCCGATAACTCTTGTATTTTCGAGAAGAATTCAATTCGTTACTTTAGCGTTTTTTATTTCCGAGTTTTGTTTGAAGGACCCTACAAGGAAGAACTGATGGCTGTGGGATTCTATTATTGCTTTTTATCATTGACACTAACGAGCTCAAGAACTTCACAGCTGAAAACTACACGTAGGTTTCACTGAATTCTTGAAAATGAGCCAAATATAGCGATTTTGGGGGGTCTAGACCCTTAGTAAAATTTCGATGGAAATTCGAAAAAATAGATTTCCTTCAAAGTCGGTATAATCGGAGAGGGTTCAATGCTGAATTATAATCTGCAATTCCTAATCGATTCCGTCAATTGAGAGATGAAATAATTGACTTTGAAATTTCACATTTTGGAAATTTCCCATTTGACAGGTGAAAATCTAAACGGTAGGAGTTATCGATAAAATGATGTATTAATCATATTCAGCGACCTCAAAAACCTATATTTCCATACCAAACTTGCCGATAACTCTTGTATTTTCGAGAAGAATTCAATTCGTTACTTTAGCGTTTTTTATTTCCGAGTTTTGTTTGAAGGACCCTACAAGGAAGAACTGATGGCTGTGGGATTCTATTATTGCTTTTTATCATTGACACTAACTAGCTCAAGAACTTCACAGCTGAAAACTACACGTAGGTTTCACTGAATTCTTGAAAATGAGCCAAATATAGCGATTTTGGGGGGTCTAGACCCTTAGTAAAATTTCGATGGAAATTCGAAAAAATAGATTTCCTTCAAAGTCGGTATAATCGGAGAGGGTTCAATGCTGAATTATAATCTGCAATTCCTAATCGATTCCGTCAATTGAGAGATGAAATAATTGACTTTGAAATTTCACATTTTGGAAATTTCCCATTTGACAGGTGAAAATCTAAACGGTAGGAGTTATCGATAAAATGATGTATTAATCATATTCAGCGACCTCAAAAACCTATATTTCCATACCAAACTTGCCGATAACTCTCGTATTTTCGAGAAGAATTCAATTCGTTACTTTAGCGTTTTTTATTTCCGAGTTTTGTTTGAAGGACCCTACAAGGAAGAACTGATGGCTGTGGGATTCTATTATTGCTTTTTATCATTGACACTAACGAGCTCAAGAACTTCACAGCTGAAAACTACACGTAGGTTTCACTGAGTTCTTGAAAATGAGCCAAATATAGCGATTTTGGGGGGTCTAGACCCTTAGTAAAATTTCGATGGAAATTCGAGAAAATAGATTTCCTTCAAAGTCGGTATAATCGGAGAGGGTTCAATGCTGAATTATAATCTGCAATTCCTAATCGATTCCGTCAATTGAGAGATGAAATAATTGACTTTGAAATTTCACATTTTGGAAATTTCCCATTTGACAGGTGAAAATCTAAACGGTAGGAGTTATCGATAAAATGATAAATTAATCATATTCAGCGACCTCAAAAACCTATATTTCCATACCAAACTTGCCGATAACTCTTGTATTTTCGAAAAGAATTCAATTCGTTACTTTAGCGTTTTTTATTTCCGAGTTTTGTTTGAAGGACCCTACAAGGAAGAACTGATGGCTGTGGGATTCTATTATTGCTTTTTATCATTAACACTAACGAGCTCAAGAACTTCACAGCTGAAAACTACACGTAGGTTTCACTGAATTCTTGAAAATGAGCCAAATATAGCGATTTTGGGGGGTCTAGACCCTTAGTAAAATTTCGATGGAAATTCGAAAAAATAGATTTCCTTCAAAGTCGGTATAATCGGAGAGGGTTCAATGCTGAATTATAATCTGCAATTCCTAATCGATTCCGTCAATTGAGAGATGAAATAATTGACTTTGAAATTTCACATTTTGGAAATTTCCCATTTGACAGGTGAAAATCTAAACGGTAGGAGTTATCGATAAAATGATGTATCAATCATATTCAGCGACCTCAAAAACCTATATTTCCATACCAAACTTGCCGATAACTCTTGTATTTTCGAGAAGAATTCAATTCGTTACTTTAGCGTTTTTTATTTCCGAGTTTTGTTTGAAGGACCCTACAAGGAAGAACTGATGGCTGTGGGATTCTATTATTGCTTTTTATCATTGACACTAACGAGCTCAAGAACTTCACAGCTGAAAACTACACGTAGGTTTCACTGAATTCTTGAAAATGAGCCAAATATAGCGATTTTGGGGGGTCTAGACCCTTAGTAAAATTTCGATGGAAATTCGAAAAAATAGATTTCCTTCAAAGTCGGTATAATCGGAGAGGGTTCAATGCTGAATTATAATCTGCAATTCCTTATCGTTTCCGTCAATTGAGAGATGAAATAATTGACTTTGAAATTTTACATTTTGGAAATTTCCCATTTGACAGGTGAAAATCTAAACGGTAGGAGTTATCGATAAAATGATGTATTAATCATATTCAGCGACCTCAAAAACCTATATTTCCATACCAAACTTGCCGATAACTCTTGTATTTTCGAGAAGAATTCAATTCGTTACTTTAGCGTTTTTTATTTCCGAGTTTTGTTTGAAGGACCCTACAAGGAAGAACTGATGGCTGTGGGATTCTATAATTGCTTTTTATCATTGACACTAACGAGCTCAAGAACTTCACAGCTGAAAACTACACGTAGGTTTCACTGAATTCTTGAAAATGAGCCAAATATAGCGATTTTGGGGGGTCTAGACCCTTAGTAAAATTTCGATGGAAATTCGAAAAAATAGATTTCCTTCAAAGTCGGTATAATCGGAGAGGGTTCAATGCTGAATTATAATCTGCAATTCCTTATCGATTCCGTCAATTGAGAGATGAAATAATTGACTTTGAAATTTCACATTTTGGAAATTTCCCATTTGACAGGTGAAAATCTAAACAGTAGGAGTTATCGATAAAATGATGTATTAATCATATTCAGCGACCTCAAAAACCTATATTTCCATACCAAACTTGCCGATAACTCTTGTATTTTCGAGAAGAATTCAATTCGTTACTTTAGCGTTTTTTATTTCCGAGTTTTGTTTGAAGGACCCTACAAGGAAGAACTGATGGCTGTGGGATTCTATTATTGCTTTTTATCATTGACACTCACGAGCTCAAGAACTTCACAGCTGAAAACTACACGTAGGTTTCACTGAATTCTTGAAAATGAGCCAAATATAGCGATTTTGGGGGGTCTAGACCCTTAGTAAAATTTCGATGGAAATTCGAAAAAATAGATTTCCTTCAAAGTCGGTATAATCGGAGAGGGTTTAATGCTGAATTATAATCTGCAATTCCTAATCGATTCCGTCAATTGAGAGATGAAATAATTGACTTTGAAATTTCACATTTTGGAAATTTCCCATTTGACAGGTGAAAATCTAAACGGTAGGAGTTATCGATAAAATGATGTAATTATCATATTCAGCGACCTCGAAAACCTATATTTCCATACCAAACTTGCCGATAACTCTTGTATTTTCGAGAAAAATTCAATTCGTTACTTTAGCGTTTTTTATTTCCGAGTTTTGTTTGAAGGACCCTACAAGGAAGAACTGATGGCTGTGGGATTCTATTATTGCTTTTTATCATTGACACTAACGAGCTCAAGAACTTCACAGCTGAAAACTACACGTAGGTTTCACTGAATTCTTGAAAATGAGCCAAATATAGCGATTTTGGGGGGTCTAGACCCCTAGTAAAATTTCGATGGAAATTCGAAAAAATAGATTTCCTTCAAAGTCGGTATAATCGGAGAGGGTTCAATGCTGAATTATAATCTGCAATTCCTAATCGATTCCGTCAATTGAGAGATGAAATAATTGACTTTGAAATTTCACATTTTGGAAATTTCCCATTTGACAGGTGAAAATCTAAACGGTAGGAGTTATCGATAAAATGATGTAATTATCATATTCAGCGACCTCGAAAACCTATATTTCCATACCAAACTTGCCGATAACTCTTGTATTTTCGAGAAAAATTCAATTCGTTACTTTAGCGTTTTTTATTTCCGAGTTTTGTTTGAAGGACCCTACAAGGAAGAACTGATGGCTGTGGGATTCTATTATTGCTTTTTATCATTGACACTCACGAGCTCAAGAACTTCACAGCTGAAAACTACACGTAGGTTTCACTGAATTCTTGAAAATGAGCCAAATATAGCGATTTTGGGGGGTCTAGACCCTTAGTAAAATTTCGATGGAAATTCGAAAAAATAGATTTCCTTCAAAGTCGGTATAATCGGAGAGGGTTCAATGCTAAATTATAATCTGCAATTCCTTATCGATTCCGTCAATTGAGAGATGAAATAATTGACTTTGAAATTTCACATTTTGGAAATTTCCCATTTGACAGGTGAAAATCTAAACGGTAGGAGTTATCGATAAAATGATGTATTAATCATATTCAGCGACCTCGAAAACCTATATTTCCATACCAAACTTGCCGATAACTCTTGTATTTTCGAGAAGAATTCAATTCGTTACTTTAGCGTTTTTGCGCGCATGTTCTAGGGGAACAGCGTGCTATCGTTTTGATCAAATGTCTGTAATTTTGGATGATTGAGCCGAAAATGGTCTCAATCGACTAGGTTGGACTCACTGATGACGAATCCGGTGTCAAAATCGATTCTGTCCGGCCGGCCGGCCGGCCGGCCGGCCGGCCGTAGACACGATAACTGTCGAACGAAGTGGGCTAGCAACTTGAAACTTTCAGCGTAGGTCGCGCATTGGAATGCCGCGGTTAAGTTCGTTAATGGGCCAAATCGATCGAATAGTTTCGGAGTTATAGGCATTTGAAGTTTTGAAGTTATTTATTTTTTATTTCAGAAACTACCTGAGCGATTGGATTCAAATTTGGCGGTTAGGTAAAGTACAACGACGCGCAACTTTGAGCCAAATTTCGTCAAAATTATATTGTTGGTTATTTTTAAAAAAAATGTTTTTCCAAATTTTTTTCCAAAAAAATTTTTTTTCGGAAACCATTCATCATATCCAAGAAAAATTATACTCACGCTTTGACCTTCTAATTTCACAGCAATGCACCAAATTTCAGTTCGAAACGATCATAAGTTTTGGAGATATCGGGAAAAAATATGTCAAATTTCGAGGTTTTCTTCTCGATATTGTTGCTTTTCTCCGATATCGGACCATCGAGTACGGTTTGTCCATAGACAAGATATATGGGTTTGTTTTTGTCACGGCTGTCGGTTGAGTAATTCAATTCTCGAAGATGATGAAAATCTGTTAAAAATCGACGAATTACCGATGAAAATTGCTGGAAATGGCAAAAAATAAGCAAATAACATTGTTGCCGAGCTGGAGATTCGAGAAATTGGCTATTCTTCAGAAAGAAGTTCTATTGATCTGTCAACCGGCTGGAAGCATCTCTCTTAAGAAAAGTTTATAGTGAAATCGAAGCGAATAGACGATAATATGGAATAATATATATCGAAATGGGTAGAATACAGGTTTGTTCTTATCCCTATAAACCGTTTTGAAACTAACTTTGACTTATTTTCGAGAATCCAGCTTAGTTTACTTTCATCACCTGAAAATTTCACAAAAGTGAAAAATATTGTTCATGTTCGTCGAATTCCAGACGTAAATTGCATGAAAAGGCAACAACTAAGCAGGATTCGTCGTTTTCAAACGATATAATGGAGAAATAGTTACTTTTTTCCAGAAAAAACTCTCATTGACTGGCAGGAACTCTCCGAACCAACTTCATGATGGAATTGAAAGATATCGACGTAAATATGGCATAAAATATATCGAAATGAGTCGAATACAGGTTGGTACTGATCCCCATCAACTTTTTCAATGTGAATTTTGTGTTATTTTCCAGATCCCAGCATAAGTTCAAACTGTCAACAGCATCTCCGAACAAAAACTTTTTAACTGTTGTTTTGAGGCTTGCAGATGAGATAAAATGATTAACAATTATTAGAAAAGGTAGGGATCGAGCTTTTTCTAAACATTTCCTGCTAATTTATAGATTTTAAATGAATATTTTCTCTTCATAACTAAGCATAAGTTATCGACCTCAAGTGGTAGAATTAAGATATTAGTGTTTTCTACAATAATTCCATTAATCTCTTACCGTTAGCAGATATAATACACTCAATAGAATGATTTGAGGAGCTTTTCATCTCCGTAGATAAGGAAATTCATAAGAAATAACGAATATTATTAATGCCATAATAATGATTTCAGGTGAACGAATGGAGAAACCAGTAAAAACCAGCAAAGTATTCAATTAAATACTTTGTAATAGGTCGGTTCGAGGTTGGTACTGATTCTATTCAACTCATCATCATTTACACGTTTTTTCCAAATTTCAAGCATATTTTGTATCGGTCTGGAACTTTCTATTCAACTGGAATCCTACCGTTGTGTACAAGGTACGTTGCTTTTTCTGATGCTTTTTCCAAGATTAAAGATTTGTTCAATTTGAGAAAAAATCATTAGCGTATTTTTTTTAAACTTTAGTTTTTCCCAATAATCTGGGAACGGAAACAGTAACTTGAAACTTTTAATATAGGTTGCATATCAGAATGCAACGCCTGTGTTCATTAATGGCCCAAATGAAAGGAACGATTTCGTCGTTGTACTCACCTTAAATTATTTCCTCAATATCTCCAAAACTTTTCGAGCGATCGAATTGATGGTTGGTCGTTAGATGAAGAATGTCGTCGCGCAACTTTCTAGCAAAAATTTGTTGTAATCGCAACGCTAATAACAAATGTTCTTTTCAGACATTTTGAGAATTTTTTGTCTATTTCTTCAGGAATATTCATCAAATTGAAATGATTATATTGAAATTTTGCACAGACCTTAGTATCTATATTCTACAAATATATACCACAAGAGGAATGATTGGTGAAAATTTCAGTCGAATCAGAGCATTGGTTCGAAAGATACTATACCTGTCATTTGACGAAGAACACCCTGTATCTCAGTTGTTTCGAAAGTTAGACTTTTTATTTTTGGAACGTTATTCTGGATTTTGAAGAGGAATGATTGGTGAAAACTTCAGTCGAATCAGAGCATTGGTTCGAAAGATACTATACCTGTCATTTGACGAAGAACACCCTGTATCTCAGTTGTTTCGAAAGTCAGACTTTTTATTTTTGAATCGTTATTCTGGATTGTGAAGAGGAATGATTGGTGAAAATTTCAGTCGAATCAGAGCATTGGTTCGAAAGATACTATACCTGTCATTTGAAGAAGAACACCCTGTATCTCAGTTGTTTCGAAAGTTAGACTTTTTATTTTTGAATCGTTATTCTGGATTGTGAAGAGGAATGATTGAAGAAAATTTCAGTCGAATCAGAGCATTGGTTCGAAAGATACTATACCTGTTATTTGACGAAGAACACCCTGTATCTCAGTTGTTTCGAAAGTAAGACTCTTTATTTTTGGAACGTTATTCTGGATTGTGAAGAGGAATGATTGGTGAAAATTTCAGTCGAATCAGAGCATTGGTTCGAAAGATACTATACCTGTCATTTGACGAAGAACACCCTGTATCTCAGTTGTTTCGAAAGTTAGACTTTTTATTTTTGGAACGTTATTCTGGATTGTGAAGAGGAATGATTGGTGAAAATTTCAGTCGAATCAGAGCATTGGTTCGAAAGATACTATACTTGTCATTTGACGAAGAACACCCTGTATCTCAGTTGTTTCGAAAGTTAGACTTTTTATTTTTGGAACGTTATTCTGGATTGTGAAGAGGAATGATTGGTGAAAATTTCAGTCGAATCAGAGCATTGGTTCGAAAGATACTATACCTGTCATTTGACGAAGAACACCCTGTATCTCAGTTGTTTCGAAAGTTATACTTTTTATTTTTGAAACGTTATTCTGGATTGTGAAGAGGAATGATTGGTGAAAATTTCAGTCGAATCAGAGCTTTGGTTCGAAAGATACTATACCTGTGATTTGACGAAGAACACCCTGTATCTCAGTTGTTTCGAAAGTTAGACTTTTTATTTTTGGAACGTTATTCTGGATTTTGAAGAGGAATGATTGGTGAAAATTTCAGTCGAATCAGAGCATTGGTTCGAAAGATACTATACCTGTCATTTGACGAAGAACACCCTGTATCTCAGTTGTTTCGAAAGTTAGACTTTTTATTTTTGGAACGTTATTCTGGATTTTGAAGAGGAATGATTGGTGAAAATTTCAGTCGAATCAGAGCATTGGTTCGAAAGATACTATACTTGTCATTTGACGAAGAACACCCTGTATCTCAGTTGTTTCGAAAGTTAGACTTTTTATTTTTGAATCGTTATTCTGGATTGTGAAGAGGAATGATTGGTGAAAATTTCAGTCGAATCAGAGCATTGGTTCGAAAGATACTATACCTGTCATTTGACGAAGAACACCCTGTATCTCAGTTGTTTCGAAAGTTAGACTTTTTATTTTTGGAACGTTATTCTGGATTGTGAAGAGGAATGATTGGTGAAAATTTCAGTCGAATCAGAGCATTGGTTCGAAAGATACTATACCTGTCATTTGACGAAGAACACCCTGTATCTCAGTTGTTTCGAAAGTTAGTCTTTTTATTTTTGAAACGTTATTCTGGATTGTGAAGAGGAATGATTGGTGAAAATTTCAGTCGAATCAGAGCATTGGTTCGAAAGATACTATACCTGTCATTTGACGAAGAACACCCTGTATCTCAGTTGTTTCGAAAGTTAGACTTTTTATTTTTGAATCGTTATTCTGGATTTTGAAGAGGAATGATTGGTGGAAATTTCAGTCGAATCAGAGCATTGGTTCGAAAGATACTATACTTGTCATTTGACGAAGAACACCCTGTATCTCAGTTGTTTCGAAAGTTAGACTTTTTATTTTTGAATCGTTATTCTGGATTGTGAAGAGGAATGATTGGTGAAAATTTCAGTCGAATCAGAGCATTGGTTCGAAAGATACTATACCTGTCATTTGACGAAGAACACCCTGTATCTCAGTTGTTTCGAAAGTTAGACTTTTTATTTTTGAATCGTTATTCTGGATTGTGAAGAGGAATGATTGGTGAAAATTTCAGTCGAATCAGAGCATTGGTTCGAAAGATACTATACCTGTCATTTGACGAAGAACACCCTGTATCTCAGTTGTTTCGAAAGTTAGACTTTTTATTTTTGAAACGTTATTCTGGATTGTGAAGAGGAATGATTGGTGAAAATTTCAGTCGAATCAGAGCATTGGTTCGAAAGATACTATACCTGTCATTTGACGAAGAACACCCTGTATCTCAGTTGTTTCGGAAGTTAGACTTTTTATTTTTGAACCGTTATTCTGGATTGTGAAGAGGAATGATTGGTGAAAATTTCAGTCGAATCAGAGCATTGGTTCGAAAGATACTATACCTGTCATTTGACGAAGAACACCCTGTATCTCAGTTGTTTCGAAAGTTAGACTTTTTATTTTTGGAACGTTATTCTGGATTTTGAAGAGGAATGATTGGTGAAAATTTCAGTCGAATCAGAGCATTGGTTCGAAAGATACTATACCTGTCATTTGACGAAGAACACCCTGTATCTCAGTTGTTTCGAAAGTTAGACTTTTTATTTTTGGAACGTTATTCTGGATTTTGAAGAGGAATGATTGGTGAAAATTTCAGTCGAATCAGAGCATTGGTTCGAAAGATACTATACTTGTCATTTGACGAAGAACACCCTGTATCTCAGTTGTTTCGAAAGTTAGACTTTTTATTTTTGAATCGTTATTCTGGATTGTGAAGAGGAATGATTGAAGAAAATTTCAGTCGAATCAGAGCATTGGTTCGAAAGATACTATACCTGTCATTTGACGAAGAACACCCTGTATCTCAGTTGTTTCGAAAGTTAGACTCTTTATTTTTGGAACGTTATTCTGGATTGTGAAGAGGAATGATTGGTGAAAATTTCAGTCGAATCAGAGCATGGGTTCGAAAGATACTATTCCTGTCATTTGACGAAGAACACCCTGTATCTCAGTTGTTTCGAAAGTTAGACTTTTTATTTTTGAAACGTTATTCTGGATTGTGAAGAGGAATGATTGGTGAAAATTTCAGTCGAATCAGAGCATTGGTTCGAAAGATACTATACTTGTCATTTGACGAAGAACACCCTGTATCTCAGTTGTTTCGACAGTTAGACTTTTTATTTTTGGAACGTTATTCTGGATTGTGAAGAGGAATGATTGGTGAAAATTTCAGTCGAATCAGAGCATTGGTTCGAAAGATACTATACCTGTCATTTGACGAAGAACACCCTGTATCTCAGTTGTTTCGAAAGTTAGACTTTTTATTTTTGAATCGTTATTCTGGATTGTGAAGAGGAATGATTGGTGAAAATTTCAGTCGAATCAGAGCATTGGTTCGAAAGATACTATACCTGTCATTTGACGAAGAACACCCTGTATCTCAGTTGTTTCGAAAGTTAGACTTTTTATTTTTGAATCGTTATTCTGGATTGTGAAGAGGAATGATTGGTGAAAATTTCAGTCGAATCAGAGCATTGGTTCGAAAGATACTATACTTGTCATTTGACGAAGAACACCCTGTATCTCAGTTGTTTCGAAAGTTAGCCTTTTTATTTTTGAATCGTTATTCTGGATTGTGAAGAGGAATGATTGGTGAAAATTTCAGTCGAATCAGAGCATTGGTTCGAAAGATACTATACCTGTCATTTGACGAAGAACACCCTGTATCTCAGTTGTTTCGAAAGTTAGACTTTTTATTTTTGGAACGTTATTCTGGATTGTGAAGAGGAATGATTGGTGAAAATTTCAGTCGAATCAGAGCATTGGTTCGAAAGATACTATACCTGTCATTTGACGAAGAACACCCTGTATCTCAGTTGTTTCGAAAGTTAGACTTTTTATTTTTGAATCGTTATTCTGGATTGTGAAGAGGAATGATTGGTGAAAATTTCAGTCGAATCAGAGCATTGGTTCGAAAGATACTCTACTTGTCATTTGACGAAGAACACCCTGTATCTCAGTTGTTTCGAAAGTTAGACTTTTTATTTTTGGAATGTTATTCTGGATTGTAAAGAGGAATGATTGGTGAAAATTTCAGTCGAATCAGAGCATTGGTTCGAAAGATACTATACCTGTCATTTGACGAAGAACACCCTGTATCTCAGTTGTTTCGAAAGTTATACTTTTTATTTTTGAAACGTTATTCTGGATTGTGAAGAGGAATGATTGGTGAAAATTTCAGTCGAATCAGAGCATTGGTTCGAAAGATACTATACCTGTCATTTGACGAAGAACACCCTGTATCTCAGTTGTTTCGAAAGTTAGACTTTTTATTTTTGAAACGTTATTCTGGATTGTGAAGAGGAATGATTGGTGAAAATTTCAGTCGAATCAGAGCATTGGTTCGAAAGATACTATACCTGTCATTTGACGAAGAACACCCTGTATCTCAGTTGTTTCGAAAGTTAGACTTTTTATTTTTGGAACGTTATTCGGGATTTTGAAGAGGAATGATTGGTGGAAATTTCAGTCGAATCAGAGCATTGGTTCGAAAGATACTATACTTGTCATTTGACGAAGAACACCCTGTATCTCAGTTGTTTCGAAAGTTAGACTTTTTATTTTTGAATCGTTATTCTGGATTGTGAAGAGGAATGATTGGTGAAAATTTCAGTCGAATCAGAGCATTGGTTCGAAAGATACTATACCTGTCATTTGACGAAGAACACCCTGTATCTCAGTTGTTTCGAAAGTTAGACTTTTTATTTTTGGAACGTTATTCTGGATTGTGAAGAGGAATGATTGGTGAAAATTTCAGTCGAATCAGAGCATTGGTTCGAAAGATACTATACCTGTCATTTGACGAAGAACACCCTGTATCTCAGTTGTTTCGAAAGTTAGACTTTTTATTTTTGGAACGTTATTCTGGATTGTGAAGAGGAATGATTGGTGAAAATTTCAGTCGAATCAGAGCATTGGTTCGAAAGATACTATACCTGTCATTTGACGAAGAACACCCTGTATCTCAGTTGTTTCGAAAGTTAGACTTTTTATTTTTGAATCGTTATTCTGGATTGTGAAGAGGAATGATTGGTGAAAATTTCAGTCGAATCAGAGCATTGGTTCGAAAGATACTATACTTGTCATTTGACGAAGAACACCCTGTATCTCAGTTGTTTCGAAAGTTAGACTTTTTATTTTTGGAACGTTATTCTGGATTGTGAAGAGGAATGATTGGTGAAAATTTCAGTCGAATCAGAGCATTGTTTCGAAAGATACTATACCTGTCATTTGACGAAGAACACCCTGTATCTCAGTTGTTTCGAAAGTTAGACTTTTTATTTTTGAAACGTTATTCTGGATTGTGAAGAGGAATGATTGGAGAAAATTTCAGTCGAATCAGAGCATTGGTTCGAAAGATACTATACCTGTCATTTGACAAAGAACACCCTGTATCTCAGTTGTTTCGAAAGTTAGACTTTTTATTTTTGGAATGTTATTCTGGATTTTGAAGAGGAATGATTGGTGAAAATTTCAGTCGAATCAGAGCATTGGTTCGAAAGATACTATACCTGTCATTTGACGAAGAACACCCTGTATCTCAGTTGTTTCGGAAGTAACACTTTTTATTTTTGGAACGTTATTCTGGATTTTGAAGAGGAATGATTGGTGAAAACTTCAGTCGAATCAGAGCATTGGTTCGAAAGATACTATACCTGTCATTTGACGAAGAACACCCTGTATCTCAGTTGTTTCGAAAGTTAGACTTTTTATTTTTGAATCGTTATTCTGGATTGTGAAGAGGAATGATTGGTGAAAATTTCAGTCGAATCAGAGCATTGGTTCGAAAGATACTATACCTGTCATTTGACGAAGAACACCCTGTATCTCAGTTGTTTCGAAAGTTAGACTTTTTATTTTTGGAACGTTATTCTGGATTTTGAAGAGGAATGATTGGTGGAAATTTCAGTCGAATCAGAGCATTGGTTCGAAAGATACTATACTTGTCATTTGACGAAGAACACCCTGTATCTCAGTTGTTTCGAAAGTTAGACTTTTTATTTTTGAATCGTTATTCTGGATTTTGAAGAGGAATGATTAGTGAAAATTTCAGTCGAATCAGAGCATTGGTTCGAAAGATATTATACCTGTCATTTGACGAAGAACACCCTGTATCTCAGTTGTTTCGAAAGTTAGACTTTTTATTTTTGGAAAGTTATTCTGGATTTTGAAGAGGAATGATTGGTGAAAACTTCAGTCGAATCAGAGCATTGGTTCGAAAGATACTATACTTGTCATTTGACGAAGAACACCCTGTATCTCAGTTGTTTCGAAAGTTAGACTTTTTATTTTTGAATCGTTATTCTGGATTGTGAAGAGGAATGATTGGTGAAAATTTCAGTCGAATCAGAGCATTGGTTCGAAAGATACTATACCTGTCATTTGACGAAGAACACCCTGTATCTCAGTTGTTTCGAAAGTTAGACTTTTTATTTTTGGAACGTTATTCTGGATTGTGAAGAGGAATGATTGGTGAAAATTTCAGTCGAATCAGAGCATTGGTTCGAAAGATACTATACCTGTCATTTGACGAAGAACACCCTGTATCTCAGTTGTTTCGAAAGTTAGACTTTTTATTTTTGAAACGTTATTCTGGATTGTGAAGAGGAATGATTGGTGAAAATTTCAGTCGAATCAGAGCATTGGTTCGAGGGATACTATACCTGTCATTTGACGAAGAACACCCTGTATCTCAGTTGTTTCGAAAGTAAGACTTTTTATTTTTGAATCGTTATTCTGGATTGTGAAGAGGAATGATTGGTGAAAATTTCAGTCGAATCAGAGCATTGGTTCGAAAGATACTATACTTGTCATTTGACGAAGAACACCCTGTATCTCAGTTGTTTCGAAAGTTAGACTTTTTATTTTTGGAACGTTATTCTGGATTGTGAAGAGGAATGATTGGTGAAAATTTCAGTCGAATCAGAGCATTGTTTCGAAAGATACTATACCTGTCATTTGACGAAGAACACCCTGTATCTCAGTTGTTTCGAAAGTTAGACTTTTTATTTTTGAAACGTTATTCTGGATTGTGAAGAGGAATGATTGGTGAAAATTTCAGTCGAATCAGAGCATTGGTTCGAAAGATACTATACCTGTCATTTGACGAAGAACACCCTGTATCTCAGTTGTTTCGGAAGTTAGACTTTTTATTTTTGAAACGTTATTCTGGATTGTGAAGAGGAATGATTGGTGAAAATTTCAGTCGAATCAGAGCATTGGTTCGAAAGATACTATACCTGTCATTTGACAGAGAACACCCTGTATCTCAGTTGTTTCGAAAGTTAGACTTTTTATTTTTGGAACGTTATTCTGGATTTTGAAGAGGAATGATTGGTGAAAATTTCAGTCGAATCAGAGCATTGGTTCGAAAGATACTATACCTGTCATTTGACGAAGAACACCCTGTATCTCAGTTGTTTCGAAAGTTAGACTTTTTATTTTTGGAACATTATTCTGGATTTTGAAGAGGAATGATTGGTGAAAACTTCAGTCGAATCAGAGCATTGGTTCGAAAGATACTATACCTGTCATTTGACGAAGAACACCCTGTATCTCAGTTGTTTCGAAAGTTAGACTTTTTATTTTTGAATCGTTATTCTGGATTGTGAAGAGGAATGATTGGTGAAAATTTCAGTCGAATCAGAGCATTGGTTCGAAAGATACTATACCTGTCATTTGAAGAAGAACACCCTGTATCTCAGTTGTTTCGAAAGTTAGACTTTTTATTTTTGAATCGTTATTCTGGATTGTGAAGAGGAATGATTGGTGAAAATTTCAGTCGAATCAGAGCATTGGTTCGAAAGATACTATACTTGTCATTTGACGAAGAACACCCTGTATCTCAGTTGTTTCGAAAGTTAGACTTTTTATTTTTGAATCGTTATTTTGGATTGTGAAGAGGAATGATTGGTGAAAATTTCAGTCGAATCAGAGCATTGGTTCGAAAGATACTATACCTGTCATTTGACGAAGAACACCCTGTATCTCAGTTGTTTCGAAAGTTAGACTTTTTATTTTTGGAACGTTATTCTGGATTGTGAAGAGGAATGATTGGTGAAAATTTCAGTCGAATCAGAGCATTGGTTCGAAAGATACTATACTTGTCATTTGACGAAGAACACCCTGTATCTCAGTTGTTTCGAAAGTTAGACTTTTTATTTTTGGAACGTTATTCTGGATTGTGAAGAGGAATGATTGGTGAAAATTTCAGTCGAATCAGAGCATTGGTTCGAAAGATACTATACCTGTCATTTGACGAAGAACACCCTGTATCTCAGTTGTTTCGAAAGTTAGACTTTTTATTTTTGAAACGTTATTCTGGATTGTGAAGAGGAATGATTGGTGAAAATTTCAGTCGAATCAGAGCATTGGTTCGAAAGATACTATACCTGTCATTTGACGAAGAACACCCTGTATCTCAGTTGTTTCGAAAGTTAGACTTTTTATTTTTGGAACGTTATTCTGGATTTTGAAGAGGAATGATTGGTGAAAATTTCAGTCGAATCAGAGCATTGGTTCGAAAGATACTATACCTGTCATTTGACGAAGAACACCCTGTATCTCAGTTGTTTCGAAAGTTAGACTTTTTATTTTTGAATCGTTATTCTGGATTGTGAAGAGGAATGATTGGTGAAAATTTCAGTCGAATCAGAGCATTGGTTCGAAAGATACTATACTTGTCATTTGACGAAGAACACCCTGTATCTCAGTTGTTTCGAAAGTTAGACTTTTTATTTTTGGAACGTTATTCTGGATTGTGAAGAGGAATGATTGGTGAAAATTTCAGTCGAATCAGAGCATTGGTTCGAAAGATACTATACCTGTCATTTGACGAAGAACACCCTGTATCTCAGTTGTTTCGAAAGTAAGACTTTTTATTTTTGGAACGTTATTCTGGATTTTGAAGAGGAATGATTGGTGAAAATTTCAGTCGAATCAGAGCATTGGTTCGAAAGATACTATACCTGTCATTTGACGAAGAACACCCTGTATCTCAGTTGTTTCGTAAGTTAGACTTTTTGCGCGCATGTTCTAGGGGAACAGCGTGCTATCGTTTTGATCAAATGTCTGTAATTTTGGATGATTGAGCCGAAAATGGTCTCAATCGACTAGGTTGGACTCACTGATGACGAATCCGGTGTCAAAATTGATTCTGTCCGGCCGGCCGGCCGGCCGGCCGTAGACACGATAACTGTCGACAGAAGCAAGCTAGCTACTTGAAACTTTCAGGATAGGTTGCGCATCAGAATGCCGCGGTTAAGTTCGTTAATGGGCCAAATCGGTCGAATAGTTTCGGAGTTATAGGCACTTGAAGTTTTGAAGTTATTTATTTTTGCGCGCATGTTCTAGGGGAACAGCGTGCTATCGTTTTGATCAAATGTCTGTAATTTTGGATGATTGAGCCGAAAATGGTCTCAATCGACTAGGTTGGACTCACTGATGACGAATCCGGTGTCAAAATCGATTCTGTCCGGCCGGCCGGCCGGCCGGCCGGCCGGCCGGCCGTAGACACGATAACTGTCGAACGAAGTGAGCTAGCAACTTGAAACTTTCAGGGTAGGTCGCGCATTGGAATGCCGCGGTTAAGTTCGTTAATGGGCCAAATCGATCGAATAGTTTCGGAGTTATAGGCATTTGAAGTTTTGAAGTTATTTATTTTTTATTTCAGAAACTACTTGAGCGATTGGATTCAAACTTGGCGGTTAGGTGAAGTACAACGACGCGCAACTTTGAGCCAAATTTCGACAGGATTATATTGTTGGTTATTTTTAAAAAAATTTTTTTTCGAAATTTTTTTCCAAAAAAATTTTTTTTTCGGAAACCATTTATCATATCCTTGAAAAATTATACTCACGCTTTGACCTTCTAATTTCACAGCAATGCACCAAATTTCAGTTCGATACGATCATAAGTTTTCGAGATATCGGGAAAAAATATGTCAAATTTCGAGGTTTTCTTCTCGATATTGTTGCTTTTCTCCGATATCGGACCATCGAGTACGGTTTGTTCATAGACAAGATATATGGGTTTGTTGTTGTCACGGCTGTCGGTTGAGTAATTCAATTCTCGAAGATGATGAAAATCTGTTAAAAATCGACGAATTACCGATGAAAATTGCTGGAAATGGCAAAAAATAAGCAAATAACATTGTTTCCGAGCTGGAGATTCGAGAAATTGGCTCTTCTTCAGAAAGAAGTTCTATTGATCTGTCAACCGGCTGGAAGCATCTCTCTTAAGAAAAGTTTATAGTGAAATCGAAGCGAATAGACGATAATATGGAATAATATATTTCGAAATGGGTAGAATACAGGTTTGTTCTTATCCCTATAAACCGTTTTGAAACTAACTTTGACTTATTTTCGAGAATCCAGCTTAGTTTACTTTCATCACCTGAAAATTTCACAAAAGTGAAAAATATTGTTCATGTTCGTCGAATTCCAGACGTAAATTGCATGAAAAGGCAACAACTAAGCAGGATTCGTCGTTTTCAAACGATATAATGGAGAAATAGTTACTTTTTTCCAGAAAAAACTCTCATTGATTACCCGCAGGAACTCTCCGAACCAACTTCATGATGGAAGTGAAAGATATCGACGTAAATATGGCATGAAATATATCGAAACGAGTCGAATACAGGTTGGTACTGATCCCTATTAACCAATTCAACAACAACTTTAAGTTATTTTCGAGATTACAGCATAACTCGAAACTATAAACAGGAACTGTGAATGAACATTTTTCAGTCATAAGTTTTGAGGCTTGAGGATGAGATAAAATGTTGAAAGTGGTCAACAAGTATTAGAACAGGTAGGGATCGAGGTTTTCCCGAACATTTTCTGCTAATTTATAGATTTTAAATAAATATTTCCTCTTCATTTTGACATTGCTACGTAGTGTTACTTGAAAATTTCACTCAAGTAAAGGAAATTATTTAATATCTACGAATTACTAACAATAATTGTATTAAATGGCAATAAATAAGCATAAGTAATCGTTTTCCAGCCTTGAGATGAAGAAATAAGTGTTTTTTTCCTGAAAAACTTCCATCAATGTCACTGAGAAACTCTGAAACGGAACTTTAACATGGAACCGAACTAAATCGACGTAAATGTAATATAAATTACATCGCAACTGCTCGATTACAGGTTGGTTCTGATCCCCATCAACTTTTTCATTGTGAATTTTGTGTTATTTTTTAGATCCCAGCATAAGTTCAAACTGTCAACAGCATCTCCGAACAAAAACTTTTTAACTGTTGTTTTGAGGCTTGCAGATGAGATAAAATGATTAACAATTATTAGAAAAGGTAGGGATCGAGCTTTTTCTAAACATTTCCTGCTAGATATTAGTGTTTTCTACAATAATGCCATTAATCTCTCACCGTTAGCAGATATAATACACTCGATAGAATGATTTGAGGAGCTTCTCATCTCTGAAGGTAAAGAAATTCATAAGAAATAACGAATATTATTAATGCCATAATAATGATTTCAGGTGAACGAATGGAGAAACCAGTGATTTTCAAAGAAAATTCTCTTTAATAGGCATAGTGATGTTACACTGTAAGTTTCCAAAGTTGACAAAATAATTCAATTAAATACATTGTAATAGGTCGGTTCGAGGTTGGTACTGATTCTATTCAACTCTTTCATCGTCATTTTCACGTTTTTTCCAAATTTCAAGCATATTTTGTATCGGTCTGGAACTTTCTATTCAACTGGAATCCTACCGTTGTGTACAAGGTACGTTGCTTTTTCTGATGCTTTTTCCAAGATTAAAGATAGTGTTGATAATTTCTGATGCTCTTTTATCGATATTTCGTTTCGTTTTCTTGAAAAACTTATCTAGAAAAGTGGGTTAAATTTGAATTTTCTCTTAATTAGCTCGACTCTATGATCATAGAATATAATCGTTGATAGACCAAATTATTTCTTTTTAATTATAATTACGTCTTATTGAATAGAAAAATTAATGCAGCCTAATCGTTTCCCTCGAAGTGTGAATAACTTTAATTAATTAATAAAAGTTGAATTTTCTTCAATTATTAAATTTTTATGAGAAGGCCAAAACCACAGACCACTCTATGATCTGTTCTATGTTGTTTGTTAGATGGCTATGCAAAACAACATTTTTGTTTGGTTAGCGGCGTATCTTTCTAAATCAGAATATTAACTGTATTATTGAATTATATCAGTTTAAAAGTACTGTAAAGTGATCAGAATTGTATGTAGCATTTGATAACAATAATATTTTTTAGGAATCTTGAAACGATAATTGGATTGACGATCTGAAATTCACATGCAGAGGTTTGAATTTTGAGGAATCCATCTAATGCAAAGGTAAATACCACTTCATCTAACCTTTTCTACCCTTTAACCACCTGTTTCGTTCTTATTATACCATATCGTGAATTTTATTCATATGTTAACAATTTTACTTTTCCGCAGACAAATGGAACATATACAGAAACCATCAGAGGGCACTGTTGTTTTTTATCCTAATTACGTACATTGAAAAGATTTTAGTGCAAATTTCCCAATAGAAAGATGCCAATTTGGTTTGCAGACATTCATTGTACGTATTACGCTTTCACACAATTTGCAGATGCATTTTTGTAATTATTGTTATATTTTCAGGAATATTATATTGGACAAGCTATCAAATTATATATGCGACTGTAGTTATTCATATTGTGGCCTGGAAATTGAATGCTCTGCCTTAGTTTCTCATCAGAGAATGTCAACATTGGTTCAGTTCTGTTGAAATAATTCAAAGATTTCGAAGATGATCAAATTCGTTGGAATAATTAATCAATGCCTTCTTGTTGTGAATCATTGGGAAATTAATATGATTGAAACTCTAGGTAAAGCAATTCATTGATTATATCTAAACTATTATATGTATAATTTGTATCTTTTTACAGATAAATATTGTTTTACCAAGGATTCTGAGGCAAGGGTTATGTTGACAGTATTCAGGAAACTCCTAGAATGTTGTGGTAATCTGTAGTCCTGCCCTCCTAGAGATGGGATTGTGTGAAAATGTGCTCGGATATATAATTTTGAGTGTAGTGCAGTTCAATGTGTATGCGTCTGTTGTTCCTGACAACCTTTTGGAATACAATAATGCTTAGTGAGTACAGTGTTTATAACTTAATATTTTATGAGAAAGAACCTCCTAACAATTCATTTTCCAAGCAATATTTGAATATCGAAAGAAAACCTATCGTGGAATTTTTTTTTATCTATTCCAAATGAACGACATAGTGATATATTATATCATTTTCCAATCAATGAACAGCTTGATAAAAATCAATAATTTCAACACTACGATGTGAAAATGAAATTTCAATGCTTCAGATAAACAGTATTGGCCCAATTATTTTGCTCTAAAAAATTTGTATACATTTTATGAATCATGATTCATCAGTATTATATAGCTGCTTCAATTTCTCAATTCAAAGCATATCTTTACTATTTTGTAATTATTGATTAGGAGCTGAAATTCGACTCACAGATACGATTAATTCGAGGTGCTTTCTCATAGGAATAAATAAGATGGTTTGGGTTTTCTCTAGGAAATTGAAAGTAACGCATAAGTTATCAAAAAACAGAGATATTTGAATGAATAATGTACTTAATTGTTTATATTTAATCGTGATTATTTGTATCGTTTTACAGATAAATATTGTTTTACCGAGGATTCTGAGGCAAGGGTTATGTTGACAGTATTCAGGAAACTCCTAGAATGTTGTGGTAATCTGTAGTCCTGCCTTCCTAGAGATGAGATTGATTGAAAATGTGCTCGAATATATGGTTTTTAGTGTAGCGCAGTTCAATGTGTATGCGTGTGTTTTTCCTGCCAACCTTTTGGATCATAATAATGGTTCGAAATGAGGAAGCAAGAAAGACGAGATCAATATTGATTTGGAAAAATGTTATTTTAACCATTAGTAAGTATTACATTTAAAACTTTATATTTTATGAGGCAAAACATACTAACAACTCATTATCCAAGCAAAATTTGAATATTGAAAGAGAACCAATCGTGAATTTTAATTTTTTTTTATCTATCCCTTATGGGGAAAGAGATTGAGATTCAATATATCATTGTTCAGTCAGTCAATCATATGAACGGCTCGATAAAAATCAATGATTACAATAGTACAATTTTAGATTTCAATGCTTAGGATAAACAGTATTGGTCCAAAAAATGTTTATACATTTTATGAATGATGATTCATCAATTTTTAAGGCCGCTTCAATTTCTAAAATCGAAGCATATCGTCAATTTTGTGCATATTGATAAAGAGCTGATATTTGATTCGCGAATATGAATAATTGCAGGTGCCTCATCACAGAAAAAAACTAAGCTGGTTAAGGTTTTCCATAGAAAACTGGAAGTTTGTTAACAATCTATAAGATTGAGTAACAGTGAAAACTACTTGAAAGCTAAGAAAGTTCCCAATTTATTTATATTATCAACAACAACGCATATGCTGCAAATAATTATATGCACTGAATAATTGATGTTTTATGAAATTGAATTAAGTTGATATAATAGGATCAAAACAATACAACATTGCAAAAGTGCTTATAGCTGTAAAAGCCACAAAGCTCCGCTCAAAATTGAGATTTGTTAATTTTGACAGTTTGGAATTTGGTGAAAGAAGTACAACTGTTGTCTGTTTAGTTTATATTGAATACCAACTCCTAGAAATTCATAATAGGTGATGCGTGATAGGCATGGTGGAACGTTGGAGATTCATCCTAAGAAAACAAATTTAACGTTATACAGATTTAGTAATATTCTTTCATGTGGTTCTATATTTATTTATATAGTTTTTCATTAGCTGATCAATATAATATAGCAACATGGAGTGGGATGTCACAGCTTTGTTAAAAATAAACTTTCTAAATAAAACATTATATTGTGTATATTGAAAATTTTCCTTGAGGGTTGATATTTGCCTGTCAAATATGATAAATTTCAATATCACCTATAGAAAAACTGAGATGATCTGAGGATTCTCTACAAAATTGAAATTTATTGCATTTTTCAAAATGAGATATTACACGGACTGATGTATCTGTTTAATACAACAGGATTATTATTCAACTTTACATCCCTACTAATATACACAGATTATTCAATTGTTTCATTCTCAAATCTCTATAATCTGAAAATTTTCCATCCGAAAAATATTGGGTGAGGAGTAATATTTTTCAAAATTATCTTCGTTAATGAATATATTCATAGTTAATAGGATATTGTTTTTCTATGTAGGCATTGTTACTGATTTCGTATGCCACATTAGGAACAGCACTGTTAATTGGATTATCCAACAAATGATGGTTTATCCTTCCCATAAAAATTAGAATAATATTTCTTGGCCAGTTTGAAACAACTGTCGCTCAAATATATTGAATTTGTGATATTACAAAATTAATGGTAATTCTAAATTTTTTCTTGAGAATCTATTTTGTTTAATCTTGATATCCTTTTTTTGTTTTCAGTTACATCCAACTCATCATAGTGATACATTGGATTATATTAGAAGTGAAAATATCATATAAGTGGTATTCAAATTGTTATGGATCAGAATAAGCAAGAGGAGATGTAGATCAGCAAGTGCAACCAGTGATATATTCTGCTAACAACCTAATTACCACTTCTGTCTATGGTACACTTATAATATGTCCGATCTGAATGAGGTGTACAATAACAAAAAAATAAATTATTTATAAATGGAATATTATATTTATTCATAACGTAAAACAAATATATAATTGTCACTACCCCAATTCAAATAGGGTAGTTTCAGAATTTCAATACTCTATAAAAGAATGATTTAATTATCAATAATTCAATCATTACATTATTTCCCTTTCGTCATATTTTAACTCTGAATCGAGTGCTTCTTTATTCTAAAAATAATCATTCATTTCTTTCTCATATCCAAATAATTTAAATGAAACTAAACTTTTGTTAAAATCAAACACTTTCGATTATCAAATAATTAATAAACCAAGCAAATTATATGTTGAAATACTGTATGTATATGAATGGTAAATTAGTTGATAGCAAATTGCAAATGTAAGCTGAAAAATTTCATTGAAATATGTATCCAGCGAAAATTCATATATAATAGCTCTGTGAAGGTGAAGGCGATTGGAATCATACCATGCAACTATAGGTAGGTATTGGAAATATACATACAGATAATACTAAAACCCTATAAAAAGTAATGTGAAAAGTTGACATCAACAGGCTTTACCATCCTAAAGAAGACCTGTAATAAGGTAAAATTTTGCGTACACTGGGAAACACAGTGCTATCGTATTGTCTGATTTTGGATTTTTTTTTCGAAAGTGATCTCATAAGACATGGTTGGACTCTCTAATGATTAATCAGATGCTAATATCGATTCTGATTAGCCGGACATGGGCAACATTACGAGCGTAAGGAGAATCCTATCTACGTGAAACTGTTAAGGTAGGTAAAAATTTAACATGCGTCGGTAGTTGTGATATTTTTCCTCGAAATAGTTGTTTTTGTCGAAATTATTCAAAAAATACTGATTTAATCACTATAAATTTTGGTATCTAAATTGGAAATGCTGATGAACAACTTTGTGAAATATTTCATAATAATCATGTCATTATTCAGAACAAAAAAAACGAAAAAAAATGGATCACATTCAAGAGAAAGAAAAGCCAACTGAAGAGGCAGAAAAAATAGCAGAAGTAGATGTAATGGAAAAAAAAAATAAATGAATATTAAATTCAATTAAAATAATATTTATTTATGGCAGACAATGACACACATAAGTTATAAATATATCCTGGGCATACGAGTAGAGCCAGCATATAATATAGCTTTTTAACATCATCTAATAGAATTAATTATATTTCCATGTAATTAGAATTCCTACGATAATATAAACGTGGTTACACCCATGAAAGGGAACAGGTAAAAACTTCTATTATATGGGATTAATCAATTACTATCAATATAATCATTAAATATTACGAATATTACTGTTATTTCTTCACATAATGTTTCTCAGTAATAACTAAGAATATACTTTTTATGTCTCACAACTTGATAACAAATTTAACTATTATTTCAATCGGCATTAAATCACTTAAGGAAATGGTTAAATATTAATTTTCAATATAAATAATTTCAATTATTGGCCAATAAGACACATTCATTTCTAACATTACTTATATAAAATTTTATGTATGAAAAAGCATTAGATTCTTTGACGGATTAGACAATATAGCATGTGTGAAGAAATCACAATTTTAACAATAAAAATTTGAAAAGATACCATAAACTACTAAATATAATATAAGAGCCCAAATATAAGCCCCTCAAGCATATACAATGTCTCTTTGTATAATTGTAGAGTAATAGTAGGAATTTATTCAAAGAATAGGTTAATATATTCATAACGAAATGCTATTATTTCTGGAACATGATTTCCTCTTTTTTCTTTGGATGAAAACTGACAAAATATCTTGAAACCATATCTGCAACATGAGGGAGATAAAAAATCAGCCGTCCAAGCGATACCTTTTCAGATCTTCATGTGTGCAAAAAGCGCTACGTGCCCCTTATACATCCTCCATTATATTCCTTCGCAAAGGTAGTATGGTATCAATCGAAAGATGTTCCATTTTCGAATTATAATGGCTAATATAACGTTACAGTTTTTTTTTTCAAAATATACTATATCTTCAATCAGTGTATTTATTGATACACTAATAGAAGAAACTCTCATTTCCATTCCACTCTTCCTGATTGAAGTAAAGTACAACTAAAAAACAAACATCTATTGATATAAAGTTTAAAGCTGGATTTATAAACTCGACGTTCCCGTTCCCGTTCGCAGTTGACGTTCCCGTTCAAAGTTAAAATGCACTAAATGCGCAGGGGCATTTATAAAGTCCGCAGCTGCGTCAGCTGACTGATAATGTGCCGCTCTCCTGTTTTTTCCGCTGCCGTTCGAGATGACCATGTTTCATCTTTCGACGTTCCCGTTCGGGTTTTAACCAATAGGATGAGTCCAAATATTTTAAATTTGCGAACACAGAAGACCCCAATATTTTGTCTATGAAACAAGGTTAGGGATATTGATGTACCAGTTTGTTTATTTCTTTTCAAAACAGTCGTTTAGCCATAAAGACATGATTCCTTCCAAAGTTATCACTACAAAGTATTATTTTAAAATCGTGAAGATGAACGTAACAGAACCCAATGTGATTGGTAAGTATTTTATTTAATAATTTTTATCATTGAGGTAATCTAGTATTGCTGGGTTCAGTAATCACTTTCGTTTGATTAGATTAGATTTCTTAGTCAGTGAATGCAGAATATATTGAGCATAGATGTTTTATTTTAGAATTATATAAATATATAGGAGCATTCTTAGACTGCTTATTTTTGGGTTCAATACTTGTTTGAATGTATTCTTTTTTGTGATGAACGAATTGAGAGTGCTGAAGTTCTGCATTATTAGTTCTACAATGAAATAGTGAAGCGATGGACATAACAATGATTCCTATTGAGCTTGGTAGTTTTATTTAATAATTAAACAATGCAAAATAAGTATTAATAAGATATTGTAGAAGTTTTATTTTTTTTCAGAAGAAGGTGACTTGGGAGTTTTGATAGAGGCTATCCGGCACTATCCATTCCTTTATGATCTCAGCCATAAAGATTATAAAAATGTAATCCAAAAAGAGACAGCATGGAGGGAAATCTCCACGTTTGTGCACATGACGGGAAAACTGACTTTTGATATCTTGAAATAGTAGTATTGACTTGTTTTTCAGTTCCAGACTGTATGCGGCACTTCCTTTGAGGTGATTGCATCGGGGTCTGCACAAGTAGATGAGACTGATCTGGAAATATTAGGAGCTGAGGAACAGGCTATGTCACCATTCGTGGAACAGTTTAGAGAGTCAGCGGCAGAGAGCCGAAGAGATTCGTTAATAGAATGTGAAGGAGAGTCGGTGGTGGGAACTCCGAATTCAGGAGTATCGGTGTTAGGGACTCAGGAGACACCAAAAAGTAATGTATTACTGAAAAATTATTAAGATATTTGTGAATTAACCAATGTTTTTCAAAGGGTTTCCATCCAGAAAGAGGAAAAGAGCTGATAGCGGCGATGAAGTTTTGGAGCTGATGGGCATAGCTAAACAAATAGCTGATTCTCTTGAGAGAAGACAGGTGGATGATATAAATCGGACATTTGTCGATTATGTTTACAGCATTCTTTCAAGGATGAGGCCTGAAGATGGTCAGGAAATAAGGGGACAAATACTCCAACTTTTACAGCAGGTCCAGACCCTATGAATTTATTGTTACATATAACATATTTTATTTATTGATTCAAAATATAACTTTTAATCTATATACATATTATTCATCAAATTTGTCCAATGCCTAAGCATACTTCCTACCACAGCTATAAATGGTGGTTGGTAGATACAGAGAATTCACTCGAGTACAACGGTATTGACTAGAAAGCGATCAAGCGCTTACACCGCCATTGATTAGATGAATATTCGACATATCCCAGTTGGAAGATTTCCGAATTGAGTAGAACTTCAGTGGGGAAAATTCCACTTATTTTCGAATCCCTCTGCTATTCTTTCCCAATCTTCTGCGGTAGTGGGTGTCCTCAAATAAATTGGGCTGAGCGTGTCCCAGAGCGCTTTACAAGTGTCATGAATGATAACATGCACTGTGGTTAAACCCACATTAAATGTCCATGCAAGTGACTGCATGCTCATTCCTGGCGATAAGTATCTAAAAACAAAATGGATTAGAATATTTATTTCTATAACATAAGGAACCTTTCTTACTGCAACGTTATCACTAGACGTTCCTCCGGAGATATTCCATCACTTCTTATTTGGCGTTGAATTTTTTGTTTAAGCAAACCAAGTAGTTTGGCGAAGACAGCAATATTCATTCTCGTGAATTTGAAGAACTGTTCGCTATCCCAGTTCTTCATTTTCAAATAATACTGAAAATTGCCTGTTGATCTTCTGGCTCTGTTAATCGGTCTCACTTTATATCTGCGGTTACGACGTCGCAATCTTCTCTCCTTTATTTTATTAATTGCATAATCACATAAGGTAAATCCTAACGCACCGAAAGTAACAGCATCTGAATCGTTCATATTTAGTGATAAACTAAACAACTCCGTGAATACTCAAGTCAACTTACAGCAGTCTCAACGATCAAAACAGGAATGGAATGCCCATAACACGTTGGCTAACCTAAAATCTAAACGTCATAAACATAGACAAATCTGACAAATCAATCTTCTTTTCTCTCTCTAGCGAACGGCGAACGTCTAGTTTATAAATGGGGTATAGTTCGTTTCGAACTACGAGCGGCCAACGGGAACGTCAGCGGGAACGTCAACTGCGAACGGGAACGGGAACGAAAAGTTTATAAATCCAGCTTAATAGTTGAGTTTTCAGTGTTTACTCACATACGTCGAAAGTTTTAAATAGATTATGTTATATTATCGATTCCAGTATATCAGGATTACTATAGGAATGAGCTGATCTATATAGCACTTTTTTATATCCTGTTTCTGCTTCTTCAAAATGTTATCGTGATTTTCAATTTCCAATCGAATATCGAATGAATGAATTATTCATATACTTTGTGAAGATAATCTTGGTTATGGTCATAGAACAAGTATAGATAGAATGGAAACTCCCATGCTATGATTCGGCACAGTTTTAAGCGACCTCATGCGGGTGATTAGGGAAGTATTTGGCCCTCTGGCGGTGTTTTTCGGAACGAATGCCCGCGAAAATTTAAAATGCTGCCCATTGTATACACAGATTTGATATCTTTGATTTCAAGAGGGAAACAAACGGTAATCGAATATATCGATAATAGAGCATTAATTATAAATAAATTTGATTACATTGAAGATACTAAATGCTATCGATATATTACGATCACCATTTGTTTCATGTCTTGGTGAGGATAAAATTTCGGAAAAAAAACACAAATGTTTACGAAATATCATTTTATTTTCGCATTGTTGGGTTTTTAGATGAATTGATAATTTTTTGGACAATTTCCTTGATTGGGTCAACCATACCATGTGCACTTTGATATAAAAACTATTAAATTTTGAATCAGTGCCTTTCGTGATTGCATTCACACGTTCACAACAAAAAATTAACAAATAATTTACAGGCAGCAGTTCCTGATTCAGGATGTAACCTGCAGTGAATTGGTTTAAATTCTTGAAATTCTTACTTTAGAAATGTTGAAATCATAGGAAGGCTGAGGAACATAATCAATTTAACAAAATTCGGAAAAGAATTGAGAGTATCTGCCTTTTCTAATCTTTCTTTGAATGAGGCCAACCAATTATTAGTCCAACACAATTTGCAACTTTAATCAATAACATTCTTAGAAAGATATTTTTTACGGTCACTCAACCTTGCTTGTCCTCTCCAGTTAATTGCAGATTTCCTTGGTCCTCATCAAGTCCAAGTTTTAAAAGGCCCTGCCAATTCGCTTGGGACAGCATCCAATAGAGGACCTTGGACATGGATATGTATCTTCAGTTTGACCTGTAAATCATAATGAAAAATGGTTAAAAATGCGTGAAACACAAGTTTGACGTGAATTTATCTTCACCTTCATACTAATGAAAAATGTGTAGGTGGAATTATAAATAATGAATCTTACCAGTAAGAAATAAGACAGGTTCAGCTGTATTCCAAATACCTTTTCGACCTAATTTCACTTCATCTGTGGAATGTCTATCACAGACATACTACATTTTTCGTATTTGTTCCTCTGTTTATACTTCGAATAACGGATTATTCACTTTTCAACCCAAAGTTTGAAAAGTTCAGGTTTCTTATCTGGTCCAGGAAAACGATGGCGTTTACTATACCGATCTTCACAATTAGGGACGCAACATTTCTCAATTTCAACAGCTCCAGACACCGACATATTTATAAAATTCGAAATCAACGAGCAATCAAGCCGACTGTTGAAAAAATAGAACGAGAACGAGGTTATGTTATTGTTATGGAAACATATAAGCAAACTTAAAATCAGAAATCGGCGATGTGAGCGGCTCCCCGCGGGTGATTATGGAACTAAACTATTGTTCCAAAGCTTAGTAGGCAAGTTTCCTCTCTATCTATATTTACTTTATGGTTATGGTAGCGAATGACATTAGCAATCATAGATATGATAAACTATGGCTATGTCCACAGATATAGGATAACCAACTGAAAAAAAAATTCTCAGTAGACAGCTATGATCAGAAATAAAAAATCAATTAGACATAATCAGAACATCCTATTAATATAATATACTACCATATAAAATACAATTTCAATAGGAAATATATCGTATAATTGATATACCTATTGGGGTTCTATGATTATTACTCTCCATCCGGGATACTCCGATATGGATGTACAGTAGCATAGAAAATATGAAATTTGTACTATGATTGAAAATAATTTCTATAGAAAGTTGGCTTTGAAACATTTGAAAGTTTAGAAGAGCTTCCAACTATGAGGTAGGTGCACAGATCAACCAGATAAACCACTCGCGTCATTTACTTAGGAAATCTATGTCAACGCAGATATGACCCTGAATCGAGCTAATCAGAATTTTAGTAGGCGTTTGGGGTGCTTTGGGGTGCCAATCAGATTGCAGGAATAGGATTACGTCACTCTCGCCGTTTTCGGACTCGCTTGAAGAGGTTATAAACATGTAAACAAACTGAAATGAATTTTTCATCCTATTATTGATGAATAATTTCGTATCTGTTCCATTTTAGAATATAATCCAAATAGTTTTTTACAACCAAATCAATTGTTTAGTCATCTTTGAGGTTCTATTTTATGATGACAGTCCTCATTATATGTTTTAATTATACAAGAATTGGAATCGAACTTAGGTGGACTCATTCATAATGTTCATTTTATATAATATAAAGGAATCGCAACTGAAGTGAAATCATTACAACCTCCATTATTCAATTAAAACGATGGGATGTCTTATAAAATTGTATATGATTGCACAAACACTAGGATTGGAATCGAACAAAGTTGGTCTATTCATAATTTGATTTTTTATTGAAATGAATCTCATTTGATGTGAAACTACAAAGATTCTCTGATTAAGGTAAACGGTTTTTCCATAACATTTTTCCAAAATTTTCATTTACTCCAACCGAGTTCTTCTACAGCAGTTTTAGATGTGACAAGACACTCGCTTTGGTATTGGAAATTTGCTTTTCAAATGGTTTCATCGAAAAATCTTAGTCTGATTTTGATTTTGTGATTCCTGAATCCCGTCAAATCCGTTTTTACATTTCGATTTTAGATATTCCAAAATCAAGTATTCAATTTGACAGCTGTTTCGAGGAAGAAGAAAGTGTGGTTATGTCTGTTAAATTTCTCAAGGTCGTAGAGACGCGATTCCCGCAAACGATGAAGTGATTTGTCTTGTTGGTCTGTGGTAGGTGTATTGTACATTTTCATAGTAAAATGTCCTGTAATTGGATATTGAAACTGCTGACCAATATAAAAATTTCCAAAGGTAACATCATAGTATTATTATATTTTAGTGAATACAAGATATTTCCTTGCTCTTATTACATATCATCACTTTTCAGTTGGAATTGGAATCAACTGAATTTTTAACAATGTGTGAACCATCAGGAAGAAACCCAAATTTTCCAATATTCAGATTTATGAAGTATGTCGTATTTGATGAAGCACAATGTCCTATAATCGGATATTGACTGTGGCTAGAACAAATTTTTTCCGAGGTAACATATAACTTTAATTATGATTAGGTGAATACAATATGTATATATGCAGTTTTATATACGATTACATTTCAGTCAGAATAGCTGTACCAGTATGTAAGCCAAGGAGGAACAAAATACACATAATTCAATATTATGCTGTATATCTTCTACATGACATGTTCTGTAATTTGATATTGGAAGTGATCAAATTAAAATTTCTCAAAGGTGACATCATGATGATATTATAAATGAATGACTACAAGAAATCCTTTACAGTTTTTCCATATGGTTGCTTTTCACTTAGAATGACCAGAGTTTTGACCAGTTTGCGAACCAATGGAGAACAAATTCAAGATTTCCAATACTCAAAGTTAGGGAGTATACTGTTTGTCGTCGAAGTAAAACGTCCTGTAATTATTGGATATTGGAAATATCTAAGATAAAATTTCCCAAAGGTAACAACATAATTTTATTACTACTAAGTATATACAAGGTATTCACTTGCTGTTCTCATATATGATTACGTTTCAGGTGGAATGATTCGAGTTTATACCAGTGCGTTAACCGATCAAGAGCAAGTTCGAGAAGTCTTATAATCAGAATTATGAAATATGCTGTATATGGTACAAGTAAACTATCCTATAATCGTATATTGGAAACGATCGTAATAAGATTTTCCTAAGGTAACATCTTAAAGTAATTATGATTAAATAAATTCAGTGCGTATTTTTGTAAATTAGTTTTCACTGAAAATAACCTGAATCAATCAAAAACAAAATGAATAATTAATGAATATACTGAATATCATCTATAGGAACTGTTCCCTGAACAAATATATATTATTAGTGCACTTTTCTTTACAATCAATAAATTTATTTAAATTTTGACCTAAAATATTTGTAACAGGATATATAGATGTTCTTTCCTATATATAGTTCAATTGAATATTTCTGAGTTTCACCTATAATTGGCAAAATATAACAAAATCCTCAGCTATTCGAGCCAGCCAATATTGAATATTGGCCAATCTGAATACTCAAAATGATGAATTCAAGTTTCGCAAACGTAAAATTTTAGTGATTTCATTATAATAAAATATATGTTGTACTTTTTTACAAATCATACATCATCAATAGGAACGATTTCAATTCGAGCAGTATGTGAATCAATAGAGGACGAACTAAAGTTGTCCAAATTGCATCACTATAGAGCCTTAATTTTTACAAAAAATTTATTAGGAAAATTTTCAACATAGAATGGAGGATTATGTTGGAGAAAGACCGATGGAATGATGAAGACGCTCGCTACGGATGGGAGAGAACACACCCGCATAACTGATATGGAAGGGGAGAGTGAACGAGACGAAGAGGACCAAAACTGCATTGGAACAATATGGTTTCGAAGAAAAATCAAAGGAAAAAACGTCATCGAAGCCAGTGCGTTAGCGGCAACGGGGAAAGACTAGATAATGTTCATTATATGTGTTGATTTGCATGAGTAGAATATTGAATACTTTGTTACTTTGAAAAACCCAAAGAGAGAAAGGTGTTACTAAATTAAGTTTATATAAATATTTATATACTTCTATAAGCGGATAAATTTGTAAATTCAAACACACAGTTAATTTTATTTCTTATTTTGATTTTATATTTTATATCCCTCAAAATTTATCTGTATAAATTTCATAATAGGTTGAATTAATTAAACATGATATAAAATACATGATTCTAATGTTCTTTAAATTTTTTCTACTCCAAAATATCTATGTTTTAATGAAATAAATTATATTTTGAAAGGACGTGGGGTCATTTATTAATCCTATAAATTCTTCTCAATATCTTATTTATATTCTGATATACAGAATTATGAGAAAAATGAACCTTCCAATTTAAAAGTGCAGAGTGTTCCAAATAATAATACATTTTAGTTATTATTCAATAGACTAACACAACAACAAGTGAACCATGAAGTTCATAGTACCTATAAATCCTATCCAGAAATAAAAACGTAAAATCAATATCCAGAACCTTAGACATATCATAATTACAAATATTGAGGTCTCTTTGTATTCTGTAAATACAGGTGAATACCCTAAATTGAGTGCGATCTTAGTACCACCTGTTGGCATTCTGATCTAAATAACCTTATAGTTTACTGCAATTATATTTTCATTCTTTATTCATACGGTGAAGCTAATGAGTTAACCCGAAAGATGGAGCCACCTCTTAATTCAGACAGTTGGATTATATCGGATGAAAGTTAGAATATCTACTGAATCAAACACTACTTATTCTATTCATTAACAATCTTCAGACCTCAACGAAATTCTGCCAGATAGATAGATTGTTACTAAAATTGCTCAAGCTGTATAGATTTGTCTCTATTTATCCACTAAGAAACCTTCTTTTTACTGTAAAAGACATAGACAAGCAATAGTCACTCGCATTAGTTTCTCTATGATAATAATGTATTCTCATTTGTATATAGTTTGAAATTACTTATCCATATTTGTTAACCTTATTTTCAATACTTCCTTTCGAAGAATAAATAACATTGAATAATTGAAAAAATTTCAAAAAGCACTGCCGTGAAGGCAGCAGCTTTTGCGCGCACGTTCAAATTCGTTGCTGAAGCGGTCATCTACATTGAACATGCGCGCAAAAGTTGCTGCCTTCACGGCAGTGCTTTTTGAAATTTTTTATTTCAGAAACTACTCAAGCGATTGGATTCAAACTTGGCAGTTTGGTGGAGTATAATGACGCGCAACTTTGAGCCAAATTTCGTCAGGATCATATTGTCAGTAAATTAAAAAAAAAATTTTTTTCGAAATTTTTTTACAAAAAATCTTTTTTTCCGGAAAACATTCATCATACCAAAAAAAAAATTCTACCCACGCTTTGAGCTTCATATTTCACAGCAGTGTGCCAAATTTCAATTCGATACGATCGTAAGTTTTGGAGATATCGGGAAAAAATATGTCAAATTTCGAGGTTTTCTTCTCGATATTGTTGCTTTCCTCCGAAATATTCTGACGGACCATCGAGTACGGTTTGTTCATAGCAGGGGGGTGAAGCGACGGTAGGAAAAGTGGAAACAAGGACATACGTTTCCACTTATTTTTATCTGTCAGAAACGTATGTCGTGGATATATCGAAATGGAAGAATGAAATGACATTATGTCAAATGATATGCCAATGGCATTTTGTGGCAGTTTGTTATTGATATTCAAAATTTAAATTAAAATAATACCCGTGTAATATGAAGTTAATATCTTCTCAGGTGTAATATGTGTAACCATATTTATTTTCAGGATTCAGATAATGTTGAATTCGGAGGAATCATTTATGTATGAGCTCAAGCACTAATTTTTAACCATGATAAGATAAAAAAAATGGTAATTACTTTGACTATCATTACCTATGCAGTACAAATAATCGACCATTTAGGCATGTGTATTCACAATTTTTCAATCTTAGATTCTAGTGAAAACAGTATGAAAGTCCATCTTAATACAAAGGCTATGGCATAATGTCAGTTAATTTATTGGGACATTGTATATACGCATAGACCTAATTTGATATGTTATTAGGTGTATGTATATTCGGCAATTCCAGCCTAAAAATCTTTTCAGTTGAACCATCGGAAACATAACATATATTTACCATATTCTAAGAATAATAATTACTGGCCGGGTGCGAAAGTTTTACCTGGGATTATATCACTTATTATTCTCACAGTTCATAAATTTAATTCGTGTGAATTTTCTACTAGCATAGTGGAGTACTACTTAAAGAACTTCATTCAGGGAACTATCTTATTCGGAGTCTTATCTTTGAAAGATTAATTCGGAGTATTTATAGTTAATCTTTATTTCAATATTCATCGTCTAATTGTCGATTGATTTTCTAGAAAAGTGGTATTGCCAGGAAGGACTTGGACTGAAGATTTCTACATGATTTTGGCAGTTTCCTTGGACTTTTGGATGCCGCTCCCCTCCCTTGATGAATCAGTGTTATTGAAAATTAGTGAAGTGAATATATTAATCTTTGTGACAACATTAGGATTGTTGTGAATCAGTGCTAACCTTCTCAGAAATATTTCTTCAACCCTTATTATGGATTTATTTGGTTTCTCTAGGAGCTAATTGTATTTGTTTGCTCCAGAAAACCTCAACCTGTGTTATAAGTATTCATCTTTCGTTAGGTAAAAGACAAATATCGGATACTTGTTTATCCTACAATTCAGTTTTTCACACACATGTAATTGCAAAAATTATTGTATTCAATAAACTATTATTTATAAAGCTTTCTTCTAATTGAAGACAAAAATTCCTTTCCATTCAATTTAAATTTAGAACACAGAATAATCAGAAATATTAACTGAACCACAGAGCACTAATGTCATTTTAGAGAAAAATGACATATACGTCAACTGGCGGACACCCCCTAGAACCATAATGGAATATTCCCACTTATTTTATGACAGGAGAAATGTCACATTTGTTGCGCATAGTTTACAAGGCAGGTTGCACTTCTTATATTTTGATGTTCTGTGGTTCATAGACAAGATATATATGGGTTTGACTACCTCGGTAGACTAGAGGATGGAAACATGTTCTAGGATGCTGAAGGTACCGGGTTCGAATCCCGGCGAGGTCATGGATGTTGTAAAGTGTCTAGGTGGTGGTGATTTGAAAGAATCTTAACCAAATGATATGTTCGATGTGTCGATGGTTCGAAATGGCCAAGCACAGTAAAAGATAGAAAAAAAAAAAAAAAAAAAAAAAAAAAAAAAATATATGGGTTTGGATTCGGAGGTTAACCGTTGACGTATTGACGTGTCTCCTGTGATTTTTCTTTAAATTAATTAATTAATAAAAGTAATCGTGTTATTCCTTACACATATTAATCTGTTATTTCCACTAATTGTGTCCATTTTCTAAATCAACCAAGGTAGGCCTTTTTTGGGGCAATCAAAATTAACCCAGGTGTTATCTCTGAAGCTAACAGATAAGGTTTTTTTTCTCAATGGATTGGAACGAAGGGGGGTCTGAGGACCCCCCTTGTTCGCCCTTGTCTACTAGATCAATAGAAAATTTATTAACACCAAGATCCAAAAGAACCTTGAGCAATCTACTTTCATTTCAGGAAAATTCTAATGAAAATAATTATTCAGTTGCTGACCTAGCCCTTCTGTCTAGGGAAGTTAATTCTATCACTGCCACTTTTCAAGATGATCAAGAAGTGTTAAACGAAGCCACTGAACTGTCCCAGTCTATTTCTCAATTGTTGACTCAAAATTCAAATCGTTCACAATCTAATAAATCTAAACTTCAATTAAAATATAATCATACAGATATGGGACCGTTTATGGTTATTATTGAGTCTAAATCAGATGAAAATATAGGTAATATCCATCCTATGAATCTTGCTAAGAAATTAGCTTCCTTGAACATAAAAGGAATAAAAAATATTTCAAAGAGAGGTAAAAAGCGTATCTCAATTGAATTTGACTTCCCTGATAGAGCTAATAATTTTGTAGTTGAAAACCCGTTTATGAATGACCCAGATATTGACGTTTTCATTCCCTCTCGTATGGTTTCTAGTAGAGGTATCATAAAAAACGTGGGCTCCGAAATTACAAAAGATGACATTATAACTCATGCTGAGTCGAAAGTGAAAATATTAGATGCTCGCCAGCTCAATCGACGCGTTACTAAAGAGGGAGTAGTTTCCTATGTGCCCTCAAATACTTGGATTCTAACCTTCCAAGGAAAAATCTCCCCGACAGAATAGCTTTGTGGGGTTGTGTGAGACATGTTTCACTCTATGTGGGACCTGTCATACAATGTTACAATTGTTTGAGATATGGCCACACTAAAATTAACTGTAATAATCCTACTCAATCCAAAAGATGTAGAAATTGTGGCGAAAATCATGAGGAAATTATTGATTTGTAATTGTGGATCGATTATTGATCAATAAAATAGGTTTAAAGTTCACTGTTCTTTATTAGAACCAAAAAACACATAAAGTAAACGGTTGACAAAAATGGATGCTACTTCGTACAGCAACTGAACTAAAAACTGTCTTCTTGTTAATGCAACTAACGAACTCATAAGCTCAAGTATTCTACATACATGAATATTGGATAAGAGCGACATCTATTGGTAGATAGCGGAATTGAATGTAAACTTCAACACCCCCGCACAATTCTGCAATTCTAAGAGCTTACAACTTCGTAAGTATACAATTCACACTTAACTATTCATAACACAACATTAAATTATTTCAGATACATCTATTAAACCAATAATGCTACAAAACTTGTTTAATTTTGCATAAGGCAACGACTTCGTCATCATATCTGCAACCTGTTCATCACTCGGTAAGTATATAATCTTAATTTCTTTTTCATTAATTAAATTTCTAATGAAATGACATTTAACGTCAATATGTTTAGACCTTTTGGTCTCCAATGTGTTAGCAATCTTAATAGCTGACTGATTATCTTCATGCACAATAATATTCCCAACATTATAAGACATGTTAACCAATAACTGCTTCATAAAGATACATTCAGTTACACAAAGTGAAAGAGCAACATATTCTGCTTCGCAACTAGATAACGCAACAATATTTTGTTTTTTCGATTTCCAAAACACAAAATTATTATTCAAAGCTAATACAAATCCACTAATACTCTTGCGATCATTTATATTCGAAGCAAAATCTGCATCTACATATGCCTTAATTATACAGTTTTCATTATTTTCTTTAGAATACACTAAACAATAATATTTTGTTCTTTTCAGATACCGTAAAATATCCTTAGCATTTTTCCAATGTGTATCAGTAAAATTATTTTGGAACTGACTATAGTATGTTACAGCAAAACAAAGATCTGGCCTTGAGCCAAGCATAATATACATGAGACTACCAATTAGCTGACGATAAGGTAAATCTTCACATGACAGCGATTCACTCCTTTCTAAATTCAATTTATAAGGCATTGGAAGTAAAGCTTCCTTACAATTACTCATGTTAAATTTATTAATGACACTTTGTATTAATCCTTTCTGAGAAATAAAAATTTTACTTTCATTTCTTTTAATTTCTAATCCCAAAAATCTGTAAGTCATATCCTTACTAGTTAAATCTTTCATTTTAAAATGTTCAAATAATCTATTTTTAACAAAAGTTATTTCATCTTTGTTACAAGCAAATAAAATCATATCATCAACCCAAATCAATAAAAACATTCTACCTTTTATGAATAAACATGGATCTACATTTGATCTAACAAAATGTAAATTTTTCAGAAAAATAGAAATTTTATCATACCAATGTTTTGGACTCTGTCGCAAGCCATATAGAGCTTTTCTGAGTTTACATACTTTGTTTACACACTTGGTTAACCCTCTAGGTGGGTACATATACACTGGTTGATCTAACTCACTGTTGAGAAAAGCTGACTTCACGTCCATCTGATGTATTTCCATATCTTCATTTAGACTTCTTGATAATAAAATTCTCAGAGTTATCATTCTTGCCACAGGTGAATATACCTCTTCACTGATAGTGGTTTGTCTGAATCCACGTGCTACCAATCTAGCTTTCTTATTATTATTTTTCATAGAAAATACCCATTTAGAATCAATGATTTCCTCACCATTTGGTACACTTGATTTTGGAACTAAGGTCCAAGTTTCATTATGCTTTAACGAATGCATTTCTTCCTCAATAGCTTCTCTCCATCCTGAATCAATAGCTTCTTCAAATGTTCGTGGAGTATCTTGTTCCAAAACTTCACCAGTTGACAAAGCCATCATTAGTTCGTAATCATCAAATTTCTTTGGTATCATTTTATTTCTGTTACTTCTCCTCTCTTTGGTTTCAGCACTTTCACTCGTACTTTCCCTAGATTCAGAAATATCTTCCTCTTTATCTGAACTCTCCTCTAGTTTTCCTTGGGTACCCTTCTCATCGTTTAGGATTTTAAATTCAGATTGACCAATGGGATTATTTTCATCAAATATGACATGATTAGTTACTACAATCTTTTTCCTATCTGGATCCCACATCCTGTATCCATTCGGTGCATAACCCATCATAATCATTTTGATACTTCTGGCATTTAATTTTCCTTTTTGGTCTTCTTTTGATAAATGCACATAACCTGTGCATCCAAATATTCGAATATTTTCAACTCTCAATTTGCAATTATCCCATACTTCTATAGGTGTCTGGCCATTTGCCAATGCTGAACTAGGCAGTCTATTTATAATGTAACCACTACATCTTACAGCCTCACCCCAGAATTCTTTTGATAATCCAGAGTCTAACAGTAAACATCTACTCATATTCATTATAGTTCTGTTAAGCCTCTCACTTATTCCATTTTGTTCTGGTGTTCGAGCAACATTATATTGAATTTGGATTCCTGTCTTAACACAATATTCTTTGAATTCACTTGATGAGTACTCTCCACCATTGTCGCATCTAAATTTATATATTTTAAATTGAAACTTTCTTGACACCATGGCTTCAAATATTTTAAACTTATCAATGACTTCACTTTTGTTTCTCATCAAATATATGTGCATAAAATGAGAATAGTGGTCTATAAATGTTACATAGTATTTATAACCATCATAAGTCGGAGGATTGAAAGGTCCTGCTACATCTGAAGAAATAGTTTCTAATATTCTTTTGGGTTTCTTGTCCGAAGGAATATTTTTGGACAGAGATGCTCTTGTTTGCTTCCCCTTTTTACAGATCTCACACATGTTTTCTGTCGGATAACGAGATGAATGTCCCATTCTCCTGTGTAATAGAATTTTGTCTTCATGTGTACTACAGGCATAAATATTTCTTATTCTGAAATCAATGAAATACAGATTTCCAACTAATTTACCCTGTGCAACTACTTTATCATTTCTTAGAATTAGCACACTTTGATTCTCAAATACTACCTTCATTCCTGCATCTTGGATTCTTTTAACTGATAGCAAATTATGTGTTAATTCATCACATAGCAAAACATTCTGTATCTTGATATTCGTACCATTTATATCAGTGACATACAGATGCCCTGTCTTATGAGCCTTCAGTTTGGCACCAATGTGAAGTTGGCAGGTAGAGCTGGCAGGCAAAACTTCCGGAGATACCCGAACGGCCAGTGGCGTCGGAGAAATCGAATGCTTCCGCGAATTCGATGAGATCCACTCAGTTTATGTTCAATATGATGGAAGTTATACCTCATCCGAACTGACGGAATATATCCAAACAATTTATTATAATTATTACCAGCGCTGTTCTCAATTATAATCAGACGTTTTCTCATGAAAGTAAGAGACATTTGTCATAGTTAAATACTTGCACTCGATTTGGAAAAGGACCCTTTCTAGTGTCGGACTGATCAAATTTTCATGAATTTTTAAGGTATTTTTGCCCACAGCAGCTGCGATAAAATGAATGCGGATGCCTTCTAATGTCTAAGGAAAATACGTTTTTCATAAAATAATGGCCTGCACTTGATTGGGAAAAAAATACCAGAGTCGGATCGAACGAATTTTCATGAATTTTTTTAGGTACTTTTGCCCTCAGCAGCTACGATGAAATAAATACAGAAGCTTTTCAATGACTAAGAAGAACTCGTTTTCCATAAAATAATTGCTTGCACTTGATTGGGAAAAAAATACCAGAGCCGGATCGAACAAATTTTCATGATTTTTTTTAGGTACTTTTGCCCTCAGCAGCTACGATAAAATAAATACAGATACTTTTCAATAGCTAAGAAGAACTCGTTTTTCGTAAAATAATCGCTTGCACTTGATTGGGAAAAAAATACCAGAGTCGGATCTAACAAATTTTCATGAATTTTTTTAGGTACTTTTGCCCTCAGCAGCTGCGATAAAATAAATACAGATACTTTTCAATAGCTAGAAAGAACTCGTTTTTCATAAAATAATCGCTTGCACTTGATTGGGAAAAAAATACCAGAGTCGGATCTAACAAATTTTCATGAATTTTTTTAGGTACTTTTGCCCTCAACAGCTGCGATGAAATAGATACAGATGGTTCTCAATAGCTAAAAAGAACTCGTTTTTCATAAAATAATCGCTTGCACTTGATTGGGAAAAAAATACCACAGTCGGATCTAACAAATTTTCATGAATTTTTTTAGGTACTTTTGCCCTCAGCAGCTACGATAAAATAAATACAGATACTTTTCAATAGCTAAGAAGAACTCGTTTTTCGTAAAATAATCGCTTGCACTTGATTGGGAAAAAAATACCAGAGTCGGATCTAACAAATTTTCATGAATTTTTTTAGGTACTTTTGCCCTCAGCAGCTGCGATAAAATAAATACAGATACTCTTCAATAGCTAAGAAGAACTCGTTTTTCGTAAAATAATCGCTTGCACTTGATTGGGAAAAAAATACCAGAGCCGGATCGATGAAATTTTCATGAATTTTTTTAGGTACTTTTGCCCTCAGCAGCTGCGATAAAAAAAATAAAGATACTTTTCAATAGCTAAGAAGAACCCGTTTTTCATAAAATAATCGCTTGCACTTGATTGGGAAAAAATACCAGAGTAGGATCTAACAAATTTTATCTGTATCTGTATTTATTTTATCGCAGCTGCTGAGGGCAAAAGTACCTAAAAAAATTCATGAAAATTTGTTAGATCCGACTCTGGTATTTTTTTCCCAATCAAGTGCAAGCGATTATTATATGAAAAACGAGTTCTTTTTAGCTATTGAAAACCATCTGTATTTATTTTATCGCAGCTGCTGAGGGCAAAAGTACCTAAAAAAATTCATGAAAATTTGTTCGATCCGACTCTGGTATTTTTTTCCCAATCAAGTGCAAGCGATTATTTTATGAAAAACGAGTTCTTTTTAGCTATTGAAAACCATCTGTATCTATTTCATCGCAGCTGTTGAGGGCAAAAGTACCTAAAAAAAATCCTGAAAATTTGTTCGATCCGGCTCTGGTATTTTTTTCCCAATCAAGTGCAAGCGATTATTTTACGAAAAACGAGTTCTTCTTAGCTATTGAAAAGTATCTGTATTTATTTTATCGTAGCTGCTGAGGGCAAAAGTACCTAAAAAAATTCATGAAAATTTGTTAGATCCTACTCTGGTATTTTTTTCCCAATCAAGTGCAAGCGATTATTTTATGAAAAACGAGTTCTTTTTAGCTATTGAAAACCATCTGTATCTATTTCATCGCAGCTGTTGAGGGCAAAAGTACCTAAAAAAATTCATGAAAATTCGTTCGATCCGGCTCTGTTATTTTTTTCCCAATCAAGTGCAAGCGATTATTTTATGGAAAACGAGTTCTTCTTAGTCATTGAAAAGCTTCTGTATTTATTTTATCGTAGCTGCTGAGGGCAAAAGTACCTAAAAAAATTCATGAAAATTTGTTAGATCCTACTCTGGTATTTTTTTCCCAATCAAGTGCAAGCGATTATTTAATGAAAAACGAGTTCTTTTTAGCTATTGAAAACCATCTGTATCTATTTCATCGCAGCTGTTGAGGGCAAAAGTACCTAAAAAAATTCATGAAAATTTGTTCGATCCGACTCTGGTATTTTTTTCCCAATCAAGTGCAAGCGATTATTTTATGAAAAACGAGTTCTTTTTAGCTATTGAAAACCATCTGTATCTATTTCATCGCAGCTGTTGAGGGCAAAAGTACCTAAAAAAATTCCTGAAAATTTGTTCGATCCGGCTCTGGTATTTTTTTCCCAATCAAGTGCAAGCGATTATTTTACGAAAAACGAGTTCTTCTTAGCTATTGAAAAGTATCTGTATTTATTTTATCGTAGCTGCTGAGGGCAAAAGTACCTAAAAAAATTCATGAAAATTTGTTAGATCCTACTCTGGTATTTTTTTCCCAATCAAGTGCAAGCGATTATTTTATGAAAAACGGGTTCTTCTTAGCTATTGAAAAGTATCTTTATTTTTTTTATCGCAGCTGCTGAGGGCAAAAGTACATAAAAAAATTCATGAAAATTTCATCGATCCGGCTCTGGTATTTTTTTCCCAATCAAGTGCAAGCGATTATTTTACGAAAAACGAGTTCTTCTTAGCTATTGAAAAGTATCTGTATTTATTTTATCGCAGCTGCTGAGGACAAAAGTACCTAAAAAAATTCATGAAAATTTGTTCGATCCGACTCTGGTATTTTTTTCCCAATCAAGTGCAAGCGATTATTTTATGAAAAACGAGTTCTTTTTAGCTATTGAAAACCATCTGTATCTATTTCATCGCAGCTGTTGAGGGCAAAAGTACCTAAAAAAATTCCTGAAAATTTGTTCGATCCGACTCTGTTATTTTTTTCCCAATCAAGTGCAAGCGATTATTTTATGGAAAACGAGTTCTTCTTAGTCATTGAAAAGCTTCTGTATTTATTTTATCGTAGCTGCTGAGGGCAAAAGTACCTAAAAAAATTCATGAAAATTTGTTAGATCCTACTCTGGTATTTTTTTCCCAATCAAGTGCAAGCGATTATTTTATGAAAAACGAGTTCTTTTTAGCTATTGAAAACCATCTGTATCTATTTCATCGCAGCTGTTGAGGGCAAAAGTACCTAAAAAAATTCATGAAAATTCGTTCGATCCGGCTCTGTTATTTTTTTCCCAATCAAGTGCAAGCGATTATTTTATGGAAAACGAGTTCTTCTTAGTCATTGAAAAGCTTCTGTATTTATTTTATCGTAGCTGCTGAGGGCAAAAGTACCTAAAAAAATTCATGAAAATTTGTTAGATCCTACTCTGGTATTTTTTTCCCAATCAAGTGCAAGCGATTATTTTATGAAAAACGAGTTCTTTTTAGCTATTGAAAACCATCTGTATCTATTTCATCGCAGCTGTTGAGGGCAAAAGTACCTAAAAAAATTCATGAAAATTCGTTCGATCCGGCTCTGTTATTTTTTTCCCAATCAAGTGCAAGCGATTATTTTATGGAAAACGAGTTCTTCTTAGTCATTGAAAAGCTTCTGTATTTATTTTATCGTAGCTGCTGAGGGCAAAAGTACCTAAAAAAATTCATGAAAATTTGTTAGATCCTACTCTGGTATTTTTTTCCCAATCAAGTGCAAGCGATTATTTTATGAAAAACGAGTTCTTTTTAGCTATTGAAAACCATCTGTATCTATTTCATCGCAGCTGTTGAGGGCAAAAGTACCTAAAAAAATTCATGAAAATTCGTTCGATCCGGCTCTGTTATTTTTTTCCCAATCAAGTGCAAGCGATTATTTTATGGAAAACGAGTTCTTCTTAGTCATTGAAAAGCTTCTGTATTTATTTTATCGTAGCTGCTGAGGGCAAAAGTACCTAAAAAAATTCATGAAAATTTGTTAGATCCTACTCTGGTATTTTTTTCCCAATCAAGTGCAAGCGATTATTTTATGAAAAACGAGTTCTTTTTAGCTATTGGAAACCATCTGTATCTATTTCATCGCAGCTGTTGAGGGCAAAAGTACCTAAAAAAATTCCTGAAAATTTGTTCGATCCGACTCTGGTATTTTTTTCCCAATCAAGTGCAAGCGATTATTTTATGAAAAACGAGTTCTTTTTTGCTATTGAAAACCATCTGTATCTATTTCATCGCAGCTGTTGAGGGCAAAAGTACCTAAAAAAATTCATGAAAATTCGTTCGATCCGGCTCTGTTATTTTTTTCCCAATCAAGTGCAAGCGATTATTTTATGGAAAACGAGTTCTTCTTAGTCATTGAAAAGCTTCTGTATTTATTTTATCGTAGCTGCTGAGGGCAAAAGTACCTAAAAAAATTCATGAAAATTTGTTAGATCCTACTCTGGTATTTTTTTCCCAATCAAGTGCAAGCGATTATTTTATGAAAAACGAGTTCTTTTTAGCTATTGAAAACCATCTGTATCTATTTCATCGCAGCTGTTGAGGGCAAAAGTACCTAAAAAAATTCATGAAAATTCGTTCGATCCGGCTCTGTTATTTTTTTCCCAATCAAGTGCAAGCGATTATTTTATGGAAAACGAGTTCTTCTTAGTCATTGAAAAGCTTCTGTATTTATTTTATCGTAGCTGCTGAGGGCAAAAGTACCTAAAAAAATTCATGAAAATTTGTTAGATCCTACTCTGGTATTTTTTTCCCAATCAAGTGCAAGCGATTATTTTATGAAAAACGAGTTCTTTTTAGCTATTGGAAACCATCTGTATCTATTTCATCGCAGCTGTTGAGGGCAAAAGTACCTAAAAAAATTCCTGAAAATTTGTTCGATCCGACTCTGGTATTTTTTTCCCAATCAAGTGCAAGCGATTATTTTATGAAAAACGAGTTCTTTTTTGCTATTGAAAACCATCTGTATCTATTTCATCGCAGCTGTTGAGGGCAAAAGTACCTAAAAAAATTCATGAAAATTCGTTCGATCCGGCTCTGTTATTTTTTTCCCAATCAAGTGCAAGCGATTATTTTATGGAAAACGAGTTCTTCTTAGTCATTGAAAAGCTTCTGTATTTATTTTATCGTAGCTGCTGAGGGCAAAAGTACCTAAAAAAATTCATGAAAATTTGTTAGATCCTACTCTGGTATTTTTTTCCCAATCAAGTGCAAGCGATTATTTTATGAAAAACGAGTTCTTTTTAGCTATTGAAAACCATCTGTATCTATTTCATCGCAGCTGTTGAGGGCAAAAGTACCTAAAAAAATTCATGAAAATTCGTTCGATCCGGCTCTGTTATTTTTTTCCCAATCAAGTGCAAGCGATTATTTTATGGAAAACGAGTTCTTCTTAGTCATTGAAAAGCTTCTGTATTTATTTCATCGTAGCTGCTGAGGGCAAAAGTACCTAAAAAAATTCATGAAAATTTGTTAGATCCGACTCTGGTATTTTTTTCCCAATCAAGTGCAAGCGATTATTTTACGAAAAAAGATTTCTTCTTAGCTTTTGAAAAGTATCTGTATTTATTTTATCGTAGCTGCTGAGGGCAAAAGTACCTAAAAAAAAATCATGAAAATTTGTTCGATCCGGCTCTGGTATTTTTTTCCCAATCAAGTGCAAGCAATTATTTTATGGAAAACGAGTTCTTCTTAGTCATTGAAAAGCTTCTGTATTTATTTCATCGTAGCTGCTGAGGGCAAAAGTACCTAAAAAAAATCATGAAATTTCATCGATCCGGCTCTGGTATTTTTTTCCTAATCAAGTGCAAGCGATTATTTTACGAAAAACGAGTTCTTCTTAGCTATTGAAAAGTATCTGTATTTATTTTATCGCAGCTGCTGAGGGCAAAAGTACCTAAAAAAATTCATGAAAATTTGTTCGATCAGACTCTGGTATTTTTTTCCCAATCAAGTGCAAGCGATTATTTTATGAAAAACGAGTTCTTTTTAGCTATTGAAAACCATCTGTATCTATTTCATCGCAGCTGTTGAGGACAAAAGTACCTAAAAAAATTCCTGAATATTTGTTCGATCCGACTCTGGTATTTTTTTCCCAATCAAGTGCAAGCGATTATTTTATGAAAAACGAGTTCTTTTTAGCTATTGAAAACCATCTGTATCTATTTCATTGCAGCTGTTGAGGGCAAAAGTACCTAAAAAAATTCATGAAAATTCGTTCGATCCGGCTCTGTTATTTTTTTCCCAATCAAGTGCAAGCGATTATTTTATGGAAAACGAGTTCTTCTTAGTCATTGAAAAGCTTCTGTATTTATTTCATCGTAGCTGCTGAGGGCAAAAGTACCTAAAAAAATTCATGAAAATTCGTTCGATCCGACTCTGGTATTTTTTTCCCAATCAAGTGCAGGCCATTATTTTATGAAAAACGTATTTTCCTTAGACATTAGAAGGCATCCGCATTCATTTTATCGCAGCTGCTGTGGGCAAAAATACCTTAAAAATTCATGAAAATTTGATCAGTCCGACACTAGAAAGGGTCCTTTTCCAAATCGAGTGCAAGTATTTAACTATGACAAATGTCTCTTACTTTCATGAGAAAACGTCTGATTATAATTGAGAACAGCGCTGGTAATAATAATAATAAATTGTTTGGATATATTCCGTCAGTTCGGATGAGGTATAACTTCCATCATATTGAACATAAACTGAGTGGATATCATCGAATTCGCGGAAGCATTCGATTTCTCCGACGCCACTGGCCGTTCGGGTATCTCCGGAAGTTTTGCCTGCCAGCTCTACCTGCCAACTTCACATTGGTCAGTTTGGCATCCTTCTTCGCTACGTTTATATTGAAATTGATGTCTTCTATCTGCAGTAGATATTTTCCTACCTCTTTATTCACCAGGTGATTTGTTGAACCAGAATCAACAATAAATGTTATTATGTCATTCTCAAATGTTTGACACATTGACATTGACATTGCCTTTCGGTTACTTTCTGCTTCTGCCACAAACGTCACATCATTTTCAGTGGTTGTATTTTCTGCAACATTCACCTTTTCTGTTGATTTCTGTGGGCACTCACTCTTTTTGTGTCCTTTTCTACCACATCGATAACAACGATACCTAAATGTGTTTCCATTTCTGTTTCCGTTTCCAAAATTTTTATCGCGCGGTTTTCGATAAGAATTCGCACTTGTACCATTACTTGCCAAAGCAATTTCATTTTGTTCCACACTGGATATGGCATTTTGACGAGTTTCTTCTTGCAACAACTTGTTTTTCACAAACTGGTAGTCCATTTCACTAGAATTTTGAGAATACAGCACATCTATCGTTGTTGTTATAGCCTGGAACTTTTCTGGCATTGCCGCTAACAACTGTGTGATGATTTCTTCTTCTCCCATAATTCCTCCACTAGCTTTCAATTCTTGAATAGTTTTCTCATATTCCATAAGAAATTCACTGAGTGGACCATTCTTGAAGGACATGCTTCTCAGTTTCTTTTGCAAGGTCACTTGAACTGCCAACCCCGATTTCATATACGTCTTCTTCAAAGCCTCATAAATATCCTTAGCCGTTGTTCTACTTTTTATTACATCCAGCACATTATCTGCAAGGCACTGCACAATCAAGCTACGAGCTTTTGTATCTTTTTTCTTGAATACCACTTTTTCCTCAGGTTTTTCTGGGAATTCCTCGTACAACGTTTCAAGAACTTCATGTTGCTCCAACAGGAGTTTCATTCTAAATTCCCAGTTCAAGAAATCCGTACCGTTGAAAAGTTTTACCAGAGTTTGATTCATTGCTACCGCCATTTTCTCCTAACCGATCACTCACGTTACCGAACTTTATTCTCCTAAGACTTATTAATCAATCTTCACCGTTCACTGGGGTCCATAACCTATTGATTTGTAATTGTGGATCGATTATTGATCAATAAAATAGGTTTAAAGTTCACTGTTCTTTATTAGAACCAAAAAACACATAAAGTAAACGGTTGACAAAAATGGATGCTACTTCGTACAGCAACTGAACTAAAAACTGTCTTCTTGTTAATGCAACTAACGAACTCATAAGCTCAAGTATTCTACATACATGAATATTGGATAAGAGCGACATCTATTGGTAGATAGCGGAATTGAATGTAAACTTCAACAGAAATTACTTGTCCTAATCTTGCAGATCCTAAATGTGTCTTCTGCTCAGGAAATCATGCCTCAACAGATCGTGTATGCCCAGAGTATTCCCGGCAAAAACAAATCAACAACTTGATTGCGGTTGAAAATATTTCATACTTTGAAGCAGTTAAGCTTGTTCCCAAGAAATACATAGACCAATCAGCTCATAACTCTACATCCTCTCTCCAACTAAGGCCCCAACTTTTTCCATCTCTGCCTTCCAAAGCATCTAATCCAGTGCGGGATTCTGCAGTAATTTCAGTCCATGATAGAAGATCATTACTCAACTCCAAGCCTTCCCTGTCTCATTCCTTTGCTACAGCCCTGAGTAAGAAAAAGAGGAAAAACCCTCAATCCCCCAGCTTCGATAGAATTCTCCATGAATCTCAATTGTTTAATGTATCTCTTCCTCTATCCCCAATTATACCGAATAGGGAACTGGCCCAATCTCCTTCTCATTCTAACCAAGGCCTATCTTATCCTGAAAATTACCCTTCAAAGGGGGAAGTATATAACTATATTTCCAAGCTTTTGGCAAACAATGAAGAATCAGAATTTGTAAAGAGTCTTACTGCCTTAATTATGAACAACTCCTCTCAACATCCTGTTACGAATAATAGACCCTCCACCTCCATATCTGTGTCAACTTCTGAATAATACACGCTTCCTTGATTACCTTTTCGTTTTTATTTATTTATTTTTTTTTTTTTCCTCTTTTCTTTGTCTTTCTGCAACTAAAGCGTTTATAATATCTGTAATTTCCTCATGCTTATCACTCTTCAGTGGAATTTAAGATCAATTTTTTCTAATGCTGACAATTTGAGGATTCTTATTGAGGAATATTCTCCAAGTATAGTTTTGCTCTCAGAAACGTGGTTGAATGATACTCTGAACTTTAAAATTACAGGATTTCGTTTATATAGGCAGGACAGACATGGTCGAGGCGGAGGTATTGCTATATTGATTAGGGATAATATAACATTCTCCGAGATTGATTTGAGAAATTTGAGGTGCCCTGAAGGGGTTCAGGCACAGGGAATTAAAATAACAGGTTTAAATCTCTCAATTATTAATGTGTATTGTCCTCCTAAAATCAATCTTCCTGCACCCTTCTGGATTCATCTGGTTGATCAAATTTCTTCGCCATACATTATCTGCGGTGATTTCAATGCTCAACATCCCAGCTGGGGTTCTGGTTTTCAAAATTTCAACGGTAAAGCTTTGGAACAGTTCTTACTAGATGCTGATACATGTATATTAAATGATGGTTCTCCCACCAGAATTACTCCTCCAGGTTCTAACCCTAGTGCCCCAGATATAACTCTTTGTTCAGATGATCTTAGAATCGCCTCTCAGTGGAAAACAATTCCAGACCCAGGGGGAAGTGATCATCTTCCCATCCTTACTTCTCTTGGAATCTCTCTCCAGACTTCATCCCCGTTTCAGACTATTTACTCCACTAGAAAATATAATATATCAAAAGCCAACTGGCCCAAATATCAGGAAACCATTACAGATAGAATCCAATCCCTGATCCCTGAAAGCCTTGAAGAATTCAGAGATATGATTGTGGAGGCAGCTGACTCATCCATCCCCCTCAAAAGGCGTCCCCTTCCAACTATTTCTTCATATAGAAAATCATGGTGGAATGAAGAACTTTCCGAAGGCGTCAAAAAAAGATCCGAAGCTTTCAAAGCTTACTTAAGAAATCCTTCTATGGAACAATTCATTGCAGCTAAGAATATCCAAGCTGAAGTAAGATACAAAATCAGGAAAACTAAGAGAGATTCCTTTCGGAACTTTTGTGAAGGTTTGTCTGTTTGTAATGGCAAAAAATTGTGGTCTGACATAAATAAGTTCAAGTATGGTTGCAAGCCATGTTTGCCTCGGACATCATCTCCCTCATGCGGCCATGATATTCTTTCCAGGCTATGTGGTCCTCCAAATAGTGGTACCTCTCACCAGGTAACTGTACCAAGAACCTATTCTCCTTTACCTTTTCCGCCAATCACCCTGGATGAACTAATCATGTGTATCAAATTAAAAAAAGAATCCACTCCAGGAAAAGATGGCATAACCTATAGTATGTTGAAATCTCTACCAGTTGAGGCCAAGCAATTGCTGACCAGGATTTTCAATGGAATGTTCGATTACCCCGTGGTTCCTCTGTCACTTAAGGACACAGTTGTGATCCCTCTTTGTAAATCAGGTAAATCTCCTGATGATCCTTCGAGTTATCGTCCTATAGCCTTGACCTCTTGTCTTTTGAAGATCCTAGAATCGCTTCTAGCAACCAGATTAGAGAGAGCATACCAACGTTCAGTTGATCATCGAGAACTACAGTTCGGTTTTCGCAAAGGGAAATCTGTGAATGATGCGCTCTCCTATTTGTTATCGACCATATACTCTGCCTTTTCTAGGAATGATGTTGTGATAGTTGTTTTTTTAGACATCAAACAAGCATATGATTCGGTTCAGTTCACCCTCCTAGAGAACAGTCTTTTATCCATGAATGTTCCTCAATCAATCATAGAGCTACTAAGGGGTCTAATTGCGCAGAGAAATATTTACCTCATAGATCCATGCACTAGGGAATTAATAGGTCCTAAAAGGGCCAATATTGGCTTGGCTCAGGGGTCTCCTAAGGCTCCTATTCTGTTTAACAGTTTTGTCAGAGACCTCCCAGATTTTGTAAACATTCCTGGTGTCATTACCTTGAAATATGCAGATGATAAAGCAGTCATAGCCTCAGGAAATTCTTTTGACTCTGCCTTTGATAAAATGTCTAAAGCATTGAAGTTGATTGAAAAGTGGGCGGCTTCAAAATGTCTCCAACTGGCCCCAGATAAATCTACTGCCCTTTGCTGTAACAAGACTCAATTACCACCGAACACACGTACATTGAAACTTTTTCAAACGTCAATTCCGTGGTCTAGGTCGGTCAAGTATTTGGGTGTGACTATTCAAGATGATCTCAATTGGTCCCAACATATTACCATCATGTGCTCTAAATCTCTTCAAGGTATCAATATAATGAAGGCTTTGTGCAGAACTTGGTGGGGATGTCATCCAGCTACTCAACTTCTTCTGTACAGGTCCACGGTTCGCCCCTTTTTGGATTATGGCAGTTTATTTTATGGGAGATGCCGTAAAGCCCTACTAGAAAAGTTGGATCGAACTCAATATGCTGCTCTACGAATTGCATTAGGTTATATGAAATCCACTCCAATTTCGGTCATTCTTATGGAGAGCAATGAGTTACCCCTTAGATATCGTAGATTGTACTCGGCAATTAAGTTTGTTTCTAAGCTGCACAGAGTCCATAATGATCCAGTTCTTCTCAAAATAAACTCTCTTAAGCACTGGACATCTCTTGGCAATCCTCCGGCCATAGTAGAGGCTTTGAGGTATTTGACCTGCTCGGATAATTTTTACGCCTCATCCCAGCTCCCTTGTTTTGATCGTGAATTGGATGTTCATACTACTTTTATTGGGTACTCCTCACTGGGTCTTTCTCGGTCCTCCCTTGATAATTCATCGGACTTCAGCTCTGCTTGCCTGGATAAGTTCCCAGATTATACAATGCTCTTCACGGATGCTTCTAAGACAGCTTCCCAGACTGGTATAGGCATTTTCAGTCCCATGGGTGTTTCCATCTCTCAACATCTTCCAAATCATTTTTCTATATGTTCGGCGGAGTTGATTGCAATTCTGGAGGCAACGTGGCAGATTAAACATAACGAGCTGAAAAAATGTTTGATTATCTCGGATTCAAAAAGCGCCCTCGATAAGATATCCAATTGGCGGATTTCTTCCAAAAACGATCATATCACTCTCGCTGTTAGAGCCAACTTAATTTACCTTTGCGAGCAGTCCTACTCAGTCCGACTTGTGTGGGTACCGGGTCACACTAACATTCAAGGAAATGATCGTGCTGATCATCTTGCAAAACAAGGTATTGATAGATCTGCGATCAATAGAGCTGATATCACTGACTTTTGGCCTGGTTTCAAACGTACCATATGGGAAAAATGGAAACTTGAATGGAGAGCTCAGATGGGGAATCGTACTTTTTCTCGGTATGTCCTTCCTGGGACCCTGGGTGTCAAGCCTTGGTTTCTTGGGGTGGATCTTCCGAGAGGCAATGTAGTCACGATTAATCGATTGAGATCAAACCACTGCTGCTCCCCTGCACACTTGAATCGGATACATGTGACCGATACAGACCAGTGTAGTTGTGGAGACAAAGGCGACATTATGCATATATTTTTTGCTTGTTCGCAAAATATTCACAATTGTTCCAAGTTATATGATGATCTTACTAGAGTTAAATTTGTTAAATATTTTCCTATAAATATATATGATTTAATTTTTTCGAACGATATCATAATATACAAGTTATTGTACCACTTTTTATTGGCTTCAGAGATCAAATTGTAGGTTGGGAGTGGTGTTGAGTGATGTTTTGTTTTCTCTTTCCCTTTTGTATTTTTTGTTTCCTTTCAACCCTAACTCCTTATTGCTCCTGTTTCAGGGTTTGTTGTGTGTGATGGGGTACTCCTTGTGTTTCCTTTGTGGGTGAACCCTCCGAAGAATTAAAAAAAAAAAAAAAAAAAAAAAAAAAAAAAAAAAAAAAAAAAATCTTGTGTTCATTTGGAAGAGATGAAGAGACCTGACGGATTTTGAATAAGAGAGAAGAGACTAGATGCTGAATGGAATTGGACTCCTGTCAGTTCAATATCTTCCCGTTTGTTTCATGTGTAGATGGCATAAAGCCAAGCACATCGTAAAGGATAGAAGAAGAAGATATATGGGTTTGTTGTTGTCACGGCTGTTGGTTAAGAAATTCTCGAAGATGATGAAAATATGTTAAAAATCGACGAATTACCGATGAAAATTATTGGAAATGGCAAAATACAAGCAAATAACATTGTTTTCGAGTTGGAGATTCGAGAAATTAGCTATTTTTCTGAAAGAAGTTCTATCGTTCTGTCAACCGACTGGAAGCATCTCTCTGAGAAAAGTTTATAGTGGAATCGAAGCGAATCGACGAAGATATGGAATAATATATATCGAAATGGATTGATTACAGGTTTGTTCTTATCCCTATTAACTGTTTTGAAACTAAATTTGAAATATCTGAAAAAAGTCAAAAAAAATTTTTCAAATTCGTCGAATTCTAGGCGTAAATTGCATGAAAAGGCAATAACTAAACATAAGTAATCGTTTTTCAGCCCTAAGATGAAGAAATAGGTGTTTTTTCCCTGAAAACCTTCCATCAATGTCGCTGAGAAACTCTCAAACGGAACTTTAACATGGAACCGAACTAAATCGACGGAAATGTAATATAAACTACATCGCAACTGGTCTATTACAGGTTGGTTCTGATCCCCATCAACTTTTTCAATGTGAATTTTGTGTTATTTTCCAGATCCCAACATAAGTTCAACCTGTCAACAGCATCTCCGAACAAAAACTTTTTAACTGTTGTTTTGAGGCTTGCAGATGAGATAAAATGATTAACAATTATTAGAAAAGGTAGGGATCGAGCTTTTTCTAAACATTTCCTGCTAATTTATAGATTTTAAATGAATATTTTCTCTTCATAACTAAGCATAAGTTATCGACCTCAAGTGGTAGAATTAAGATATTAGTGTTTTCTACAATAATTCCATTAATCTCTTACCGTTAGCAGATATAATACACTCAATAGAATGATTTGAGGAGCTTTTCATCTCCGTAGATAAGGAAATTCATAAGAAATAACGAATATTATTAATGCCATAATAATGATTTCAGGTGAACGAATGGAGAAACCAGTGATTTTCAAAGAAAATTCTCTTTAATGGGCATAGTGATGTTACACTGTAGGTTTCCAAAGTTGACAAAAGTATTCAATTAAATACTTTGTAATAGGTCGGTTCGAGGTTGGTACTGATTCTATTCAACTCATCATCATTTACACGTTTTTTCCACATTTCAAGCATATTTTGTATCGGTCTGGAACTTTCTATTCAACTGGAATCCTACCGTTGTGTACAAGGTACGTTGCTTTTTCTGATGCTTTTTCCAAGATCAAAGATAGTGTTGATAATTTCTGATGCTCTTTTATCGATATTTCGTTTCGTTTTCTTGAAAAACTTGTAAAAATGATCAGTGTCATTTTCTTCAAAAGACAACTTTCTATTTTCCTTTCTATGTTTTATTTAATTTCAATTTAGAGAATGCCTTGATTTGTCAATTATTAATTTATGTCAATTCATATTTCAAAGATTGTTCATTGAAAACCTAAAGGAATAGCATTGTTTTTGATTTCTTCCAGGTTAGTGAGTTATTCTTAAGAGTAGTCAGAGTTTATTTGTTATATTTCCAACTAAAGAAAATAAATCTTCCAGATTGAAGACATCAAATCATCTATTTCTTGAACTGAGAAGTTGAATTGATTTACATTCTTATAAATCAAAAACGTAAGCTATCTGGTTGATATTCTAAGGACTGCACTGAGATTTCGAGCTATAATGACCACATCCATGAAAATTTGCATAGCATTTGAAACATCAAATACTGATGCGAAGAAGAATATATTCAAGTTTAAATGGATACAGACTACGGGAACAGAAACATATTATGAAATACCAGAAGACAAACAGAATTCACATGACCATTATGAACTTTTTGCTCTACCGAAGGTGAAAAATATCTTAAAATCAATGAAAACAAGAGGTTCATTTCGTACATGTGTTATTTCATTGACTCCGGAATTAAAAGAAATATATTTTGATGCCGAAGAAGATGTGATGTTTAGGGATGAGTATTTACAAATGACTTATTCACCTGCATACGTGAGAACAAAATTTGGAGGAGAACTAGCAGAATCACGAAATACAACAGAACTGTCAGGCAAGACCAAGGAGAATAAAAAAGATTTCAAGAAGATAAAGGACAATTTTGTGCTGAATAATTTTGATGGAAAGAATGTTTCTGTGACTTTATGGTTGAAGAAATTTGAGTCGGAATGCATGCGTTGTGGAGTGGAAGAAGATATAGACAAAATTCTGGTTTTACGCTTGTTTTTGGATGGAATAGCGAAAGAATGGTTCGATTCTAAATTAATTATATTAGGTTTGGAAAATGATTTTCAAATATGGAAAAATAACTTCTTAGATAGTTTTTCTGAAACAAGTTGGCATAAGCATAGAGAGGCATATTCATTTAGGTACATAGGAGGAAGTTTAGTTGACTATGCTTTCAGGAAAGAAAATTTGTTGTTGAATCTCCGAAATAATTTTCCAACTGACATATTAATTGATTTAATTGTGACAAGTTTGCCAAAATTTTTACAAGATAGAATCGATCGATCAAATGTAACAACTTTTGAGAAATTATTAGGTGAGTTACGAAAGTTAGAAGGTTCAACAAAATATGAAAACGCTCGAAATACCAAAAATGACAAAATGAACAAATCGGCCGAACAACTTCCTTCACTAACAAATAGAAAAGTGGATAAGAAGGAACCATGTTCAATTTGTGATAAAAATGGTTTCCCAGGGAGATTTCATCCAGAAGCTCTATGTCGCCTAAAGAATAGGAGATTTAATAATTTTAAACAAGAGAACTTATCCGGTAACATAAGAATGGTGAACAATGTTGGGGTACAGGATGAATTAAATGAGACCATTTCCGATCAAAAAAACTAGTTTTGCTGCCATTGATCAAATTGAAAGTGTTCGTAAATGATAATGAATTATGTGGAATTTATGATTCTGGCTCAAATGTCACTCTTCTGAATTCGAAAGTGGCAGATGAGTTATGTCTACACATTCAAGAGGATAGGAACACATTCAAAACAGTCAATGGCAGGGCAAATTTTTCAGGAAAAATAAGTACAAAAATGAGAATCAATGACATTGAAAAAGAAGTTGAGTTTTTTGTAATTAAAGATAAAAATTTCGAGTATGATATTCTACTCGGATTAGATTCTATTTTCAATTTTCAATTGAAACAAGATTTTGATTTGAATATTTATCAAAGATTAGATATGAATGAAGAGAAAAAGATCGAATCTTTCAATAATAATAATGGTAACAATGATTACAACATCAACTTTAATGAAGGGATACCAACAGAACTTTTCGAAGCGAAATTAGAACATTTGACAACAAATCAGAGAAGTAAAATTGAAATGTTGATAAATAAATATGATAATATTTTTGCAAAACACAAATTTGATATTGGTTTGGTGCAGAATAATGAAGCACATATAAAACTTTTAGAACACAAATTTGTAGCCAAAAAGCCATACAGATGTTCAATGGAGGATCAAAAAGAAATAGAATTTCAAATAGGAAAACTGTTGAAAGCGAATCTGATTGAAGAATCTTCCTCACCTTTTGCAGCACCAGTCACATTGGCATATAAAAGAGATGAGGGATCTAAGACAAGATTGTGTGTCGATTTCCGTGAACTTAATAAATTGATTGTTCCCGAACCACAGCCTTTCCCATTGATCGATGAAATCTTAGCGAAAACCCGTAATGCAAAGTTTTTTACTACATTAGATGTGAATTCTGCCTTTTGGTCGATTCCTGTTCGTATCAAAGATATATATAAGACTGCTTTTGTGACGCAAAATGGTCACTGGCAATGGAAATGTCTACCTTTTGGACTTAAAACATCCCCTGCGATATTTCAACGTATTTTGAATAATATTATCAGGAAAAATAAATTGAATTCATTCTGCCAAAATTATATAGATGATATTCTCATATTTTCTTCAACATTTGAACAACATATAGAACATTTAGAGGAGCTCTTGAAAGCAATATGTAAGGAAGGATTCAGACTTAAATTTATCAAATGCAATTTTGCCAAAGAAGAAGTCAAATATTTAGGACATATTGTTGGAAATAATACAGTACGACCCATAAATGACAATTTGATTTCCATTAGGAATTTTTCTCCACCAGATAATCGGAAGAAGATAAGGCAATTCTTGGGTAAAGTTAATTTTTATCACAAATATATTAAAGATTCCGCTAGATTATTAGAACCCTTGCATAATTTACTGAGGAAAGATGTAAAATTCAACTGGTCATTGGATTGTCAGGAAGCTTTCATTAAGGTTAAGGACATCCTTTGTTCTGAACCAGTTCTTGCAATTTTCGACCTAAATGCTCATACTACTATATATACTGATGCCAGTATTCAAGGAGTAGGAGCTGTTCTTAAACAAAAACAGATTAATGGTGAAATGAAACCCGTAGCCTATTTTTCTAAAAAACTGAATAAATATCAGAAGAATAAGAAAGCAATATTCCTAGAATGTCTGGCAATTAAGGAGGCAATAAAATTTTGGAAATATTGGCTAATGGGAAAAAAATTCGTTGTTATTACTGACCATAAACCATTAGAAGGAAAAGAATTTCGCACAAGACCAGATGAAGAGTTGGGTGACATGATGAATTATTTATCACAATTCGATTTTGAGATTAAATATGAACCAGGAAAACAAAATGTAGAAGCAGATTGTCTTTCTAGAAACCCAATTCTGGAGGAAACGGAGAATATGGACGAATGTTTAAGAACAGTTAATTTGGTGGCATTAAATGAAATAAAAAACGATCAGCAGAATAATCTCTTGATGATAAATAACATGAAAAGAACTATTGTACAGAAAGAAATATTTTACAAATTGCATAAAAATAGCAAAAAAATTATTTTATCAAATGATTTTGGAAAAGAGTTAATCAGAGAATTGCACAATCATTATGGCCACATTTGTGCTAGTAAGATAAATATGAAAATTAGAAAGTTTTATTACATTAAAAATATGGATTCGCTGACGAGAGAAGTTTGTGGATCATGTGATATCTGTTGTAAAAATAAAACCAGAGTAGGTCAAAAGTATGGACTTCTTTCACAGCTGGGTCCAGCAAAAGAACCCTTTGAGATAATGTCACTAGACACAATTGGAGGCTTTGCTGGAAATCGCTCTTCAAAAAGATACCTTCATCTCTTAGTCGACCATTTTACTCGATATGCATTTGCGAGTACTTCCAAACACCAAACAACCGAAGACTTCATCAAATTAATTAATAAAATTCAAGATAAACGACCAATAAAAACATTATTAACAGATCAATATCCAGGAATAAATTCGGAAAAATTCAGACAGCACATGAAAAATTTGAATATACAATTGATTTTTACAGCAGTAGACTGTCCTTTTTCAAATGGTTTAAATGAACGGCTGAATCAGACATTAGTGAACAGAATAAGGTGCAAACAAAATGAGAAGAAAACTAGAGCTTGGACGAAAATAGCAGATGAATGTATTGAAGAATACAATAGGACAGACCATTCTGTAACTGGATATAGCCCAGAATATTTACTTTATGGAAAAACGGATCCCATTGCTCCAGAAGAACTTATAGAAAAGAGTAATTTACCAAGAGATAAGGAAATAGCATTTAAAAATTCTTTACGTTATCATGAATACAATAAAAAATTAGTCGACAACAACAGGAAAGATTATGATTTCAAAATTGGAGATTATGTTTATGTTGAAAATAAATCTAAATTGAATAGAAAAAAACTTGAGGAAATAAGAATAGGACCTTTTCCAATAGTGAAGAAAATTTCAGACACTATCTATGAGATAGACATTGGAAATAGGAAAAAGGACAATAATTATTTCCATGTAACAAAGTTGCTCCCATATGACAACGCCAACAGATAGTGGTTGTTGCATACTTTGTGTGGGGGGATGTAAAAATGATCAGTGTCATTTTCTTCAAAAGACAACTTTCTATTTTCCTTTCTATGTTTTATTTAATTTCAATTTAGAGAATGCCTTGATTTGTCAATTATTAATTTATGTCAATTCATATTTCAAAGATTGTTCATTGAAAACCTAAAGGAATAGCATTGTTTTTGATTTCTTCCAGGTTAGTGAGTTATTCTTAAGAGTAGTCAGAGTTTATTTGTTATATTTCCAACTAAAGAAAATAAATCTTCCAGATTGAAGACATCAAATCATCTATTTCTTGAACTGAGAAGTTGAATTGATTTACATTCTTATAAACTTATCTAGAAAAGTGGGTTAAATTTGAATTTTCTCTTTATAGGTTACGAGCAGTTTTGACAGTTGGGAGAGACTGGAGGACCAACAATAACCTTAAATACATTGTTTACTATGGGAAAAAGCGATTGGGCTTGTAATTTTGTATGAATTTGGACATTTTGGACTGAAATATTCACTATTGCATTATCTAGGAACTATATCCAAAGTACTTGATATCTTGTTCATTATAAAATTTTATAATATTAACACTTCGATGAGATTTGTGAAAACCGAGCAAATTAGTGATCTGTAAAATGAATGACAGAATAGATATTATATTTTCCGCTAGATGACGCCACTCACGGATTTTCATGTTACCACAGGATTAAGTTTACTCTACGCATTTATATGTATGAAACTACATTTCAATGAGATGGGTATCACGAATTTCATCTGCATTTGAAATTTTTGTAATTTCTCGACAGTAAAAATTACTTAGAATTGACAATGAATTTTTTTCCAGATAAGCATTTGAAACTATCTTGTAACACTCAAATTTATCAGCTTACATCCAAACATGTTTCAATACAATTTATTCATTTTGAGAAAAAATCATTAGCGTATTTTTTTAAAACTTTAGTTTTTCCCAATAATCTGGGAACGGAAACAGTAACTTGAAACTTTTAATATAGGTTGCATATCAGAATGCAACGCCCGTGTTCATTAATGGCCCAAATGAAAGGAACGATTTCGTCATTGTACTCACCTTAAATTATTTCCTCAATATCTCCAAAACTTTTCGAGCGATCGAATTGATGGTTGGTCATTAGATGAAGAATGTCGTCGCGCAACTTTCTAGCAAAAATTTGTTGTAATCGCAACGCTAATAACAAATGTTCTTTTCAGACATTTTGAGAATTTTTTGTCTATTTCTTCAGGAATATTCATCAAATTGAAATGATTATATTGAAATTTTGCACAGACCTTAGAATTTATATTCTACAAATATATACCACATTTAAGTTTGATCTGACTCCATTTGAGGACATATTCTCAAAAAATTATTTGAAATTTTGTGCTTTTTTCCTGAATGTCATTAATATTCCAACAATAACTCAAAATATACTAATTCAATCATCATGAAACTCGCTACTTAGCTGGCAAATGCCAATATAAAATTTTGTGCAAATTTTTATAATGATAGCTATAGGAGAACACTCAATTAAATTCTTCAACCTATTTTCGAAATTTATTGAATTGTTGGTGAATTTTTTTTGCAAACTATATATAAGATTTCAATTAAATTCTTCACAGACCTCAGAGTTAACATTGTCAAATGGTGTAACTGATAGCAGTTCCATCAGATTGAATCAGACCTTGACAGCATTCCTGATTGTTACAATAATAATAATTATATTTATTTCAAATCATTTCACTTGTGATACATTAAAATTACATGATATGAAACAGTATCAACAGAATTTAATTAGCTTTCTTCAATGTCCTACTTAGAACATGGTTCCAGTTGTAAAAATGTCTGGTAGATGTGCCTTTTGAAATTGCTCATAACTTCGATGTCTTTTATATTCTGGAGTAGAACCGTAAATCTGTAATGAAATTTTTTTCCAATTTACAATGAGTAAGTACTATAAGCTCGTTGAACATTATTCACAATATCGATAAATTATAGGAATAGGAATAATTGCTCATTAGGAGCTGGCAATATTTCTTCATAAGCTGTTTTATCACAATAAAAAGAAAAATCCTCAATCTAATCGACTAATAAAATTCAGTAGATATGCAGGAATCATATAAATACAAAATATTCCTCTAAAGAATAAGGCTCTACATATATAAAATAGCTATAAAGTTCCATATGTCTTAAAAAACATGCTTTCACCACAACTTACTTAAGAACCATCAGAATTTCACCAAAGGACTCGGGAGTACTTCTGATTGTTGTAATATGAAGTAGAACACTATATCTGAAATTAGATTCCATTGAATACCTTAAGAGCACTCCTTATTGTTGCAATATCAAGTAGAACAAAGTGTCTGTAATTAAAAATTCTTTCCAATTCACACTAAAGTAACTACTATCATATTATTAGATATTATTTACAATATCGATAAATATTCATAGGAATAAATGCTCATTAAGAGTTGGCAATATTACTTCATAAGCTATTATATCACAATCAAATGAAAATCTTTATCAGAAAGAAATCTATCTAATACAACTAATGAAACTTGGTAGATATGTAGGAATTATATGAATTCAAAATATTCCTCTTAAGAATGAGGCTCTACATATATTAAATAACTATATGATTCCTTATGCCTCAATGGACAGGCTTCTATACTATTTACCGAAGAACATCCAAACTTCCACGTGGGCTTCAAAGGTACTTCTGAATGTTGTGGTATCAAGTAGAACACCATATCTGTAATAAGATCCATTGAAGACCTGGAGGGCCCTTCTTATTGTAGCAATATTATGTGGAACAGTAAGTCTGTAATTAATAATTTTTCCCAAATTACAATGAGTAAGTACTAACAGATTTTTAAACACTCTATTTACAATTTGGTTAATTTTTCATAGGAATAAATGCTCATCAAGAGTTGGCAATATTACTTCATAAGCTATTATATCACAGTCAAATGAACATCTTCATCAGAAAGAAATCTATCTAATACAACTAATGAAACTTGGTAGATATGTAGGAATCATATAAATACAAAATATTCCTCTTAAGAATGAGGCTCTACATATATTAAATAACTATATAATTCCTTATGCCTCAATGGACAGGCTTCTATATTACTTACCGAAGAACATCCAAATTTCCACGTGGGCTTCAAAAGTACTTCTGAATGTTTTGTTATCAAGTAGAACACCATGTCTGTAATAAGATCAGTTGAAGACTTGGAGGGCCCTACAAATTGTAGCGATATTGTGTGGAACAGTAAATCTGTAATTAATAATTTATCCCAAATTACAATGAGTAAGTACTAACAGATTGTTAATCACACTATTTACAATATGGATAATTTTTTATAGGTATAAATGCCCATTAAGAGTTGACAATATTACTTCATAAACTATTATATCATAATCAAAAGAAAAATCATCAATCTAATCGGCTAATGAAATTCAGTGAAGGAAATAGAGGTACCTTAGTGTTTTCAAGTTCAGGTTTTCCCCTAAAAAACCTTACGATGATCTGTTGAGTGGCCGAAAGAGCTTGGTTTTCGACTCAATAATAAAAATCCCACACTGGAGTACCTCTATTTCATTCACTCATTTCGATTTGGTGTGCGCAATCACCCTTGCTGTAATAAAATTCAGTAGATATGTAGGAATCATATAAATACAAAATATTCCTCTAAAGAATAAGGCTATGCATATATGATATAGCTATATAATTCCTTATGTATTGAAAGACAGTCTATTACCACTACTTACCGAAAAACCATCCAAATTTCACTGAAGGTCTTAAGAATACTACTGATTGTTGTAGTATCACGTAGAACACCATATCTATAATTAGATTCCACTGAATATCTTGAGAGCTCTTCTTATTGTTGCAATATTGTATAAAACAGTATATCTGTAATTCATAATTTTCCCAAGTTATAATGAGTAAGTACTATCAGATTGTTAAGGTCTCAAAAGTACTCCTGATTGTTGTAGTATCAAGTAGAACACCATATCTGTAATTATATTCCACCAAAGACCTAGAGAGAACTTCTGATTGTTGCAATATTGTGTGGAACAGCAAGTCTGTAATTAATCATTTTTACCGAGTTACAATGAGTAGGTACAGTCAGATTTATAAACACTAATAACGATAAATATATAAAATATCTATAGTATACCTTATTAGACAGGCTTTTATCTCTACTTACTGAAGATCTATCAAAATTACATCGAAGTCTTCAAGAGTATGTCTGATAATTATAATAACAAATAGAGCAGTAAATGTGTAATTAGATTCCACTAAAGACCTCGGGAGCACTTTCGATTGTAGTAATATCAAGTAGATCACTAAATCTGTAATAAGAAATATTTCCAAGTTATAATAATAATATGAGACCGTTGAACTCACCAACAATCCATCACCTAGAATTATTCAATGTATTTATGGGTCTGGCAATTTAATTCAAGCTTCCGTAATAGAATATAATCGACATAAAATCAAATATTTCCATGTATCGAACACCTTCTATCAGAAAATCACGAAGTATTTTAGGTGGTTTGGATTACGAAAAAGTAGGGTTAGCGCATAACGTAAATATACTTGTTCTATGGGTTAGCGATGGAACTGAGGTTATACAAAATTCTATGATCTCCTATTCACACAGAAAAATCCGTGACTAAAAAGTAGTAAATTATATAGAATCTCCTACAAATTATTTGAAAAGTGAATAAACTGTTCATTCTCGGTAATTGAATCATATTTGATAATAAAATTTCATCGAATTTATGAGTTATTGATATTCGTGACCAACAAATATAGGGATCTGTAAAATTTCTGGTAGGGAATAGTTATTATACTTCCCATGTGATATCGCAGTTGAATGTCGTATGTTTGGTTGTATCAAACTTCCGATAGATGGCAACATTAACAGATTTCCATAATAACTACCAGGTTTACGTTCGTTCTGTTTGTGTGTTATTATGTACATCAAATTCGGCAATTTAACATTATAAATTGCTTGATATTGAGACAAAACCGAACATTCGGCGATTTGATTCATCATTTTCCGTTCAATAATTATACCAAGGCGGCTCATGCATGAAATTGAGTAGGTAGATTCAATATGTAAATGATCTCTTTTCCGAATTGTTTCTACGGACATTATGATCCAAAACCATTGTATAAAGAGGGAGATTGTATAAAGAGGGATAGTAAGCCAGTCCCTATGTTAAACTGATTTGAAGCGATTTTCAGAGCCATCTGGTTGTCACGTTGTGGTACTGCAATAAAAATGGCCTGTAAAGTGGCGACCTCCGCAAAAAATGCAATTATTTTTAGGAACTATTATATTTCTCTCGGTTATAGAAGAAAGGGATGAAGTTTTCTATATTAGTCTATCTAGAGAACTGTAATCAACTCGAACAGACTAATCTCAAGACTTTAAAATATAAAACAAGACAGAGACAGTGGCGTGTATGGTCCACGATATTATTTCTTGCGCCTAAGGCTTTTATTCAAAATCCTTATATAGTGGCTGTAACGAATTCGAACATCCCTTTTAGAGTATTTCGTTGATTGCATAAATAGTTAAAGATTTTTTCACTCAGGTTATTGTGCATTTCTGAGGAAACATCGAATGTTTAGTGTATTTTGCTTGCACAATTAAAAATTCGAGAGAAAGCTTTTTGTAACTCGAAAAATACCTCAGCCATGTAGTTGAGCCGTGCTTATGCAGCTAACCTAAAGTTGGAAACACAGCCTACATTGTGGAGCTGAATAATTTATTTGATTTATTCATCCCAACTGTGCAAACCATACTTATGAAACTATATGGACAAGGCTTAGGGAGAGGGGGAACTGGGGAGTGCTGGACAAGGATGAAACTAGTTCGGGCAATATACCATAGAATACGGCAAAAAAAGGCAGAACAGGTTGAAACCATAGACATATTAAACTCTATTAATCAATGTTTGAAATATATTTTTAAAAGTTTTGAAAGATATATTTGTGTTTTCGGAAAATTTCAAAGCTTATTTAATGTAATTCCATTCTGAATTAGATTACAAATAGTGTATAGAAGATATAATTTCCCTATTGTTTGTGTTTTCGTAAGCTTTTCGAATAGAATTTGAATTCTTTCATTATAAATCGGATTGATTGGTACATGAAGAATAAATGAATCCGTGTTGTGCCATTAATATTGTAGGAGGATATATAATTGATAATTAAAGTTATGTTTTTGTTTGTAAGTAGAAGTCCATTCTTGAAGTGGAGTTTCTATTATAGCGGGTTGGAAAAAGGGGAAGACGAAGGGGAAGATTTTTCACCACAAAATGAAAATGACAATCCTTCAATCAAGAGTAATGAATTTCGATGAGTTCACTCATCAGCATCAAACTCACACGCTACTCAGCTACAATGTTCATAATGTAAGGTCAAAGCGGCCCAAAAAAATTTGAAAGAAATAGGGTCATTCATCAGATATTGTTATTGATTTTAAATATTCATATCCGAATAATAATCACGTTAATCACCAACTCTCAAAACTGTATATTATAATCAATACCAAGGAGAAGTCAATTTCCCATTTACTTAGGGAATAGTAAATGCTTGTTTTTTTCTTTTAATATGTCTACGGTGCAAATCTATGAATACAGGGAGCCCGAACGAGAATATGACCTCCCACTCAGAAACGAAAAATTTTCGAAGATTTAAAAAAAATCGGTGAAGAGTGAAGAGATGTCTAGTGCTGGTTGGATTGTAGTTGTAGATTTGCAATCGAAATTGGCAGTTCAAATTGTGTGAACTATAAAATTTAATATCTATGCCAAATTTCAGTTGATTATGTTGTGAAGTGCAGATGCTTAGTAACAAAACTTGAAATAAAATCAACTTAAAAAACCCTGTATCTCGAGAACGAAACGTCTGTGGTCCCATGTTAATGGGACTTTTTTCCTTACAATTACGCAAGGTATCTCCTCTCTGCGTCTGTACCTTCATTGTGTGTTCCTGAATTGGACGCACAAACAAAGAGGTGATACTCCTTACATTATTTTAAGGGAAAAAGTCCCATATATATGGGACCTCAAACGTTTCGTTTTCAACATGCAATGTGTTAAAGTTCAATTTTTTTTCAAATTTTCTCCTCATAGTAAATGCAGTCCACAAGATATTCAACTGAAATTTGGCATACAGATTATATTTTAGAGTTCACCCAATGTGACATGCCCATTTCGATTGCAAATCTACAAAATGATGTTTTTTCTGGACACTGTCCCCTATTTTCCTACAGCACTTTTGAAACAACAAAAACACCGAATGAAGATACCTGACATACCCTTGAATTGTAAGCAAGGGCAATAAAACCCCATCTGGAATCGGACGTGCGTCACTTTCGGGTGACGAGTAACCCTTAGGCCATAACCAGGGGATTTTTAGAAATTATTCGTTTGGAATGCAAAATGTAATAGATACTTTATTAGAATTTATTAATTATTTCAATATTGTATGATTCATCAACTTATGAAGGTGAGCGGCGAGTGTGACTTAATTTCTGCACAAAAAATCCTTCATTCATTTACACTTATGCAAACGCTACCTTTTCATGTGAAAATGATGGAAAAGTGGATAATCGTAGCGCACAGATCCACCTAGACGTGAAGCCCCTGGTAAGAGTATATTTTGCGCGCATGTTCAAATTCGTTGTTTGAAATCATTGCGTGGATTTCACCCATTCACGAATCCGACCTTCGTAATATTACTAATATTTTCAAAAATACAGATTGGATCGAATAGATATCTAGTACTTGAAAGAGTAAGGACAGCTTGAAGGTCCATACAGAATTCCATCAGGATAATAAGATCAGAGGATCGCAGAATATTGAATATTTGAGAAAAAAATTCAAATTTTTTTCAAATTGTTCTAATGAAACGATAATAACGAAACTTTGGAAATAGTTCCTCATCAGTATTTTGAAACTGCTCTTTCCCAATATTTCCAAAAATTATAATAGAATCCAACTGTAGTTTGGTATAATATTGTTCAATATGAAGCTCAAGGTATGACAAAAATTCGTTTGAAATATATGGATAGTTTCCAAAGAAAACAATTTTTTTGGAAACAAATTTTGAAAAAATTTCTTTTTCATTACCGAGTGCATGAAAAATTGCTTCGAGAGACACGCAACATCGAAAATAATACTTGAGAAACCCTTGAAATGTAAACAGGGGGCAATAAAATAGCCTCTAGGTAGACGACCGACGATTTCGGTTTTCAAATAGCCCTGGGCTATAACAAGGGAATTTTTTTGAGAATTATTCGATTCAATACTCATATCAATACTATATGATATATCGACCTCTACAGGTGTAACGATGAGTATGACTCATTTTTCTGCATTAGATACGCCCCTTTATGTATTCTCTGCCTCTTTTGGGAGGAAACGATGAAAATACGGATAAATGTAGCACGCACAGGTCCACTTAGGCGTGGAGCCCCTGGCATTGATGTTATACAAAAATAATTATCACTCTTTCAAAATGGAACATAATATTGTATTATTTTTTAGGTTTTTCTTGGTTTTCACTCCCAATATCGGAAACTATTGAAAATTAAATAAAAATTGTTTTTTTCATGAAAAACGCCCTTGCGGATTGCAGTATCAACTATTTGTCAAGGGCAGTTTCTTACAGAAAAGATTGCCTAATGAACAACACAAGAACAATACAAACGATAAAGAAAACGAACTGTGACGTTTTGGAGTACAAATCTGACTCTTTCATTAGACAAATTAGAAAATTTCAAGAATTATTTTCTTTCGATTTGAGACTTTTGTCACATTGACCAAAGGAATAGAGACATACAAAAATCCCAAATAGCGAACAATGTATGTTCGACCATTGGAAATCACATGATAGATTGGGACAATCCAAAAATACTGATGTTGGAATCAGATGATTTGAAAGGAAAAGTCAAAGAGTCCTCTTGCATTTTGTTAAATGGAGAGAGTAATTTTGCTCATTCAACGGTAGAAATGGACCCTATTTGGCTAAATTTACTCAAGGTAGAATTAAAAAACTTTCAAACCAAATAAATCTGTGTTGCTATGTTTTCTCGAAACTGTCAATGTGACAAAAGTCCCAAATCGAAAGAAAATAATTCTTGAAATTTTCTAATTTGTCTGATGAAAGAATCAGATTTGTACTCTGAAACGTCACAGTTCGTTTTCTTTATCGTTTGTATTGTTCCTGTGTTGTTCATTAGGCAATCTTTTCTGTTAGAAACTGCCCTTGACAAATAGTTGATACTGCATTCCACAGGGGCGTTTTTCACGAAAAAAACAATTTTACTGAATTTTTAATAGTTCTGTTTCAAATATTGGGAGTGAAAACCCATTAAAACCTAAAAAATATTGCAAAATCCTCCCAAAATAAGCTTCAATCGATACATAATATTGTGACTTTGTCATTTAATTGACTACTAATTATTTCATGTGGGAAATTATCAAAAGTTTTCGTTATTTATATCATCCAAAAAGCATTGTTAGGATCATTGTATTCTCTTTACAATTTTATTAAGATTTAGCATTCCTTCTCAAACATTGGTGTATAAGGATACAATGTTTGTGAAGTATTTTAATTAAAAAATGAAATACTTAAATCGAATTTGGTGAAACTGTATTCCAATATTTTATCCGTTACATATCATTCGAAGTTCCCGATGCGCAAGTCAATCTCTACAACTTTTTTTTTGAATACTTATATTTCTGTTGTCATTGTATTCTTTAACGATGCTATTGTAGATTTGGATGAATATACCCATCTTCTAGTTCCGCCCATGTTCCATCATCCAAATGACCTGCGATCACAGAGACATCTTAAATGAAAGAATTTGCGCCATCTTTTATCGGGTAGAGTTAGCTACGTAGCTATGAACCTACCTAACTCAAGCTACGACATACTACAACCCGAACTAAGAATCGACATGTCACTGATACCAGCGTTTGTGTCGCCATCTATCCGTGGTATCAGGGCCGTCAAATGATATTTCCGTAAGGTTGGCTTACTATCCCTCTTTATACAATGCCAAAACTGATCATTTAACTCTTAAATTCGCCAAATATGTCTCGAGCCAACGTAACTTAATCATTTTGAGAAGAAATGAGCTGCATAATGTAATTATTCATTTTGAGAAGAAATGAGCTGCATAATATAATAAAAACTCGGATTTTTTTATTTTTACCTTTGCCTCTGTACTTTGAGAACGGAAACAGCCAGCGACTTAAAATTTTTAGGGCAGGGTGAGAATCAAAATGGAAGTTTTAAATTTTTTAATTGGCCAAATAGTTCGAATGGTTTCGTAGATTTACTAACTTCAAATTTTGAGGTTAATTTCTGAATAACTCAAGTACTACTAGTGCGATCGAATAGAAACTTCACGATAAGTTGTAGAATACCTACGCGCAACTTAAAGAGATGCTTCGTTACGATCCTATAGATAGTTTATTAAATAAAATGATATTTCGAAAATTGTCTTGTCTGTGAGAAACATTTTTCTCTTCACAAAATATTTATCTGATTCCTAAAAAATTTCAAAAAGCACTGCCGTGAAGGCAGCAGCTTTTGCGCGCACGTTCAAATTCATTGCTGAAGCGGTCATCTACATTGAACATGCGCGCAAAAGTTGCTGCCTTCACGGCAGTGCTTTTTGAAATTTTTATTTTTGGAACGTTATTCTGGATTGTGAAGAGGAATGATTGGTGAAAATTTCAGTCGAATCAGAGCATTGGTTCGAAAGATACTATACCTGTCATTTGACGAAGAACACCCTGTATCTCAGTTGTTTCGAAAGTTAGACTTTTTATTTTTGGAACGTTATTCTGGATTGTGAAGAGGAATGATTGGTGAAAATTTCAGTCGAATCAGAGCATTGGTTCGAAAGATACTATACCTGTCATTTGACGAAGAACACCCTGTATCTCAGTTGTTTCGAAAGTTAGACTTTTTATTTTTGGAACGTTATTCTGGATTTTGAAGAGGAATGATTGATGAAAATTTCAGTCGAATCAGAGCATTGGTTCGAAAGATACTATACCTGTCATTTGACGAAGAACACCCTGTATCTCAGTTGTTTCGAAAGTTAGACTTTTTATTTTTGAACTGTTATTCTGGATTGTGAAGAGGAATGATTGGTGAAAATTTCAGTCGAATCAGAGCATTGGTTCGAAAGATACTATACTTGTCATTTGACGAAGAACACCCTGTATCTCAGTTGTTTCGAAAGTTAGACTTTTTATTTTTGGAACGTTATTCTGGATTGTGAAGAGGAATGATTGGTGAAAATTTCAGTCGAATCAGAGCATTGGTTCGAAAGATACTATACCTGTCATTTGACGAAGAACACCCTGTATCTCAGTTGTTTCGAAAGTTAGACTTTTTATTTTTGAAACGTTATTCTGGATTGTGAAGAGGAATGATTGGTGAAAATTTCAGTCGAATCAGAGCATTGGTTCGAAAGATACTATACCTGTCATTTGACGAAGAACACCCTGTATCTCAGTTGTTTCGGAAGTTAGACTTTTTATTTTTGAAACGTTATTCTGGATTGTGAAGAGGAATGATTGGTGAAAATTTCAGTCGAATCAGAGCATTGGTTCGAAAGATACTATACCTGTCATTTGACGAAGAACACCCTGTATCTCAGTTGTTTCGAAAGTTAGACTTTTTATTTTTGGAACGTTATTCTGGATTTTGAAGAGGAATGATTGGTGAAAATTTCAGTCGAATCAGAGCATTGGTTCGAAAGATACTATACCTGTCATTTGACGAAGAACACCCTGTATCTCAGTTGTTTCGAAAGTTAGACTTTTTATTTTTGGAACGTTATTCTGGATTTTGAAGAGGAATGATTGGTGAAAATTTCAGTCGAATCAGAGCATTGGTTCGAAAGATACTATACTTGTCATTTGACGAAGAACACCCTGTATCTCAGTTGTTTCGAAAGTTAGACTTTTCATTTTTGAATAGTTATTCTGGATTGTGAAGAGGAATGATTGAAGAAAATTTCAGTCGAATCAGAGCATTGGTTCGAAAGATACTATACCTGTCATTTGACGAAGAACACCCTGTATCTCAGTTGTTACGAAAGTTAGACTCTTTATTTTTGGAACGTTATTCTGGATTGTGAAGAGGAATGATTGGTGAAAATTTCAGTCGAATCAGAGCATGGGTTCGAAAGATACTATTCCTGTCATTTGACGAAGAACACCCTGTATCTCAGTTGTTTCGAAAGTTAGACTTTTTATTTTTGAAACGTTATTCTGGATTGTGAAGAGGAATGATTGGTGAAAATTTCAGTCGAATCAGAGCATTGGTTCGAAAGATACTATACTTGTCATTTGACGAAGAACACCCTGTATCTCAGTTGTTTCGAAAGTTAGACTTTTTATTTTTGGAACGTTATTCTGGATTGTGAAGAGGAATGATTGGTGAAAATTTCAGTCGAATCAGAGCATTGGTTCGAAAGATACTATACCTGTCATTTGACGAAGAACACCCTGTATCTCAGTTGTTTCGAAAGTTAGACTTTTTATTTTTGAATCGTTATTCTGGATTGTGAAGAGGAATGATTGGTGAAAATTTCAGTCGAATCAGAGCATTGGTTCGAAAGATACTATACCTGTCATTTGACGAAGAACACCCTGTATCTCAGTTGTTTCGAAAGTTAGACTTTTTATTTTTGAATCGTTATTCTGGATTGTGAAGAGGAATGATTGGTGAAAATTTCAGTCGAATCAGAGCATTGGTTCGAAAGATACTATACTTGTCATTTGACGAAGAACACCCTGTATCTCAGTTGTTTCGAAAGTTAGCCTTTTTATTTTTGAATCGTTATTCTGGATTGTGAAGAGGAATGATTGGTGAAAATTTCAGTCGAATCAGAGCATTGGTTCGAAAGATACTATACCTGTCATTTGACGAAGAACACCCTGTATCTCAGTTGTTTCGAAAGTTAGACTTTTTATTTTTGGAACGTTATTCTGGATTGTGAAGAGGAATGATTGGTGAAAATTTCAGTCGAATCAGAGCATTGGTTCGAAAGATACTATACCTGTCATTTGACGAAGAACACCCTGTATCTCAGTTGTTTCGAAAGTTAGACTTTTTATTTTTGAATCGTTATTCTGGATTGTGAAGAGGAATGATTGGTGAAAATTTCAGTCGAATCAGAGCATTGGTTCGAAAGATACTCTACTTGTCATTTGACGAAGAACACCCTGTATCTCAGTTGTTTCGAAAGTTAGACTTTTTATTTTTGGAACGTTATTCTGGATTGTAAAGAGGAATGATTGGTGAAAATTTCAGTCGAATCAGAGCATTGGTTCGAAAGATACTATACCTGTCATTTGACGAAGAACACCCTGTATCTCAGTTGTTTCGAAAGTTATACTTTTTATTTTTGAAACGTTATTCTGGATTGTGAAGAGGAATGATTGGTGAAAATTTCAGTCGAATCAGAGCATTGGTTCGAAAGATACTATACCTGTCATTTGACGAAGAACACCCTGTATCTCAGTTCTTTCGAAAGTTAGACTTTTTATTTTTGAAACGTTATTCTGGATTGTGAAGAGGAATGATTGGTGAAAATTTCAGTCGAATCAGAGCATTGGTTCGAAAGATACTATACCTGTCATTTGACGAAGAACACCCTGTATCTCAGTTGTTTCGAAAGTTAGACTTTTTATTTTTGGAACGTTATTCTGGATTTTGAAGAGGAATGATTGGTGGAAATTTCAGTCGAATCAGAGCATTGGTTCGAAAGATACTATACTTGTCATTTGACGAAGAACACCCTGTATCTCAGTTGTTTCGAAAGTTAGACTTTTTATTTTTGAATCGTTATTCTGGATTGTGAAGAGGAATGATTGGTGAAAATTTCAGTCGAATCAGAGCATTGGTTCGAAAGATACTATACCTGTCATTTGACGAAGAACACCCTGTATCTCAGTTGTTTCGAAAGTAAGACTTTTTATTTTTGAATCGTTATTCTGGATTGTGAAGAGGAATGATTGGTGAAAATTTCAGTCGAATCAGAGCATTGGTTCGAAAGATACTATACTTGTCATTTGACGAAGAACACCCTGTATCTCAGTTGTTTCGAAAGTTAGACTTTTTATTTTTGGAACGTTATTCTGGATTGTGAAGAGGAATGATTGGTGAAAATTTCAGTCGAATCAGAGCATTGTTTCGAAAGATAATATACCTGTCATTTGACGAAGAACCCCCTGTATCTCAGTTGTTTCGAAAGTTAGACTTTTTATTTTTGAAACGTTATTCTGGATTGTGAAGAGGAATGATTGGTGAAAATTTCAGTCGAATCAGAGCATTGGTTCGAAAGATACTATACCTGTCATTTGACGAAGAACACCCTGTATCTCAGTTGTTTCGGAAGTTAGACTTTTTATTTTTGAAACGTTATTCTGGATTGTGAAGAGGAATGATTGGTGAAAATTTCAGTCGAATCAGAGCATTGGTTCGAAAGATACTATACATGTCATTTGACGAAGAACACCCTGTATCTCAGTTGTTTCGGAAGTTAGACTTTTTATTTTTGAAACGTTATTCTGGATTGTGAAGAGGAATGATTGGTGAAAATTTCAGTCGAATCAGAGCATTGGTTCGAAAGATACTATACCTGTCATTTGACAAAGAACACCCTGTATCTCAGTTGTTTCGAAAGTTAGACTTTTTATTTTTGGAACGTTATTCTGGATTTTGAAGAGGAATGATTGGTGAAAATTTCAGTCGAATCAGAGCATTGGTTCGAAAGATACTATACCTGTCATTTGACGAAGAACACCCTGTATCTCAGTTGTTTCGAAAGTTAGACTTTTTATTTTTGGAACGTTATTCTGGATTTTGAAGAGGAATGATTGGTGAAAACTTCAGTCGAATCAGAGCATTGGTTCGAAAGATACTATACCTGTCATTTGACGAAGAACACCCTGTATCTCAGTTGTTTCGAAAGTTAGACTTTTTATTTTTGAATCGTTATTCTGGATTGTGAAGAGGAATGATTGGTGAAAATTTCAGTCGAATCAGAGCATTGGTTCGAAAGATACTATACCTGTCATTTGACGAAGAACACCCTGTATCTCAGTTGTTTCGAAAGTTAGACTTTTTATTTTTGAATCGTTATTCTGGATTGTGAAGAGGAATGATTGGTGAAAATTTCAGTCGAATCAGAGCATTGGTTCGAAAGATACTATACTTGTCATTTGACGAAGAACACCCTGTATCTCAGTTGTTTCGAAAGTTAGACTTTTTATTTTTGAATCGTTATTTTGGATTGTGAAGAGGAATGATTGGTGAAAATTTCAGTCGAATCAGAGCATTGGTTCGAAATATACTATACCTGTCATTTGACGAAGAACACCCTGTATCTCAGTTGTTTCGAAAGTTAGACTTTTCATTTTTGGAACGTTATTCTGGATTGTGAAGAGGAATGATTGGTGAAAATTTCAGTCGAATCAGAGCATTGGTTCGAAAGATACTATACCTGTCATTTGACGAAGAACACCCTGTATCTCAGTTGTTTCGAAAGTTAGACTTTTTATTTTTGAAACGTTATTCTGGATTGTGAAGAGGAATGATTGGTGAAAATTTCAGTCGAATCAGAGCATTGGTTCGAAAGATACTATACCTGTCATTTGACGAAGAACACCCTGTATCTCAGTTGTTTCGAAAGTTAGACTTTTTATTTTTGGAACGTTATTCTGGATTTTGAAGAGGAATGATTGGTGAAAATTTCAGTCGAATCAGAGCATTGGTTCGAAAGATACTATACCTGTCATTTGACGAAGAACACCCTGTATCTCAGTTGTTTCGAAAGAAAGACTTTTTATTTTTGAATCGTTATTCTGGATTGTGAAGAGGAATGATTGGTGAAAATTTCAGTCGAATCAGAGCATTGGTTCGAAAGATACTATACTTGTCATTTGACGAAGAACACCCTGTATCTCAGTTGTTTCGAAAGTTAGACTTTTTATTTTTGGAACGTTATTCTGGATTGTGAAGAGGAATGATTGGTGAAAATTTCAGTCGAATCAGAGCATTGGTTCGAAAGATACTATACCTGTCATTTGACGAAGAACACCCTGTATCTCAGTTGTTTCGAAAGTTAGACTTTTTATTTTTGGAACGTTATTCTGGATTTTGAAGAGGAATGATTGGTGAAAATTTCAGTCGAATCAGAGCATTGGTTCGAAAGATACTATACCTGTCATTTGACGAAGAACACCCTGTATCTCAGTTGTTTCGTAAGTTAGACTTTTTATTTTTGGAACGTTATTCTGGATTGTGAAGAGGAATGATTGGTGAAAATTTCAGTCGAATCAGAGCATTGGTTCGAAAGATACTATACCTGTCATTTGACGAAGAACACCCTGTATCTCAGTTGTTTCGAAAGTTAGACTTTTTATTTTTGGAACGTTATTCTGGATTGTGAAGAGGAATGATTGGTGAAAATTTCAGTCGAATCAGAGCATTGGTTCGAAAGATACTATACCTGTCATTTGACGAAGAACACCCTGTATCTCAGTTGTTTCGAAAGTTAGACTTTTTATTTTTGGAACGTTATTCTGGATTTTGAAGAGGAATGATTGGTGAAAATTTCAGTCGAATCAGAGCATTGGTTCGAAAGATACTATACCTGTCATTTGACGAAGAACACCCTGTATCTCAGTTGTTTCGAAAGTTAGACTTTTTATTTTTGAATTGTTATTCTGGATTGTGAAGAGGAATGATTGGTGAAAATTTCAGTCGAATCAGAGCATTGGTTCGAAAGATACTATACTTGTCATTTGACGAAGAACACCCTGTATCTCAGTTGTTTCGAAAGTTAGACTTTTAATTTTTGGAACGTTATTCTGGATTGTGAAGAGGAATGATTGGTGAAAATTTCAGTCGAATCAGAGCATTGGTTCGAAAGATACTATACCTGTCATTTGACGAAGAACACCCTGTATCTCAGTTGTTTCGAAAGTTAGACTTTTTATTTTTGGAACGTTATTCTGGATTTTGAAGAGGAATGATTGGTGAAAATTTTAGTCGAATCAGAGCATTGGTTCGAAAGATACTATACCTGTCATTTGACGAAGAACACCCTGTATCTCAGTTGTTTCGAAAGTTAGACTTTTTATTTTTGAATCGTTATTCTGGATTGTGAAGAGGAAAGATTGGTGAAAATTTCAGTCGAATCAGAGCATTGGTTCGAAAGATACTATACCTGTCATTTGACGAAGAACACCCTGTATCTCAGTTGTTTCGAAAGTTAGACTTTTTATTTTTGGAACGTTATTCTGGATTGTGAAGAGGAATGATTGGTGAAAATTTCAGTCGAATCAGAGCATTGTTTCGAAAGATACTATACCTGTCATTTGACGAAGAACACCCTGTATCTCAGTTGTTTAGAAAGTTAGACTTTTTATTTTTGGAACGTTATTCTGGATTGTGAAGAGGAATGATTGGTGAAAATTTCAGTCGAATCAGAGCATTGGTTCGAAAGATACTATACCTGTCATTTGACGAAGAACACCCTGTATCTCAGTTGTTTCGAAAGTTAGACTTTTTATTTTTGAATCGTTATTCTGGATTGTGAAGAGGAATGATTGGTGAAAATTTCAGTCGAATCAGAGCATTGGTTCGAAAGATACTATACTTGTCATTTGACGAAGAACACCCTGTATCTCAGTTGTTTCGAAAGTTAGACTTTTTATTTTTGGAACGTTATTCTGGATTGTGAAGAGGAATGATTGGTGAAAATTTCAGTCGAATCAGAGCATTGTTTCGAAAAATACTATACCTCTCATTTGACGAAGAACACCCTGTATCTCAGTTGTTTCGAAAGTTAGACTTTTTATTTTTGGAACGTTATTCTGGATTGTGAAGAGGAATGATTGGTGAAAATTTCAGTCGAATCAGAGCATTGGTTCGAAAGATACTATACCTGTCATTTGACGAAGAACACCCTGTATCTCAGTTGTTTCGAAAGTTAGACTTTTTATTTTTGAAACGTTATTCTGGATTGTGAAGAGGAATGATTGGTGAAAATTTCAGTCGAATCAGAGCTTTGGTTCGCAAGATACTATACCTGTCATTTGACGAAGAACACCCTGTATCTCAGTTGTTTCGAAAGTTAGACTTTTTATTTTTGGAACGTTATTCTGGATTTTGAAGAGGAATTATTGGTGAAAATTTCAGTAGAATCCGAGCATTGGTTCGAAAGATACTATACCTGTCATTTGACGAAGAACACCCTGTATCTCAGTTGTTTCGAAAGTTAGACTTTTTATTTTTGAATCGTTATTCTGGATTGTGAAGAGGAATGATTGGTGAAAATTTCAGTCGAATCAGAGCATTGGTTCGAAAGATACTATACTTGTCATTTGACGAAGAACACCCTGTATCTCAGTTGTTTCGAAAGTTAGACTTTTTATTTTTGGAACGTTATTCTGGATTGTGAAGAGGAATGATTAGTGAAAATTTCAGTCGAATCAGAGCATTGGTTTGAAAGATACTATACCTGTCATTTGACGAAGAACACCCTGTATCTCAGTTGTTTCGAAAGTTAGACTTTTTAATTTTGAATCGTTATTCTGGATCGTGAAGAGGAATGATTGGTGAAAATTTCAGTCGAATCAGAGCATTGGTTCGAAAGATACTATACTTGTCATTTGACGAAGAACACCCTGTATCTCAGTTGTTTCGAAAGTTAGACTTTTTATTTTTGGAACGTTATTCTGGATTGTGAAGAGGAATGATTGGTGAAAATTTCAGTCGAATCAGAGCATTGGTTCGAAAGATACTATACATGTCATTTGACGAAGAACACCCTGTATCTCAGTTGTTTCGGAAGTTAGACTTTTTATTTTTGAAACGTTATTCTGGATTGTGAAGAGGAATGATTGGTGAAAATTTCAGTCGAATCAGAGCATTGGTTCGAAAGATACTATACCTGTCATTTGACAAAGAACACCCTGTATCTCAGTTGTTTCGAAAGTTAGACTTTTTATTTTTGGAACGTTATTCTGGATTTTGAAGAGGAATGATTGGTGAAAATTTCAGTCGAATCAGAGCATTGGTTCGAAAGATACTATACCTGTCATTTGACGAAGAACACCCTGTATCTCAGTTGTTTCGAAAGTTAGACTTTTTATTTTTGGAACGTTATTCTGGATTTTGAAGAGGAATGATTGGTGAAAACTTCAGTCGAATCAGAGCATTGGTTCGAAAGATACTATACCTGTCATTTGACGAAGAACTACCTGTATCTCAGTTGTTTCGAAAGTTAGACTTTTTATTTTTGAATCGTTATTCTGGATTGTGAAGAGGAATGATTGGTGAAAATTTCAGTCGAATCAGAGCATTGGTTCGAAAGATACTATACCTGTCATTTGACGAAGAACACCCTGTATCTCAGTTGTTTCGGAAGTTAGACTTTTTATTTTTGAATCGTTATTCTGGATTGTGAAGAGGAATGATTGGTGAAAATTTCAGTCGAATCAGAGCATTGGTTCGAAAGATACTTTACTTGTCATTTGACGAAGAACACCCTGTATCTCAGTTGTTTCGAAAGTTAGACTTTTTATTTTTGAATCGTTATTTTGGATTGTGAAGAGGAATGATTGGTGAAAATTTCAGTCGAATCAGAGCATTGGTTCGAAAGATACTATACCTGTCATTTGACGAAGAACACCCTGTATCTCAGTTGTTTCGAAAGTTAGACTTTTTATTTTTGGAACGTTATTCTGGATTGTGAAGAGGAATGATTGGTGAAAATTTCAGTCGAATCAGAGCATTGGTTCGAAAGATACTATACCTGTCATTTGACGAAGAACACCCTGTATCTCAGTTGTTTCGAAAGTTAGACTTTTTATTTTTGAAACGTTATTCTGGATTGTGAAGAGGAATGATTGGTGAAAATTTCAGTCGAATCAGAGCATTGGTTCGAAAGATACTATACCTGTCATTTGACGAATAACACCCTGTATCTCAGTTGTTTCGAAAGTTAGACTTTTAATTTTTGGAACGTTATTCTGGATTCTGAAGAGGAATGATTGGTGAAAATTTCAGTCGAATCAGAGCATTGGTTCGAAAGATACTATACCTGTCATTTGACGAAGAACACCCTGTATCTCAGTTGTTTCGAAAGGAAGACTTTTTATTTTTGAATCGTTATTCTGGATTGTGAAGAGGAATGATTGGTGAAAATTTCAGTCGAATCAGAGCATTGGTTCGAAAGATACTATACTTGTCATTTGACGAAGAACACCCTGTATCTCAGTTGTTTCGAAAGTTAGACTTTTTATTTTTGGAACGTTATTCTGGATTGTGAAGAGGAATGATTGGTGAAAATTTCAGTCGAATCAGAGCATTGGTTCGAAAGATACTATACCTGTCATTTGACGAAGAACACCCTGTATCTCAGTTGTTTCGAAAGTTAGACTTTTTATTTTTGGAACGTTATTCTGGATTTTGAAGAGGAATGATTGGTGAAAATTTCAGTCGAATCAGAGCATTGGTTCGAAAGATACTATACCTGTCATTTGACGAAGAACACCCTGTATCTCAGTTGTTTCGTAAGTTAGACTTTTTATTTTTGGAACGTTATTCTGGATTGTGAAGAGGAATGATTGGTGAAAATTTCAGTCGAATCAGAGCATTGGTTCGAAAGATACTATACCTGTCATTTGACGAAGAACACCCTGTATCTCAGTTGTTTCGAAAGTTAGACTTTTTATTTTTGGAACGTTATTCTGGATTGTGAAGAGGAATGATTGGTGAAAATTTCAGTCGAATCAGAGCATTGGTTCGAAAGATACTATACCTGTCATTTGACGAAGAACACCCTGTATCTCAGTTGTTTCGAAAGTTAGACTTTTTATTTTTGGAACGTTATTCTGGATTTTGAAGAGGAATGATTGGTGAAAATTTCAGTCGAATCAGAGCATTGGTTCGAAAGATACTATACCTGTCATTTGACGAAGAACACCCTGTATCTCAGTTGTTTCGAAAGTTAGACTTTTTATTTTTGAATTGTTATTCTGGATTGTGAAGAGGAATGATTGGTGAAAATTTCAGTCGAATCAGAGCATTGGTTCGAAAGATACTATACTTGTCATTTGACGAAGAACACCCTGTATCTCAGTTGTTTCGAAAGTTAGACTTTTTATTTTTGGAACGTTATTCTGGATTGTGAAGAGGAATGATTGGTGAAAATTTCAGTCGAATCAGAGCATTGGTTCGAAAGATACTATACCTGTCATTTGACGAAGAACACCCTGTATCTCAGTTGTTTCGAAAGTTAGACTTTTTATTTTTGGAACGTTATTCTGGATTGTGAAGAGGAATGATTGGTGAAAATTTCAGTCGAATCAGAGCATTGTTTCGAAAAATACTATACCTCTCATTTGACGAAGAACACCCTGTATCTCAGTTGTTTCGAAAGTTAGACTTTTTATTTTTGGAACGTTATTCTGGATTGTGAAGAGGAGTGATTGGTGAAAATTTCAGTCGAATCAGAGCATTGGTTCGAAAGATACTATACCTGTCATTTGACGAAGAACACCCTGTATCTCAGTTGTTTCGAAAGTTAGACTTTTTATTTTTGAAACGTTATTCTGGATTGTGAAGAGGAATGATTGGTGAAAATTTCAGTCGAATCAGAGCTTTGGTTCGCAAGATACTATACCTGTCATTTGACGAGGAACACCCTGTATCTCAGTTGTTTCGAAAGTTAGACTTTTTATTTTTGGAACGTTATTCTGGATTTTGAAGAGGAATTATTGGTGAAAATTTCAGTAGAATCCGAGCATTGGTTCGAAAGATACTATACCTGTCATTTGACGAAGAACACCCTGTATCTCAGTTGTTTCGAAAGTTAGACTTTTTATTTTTGAATCGTTATTCTGGATTGTGAAGAGGAATGATTGGTGAAAATTTCAGTCGAATCAGAGCATTGGTTCGAAAGATACTATACTTGTCATTTGACGAAGAACACCCTGTATCTCAGTTGTTTCGAAAGTTAGACTTTTTATTTTTGGAACGTTATTCTGGATTGTGAAGAGGAATGATAAGTGAAAATTTCAGTCGAATCAGAGCATTGGTTTGAAAGATACTATACCTGTCATTTGACGAAGAACACCCTGTATCTCAGTTGTTTCGAAAGTTAGACTTTTTAATTTTGAATCGTTATTCTGGATCGTGAAGAGGAATGATTGGTGAAAATTTCAGTCGAATCAGAGCATTGGTTCGAAAGATACTATACTTGTCATTTGACGAAGAACACCCTGTATCTCAGTTGTTTCGAAAGTTAGACTTTTTATTTTTGGAACGTTATTCTGGATTGTGAAGAGGAATGATTGGTGAAAATTTCAGTCGAATCAGAGCATTGGTTCGAAAGATACTATACCTGTCATTTGACGAAGAACACCCTGTATCTCAGTTGTTTCGAAAGTTAGACTTTTTATTTTTGAAAGGTTATTCTGGATTGTGAAGAGGAATGATTGGTGAAAATTTCAGTCGAATCAGAGCATTGGTTCGAAAGATACTATACCTGTCATTTGACGAAGAACACCCTGTATCTCAGTTGTTTCGGAAGTTAGACTTTTTATTTTTGAAACGCTATTCTGGATTGTGAAGAGAAATGATTGGTGAAAATTTCAGTCGAATCAGAGCATTGGTTCGAAAGATACTATACCTGTCATTTGACGAAGAACACCCTGTATCTCAGTTGTTTCGAAAGTTAGACTTTTTATTTTTGAATCGTTATTCTGGATTGTGAAGAGGAATGATTGGTGAAAATTTCAGTCGAATCAGAGCATTGGTTCGAAAGATACTATACCTGTCATTTGACGAAGAACACCCTGTATCTCAGTTGTTTCGAAAGTAAGACTTTTTATTTTTGAATCGTTATTCTGGATTGTGAAGAGGAATGATTGGTGAAAATTTCAGTCGAATCAGAGCATTGGTTCGAAAGATACTATACTTGTCATTTGACGAAGAACACCCTGTATCTCAGTTGTTTCGAAAGTTAGACTTTTTATTTTTGGAACGTTATTCTGGATTGTGAAGAGGAATGATTGGTGAAAATTTCAGTCGAATCAGAGCATTGTTTCGAAAGATACTATACCTGTCATTTGACGAAGAACACCCTGTATCTCAGTTGTTTCGAAAGTTAGACTTTTTATTTTTGAAACGTTATTCTGGATTGTGAAGAGGAATGATTGGTGAAAATTTCAGTCGAATCAGAGCATTGGTTCGAAAGAAACTATACCTGTCATTTGACGAAGAACACCCTGTATCTCAGTTGTTTCGGAAGTTAGACTTTTTATTTTTGAAACGTTATTCTGGATTGTGAAGAGAAATGATTGGTGAAAATTTCAGTCGAATCAGAGCATTGGTTCGAAAGATACTATACCTGTCATTTGACGAAGAACACCCTGTATCTCAGTTGTTTCGAAAGTTAGACTTTTTATTTTTGAAACGTTATTCTGGATTGTGAAGAGGAATGATTGGTGAAAATTTCAGTCGAATCAGAGCATTGGTTCGAAAGATACTATACCTGTCATTTGACAAAGAACACCCTGTATCTCAGTTGTTTCGAAAGTTAGACTTTTTATTTTTGGAACGTTATTCTGGATTTTGAAGAGGAATGATTGGTGAAAATTTCAGTCGAATCAGAGCATTGGTTCGAAAGATACTATACCTGTCATTTGACGAAGAACACCCTGTATCTCAGTTGTTTCGAAAGTTAGACTTTTTATTTTTGGAACTTTATTCTGGATTTTGAAGAGGAATGATTGGTGAAAATTTCAGTCGAATCAGAGCATTGGTTCGAAAGATACTATACCTGTCATTTGACGAAGAACACCCTGTATCTCAGTTGTTTCGAAAGTTAGAATTTTTATTTTTGAATCGTTATTCTGGATTGTGAAGAGGAATGATTGGTGAAAATTTCAGTCGAATCAGAGCATTGGTTCGAAAGATACTATACTTGTCATTTGACGAAGAACACCCTGTATCTCAGTTGTTTCGAAAGTTAGACTTTTTATTTTTGGAACGTTATTCTGGATTGTGAAGAGGAATGATTGGTGAAAATTTCAGTCGAATCAGAGCATTGGTTCGAAAGATACTATAACTGTCATTTGACGAAGAACACCCTGTATCTCAGTTGTTTCGAAAGTTAGACTTTTTATTTTTGAAACGTTATTCTGGATTTTGAAGAGGAATGATTGGTGAAAATTTCAGTCGAATCAGAGCATTGGTTCGAAAGATACTATACCTGTCATTTGACGAAGAACACCCTGTATCTCAGTTGTTTCGTAAGTTAGACTTTTTATTTTTGGAACGTTATTCTGGATTGTGAAGAGGAATGATTGGTGAAAATTTCAGTCGAATCAGAGCATTGGTTCGAAAGATACTATACCTGTCATTTGACGAAGAACACCCTGTATCTCAGTTGTTTCGAAAGTTAGACTTTTTATTTTTGGAACGTTATTCTGGATTGTGAAGAGGAATGATTGGTGAAAATTTCAGTCGAATCAGAGCATTGGTTCGAAAGATACTATACCTGTCATTTGACGAAGAACACCCTGTATCTCAGTTGTTTCGAAAGTTAGACTTTTTATTTTTGGAACGTTATTCTGGATTTTGAAGAGGAATGATTGGTGAAAATTTCAGTCGAATCAGAGCATTGGTTCGAAAGATACTATACCTGTCATTTGACGAAGAACACCCTGTATCTCAGTTGTTTCGAAAGTTAGACTTTTTATTTTTGAATTGTTATTCTGGATTGTGAAGAGGAATGATTGGTGAAAATTTCAGTCGAATCAGAGCATTGGTTCGAAAGATACTATACTTGTCATTTGACGAAAAACACCCTGTATCTCAGTTGTTTCGAAAGTTAGACTTTTTATTTTTGGAACGTTATTCTGGATTGTGAAGAGGAATGATTGGTGAAAATTTCAGTCGAATCAGAGCATTGGTTCGAAAGATACTATACCTGTCATTTGACGAAGAACACCCTGTATCTCAGTTGTTTCGAAAGTTAGACTTTTTATTTTTGGAACGTTATTCTGGATTTTGAAGAGGAATGATTGGTGAAAATTTCAGTCGAATCAGAGCATTGGTTCGAAAGATACTATACCTGTCATTTGACGAAGAACACCCTGTATCTCAGTTGTTTCGAAAGTTAGACTTTTTATTTTTGAATCGTTATTCTGGATTGTGAAGAGGAAAGATTGGTGAAAATTTCAGTCGAATCAGAGCATTGGTTCGAAAGATACTATACCTGTCATTTGACGAATAACACCCTGTATCTCAGTTGTTTCGAAAGTTAGACTTTTTATTTTTGGAACGTTATTCTGGATTGTGAAGAGGAATGATTGGTGAAAATTTCAGTCGAATCAGAGCATTGGTTCGAAAGATACTATACCTGTCATTTGACGAAGAACACCCTGTATCTCAGTTGTTTCGAAAGTTAGACTTTTTATTTTTGGAACGTTATTCTGGATTGTGAGGAGGAATGATTGGTGAAAATTTCAGTCGAATCAGAGCATTGGTTCGAAAGATACTATACCTGTCATTTGACGAAGAACACCCTGTATCTCAGTTGTTTCGAAAGTTAGACTTTTTATTTTTGAATCGTTATTCTGGATTGTGAAGAGGAATGATTGGTGAAAATTTCAGTCGAATCAGAGCATTGGTTCGAAAGATACTATACTTGTCATTTGACGAAGAACACCCTGTATCTCAGTTGTTTCGAAAGTTAGACTTTTTATTTTTGGAACGTTATTCTGGATTGTGAAGAGGAATGATTGGTGAAAATTTCAGTCGAATCAGAGCATTGCTGAAATTTTCACCAATCATTCCTCTTCACAATCCAGAATAACGTTCCAAAAATAAAAAGTCTTACTTTCGAAACAACTGAGATACAGGGTGTTCTTCGTCAAATGACAGGTATAGTATCTTTCGAACCAATGCTCTGATTCGACTGAAATTTTCACCAATCTTTCCTCTTCACAATCCAGAATAACGTTTCAAAAATAAAAAGTCTAACTTTCGAAACAACTGAGATACAGGGTGTTCTTCGTCAAATGATAGGTATAGTATCTTTCGAACCAATGCTCTGATTCGACTGAAATTTTCACCAATCATTCCTCTTCACAATCCAGAATAACGTTTCAAAAATAAAAAGTCTAACTTCCGAAACAACTGAGATACAGGGTGTTCTTCGTCAAATGACAGGTATAGTATCCTTCGAACCAATGCTCTGATTCGACTGAAATTTTCACCAATCATTCCTCTTCACAATCCAGAATAACGTTCCAAAAATAAAAAGTCTAACTTTCGAAACAACTGAGATACAGGGTGTTCTTCGTCAAATGACAGGTATAGTATCTTTCGAACCAATGCTCTGATTCGACTGAAATTTTCACCAATCATTCCTCTTCACAATCCAGAATAACGATTCAAAAATAAAAAGTCTAACTTTCGAAACAACTGAGATACAGGTTGTTCTTCGTCAAATGACAGGTATAGTATCTTTCGAACCAATGCTCTGATTCGACTGAAATTTTCACCAATCATTCCTCTTCAAAATCCAGAATAACGTTCCAAAAATAAAAAGTCTAACTTCCGAAACAACTGAGATACAGGGTGTTCTTCGTCAAATGACAGGTATAGTATTTTTCGAACCAATGCTCTGATTCGACTGAAATTTTCACCAATCATTCCTCTTCACAATCCAGAATAACGTTCCAAAAATAAAAAGTCTAACTTTCGAAACAACTGAGATACAGGGTGTTCTTCGTCAAATGACAAGTATAGTATCTTTCGAACCAATGCTCTGATTCGACTGAAATTTTCACCAATCATTCCTCTTCACAATCCAGAATAACGATTCAAAAATAAAAAGTCTAACTTTCGAAACAACTGAGATACAGGGTGTTCTTCGTCAAATGACAGCTATAGTATCTTTCGAACCAATGCTCTGATTCGACTGAAATTTTTACCAATCATTCCTCTTCACAATCCAGAATAACGTTCCAAAAATAAAAAGTCTAACTTTCGAAACAACTGAGATACAGGGTGTTCTTCGTCAAATGACAAGTATAGTATCTTTCGAACCAATGCTCTGATTCGACTGAAATTTTCACCAATCATTCCTCTTCACAATCCAGAATAACGATTCAAAAATAAAAAGTCTAACTTTCGAAACAACTGAGATACAGGGTGTTCTTCGTCAAATGACAGGTATAGTATCTTTCGAACCAATGCTCTGATTCGACTGAAATTTTCACCAATCATTCCTCTTCAAAATCCAGAATAACGTTCCAAAAATAAAAAGTCTTACTTTCGAAACAACTGAGATACAGGGTGTTCTTCGTCAAATGACAGGTATAGTATCTTTCGAACCAATGCTCTGATTCGACTGAAATTTTCACCAATCTTTCCTCTTCACAATCCAGAATAACGTTTCAAAAATAAAAAGTCTAACTTTCAAAACAACTGAGATACAGGGTGTTCTTCGTCAAATGACAGGTATAGTATCTTTCGAACCAATGCTCTGATTCGACTGAAATTTTCACTAATCATTCCTTCTTCACAATCCAGAATAACGTTCCAAAAATAAAAAGTCTAACTTTCGAAACAACTGAGATACAGGGTGTTCTTCGTCAAATGACAGGTATAGTATCTTTCGAACCAATGCTCTGATTCGACTGAAATTTTCACCAATCATTCCTCTTCACAATCCAGAATAACGTTTCAAAAATAAAAAGTCTAACTTTCGAAACAACTGAGATACAGGGTGTTCTTCGTCAAATGACAGGTATAGTATCTTTCGAACCAATGCTCTGATTCGACTGAAATTTCCACCAATCATTCCTCTTCACAATCCAGAATAACGTTCCAAAAATAAAAAGTCTAACTTTCGAAACAACTGAGATACAGGGTGTTCTTCGTCAAATGACAGGTATAGTATCTTTCGAACCAATGCTCTGATTCGACTGAAATTTTCACCAATCATTCCTCTTCACAATCCAGAATAACGATTCAAAAATAAAAAGTCTAACTTTCGAAACAACTGAGATACAGGGTGTTCTTCGTCAAATGACAAGTATAGTATCTTTCGAACCAAAGCTCTTATTCGACTGAAATTTTCACCAATCATTCCTCTTCACAATCCAGAATAACGATTCAAAAATGAAAAGTCTAACTTTCGAAACAACTGAGATACAGGGTGTTCTTCGTCAAATGACAGGTATAGTATCTTTCGAACCAATGCTCTGATTCGACTGAAAATTTCACCAATCATTCCTCTTCACAATCCAGAATAACGATTCAAAAATAAAAAGTCTTACTTTCGAAACAACTGAGATACAGGGTGTTCTTCGTCAAATGACAGGTATAGTATCTTTCGAACCAATGCTCTGATTCGACTGAAATTTTCACCAATCATTCCTCTTCAAAATCCAGAATAACGTTCCAAAAATAAAAAGTCTAACTTTCGAAACAACTGAGATACAGGGTGTTCTTCGTCAAATGACAGGTATAGTATCTTTCGAACCAATGCTCTGATTCGACTGAAATTTTCACCAATCATTCCTCTTCAAAATCCAGAATAACGTTCTAAAAATAAAAAGTCTAACTTTCGAAACAACTGAGATACAGGGTGTTCTTCGTCAAATGACAGGTATAGTATCTTTCGAACCAATGCTCTGATTCGACTGAAATTTTCACCAATCATTCCTCTTCACAATTCAGAATAACGTTTCAAAAATAAAAAGTCTAACTTCCGAAACAACTGAGATACAGGGTGATCTTCGTCAAATGACAGGTATAGTATCTTTCGAACCAATGCTCTGATTCGACTGAAATTTTCACCAATCATTCCTCTTCACCATCCAGAATAACGTTTCAAAAATAAAAAGTCTAACTTTCGAAACAACTGAGATACAGGGTGTTCTTCGTCAAATGACAGGTATAGTATCTTTCGAACCAATGCTTTGATTCGACTGAAATTTTCACCAATCATTCCTCTTCACAATCCAGAATAACGTTCCAAAAATAAAAAGTCTAACTTTCGAAACAACTGAGATACAGGGTGTTCTTCTTCAAATGACAAGTATAGTATCTTTCGAACCAATGCTCTGATTCGACTGAAATTTTCACCAATCATTCCTCTTCACAATCCAGAATAACGATTCAAAAATAAAAAGTCTTACTTTCGAAACAACTGAGATACAGGGTGTTCTTCGTCAAATGACAGGTTTAATATCTTTCGAACCAATGCTCTGATTCGACTGAAATTTTCACCAATCATTCCTCTTCACAATCCAGAATAACGTTTCAAAAATAAAAAGTCTAACTTTCGAAACAACTGAGATACAGGGTGTTCTTCGTCAAATGACAGGTATAGTATCTTTCGAACCAATGCTCTGATTCGACTGAAATTTTCACCAATCATTCCTCTTCACAATCCAGAATAACGTTCCAAAAATAAAAAGTCTAACTTTCGAAACAACTGAGATACAGGGTGTTCTTCGTCAAATGACAGGTATAGTATCTTTCGAACCAATGCTCTGATTCGACTGAAATTTTCACCAATCATTCCTCTTCACAATCCAGAATAACGTTTCAAAAATAAAAAGTCTAACTTTCGAAACAACTGAGATACAGGGTGTTCTTCGTCAAATGACAGGTGTAGTATCTTTCGAACCAATGCTCTGATTCGACTGAAATTTTCACCAATCATTCCTCTTCACAATCCAGAATAACGTTTCAAAAATAAAAAGTCTAACTTTCGAAACAACTGAGATACAGGGTGTTCTTCGTCAAATAACAGGTATAGTATCTTTCGAACCAATGCTCTGATTCGACTGAAATTTTCACCAATCATTCCTCTTCTTAATCCAGAATAACGTTCCAGAAATAAAAAGTCTTACTTTCGAAACAACTGAGATACAGGGTGTTCTTCGTCAAATGACAAGTAGAGTATCTTTCGAACCAATGCTCTGATTCGACTGAAATTTTCACCAATCATTCCTCTTCACAATCCAGAATAACGATTCAAAAATAAAAAGTCCAACTTCCGAAACAACTGAGATACAGGGTGTTCTTCGTCAAATGACAAGTATACTATCTTTCGAACCAATGCTCTGATTCGACTGAAATTTTCACCAATCATTCCTCTTCACAATCCAGAATAACGATTCAAAAATAAAAAGTCTAACTTTCGAAACAACTGAGATACAGGGTGTTCTTCGTCAAATGACAGGTATAGTATCTTTCGAACCAATGCTCTGATTCGACTGAAATTTTCACCAATCATTCCTCTTCACAATCCAGAATAACGATTCAAAAATAAAAAGTCTAACTTTCGAAACAACTGAGATACAGGGTGTTCTTCGTCAAATGACAGGTATAGTATCTTTCGAACCAATGCTCTGATTCGACTGAAATTTTCACCAATCATTCCTCTTCAAAATCCAGAATAACGTTCCAAAAATAAAAAGTCTAACTTTCGAAACAACTGAGATACAGGGTGTTCTTCGTCAAATGACAGGTATAGTATCTTTCGAACCAATGCTCTGATTCGACTGAAATTTTCACCAATCATTCCTCTTCACAATCCAGAATAGCGTTTCAAAAATAAAAAGTCTAACTTCCGAAACAACTGAGATACAGGGTGTTCTTCGTCAAATGACAGGTATAGTATCTTTCGAACCAATGCTCTGATTCGACTGAAATTTTCACCAATCATTCCTCTTCACAATCCAGAATAACCTTTCAAAAATAAAAAGTCTAACTTTCGAAACAACTGAGATACAGGGTGTTCTTCGTCAAATGACAGGTATAGTATCTTTCGAACCAATGCTCTGATTCGACTGAAATTTTCACCAATCATTCCTCTTCACAATCCAGAATAACGTTCCAAAAATAAAAAGTCTAACCTTCGAAACAACTGAGATACAGGGTGTTCTTCGTCAAATGACAAGTATAGTATCTTTCGAACCAATGCTCTGATTCGACTGAAATTTTCACCAATCATTCCTCTTCACAATCCAGAATAACGATTCAAAATTAAAAAGTCTAACTTTCGAAACAACTGAGATACAGGGTGTTCTTCGTCAAATGACAGGTATAGTATCTTTCAAACCAATGCTCTGATTCGACTGAAATTTTCACCAATCATTCCTCTTCACAATCCAGAATAACGTTCCAAAAATAAAAAGTCTAACTTTCGAAACAACTGAGATACAGGGTGTTCTTCGTCAAATGACAAGTATAGTATCTTTCGAACCAAAGCTCTGATTCGACTGAAATTTTCACCAATCATTCCTCTTCACAATCCAGAATAACGATTCAAAAATAAAAAGTCTAACTTTCGAAACAACTGAGATACAGGGTGTTCTTCGTCAAATGACAGGTATAGTATCTTTCGAACCAATGCTCGGATTCTACTGAAATTTTCACCAATAATTCCTCTTCAAAATCCAGAATAACGTTCCAAAAATAAAAAGTCTAACTTTCGAAACAACTGAGATACAGGGTGTTCTACGTCAAATGACAGGTATAGTATCTTGCGAACCAATGCTCTGATTCGACTGAAATTTTCACCAATCATTCCTCTTCACAATCCAGAATAACGTTTCAAAAATAAAAAGTCTAACTTTCGAAACAACTGAGATACAGGGTGTTCTTCGTCAAATGACAGGTATAGTATCTTTCGAACCAATGCTCTGATTCGACTGAAATTTTCACCAATCATTCCTCTTCACAATCCAGAATAACGATTCAAAAATAAAAAGTCTAACTTTCGAAACAACTGAGATACAGGGTGTTCTTCGTCAAATGACAGGTATAGTATCTTTCGAACCAATGCTCTGATTCGACTGAAATTTTCACCAATCATTCCTCTTCACAATCCAGAATAACGATTCAAAAATAAAAAGTCTAACTTTCGAAACAACTGAGATACAGGGTGTTCTTCGTCAAATGACAAGTATAGTATCTTTCGAACCAATGCTCTGATTCGACTGAAATTTTCACCAATCATTCCTCTTCACAATCCAGAATAACGATTCAAAAATAAAAAGTCTAACTTTCGAAACAACTGAGATACAGGGTGTTCTTCGTCAAATGACAGGTATAGTATCTTTCGAACCAATGGTCGGATTCTACTGAAATTTTCACCAATAATTCCTCTTCAAAATCCAGAATAACGTTCCAAAAATAAAAAGTCTAACTTTCGAAACAACTGAGATACAGGGTGTTCTACGTCAAATGACAGGTATAGTATCTTGCGAACCAATGCTCTGATTCGACTGAAATTTTCACCAATCATTCCTCTTCACAATCCAGAATAACGTTTCAAAAATAAAAAGTCTAACTTTCGAAACAACTGAGATACAGGGTGTTCTTCGTCAAATGACAGGTATAGTATCTTTCGAACCAATGCTCTGATTCGACTGAAATTTTCACCAATCATTCCTCTTCACAATCCAGAATAACGATTCAAAAATAAAAAGTCTAACTTTCGAAACAACTGAGATACAGGGTGTTCTTCGTCAAATGACAGGTATAGTATTTTTCGAAACAATGCTCTGATTCGACTGAAATTTTCACCAATCATTCCTCTTCACAATCCAGAATACCGTTCCAAAAATAAAAAGTCTAACTTTCGAAACAACTGAGATACAGGGTGTTCTTCGTCAAATGACAAGTATAGTATCTTTCGAACCAATGCTCTGATTCGACTGAAATTTTCACCAATCATTCCTCTTCACAATCCAGAATAACGATTCAAAAATAAAAAGTCTAACTTTCGAAACAACTGAGATACAGGGTGTTCTTCGTCAAATGACAGGTATAGTATCTTTCGAACCAATGCTCTGATTCGACTGAAATTTTCACCAATCATTCCTCTTCACAATCCAGAATAACGTTCCAAAAATAAAAAGTCTAACTTTCGAAACAACTGAGATACAGGGTGTTCTTCGTCAAATGACAGGTATAGTATCTTTCGAACCAATGCTCTGATTCGACTGAAATTTTCACCAATCATTCCTCTTCACAATCCAGAATAACGTTCCAAAAATAAAAAGTCTAACTTTCGAAACAACTGAGATACAGGGTGTTCTTCGTCAAATGACAGGTATAGTATCTTTCGAACCAATGCTCTGATTCGACTGAAATTTTCACCAATCTTTCCTCTTCACAATCCAGAATAACGATTCAAAAATAAAAAGTCTAACTTTCGAAACAACTGAGATACAGGGTGTTCTTCGTCAAATGACAGATATAGTATCTTTCGAACCAATGCTCTGATTCGACTGAAATTTTCACCAATCATTCCTCTTCAAAATCCAGAATAACGTTCCAAAAATAAAAAGTCTAACTTTCGAAACAACTGAGATACAGGGTGTTCTTCGTCAAATGACAGGTATAGTATCTTTCGAACCAATGCTCTGATTCGACTGAAATTTTCACCAATCATTCCTCTTCACAATCCAGAATAACGTTCCAAAAATAAAAAGTCTAACTTTCGAAACAACTGAGATACAGGGTGTTCTTCGTCAAATGACAAGTATAGTATCTTTCGAACCAATGCTCTGATTCGACTGAAATTTTCACCAATCATTCCTCTTCACAATCCAGAATAAAAATTCAAAAATAAAAAGTCTAACTTTCGAAACAACTGAGATACAGGGTGTTCTTCGTCAAATGACAGGTATAGTATCTTTCGAACCAATGCTCTGATTCGACTGAAATTTTCACCAATCATTCCTCTTCAAAATCCAGAATAACGTTCCAAAAATAAAAAGTCTAACTTTCGAAACAACTGAGATACAGGGTGTTCTTCGTCAAATGACAGGTATGGTATCTTTCGAACCAATGCTCTGATTCGACTGAAATTTTCACCAATCATTCCTCTTCACAATCCAGAATAACGTTCCAAAAATAAAAAGTCTAACTTTCGAAACAACTGAGATACAGGGTGTTCTTCGTCAAATGACAGGTATAGTATCTTTCGAACCAATGCTCTGATTCGACTGAAATTTTCACCAATCATTCCTCTTCACAATCCAGAATAACGTTCCAAAAATAAAAAGTCTAACTTACGAAACAACTGAGATACAGGGTGTTCTTCGTCAAATGACAGGTATAGTATCTTTCGAACCAATGCTCTGATTCGACTGAAATTTTCACCAATCATTCCTCTTCAAAATCCAGAATAACGTTTCAAAAATAAAAAGTCTAACTTTCGAAACAACTGAGATACAGGGTGTTCTTCGTCAAATGACAGGTATAGTATCTTTCGAACCAATGCTCTGATTCGACTGAAATTTTCACCAATCATTCCTCTTCACAATCCAGAATAACGTTCCAAAAATAAAAAGTCTAACTTTCGAAACAACTGAGATACAGGGTGTTCTTCGTCAAATGACAAGTATAGTATCTTTCGAACCAATGCTCTGATTCGACTGAAATTTTCACCAATCATTCCTCTTCACAATCCAGAATAACGATTCAAAAATAAAATGTCTAACTTTCGAAACAACTGAGATACAGGGTGTTCTTCGTCAAATGACAGGTATAGTATCTTTCGAACCAATGCTCTGATTCGACTGAAATTTTCACCAATCATTCCTCTTCAAAATCCAGAATAACGTTCCAAAAATAAAAAGTCTTACTTTCGAAACAACTGAGATACAGGGTGTTCTTCGTCAAATGACAGGTATAGTATCTTTCGAACCAATGCTCTGATTCGACTGAAATTTTCACCAATCATTCCTCTTCACAATCCAGAATAACATTTCAAAAATAAAGAGTCTAACTTTCGAAACAACTGAGATACAGGGTGTTCTTCGTCAAATGACAGGTATAGTATCTTTCGAACCAATGCTCTGATTCGACTGAAATTTTCACCAATCATTCCTCTTCACAATCCAGAATAACGTTCCAAAACTAAAAAGTCTAACTTTCGAAACAACTGAGATACAGGGTGTTCTTCGTCAAATGACAGGTATAGTATCTTTCGAACCAATGCTCTGATTCGACTGAAATTTTCACCAATCATTCCTCTTCACAATCCAAAATAACGATTCAAAAATAAAAAGTCTTACTTTCGAAACAACTGAGATACAGGGTGTTCTTCGTCAAATGACAAGTATAGTATCTTTCGAACCAATGCTCTGATTCGACTGAAATTTTCACCAATCATTCCTCTTCACAATCCAGAATAACGATTCAAAAATAAAAAGTCTAACTTTCGAAACAACTGAGATACAGGGTGTTCTTCGTCAAATGACAGGTATAGTATCTTTCGAACCAATGCTCTGATTCGACTGAAATTTTCACCAATCATTCCTCTTCACAATCCAGAATAACGATTCAAAAATAAAAAGTCTAACTTTCGAAACAACTGAGATACAGGGTGTTCTTCGTCAAATGACAGGTATAGTATCTTTCGAACCAATGCTCTGATTCGACTGAAGTTTTCACCAATCATTCCTCTTCAAAATCCAGAATAACGTTCCAAAAATAAAAAGTCTAACTTTCGAAACAACTGAGATACAGGGTGTTCTTCGTCAAATGACAGGTATAGTATCTTTCGAACCAATGTTCTGATTCGACTGAAATTTTCACCAATCATTCCTCTTCAAAATCCAGAATAACGTTCCAAAAATAAAAAGTCTAACTTTCGAAACAACTGAGATACAGGGTGTTCTTTGTCAAATGACAGGTATAGTATCTTTCGAACCAATGCTCTGATTCGACTGAAATTTTCACCAATCATTCCTCTTCACAATCCAGAATAACGTTTCAAAAATAAAAAGTCTAACTTCCGAAACAACTGAGATACAGGGTGTTCTTCGTCAAATGACAGGTATAGTATCTTTCGAACCAATGCTCTGATTCGACTGAAATTTTCACCAATCATTCCTCTTCACAATCCAGAATAACGTTTCAAAAATAAAAAGTCTAACTTCCGAAACAACTGAGATACAGGGTGTTCTTCGTCAAATGACAGGTATAGTTTCTTTCGAACCAATGCTCTGATTCGACTGAAATTTTCACCAATCATTCCTCTTCACAATCCAGAATAACGTTTCAAAAATAAAAAGTCTAACTTTCGAAACAACTGAGATACAGGGTGTTCTTCGTCAAATGACAGGTATAGTATCTTTCGAAACAATGCTCTGATTCGACTGAAATTTTCACCAATCATTCCTCTTCACAATCCAGAATAACGTTCCAAAAATAAAAAGTCTAACTTTCGAAACAACTGAGATACAGGGTGTTCTTCGTCAAATGACAAGTATAGTATCTTTCGAACCAATGCTCTGATTCGACTGAAATTTTCACCAATCATTCCTCTTCACAATCCAGAATAACGATTCAAAAATAAAAAGTCTTACTTTCGAAACAACTGAGATACAGGGTGTTCTTCGTCAAATGACAGGTATAGTATCTTTCGAACCAATGCTCTGATTCGACTGAAATTTTCACCAATCATTCCTCTTCACAATCCAGAATAACGATTCAAAAATAAAAAGTCTAACTTTCGAAACAACTGAGATACAGGGTGTTCTTCGTCAAATGACAGGTATAGTATCTTTCGAACCAATGCTCTGATTCGACTGAAATTTTCACCAATCATTTCTCTTCACAATCCAGAATAGCGTTTCAAAAATAAAAAGTCTAACTTCCGAAACAACTGAGATACAGGGTGTTCTTCGTCAAATGACAGGTATAGTATCTTTCGAACCAATGCTCTGATTCGACTGAAATTTTCACCAATCATTTCTCTTCACAATCCAGAATAGCGTTTCAAAAATAAAAAGTCTAACTTCCGAAACAACTGAGATACAGGGTGTTCTTCGTCAAATGACAAGTATAGTATCTTTCGAACCAATGCTCTGATTCGACTGAAATTTTCACCAATCATTCCTCTTCACAATCCAGAATAACGATTCAAAAATAAAATGTCTAACTTTCGAAACAACTGAGATACAGGGTGTTCTTCGTCAAATGACAGGTATAGTATCTTTCGAACCAATGCTCTGATTCGACTGAAATTTTCACCAATCATTCCTCTTCAAAATCCAGAATAACGTTCCAAAAATAAAAAGTCTTACTTTCGAAACAACTGAGATACAGGGTGTTCTTCGTCAAATGACAGGTATAGTATCTTTCGAACCAATGCTCTGATTCGACTGAAATTTTCACCAATCATTCCTCTTCACAATCCAGAATAACATTTCAAAAATAAAGAGTCTAACTTTCGAAACAACTGAGATACAGGGTGTTCTTCGTCAAATGACAGGTATAGTATCTTTCGAACCAATGCTCTGATTCGACTGAAATTTTCACCAATCATTCCTCTTCACAATCCAGAATAACGTTCCAAAACTAAAAAGTCTAACTTTCGAAACAACTGAGATACAGGGTGTTCTTCGTCAAATGACAGGTATAGTATCTTTCGAACCAATGCTCTGATTCGACTGAAATTTTCACCAATCATTCCTCTTCACAATCCAAAATAACGATTCAAAAATAAAAAGTCTTACTTTCGAAACAACTGAGATACAGGGTGTTCTTCGTCAAATGACAAGTATAGTATCTTTCGAACCAATGCTCTGATTCGACTGAAATTTTCACCAATCATTCCTCTTCACAATCCAGAATAACGATTCAAAAATAAAAAGTCTAACTTTCGAAACAACTGAGATACAGGGTGTTCTTCGTCAAATGACAGGTATAGTATCTTTCGAACCAATGCTCTGATTCGACTGAAATTTTCACCAATCATTCCTCTTCACAATCCAGAATAACGATTCAAAAATAAAAAGTCTAACTTTCGAAACAACTGAGATACAGGGTGTTCTTCGTCAAATGACAGGTATAGTATCTTTCGAACCAATGCTCTGATTCGACTGAAGTTTTCACCAATCATTCCTCTTCAAAATCCAGAATAACGTTCCAAAAATAAAAAGTCTAACTTTCGAAACAACTGAGATACAGGGTGTTCTTCGTCAAATGACAGGTATAGTATCTTTCGAACCAATGTTCTGATTCGACTGAAATTTTCACCAATCATTCCTCTTCAAAATCCAGAATAACGTTCCAAAAATAAAAAGTCTAACTTTCGAAACAACTGAGATACAGGGTGTTCTTTGTCAAATGACAGGTATAGTATCTTTCGAACCAATGCTCTGATTCGACTGAAATTTTCACCAATCATTCCTCTTCACAATCCAGAATAACGTTTCAAAAATAAAAAGTCTAACTTCCGAAACAACTGAGATACAGGGTGTTCTTCGTCAAATGACAGGTATAGTATCTTTCGAACCAATGCTCTGATTCGACTGAAATTTTCACCAATCATTCCTCTTCACAATCCAGAATAACGTTTCAAAAATAAAAAGTCTAACTTCCGAAACAACTGAGATACAGGGTGTTCTTCGTCAAATGACAGGTATAGTTTCTTTCGAACCAATGCTCTGATTCGACTGAAATTTTCACCAATCATTCCTCTTCACAATCCAGAATAACGTTTCAAAAATAAAAAGTCTAACTTTCGAAACAACTGAGATACAGGGTGTTCTTCGTCAAATGACAGGTATAGTATCTTTCGAAACAATGCTCTGATTCGACTGAAATTTTCACCAATCATTCCTCTTCACAATCCAGAATAACGTTCCAAAAATAAAAAGTCTAACTTTCGAAACAACTGAGATACAGGGTGTTCTTCGTCAAATGACAAGTATAGTATCTTTCGAACCAATGCTCTGATTCGACTGAAATTTTCACAATCATTCCTCTTCACAATCCAGAATAACGATTCAAAAATAAAAAGTCTTACTTTCGAAACAACTGAGATACAGGGTGTTCTTCGTCAAATGACAGGTATAGTATCTTTCGAACCAATGCTCTGATTCGACTGAAATTTTCACCAATCATTCCTCTTCACAATCCAGAATAACGATTCCAAAATAAAAGTCTAACTTTCGAACAACTGAGATACAGGGTGTTCTTCGTCAAATGACAGGTATAGTATCTTTCGAACCAATGCTCTGATTCGACTGAAATTTTCACCAATCATTTCTCTTCACAATCCAGAATAGCGTTTCAAAATAAAAAGTCTAACTTCCGAAACAACTGAGATACAGGGTGTTCTTCGTCAAATGACAGGTATAGTATCTTTCGAACCAATGCTCTGATTCGACTGAAATTTTCACCAATCATTCCTCTTCACAATCCAGAATAACTTTTCAAAAATAAAAAGTCTAACTTTCGAAACAACTGAGATACAGGGTGTTCTTCGTCAAATGACAGGTATAGTATCTTTCGAACCAATGCTCTGATTCGACTGAAATTTTCACCAATCATTCCTCTTCACAATCCAGAATAACGTTCCAAAAATAAAAAGTCTAACTTTCGAACAACTGAGATACAGGGTGTTCTTCGTCAAATGACAAGTATAGTATCTTTCGAACCAATGCTCTGATTCGACTGAAATTTTCACCAATCATTCCTCTTCACGATCCAGAATAACGATTCAAAATTAAAAAGTCTAACTTTCGAAACAACTGAGATACAGGGTGTTCTTCGTCAAATGACAGGTATAGTATCTTCAAACCAATGCTCTGATTCGACTGAAATTTTCACTAATCATTCCTCTTCACAATCCAGAATAACGTTCCAAAAATAAAAAGTCTAACTTTCGAAACAACTGAGATACAGGGTGTTCTTCGTCAAATGACAAGTATAGTATCTTTCGAACCAATGCTCTGATTCGACTGAAATTTTCACCAATCATTCCTCTTCACAATCCAGAATAACGATTCAAAATAAAAAGTCTAACTTTCGAAACAACTGAGATACAGGGTGTTCTTCGTCAAATGACAGGTATAGTATCTTTCGAACCAATGCTCGGATTCTACTGAAATTTTCACCAATAATTCCTCTTCAAAATCCAGAATAACGTTCCAAAAATAAAAAGTCTAACTTTCGAAACAACTGAGATACAGGGTGTTCTTCGTCAAATGACAGGTATAGTATCTTGCGAACCAATGCTCTGATTCGACTGAAATTTTCACCAATCATTCCTCTTCACAATCCAGAATAACGTTTCAAAAATAAAAAGTCTAACTTTCGAAACAACTGAGATACAGGGTGTTCTTCCTCAAATGACAGGTATAGTATCTTCGAACCAATGCTCTGATTCGACTGAAATTTTCACCAATCATTCCTCTTCACAATCCAGAATAACGTTCCAAAAATAAAAAGTCTAACTTTCGAAACAACTGAGATACAGGGTGTTCTTCGTCAAATGACAGGTATAGTATTTTTCGAAACAATGCTCTGATTCGACTGAAATTTTCACCAATCATTCCTCTTCACAATCCAGAATAACGTTCTAAAAATAAAAGTCTAACTTTCGAAACAACTGAGATACAGGGTGTTCTTCGTCAAATGACAAGTATAGTATCTTTCGAACCAATGCTCTGATTCGACTGAAATTTTCACCAATCATTCCTCTTCACAATCCAGAATAACGATTCAAAAATAAAAAGTCTAACTTTCGAAACAACTGAGATACAGGGTGTTCTTCGTCAAATGACAGGTATAGTATCTTTCGAACCAATGCTCTGATTCGACTGAAATTTTCACCAATCATTCCTCTTCACAATCCAGAATAACGTTCCAAAAATAAAAAGTCTAACTTTCGAAACAACTGAGATACAGGGTGTTCTTCGTCAAATGACAGGTATAGTATTTTCGAAACAATGCTCTGATTCGACTGAAATTTTCACCAATCATTCCTCTTCACAATCCAGAATAACGTTCCAAAAATAAAAAGTCTAACTTTCGAAACAACTGAGATACAGGGTGTTCTTCGTCAAATGACAAGTATAGTATCTTTCGAACCAATGCTCTGATTCGACTGAAATTTTCACCAATCATTCCTCTTCACAATCCAGAATAACGATTCAAAAATAAAAAGTCTAACTTTCGAAACAACTGAGATACAGGGTGTTCTTCGTCAAATGACAGGTATAGTATCTTTCGAACCAATGCTCTGATTCGACTGAAATTTTCACCAATCATTCCTCTTCACAATCCAGAATAACGTTCCAAAAATAAAAAGTCTAACTTTCGAAACAACTGAGATACAGGGTGTTCTTCGTCAAATGACAGGTATAGTATCTTTCGAACCAATGCTCTGATTCGACTGAAATTTTCACCAATCATTCCTCTTCACAATCCAGAATAACGTTCCAAAAATAAAAAGTCTAACTTTCGAAACAACTGAGATACAGGGTGTTCTTCGTCAAATGACAGGTATAGTATCTTTCGAACCAATGCTCTGATTCGACTGAAATTTTCACCAATCTTTCCTCTTCACAATCCAGAATAACGATTCAAAAATAAAAAGTCTAACTTTCGAAACAACTGAGATACAGGGTGTTCTTCGTCAAATGACAGGTATAGTATCTTTCGAACCAATGCTCTGATTCGACTAAAATTTTCACCAATCATTCCTCTTCAAAATCCAGAATAACGTTCAAAAATAAAAAGTCTAACTTTCGAAACAACTGAGATACAGGGTGTTCTTCGTCAAATGACAGGTATAGTATCTTTCGAACCAATGCTCTGATTCGACTGAAATTTTCACCAATCATTCCTCTTCACAATCCAGAATAACGTTCCAAAAATAAAAAGTCTAACTTTCGAAACAACTGAGATACAGGGTGTTCTTCGTCAAATGACAAGTATAGTATCTTTCGAACCAATGCTCTGATTCGACTGAAATTTTCACCAATCATTCCTCTTCACAATCCAGAATAACAATTCAAAAATAAAAAGTCTAACTTTCGAAACAACTGAGATACAGGGTGTTCTTCGTCAAATGACAAGTATAGTATCTTTCGAACCAATGCTCTGATTCGACTGAAATTTTCACCAATCATTCCTCTTCACAATCCAGAATAACGATTCAAAAATAAAAAGTCTAACTTTCGAAACAACTGAGATACAGGGTGTTCTTCGTCAAATGACAGGTATAGTATCTTTCGAACCAATGCTCTGATTCGACTGAAATTTTCACCAATCATTCCTCTTCACAATCCAGAATAACGTTCCAAAAATAAAAGTCTAACTTTCGAAACAACTGAGATACAGGGTGTTCTTCGTCAAATGACAGGTATAGTATCTTCGAACCAATGCTCTGATTCGACTGAAATTTTCACCAATCATTCCTCTTCACAATCCAGAATAACGTTCCAAAAATAAAAAGTCTAACTTTCGAAACAACTGAGATACAGGGTGTTCTTCGTCAAATGACAGGTATAGTATCTTTCGAACCAATGCTCTGATTCGACTGAAATTTTCACCAATCTTTCCTCTTCACAATCCAGAATAACGATTCAAAAATAAAAAGTCTAACTTTCGAAACAACTGAGATACAGGGTGTTCTTCGTCAAATGACAGGTATAGTATCTTTCGAACCAATGCTCTGATTCGACTAAAATTTTCACCAATCATTCCTCTTCAAAATCCAGAATAACGTTCCAAAATAAAAAGTCTAACTTTCGAAACAACTGAGATACAGGGTGTTCTTCGTCAAATGACAGGTATAGTATCTTTCGAACCAATGCTCTGATTCGACTGAAATTTTCACCAATCATTCCTCTTCACAATCCAGAATAACGTTCCAAAAATAAAAAGTCTAACTTTCGAAACAACTGAGATACAGGGTGTTCTTCGTCAAATGACAAGTATAGTATCTTTCGAACCAATGCTCTGATTCGACTGAAATTTCACCAATCATTCCTCTTCACAATCCAGAATAACAATTCAAAAATAAAAAGTCTAACTTTCGAAACAACTGAGATACAGGGTGTTCTTCGTCAAATGACAGGTATAGTATCTTTCGAACCAATGCTCTGATTCGACTGAAATTTTCACCAATCATTCCTCTTCAAAATCCAGAATAACGTTCCAAAAATAAAAAGTCTAACTTTCGAAACAACTGAGATACAGGGTGTTCTTCGTCAAATGACAGGTATAGTATCTTTCGAACCAATGCTCTGATTCGACTGAAATTTTCACCAATCATTCCTCTTCACAATCCAGAATAACGTTCCAAAAATAAAAAGTCTAACTTTCGAAACAACTGAGATACAGGGTGTTCTTCGTCAAATGACAGGTATAGTATCTTTCGAACCAATGCTCTGATTCGACTGAAATTTTCACCAATCATTCCTCTTCACAATCCAGAATAACGTTCCAAAAATAAAAAGTCTAACTTACGAAACAACTGAGATACAGGGTGTTCTTCGTCAAATGACAGGTATAGTATCTTTCGAACCAATGCTCTGATTCGACTGAAATTTTCACCAATCATTCCTCTTCAAAATCCAGAATAACATTCCAAAAATAAAAAGTCTAACTTTCGAAACAACTGAGATACAGGGTGTTCTTCGTCAAATGACAGGTATAGTATCTTTCGAACCAATGCTCTGATTCGACTGAAATTTTCACCAATCATTCCTCTTCACAATCCAGAATAACGTTCCAAAAATAAAAAGTCTAACTTTCGAAACAACTGAGATACAGGGTGTTCTTCGTCAAATGACAAGTATAGTATCTTTCGAACAATGCTCTGATTCGACTGAAATTTTCACCAATCATTCCTCTTCACAATCCAGAATAACGATTCAAAAATAAAAAGTCTTACTTTCGAAACAACTGAGATACAGGGTGTTCTTCGTCAAATGACAGGTATAGTATCTTTCGAACCAATGCTCTGATTCGACTGAAATTTTCACCAATCATTCCTCTTCAAAATCCAGAATAACGTTCCAAAAATAAAAAGTCTAACTTTCGAAACAACTGAGATACAGGGTGTTCTTCGTCAAATGACAGGTATAGTATCTTTCGAACCAATGCTCTGATTCGACTGAAATTTCACCAATCATTCCTCTTCACAATCCAGAATAACGTTTCAAAAATAAAAAGTCTAACTTTCGAAACAACTGAGATACAGGGTGTTCTTCGTCAAATGACAGGTATAGTATCTTTCGAACCAATGCTCTGATTCGACTGAAATTTTCACCAATCATTCCTCTTCACAATCCAGAATAACGTTCCAAAAATAAAAAGTCTAACTTTCGAAACAACTGAGATACAGGGTGTTCTTCGTCAAATGACAGGTATAGTATCTTTCGAACCAATGCTCTGATTCGACTGAAATTTTCACCAATCATTCCTCTTCACAATCCAAAATAACGATTCAAAAATAAAAAGTCTAACTTTCGAAACAACTGAGATACAGGGTGTTCTTCGTCAAATGACAAGTATAGTATCTTTCGAACCAATGCTCTGATTCGACTGAAATTTTCACCAATCATTCCTCTTCACAATCCAGAATAACGATTCAAAATAAAAAGTCTAATTTTCGAAACAACTGAGATACAGGGTGTTCTTCGTCAAATGACAGGTATAGTATCTTTCGAACCAATGCTCTGATTCGACTGAAATTTTCACCAATCATTCCTCTTCACAATCCAGAACAACGATTCAAAAATAAAAAGTCTAACTTTCGAAACAACTGAGATACAGGGTGTTCTTCGTCAAATGACAGGTATAGTATCTTTCGAACCAATGCTCTGATTCGACTGAAGTTTTCACCAATCATTCCTCTTCAAAATCCAGAATAACGTTCCAAAAATAAAAAGTCTAACTTTCGAAACAACTGAGATACAGGGTGTTTTTCGTCAAATGACAGGTATAGTATCTTTCGAACCAATGCTCTGATTCGACTGAAATTTTCACCAATCATTCCTCTTCAAAATCCAGAATAACGTTCCAAAAATAAAAAGTCTAACTTTCGAAACAACTGAGATACAGGGTGTTCTTTGTCAAATGACAGGTATAGTATCTTTCGAACCAATGCTCTGATTCGACTGAAATTTTCACCAATCATTCCTCTTCACAATCCAGAATAACGTTTCAAAAATAAAAAGTCTAACTTCCGAAACAACTGAGATACAGGGTGTTCTTCGTCAAATGACAGGTATAGTATCTTTCGAACCAATGCTCTGATTCGACTGAAATTTTCACCAATCATTCCTCTTCACAATCCAGAATAACGTTTCAAAAATAAAAAGTCTAACTTCCGAAACAACTGAGATACAGGGTGTTCTTCGTCAAATGACAGGTATAGTATCTTTCGAACCAATGCTCTGATTCGACTGAAATTTTCACCAATCATTCCTCTTCACAATCCAGAATAACGTTTCAAAAATAAAAAGTCTAACTTTCGAAACAACTGAGATACAGGGTGTTCTTCGTCAAATGACAGGTATAGTATCATTCGAAACAATGCTCTGATTCGACTGAAATTTTCACCAATCATTCCTCTTCACAATCCAGAATAACGTTCCAAAAATAAAAAGTCTAACTTTCGAAACAACTGAGATACAGGGTGTTCTTCGTCAAATGACAAGTATAGTATCTTTCGAACCAATGCTCTGATTCGACTGAAATTTTCACCAATCATTCCTCTTCACAATCCAGAATAACGATTCAAAAATAAAAAGTCTTACTTTCGAAACAACTGAGATACAGGGTGTTCTTCGTCAAATGACAGGTATAGTATCTTTCGAACCAATGCTCTGATTCGACTGAAATTTTCACCAATCATTCCTCTTCACAATCCAGAATAACGATTCAAAAATAAAAAGTCTAACTTTCGAAACAACTGAGATACAGGGTGTTCTTCGTCAAATGACAAGTATAGTATCTTTCGAACCAATGCTCTGATTCGACTGAAATTTTCACCAATCATTCCTCTTCAAAATCCAGAATAACGTTCCAAAAATAAAAGGTCTAACTTTCGAAACAACTGAGATACAGGGTGTTCTTCGTCAAATGACAGGTATAGTATCTTTCGAACCAATGTTCTGATTCGACTGAAATTTTCACCAATCATTCCTCTTCACAATCCAGAATAACGTTTCAAAAATAAAAAGTCTAACTTTCGAAACAACTGAGATACATGGTGTTCTTCGTCAAATCACAGGTATAGTATCTTTCGAACCAAAGCTCTGATTCGACTGAAATTTTCACCAATCATTCCTCTTCACAATCCAGAATAACGTTTCAAAAATAAAAAGTATAACTTTCGAAACAACTGAGATACAGGGTGTTCTTCGTCAAATGACAGGTATAGTATCTTTCGAACCAATGCTCTGATTCGACTGAAATTTTCACCAATCATTCCTCTTCAAAATCCAGAATAACGTTCCAAAAATAAAAAGTCTAACTTTCGAAACAACTGAGATACAGGGTGTTCTTCGTCAAATGACAGGTATAGTATCTTTCGAACCAATGCTCTGATTCGACTGAAATTTTCACCAATCATTCCTCTTCAAAATCCAGAATAACGTTCCAAAAATAAAAAGTCTAACTTTCGAAACAACTGAGATACAGGGTGTTCTTTGTCAAATGACAGGTATAGTATCTTTCGAACCAATGCTCTGATTCGACTGAAATTTTCACCAATCATTCCTCTTCACAATCCAGAATAACGTTTCAAAAATAAAAAGTCTAACTTCCGAAACAACTGAGATACAGGGTGTTCTTCGTCAAATGACATGTATAGTATCTTTCGAACCAATGCTCTGATTCGACTGAAATTTTCACCAATCATTCCTCTTCACAATCCAGAATAACGTTCCAAAAATAAAAAGTCTAACTTTCGAAACAACTGAGATACAGGGTGTTCTTCGTCAAATGACAAGTATAGTATCTTTCGAACCAATGCTCTGATTCGACTGAAATTTTCACCAATCATTCCTCTTCACGATCCAGAATAACGATTCAAAATTAAAAAGTCTAACTTTCGAAACAACTGAGATACAGGGTGTTCTTCGTCAAATGACAGGTATAGTATCTTTCAAACCAATGCTCTGATTCGACTGAAATTTTCACTAATCATTCCTCTTCACAATCCAGAATAACGTTCCAAAAATAAAAAGTCTAACTTTCGAAACAACTGAGATACAGGGTGTTCTTCGTCAAATGACAAGTATAGTATCTTTCGAACCAATGCTCTGATTCGACTGAAATTTTCACCAATCATTCCTCTTCACAATCCAGAATAACGATTCAAAAATAAAAAGTCTAACTTTCGAAACAACTGAGATACAGGGTGTTCTTCGTCAAATGACAGGTATAGTATCTTTCGAACCAATGCTCGGATTCTACTGAAATTTTCACCAATAATTCCTCTTCAAAATCCAGAATAACGTTCCAAAAATAAAAAGTCTAACTTTCGAAACAACTGAGATACAGGGTGTTCTTCGTCAAATGACAGGTATAGTATCTTTCGAACCAATGCTCTGATTCGACTGAAATTTTCACCAATCATTCCTCTTCACAATCCAGAATAACGTTTCAAAAATAAAAAGTCTAACTTTCGAAACAACTGAGATACAGGGTGTTCTTCGTCAAATGACAGGTATAGTATCTTTCGAACCAATGCTCTGATTCGACTGAAATTTTCACCAATCATTCCTCTTCACAATCCAGAATAACGTTCCAAAAATAAAAAGTCTAACTTTCGAAACAACTGAGATACAGGGTGTTCTTCGTCAAATGAGAGGTATAGTATTTTTCGAAACAATGCTCTGATTCGACTGAAATTTTCACCAATCATTCCTCTTCACAATCCAGAATAACGTTCCAAAAATAAAAAGTCTAACTTTCGAAACAACTGAGATACAGGGTGTTCTTCGTCAAATGACAAGTATAGTATCTTTCGAACCAATGCTCTGATTCGACTGAAATTTTCACCAATCATTCCTCTTCACAATCCAGAATAACGATTCAAAAATAAAAAGTCTAACTTTCGAAACAACTGAGATACAGGGTGTTCTTCGTCAAATGACAGGTATAGTATCTTTCGAACCAATGCTCTGATTCGACTGAAATTTTCACCAATCATTCCTCTTCACAATCCAGAATAACGTTCCAAAAATAAAAAGTCTAACTTTCTAAACAACTGAGATACAGGGTGTTCTTCGTCAAATGACAGGTATAGTATCTTTCGAAACAATGCTCTGATTCGACTGAAATTTTCACCAATCATTCCTCTTCACAATCCAGAATAACGTTCCAAAAATAAAAAGTCTAACTTTCGAAACAACTGAGATACAGGGTGTTCTTCGTCAAATGACAGGTATAGTATCTTTCGAACCAATGCTCTGATTCGACTGAAATTTTCACCAATCTTTCCTCTTCACAATCCAGAATAACGATTCAAAAATAAAAAGTCTAACTTTCGAAACAACTGAGATACAGGGTGTTCTTCGTCAAATGACAGGTATAGTATCTTTCGAACCAATGCTCTGATTCGACTAAAATTTTCACCAATCATTCCTCTTCAAAATCCAGAATAACGTTCCAAAAATAAAAAGTCTAACTTTCGAAACAACTGAGATACAGGGTGTTCTTCGTCAAATGACAGGTATAGTATCTTTCGAACCAATGCTCTGATTCGACTGAAATTTTCACCAATCATTCCTCTTCACAATCCAGAATAACGTTCCAAAAATTAAAAGTCTAACTTTCGAAACAACTGAGATACAGGGTGTTCTTCGTCAAATCACAGGTATAGTATCTTTCGAACCAATGCTCTGATTCGACTGAAATTTTCACCAATCATTCCTCTTCACAATCCAGAATAACAATTCAAAAATAAAAAGTCTAACTTTCGAAACAACTGAGATACAGGGTGTTCTTCGTCAAATGACAGGTATAGTATCTTTCGAACCAATGCTCTGATTCGACTGAAATTTTCACCAATCATTCCTCTTCAAAATCCAGAATAACGTTCCAAAAATAAAAAGTCTAACTTTCGAAACAACTGAGATACAGGGTGTTCTTCGTCAAATGACAGGTATAGTATCTTTCGAACCAATGCTCTGATTCGACTGAAATTTTCACCAATCATTCCTCTTCACAATCCAGAATAACGTTCCAAAAATAAAAAGTCTAACTTTCGAAACAACTGAGATACAGGGTGTTCTTCGTCAAATGACAGGTATAGTATCTTTCGAACCAATGCTCTGATTCGACTGAAATTTTCACCAATCATTCCTCTTCACAATCCAGAATAACGTTCCAAAAATAAAAAGTCTAACTTACGAAACAACTGAGATACAGGGTGTTCTTCGTCAAATGACAGGTATAGTATCTTTCGAACCAATGCTCTGATTCGACTGAAATTTTCACCAATCATTCCTCTTCAAAATCCAGAATAACGTTCCAAAAATAAAAAGTCTAACTTTCGAAACAACTGAGATACAGGGTGTTCTTCGTCAAATGACAGGTATAGTATCTTTCGAACCAATGCTCTGATTCGACTGAAATTTTCACCAATCATTCCTCTTCACAATCCAGAATAACGTTCCAAAAATAAAAAGTCTAACTTTCGAAACAACTGAGATACAGGGTGTTCTTCGTCATATGACAAGTATAGTATCTTTCGAACCAATGCTCTGATTCGACTGAAATTTTCACCAATCATTCCTCTTCACAATCCAGAATAACGATTCAAAAATAAAAAGTCTTTCTTTCGAAACAACTGAGATACAGGGTGTTCTTCGTCAAATGACAGGTATAGTATCTTTCGAACCAATGCTCTGATTCGACTGAAATTTTCACCAATCATTCCTCTTCAAAATCCAGAATAACGTTCCAAAAATAAAAAGTCTAACTTTCGAAACAACTGAGATACAGGGTGTTCTTCGTCAAATGACAGGTATAGTATCTTTCGAACCAATGCTCTGATTCGACTGAAATTTTCACCAATCATTCCTCTTCACAATCCAGAATAACGTTTCAAAAATAAAAAGTCTAACTTTCGAAACAACTGAGATACAGGGTGTTCTTCGTCAAATGACAGGTATAGTATCTTTCGAACCAATGCTCTGATTCGACTGAAATTTTCACCAATCATTCCTCTTCACAATCCAGAATAACGTTCCAAAAATAAAAAGTCTAACTTTCGAAACAACTGAGATACAGGGTGTTCTTCGTCAAATGACAGGTATAGTATATTTCGAACCAATGCTCTGATTCGACTGAAATTTTCACCAATCATTCCTCTTCACAATCCAAAATAACGATTCAAAAATAAAAAGTCTAACTTTCGAAACAACTGAGATACAGGGTGTTCTTCGTCAAATGACAAGTATAGTATCTTTCGAACCAATGCTCTGATTCGACTGAAATTTTCACCAATCATTCCTCTTCACAATCCAGAATAACGATTCAAAAATAAAAAGTCTAACTTTCGAAACAACTGAGATACAGGGTGTTCTTCGTCAAATGACAGGTATAGTATCTTTCGAACCAATGCTCTGATTCGACTGAAATTTTCACCAATCATTCCTCTTCACAATCCAGAATAACGATTCAAAAATAAAAAGTCTAACTTTCGAAACAACTGAGATACAGGGTGTTCTTCGTCAAATGACAGGTATAGTATCTTTCGAACCAATGCTCTGATTCGACTGAAGTTTTCACCAATCATTCCTCTTCAAAATCCAGAATAACGTTCCAAAAATAAAAAGTCTAACTTTCGAAACAACTGAGATACAGGGTGTTCTTCGTCAAATGACAGGTATAGTATCTTTCGAACCAATGCTCTGATTCGACTGAAATTTTCACCAATCATTCCTCTTCAAAATCCAGAATAACGTTCCAAAAATAAAAAGTCTAACTTTCGAAACAACTGAGATACAGGGTGTTCTTTGTCAAATGACAGGTATAGTATCTTTCGAACCAATGCTCTGATTCGACTGAAATTTTCACCAATCATTCCTCTTCACAATCCAGAATAACGTTTCAAAAATAAAAAGTCTAACTTCCGAAACAACTGAGATACAGGGTGTTCTTCGTCAAATGACATGTATAGTATCTTTCGAACCAATGCTCTGATTCGACTGAAATTTTCACCAATCATTCCTCTTCACAATCCAGAATAACGTTTCAAAAATAAAAAGTCTAACTTCCGAAACAACTGAGATACAGGGTGTTCTTCGTCAAATGACAGGTATAGTATCTTTCGAACCAATGCTCTGATTCGACTGAAATTTTCACCAATCATTCCTCTTCACAATCCAGAATAACGTTTCAAAAATAAAAAGTCTAACTTTCGAAACAACTGAGATACAGGGGGTTCTTCGTCAAATGACAGGTATATTATCTTTCGAAACAATGCTCTGATTCGACTGAAATTTTCACCAATCATTCCTCTTCACAATCCAGAATAACGTTCCAAAAATAAAAAGTCTAACTTTCGAAACAACTGAGATACAGGGTGTTCTTCGTCAAATGACAAGTATAGTATCTTTCGAACCAATGCTCTGATTCGACTGAAATTTTCACCAATCATTCCTCTTCACAATCCAGAATAACGATTCAAAAATAAAAAGTCTTACTTTCGAAACAACTGAGATACAGGGTGTTCTTCGTCAAATGACAGGTATAGTATCTTTCGAACCAATGCTCTGATTCGACTGAAATTTTCACCAATCATTCCTCTTCACAATCCAGAATAACGATTCAAAAATAAAAAGTCTTACTTTCGAAACAACTGAGATACAGGGTGTTCTTCGTCAAATGACAAGTATAGTATCTTTCGAACCAATGCTCTGATTCGACTGAAATTTCCACCAATCATTCCTCTTCAAAATCCAGAATAACGTTCCAAAAATAAAAAGTCTAACTTTCGAAACAACTGAGATACAGGGTGTTCTTCGTCAAATGACAGGTATAGTATCTTTCGAACCAATGCTCTGATTCGACTGAAATTTTCACCAATCATTCCTCTTCACAATCCAGAATAACGTTTCAAAAATAAAAAGTCTAACTTTCGAAAGAACTGAGATACAGGGTGTTCTTCGTCAAATGACAGGTATAGTATCTTTCGAACCAATGCTCTGATTCGACTGAAATTTTCACCAATCATTCCTCTTCACAATCCAGAATAACGTTTCAAAAATAAAAAGTATAACTTTCGAAACAACTGAGATACAGGGTGTTCTTCGTCAAATGACAGGTATAGTATCTTTCGAACCAATGCTCTGATTCGACTGAAATTTTCACCAATCATTCCTCTTTACAATCCAGAATAACGTTCCAAAAATAAAAAGTCTAACTTTCGAAACAACTGAGATACAGGGTGTTCTTCGTCAAATGACAAGTAGAGTATCTTTCGAACCAATGCTCTGATTCGACTGAAATTTTCACCAATCATTCCTCTTCACAATCCAGAATAACGATTCAAAAATAAAAAGTCTAACTTTCGAAACAACTGAGATACAGGGTGTTCTTCGTCAAATGACAGGTATAGTATCTTTCGAACCAATGCTCTGATTCGACTGAAATTTTCACCAATCATTCCTCTTCACAATCCAGAATAACGTTCCAAAAATAAAAAGTCTAACTTTCGAAACAACTGAGATACAGGGTGTTCTTCGTCAAATGACAGGTATAGTATCTTTCGAACCAATGCTCTGATTCGACTGAAATTTTCACCAATCATTCCTCTTCACAATCCAGAATAACGATTCAAAAATAAAAAGGCTAACTTTCGAAACAACTGAGATACAGGGTGTTCTTCGTCAAATGACAAGTATAGTATCTTTCGAACCAATGCTCTGATTCGACTGAAATTTTCACCAATCATTCCTCTTCACAATCCAGAATAACGATTCAAAAATAAAAAGTCTAACTTTCGAAACAACTGAGATACAGGGTGTTCTTCGTCAAATGACAGGTATAGTATCTTTCGAACCAATGCTCTGATTCGACTGAAATTTTCACCAATCATTCCTCTTCACAATCCAGAATAACGATTCAAAAATAAAAAGTCTAACTTTCGAAACAACTGAGATACAGGGTGTTCTTCGTCAAATGACAGGTATAGTATCTTTCGAACCAATGCTCTGATTCGACTGAAATTTTCACCAATCATTCCTCTTCACAATCCAGAATAACGTTCCAAAAATAAAAAGTCTAACTTTCGAAACAACTGAGATACAGGGTGTTCTTCGTCAAATGACAAGTATAGTATCTTTCGAACCAATGCTCTGATTCGACTGAAATTTTCACCAATCATTCCTCTTCACAATCCAGAATAACGTTTCAAAAATAAAAAGTCTAACTTTCGAAACAACTGAGATACAGGGTGTTCTTCGTCAAATGACAGGAATAGTATCTTTCGAACCCATGCTCTGATTCGGCTGAAATTTTCACCAATCATTCCTCTTCACAATCCAGAATAACGTTCCAAAAATAAAGAGTCTAACTTTCGTAACAACTGAGATACAGGGTGTTCTTCGTCAAATGACAGGTATAGTATCTTTCGAACCAATGCTCTGATTCGACTGAAATTTTCTTCAATCATTCCTCTTCACAATCCAGAATAACGATTCAAAAATGAAAAGTCTAACTTTCGAAACAACTGAGATACAGGGTGTTCTTCGTCAAATGACAAGTATAGTATCTTTCGAACCAATGCTCTGATTCGACTGAAATTTTCACCAATCATTCCTCTTCAAAATCAATAACGTTCCAAAAATAAAAAGTCTAACTTTCGAAACAACTGAGATACAGGGTGTTCTTCGTCAAATGACAGGTATAGTATCTTTCGAACCAATGCTCTGATTCGACTGAAATTTTCACCAATCATTCCTCTTCACAATCCAGAATAACGTTCCAAAAATAAAAAGTCTAACTTTCGAAACAACTGAGATACAGGGTGTTCTTCGTCAAATGACAGGTATAGTATCTTTCGAACCAATGCTCTGATTCGACTGAAATTTTCACCAATCATTCCTCTTCACAACCCAGAATAACGTTCCAAAAATAAAAATTTCAAAAAGCACTGCCGTGAAGGCAGCAACTTTTGCGCGCATGTTCAATGTAGATGACCGCTTCAGCAATGAATTTGAACGTGCGCGCAAAAGCTGCTGCCTTCACGGCAGTGCTTTTTGAATTTTTTTAGGAATCAGATAAATATTTTGTGAAGAGAAAAATGTTTCTCACAGACAAGACAATTTTCGAAAAATCATTTTATTTAATAAACTATCTATAGGATCGTAACGAAGCATCTCTTTAAGTTGCGCGTAGGTATTCTACAACTTATCGTGAAGTTTCTATTCGATCGCACTAGTAGTACTTGAGTTATTCAGAAATTAACCTCAAAATTTGAAGTTAGTAAATCTACGAAACCATTCGAACTATTTGGCCAATTAAAAAATTTAAAACTTCCATTTTGATTCTCACCCTGCCCTAAAAATTTTAAGTCGCTGGCTGTTTCCGTTCTCAAAGTACAGAGGCAAAGGTAAAAATAAAAAAATCCGAGTTTTTATTATATTATGCAGCTCATTTCTTCTCAAAATGAATAATTACATTATGCAGCTCATTTCTTCTCAAAATGATTAAGTTACGTTGGCTCGAGACATATTTGGCGAATTTAAGAGTTAAATGATCAGTTTTGGCATTGTATAAAGAGGGATAGTAAGCCAACCTTACGGAAATATCATTTGACGGCCCTGATACCACGGATAGATGGCGACACAAACGCTGGTATCAGTGACATGTCGATTCTTAGTTCGGGTTGTAGTATGTCGTAGCTTGAGTTAGGTAGGTTCATAGCTACGTAGCTAACTCTACCCGATAAAAGATGGCGCAAATTCTTTCATTTAAGATGTCTCTGTGATCGCAGGTCATTTGGATGATGGAACATGGGCGGAACTAGAAGATGGGTATATTCATCCAAATCTACAATAGCATCGTTAAAGAATACAATGACAACAGAAATATAAGTATTCAAAAAAAAAGTTGTAGAGATTGACTTGCGCATCGGGAACTTCGAATGATATGTAACGGATAAAATATTGGAATACAGTTTCACCAAATTCGATTTAAGTATTTCATTTTTTAATTAAAATACTTCACAAACATTGTATCCTTATACACCAATGTTTGAGAAGGAATGCTAAATCTTAATAAAATTGTAAAGAGAATACAATGATCCTAACAATGCTTTTTGGATGATATAAATAACGAAAACTTTTGATAATTTCCCACATGGAATAATTAGTAGTCAATTAAATGACAAAGTCACAATATTAATTATTAATATATTGAAGCTTATTTTGGGAGGATTTAATGGGTTTTCACTCCCAATATTTGAAACAGAACTATTAAAAATTCAGTAAAATTGTTTTTTTCGTGAAAAACGCCCCTGTGGAATGCAGTATCAACTATTTGTCAAGGGCAGTTTCTAACAGAAAAGATTGCCTAATGAACAACACAGGAACAATACAAACGATAAAGAAAACGAACTGTGACGTTTCAGAGTACAAATCTGATTCTTTCATCAGACAAATTAGAAAATTTCAAGAATTATTTTCTTTCGATTTGGGACTTTTGTCACATTGACAGTTTCGAGAAAACATAGCAACACAGATTTATTTGGTTTGAAAGTTTTTTAATTCTACCTTGAGTAAATTTAGCCAAATAGGGTCAATTTCTACCGTTGAATGAGCAAAATTACTCTCTCCATTTAACAAAATGCAAGAGGACTCTTTGACTTTTCCTTTCAAATCATCTGATTCCAACATCAGTATTTTTGGATTGTCCCAATCTATCATGTGATTTCCAATGGTCGAACATACATTGTTCGCTATTTGGGATTTTTGTATGTCTCTATTCCTTTGGTCAATGTGACAAAAGTCTCAAATCGAAAGAAAATAATTCTTGAAATTTTCTAATTTGTCTAATGAAAGAGTCAGATTTGTACTCCAAAACGTCACAGTTCGTTTTCTTTATCGTTTGTATTGTTCTTGTGTTGTTCATTAGGCAATCTTTTCTGTAAGAAACTGCCCTTGACAAATAGTTGATACTGCAATCCGCAAGGGCGTTTTTCATGAAAAAAACAATTTTTATTTAATTTTCAATAGTTTCCGATATTGGGAGTGAAAACCAAGAAAAACCTAAAAAATAATACAATATTATGTTCCATTTTGAAAGAGTGATAATTATTTTTGTATAACATCAATGCCAGGGGCTCCACGCCTAAGTGGACCTGTGCGTGCTACATTTATCCGTATTTTCATCGTTTCCTCCCAAAAGAGGCAGAGAATACATAAAGGGGCGTATCTAATGCAGAAAAATGAGTCATACTCATCGTTACACCTGTAGAGGTCGATATATCATATAGTATTGATATGAGTATTGAATCGAATAATTCTCAAAAAAATTCCCTTGTTATAGCCCAGGGCTATTTGAAAACCGAAATCGTCGGTCGTCTACCTAGAGGCTATTTTATTGCCCCCTGTTTACATTTCAAGGGTTTCTCAAGTATTATTTTCGATGTTGCGTGTCTCTCGAAGCAATTTTTCATGCACTCGGTAATGAAAAAGAAATTTTTTCAAAATTTGTTTCCAAAAAAATTGTTTTCTTTGGAAACTATCCATATATTTCAAACGAATTTTTGTCATACCTTGAGCTTCATATTGAACAATATTATACCAAACTACAGTTGGATTCTATTATAATTTTTGGAAATATTGGGAAAGAGCAGTTTCAAAATACTGATGAGGAACTATTTCCAAAGTTTCGTTATTATCGTTTCATTAGAACAATTTGAAAAAAATTTGAATTTTTTTCTCAAATATTCAATATTCTGCGATCCTCTGATCTTATTATCCTGATGGAATTCTGTATGGACCTTCAAGCTGTCCTTACTCTTTCAAGTACTAGATATCTATTCGATCCAATCTGTATTTTTGAAAATATTAGTAATATTACGAAGGTCGGATTCGTGAATGGGTGAAATCCACGCAATGATTTCAAACAACGAATTTGAACATGCGCGCAAAATATACTCTTACCAGGGGCTTCACGTCTAGGTGGATCTGTGCGCTACGATTATCCACTTTTCCATCATTTTCACATGAAAAGGTAGCGTTTGCATAAGTGTAAATGAATGAAGGATTTTTTGTGCAGAAATTAAGTCACACTCGCCGCTCACCTTCATAAGTTGATGAATCATACAATATTGAAATAATTAATAAATTCTAATAAAGTATCTATTACATTTTGCATTCCAAACGAATAATTTCTAAAAATCCCCTGGTTATGGCCTAAGGGTTACTCGTCACCCGAAAGTGACGCACGTCCGATTCCAGATGGGGTTTTATTGCCCTTGCTTACAATTCAAGGGTATGTCAGGTATCTTCATTCGGTGTTTTTGTTGTTTCAAAAGTGCTGTAGGAAAATAGGGGACAGTGTCCAGAAAAAACATCATTTTGTAGATTTGCAATCGAAATGGGCATGTCACATTGGGTGAACTCTAAAATATAATCTGTATGCCAAATTTCAGTTGAATATCTTGTGGACTGCATTTACTATGAGGAGAAAATTTGAAAAAAAATTAAACTTTAACACATTGCATGTTGAAAACGAAACGTTTGAGGTCCCATATATATGGGACTTTTTCCCTTAAAATAATGTAAGGAGTATCACCTCTTTGTTTGTGCGTCCAATTCAGGAACACACAATGAAGGTACAGACGCAGAGAGGAGATACCTTGCGTAATTGTAAGGAAAAAAGTCCCATTAACATGGGACCACAGACGTTTCGTTCTCGAGATACAGGGTTTTTTAAGTTGATTTTATTTCAAGTTTTGTTATTAAGCATCTGCACTTCACAACATAATCAACTGAAATTTGGCATAGATATTAAATTTTATAGTTCACACAATTTGAACTGCCAATTTCGATTGCAAATCTACAACTACAATCCAACCAGCACTAGACATCTCTTCACTCTTCACCGATTTTTTTTAAATCTTCGAAAATTTTTCGTTTCTGAGTGGGAGGTCATATTCTCGTTCGGGCTCCCTGTATTCATAGATTTGCACCGTAGACATATTAAAAGAAAAAAACAAGCATTTACTATTCCCTAAGTAAATGGGAAATTGACTTCTCCTTGGTATTGATTATAATATACAGTTTTGAGAGTTGGTGATTAACGTGATTATTATTCGGATATGAATATTTAAAATCAATAACAATATCTGATGAATGACCCTATTTCTTTCAAATTTTTTTGGGCCGCTTTGACCTTACATTATGAACATTGTAGCTGAGTAGCGTGTGAGTTTGATGCTGATGAGTGAACTCATCGAAATTCATTACTCTTGATTGAAGGATTGTCATTTTCATTTTGTGGTGAAAAATCTTCCCCTTCGTCTTCCCCTTTTTCCAACCCGCTATAATAGAAACTCCACTTCAAGAATGGACTTCTACTTACAAACAAAAACATAACTTTAATTATCAATTATATATCCTCCTACAATATTAATGGCACAACACGGATTCATTTATTCTTCATGTACCAATCAATCCGATTTATAATGAAAGAATTCAAATTCTATTCGAAAAGCTTACGAAAACACAAACAACAGGGAAATTATATCTTCTATACACTATTTGTAATCTAATTCAGAATGGAATTACATTAAATAAGCTTTGAAATTTTCCGAAAACACAAATATATCTTTCAAAACTTTTAAAAATATATTTCAAACATTGATTAATAGAGTTTAATATGTCTATGGTTTCAACCTGTTCTGCCTTTTTTTGCCGTATTCTATGGTATATTGCCCGAACTAGTTTCATCCTTGTCCAGCACTCCCCAGTTCCCCCTCTCCCTAAGCCTTGTCCATATAGTTTCATAAGTATGGTTTGCACAGTTGGGATGAATAAATCAAATAAATTATTCAGCTCCACAATGTAGGCTGTGTTTCCAACTTTAGGTTAGCTGCATAAGCACGGCTCAACTACATGGCTGAGGTATTTTTCGAGTTACAAAAAGCTTTCTCTCGAATTTTTAATTGTGCAAGCAAAATACACTAAACATTCGATGTTTCCTCAGAAATGCACAATAACCTGAGTGAAAAAATCTTTAACTATTTATGCAATCAACGAAATACTCTAAAAGGGATGTTCGAATTCGTTACAGCCACTATATAAGGATTTTGAATAAAAGCCTTAGGCGCAAGAAATAATATCGTGGACCATACACGCCACTGTCTCTGTCTTGTTTTATATTTTAAAGTCTTGAGATTAGTCTGTTCGAGTTGATTACAGTTCTCTAGATAGACTAATATAGAAAACTTCATCCCTTTCTTCTATAACCGAGAGAAATATAATAGTTCCTAAAAATAATTGCATTTTTTGCGGAGGTCGCCACTTTACAGGCCATTTTTATTGCAGTACCACAACGTGACAACCAGATGGCTCTGAAAATCGCTTCAAATCAGTTTAACATAGGGACTGGCTTACTATCCCTCTTTATACAATCTCCCTCTTTATACAATGGTTTTGGATCATAATGTCCGTAGAAACAATTCGGAAAAGAGATCATTTACATATTGAATCTACCTACTCAATTTCATGCATGAGCCGCCTTGGTATAATTATTGAACGGAAAATGATGAATCAAATCGCCGAATGTTCGGTTTTGTCTCAATATCAAGCAATTTATAATGTTAAATTGCCGAATTTGATGTACATAATAACACACAAACAGAACGAACGTAAACCTGGTAGTTATTATGGAAATCTGTTAATGTTGCCATCTATCGGAAGTTTGATACAACCAAACATACGACATTCAACTGCGATATCACATGGGAAGTATAATAACTATTCCCTACCAGAAATTTTACAGATCCCTATATTTGTTGGTCACGAATATCAATAACTCATAAATTCGATGAAATTTTATTATCAAATATGATTCAATTACCGAGAATGAACAGTTTATTCACTTTTCAAATAATTTGTAGGAGATTCTATATAATTTACTACTTTTTAGTCACGGATTTTTCTGTGTGAATAGGAGATCATAGAATTTTGTATAACCTCAGTTCCATCTAGAGATGAGAATACCGGTTCCACCCGTGTCGCGGTATTTTCGCGACGGTTCCAGAAAAATACCGCGACAAAATACCGCGATTTTGGAACCGTCGTTCCAACGCTGAAACAAAATGAATTAGTACGGCAATCTGTTTCTCAAATGATATAAATTCTCTTTCTATTCTACTTATAGCTATTGTATTCAGATTTAGAGCTTCCAAGAACTTCTTCCACTAACATATTTTCGGTTAAAACCTGACGTATCTTCAAACTATAATTGATTTTTTCCAATTTTTTTTTTTCATATTTTCTTCACATTCTAGATATATCATTTCAATTGAAAGAGAAGAATGCCTTGAGGAATAATATTTTCTCAATTGAGAAGATTATTATTTAAAATTACATATTCACAAAAGACATTATCATTATAAAGGACGCAAACTGTATCAATATTATTTGAATATCTTGTTTTACATGAAAACATGTTTTGCACAATAAATTTTCAAATCATATTATCCTTCAATAACTTCCACCAGCAGATTGAAATAATATCTACGGATATGCATAAAGTATTGATGAATATGACAATTATCGAAAAGAAGGCATAACTTGCATAACACACAATCTGATGGAATATTATATTCCATCAGATTGTGTGTTGTGAACTACTTGTCACAATATCACCTTTTGAAACCATGTAACACCGTATCGGAAATGTAACAGCTGATAACGAAGTGGATACATCCACAGTTTCTAATGAGGCGCACTGCGCACTAGAGCTGTAACTCCTGTAACAGACGTAATCGCATTGGTATTCTGTTCGCGGTATTCTGGAACCGAGGAACGTGGAGCGAGATAGGTATCTATCGCGACTGGAGCGAGGAACGACTGGAGAGTTACACGGTATTTTGGAACGTCGGTTACTTTGGAACGTGGAGCGAGATAGGTATCGATCGCGACTGGAGCGTGGAACGATTGGAGAGTTACACGGTATTTTGGAACGTCGGTTACTTTGGAACGTGGAGCGTGGAACGATTGGGGAGTTACACGGTATTTTGGAACGTCGGTTACTTTGGAACGCGTTACTTCTCTGTTTTGGAGCGCGACAGACGGTTCCAGAGAAATACCGCTCCAAAATCGCGGTATTTAAATACCGTCACATCTCTAGTTCCATCGCTAACCCATAGAACAAGTATATTTACGTTATGCGCTAACCCTACTTTTTCGTAATCCAAACCACCTAAAATACTTCGTGATTTTCTGATAGAAGGTGTTCGATACATGGAAATATTTGATTTTATGTCGATTATATTCTATTACGGAAGCTTGAATTAAATTGCCAGACCCATAAATACATTGAATAATTCTAGGTGATGGATTGTTGGTGAGTTCAACGGTCTCATATTATTATTATAACTTGGAAATATTTCTTATTACAGATTTAGTGATCTACTTGATATTACTACAATCGAAAGTGCTCCCGAGGTCTTTAGTGGAATCTAATTAAACATTTACTGCTCTATTTGTTATTATAATTATCAGACATACTCTTGAAGACTTCGATGTAATTTTGATAGATCTTCAGTAAGTAGAGATAAAAGCCTGTCTAATAAGGTATACTATAGATATTTTATATATTTATCGTTATTAGTGTTTATAAATCTGACTGTACCTACTCATTGTAACTCGGTAAAAATGATTAATTACAGACTTGCTGTTCCACACAATATTGCAACAATCAGAAGTTCTCTCTAGGTCTTTGGTGGAATATAATTACAGATATGGTGTTCTACTTGATACTACAACAATCAGGAGTACTTTTGAGACCTTAACAATCTGATAGTACTTACTCATTATAACTTGGGAAAATTATGAATTACAGATATACTGTTTTATACAATATTGCAACAATAAGAAGAGCTCTCAAGATATTCAGTGGAATCTAATTATAGATATGGTGTTCTACGTGATACTACAACAATCAGTAGTATTCTTAAGACCTTCAGTGAAATTTGGATGGTTTTTCGGTAAGTAGTGGTAATAGACTGTCTTTCAATACATAAGGAATTATATAGCTATATCATATATGCATAGCCTTATTCTTTAGAGGAATATTTTGTATTTATATGATTCCTACATATCTACTGAATTTTATTACAGCAAGGGTGATTGCGCACACCAAATCGAAATGAGTGAATGAAATAGAGGTACTCCAGTGTGGGATTTTTATTATTGAGTCGAAAACCAAGCTCTTTCGGCCACTCAACAGATCATCGTAAGGTTTTTTAGGGGAAAACCTGAACTTGAAAACACTAAGGTACCTCTATTTCCTTCACTGAATTTCATTAGCCGATTAGATTGATGATTTTTCTTTTGATTATGATATAATAGTTTATGAAGTAATATTGTCAACTCTTAATGGGCATTTATACCTATAAAAAATTATCCATATTGTAAATAGTGTGATTAACAATCTGTTAGTACTTACTCATTGTAATTTGGGATAAATTATTAATTACAGATTTACTGTTCCACACAATATCGCTACAATTTGTAGGGCCCTCCAAGTCTTCAACTGATCTTATTACAGACATGGTGTTCTACTTGATAACAAAACATTCAGAAGTACTTTTGAAGCCCACGTGGAAATTTGGATGTTCTTCGGTAAGTAATATAGAAGCCTGTCCATTGAGGCATAAGGAATTATATAGTTATTTAATATATGTAGAGCCTCATTCTTAAGAGGAATATTTTGTATTTATATGATTCCTACATATCTACCAAGTTTCATTAGTTGTATTAGATAGATTTCTTTCTGATGAAGATGTTCATTTGACTGTGATATAATAGCTTATGAAGTAATATTGCCAACTCTTGATGAGCATTTATTCCTATGAAAAATTAACCAAATTGTAAATAGAGTGTTTAAAAATCTGTTAGTACTTACTCATTGTAATTTGGGAAAAATTATTAATTACAGACTTACTGTTCCACATAATATTGCTACAATAAGAAGGGCCCTCCAGGTCTTCAATGGATCTTATTACAGATATGGTGTTCTACTTGATACCACAACATTCAGAAGTACCTTTGAAGCCCACGTGGAAGTTTGGATGTTCTTCGGTAAATAGTATAGAAGCCTGTCCATTGAGGCATAAGGAATCATATAGTTATTTAATATATGTAGAGCCTCATTCTTAAGAGGAATATTTTGAATTCATATAATTCCTACATATCTACCAAGTTTCATTAGTTGTATTAGATAGATTTCTTTCTGATAAAGATTTTCATTTGATTGTGATATAATAGCTTATGAAGTAATATTGCCAACTCTTAATGAGCATTTATTCCTATGAATATTTATCGATATTGTAAATAATATCTAATAATATGATAGTAGTTACTTTAGTGTGAATTGGAAAGAATTTTTAATTACAGACACTTTGTTCTACTTGATATTGCAACAATAAGGAGTGCTCTTAAGGTATTCAATGGAATCTAATTTCAGATATAGTGTTCTACTTCATATTACAACAATCAGAAGTACTCCCGAGTCCTTTGGTGAAATTCTGATGGTTCTTAAGTAAGTTGTGGTGAAAGCATGTTTTTTAAGACATATGGAACTTTATAGCTATTTTATATATGTAGAGCCTTATTCTTTAGAGGAATATTTTGTATTTATATGATTCCTGCATATCTACTGAATTTTATTAGTCGATTAGATTGAGGATTTTTCTTTTTATTGTGATAAAACAGCTTATGAAGAAATATTGCCAGCTCCTAATGAGCAATTATTCCTATTCCTATAATTTATCGATATTGTGAATAATGTTCAACGAGCTTATAGTACTTACTCATTGTAAATTGGAAAAAAATTTCATTACAGATTTACGGTTCTACTCCAGAATATAAAAGACATCGAAGTTATGAGCAATTTCAAAAGGCACATCTACCAGACATTTTTACAACTGGAACCATGTTCTAAGTAGGACATTGAAGAAAGCTAATTAAATTCTGTTGATACTGTTTCATATCATGTAATTTTAATGTATCACAAGTGAAATGATTTGAAATAAATATAATTATTATTATTGTAACAATCAGGAATGCTGTCAAGGTCTGATTCAATCTGATGGAACTGCTATCAGTTACACCATTTGACAATGTTAACTCTGAGGTCTGTGAAGAATTTAATTGAAATCTTATATATAGTTTGCAAAAAAAATTCACCAACAATTCAATAAATTTCGAAAATAGGTTGAAGAATTTAATTGAGTGTTCTCCTATAGCTATCATTATAAAAATTTGCACAAAATTTTATATTGGCATTTGCCAGCTAAGTAGCGAGTTTCATGATGATTGAATTAGTATATTTTGAGTTATTGTTGGAATATTAATGACATTCAGGAAAAAAGCACAAAATTTCAAATAATTTTTTGAGAATATGTCCTCAAATGGAGTCAGATCAAACTTAAATGTGGTATATATTTGTAGAATATAAATTCTAAGGTCTGTGCAAAATTTCAATATAATCATTTCAATTTGATGAATATTCCTGAAGAAATAGACAAAAAATTCTCAAAATGTCTGAAAAGAACATTTGTTATTAGCGTTGCGATTACAACAAATTTTTGCTAGAAAGTTGCGCGACGACATTCTTCATCTAATGACCAACCATCAATTCGATCGCTCGAAAAGTTTTGGAGATATTGAGGAAATAATTTAAGGTGAGTACAATGACGAAATCGTTCCTTTCATTTGGGCCATTAATGAACACGGGCGTTGCATTCTGATATGCAACCTATATTAAAAGTTTCAAGTTACTGTTTCCGTTCCCAGATTATTGGGAAAAACTAAAGTTTTAAAAAAATACGCTAATGATTTTTTCTCAAAATGAATAAATTGTATTGAAACATGTTTGGATGTAAGCTGATAAATTTGAGTGTTACAAGATAGTTTCAAATGCTTATCTGGAAAAAAATTCATTGTCAATTCTAAGTAATTTTTACTGTCGAGAAATTACAAAAATTTCAAATGCAGATGAAATTCGTGATACCCATCTCATTGAAATGTAGTTTCATACATATAAATGCGTAGAGTAAACTTAATCCTGTGGTAACATGAAAATCCGTGAGTGGCGTCATCTAGCGGAAAATATAATATCTATTCTGTCATTCATTTTACAGATCACTAATTTGCTCGGTTTTCACAAATCTCATCGAAGTGTTAATATTATAAAATTTTATAATGAACAAGATATCAAGTACTTTGGATATAGTTCCTAGATAATGCAATAGTGAATATTTCAGTCCAAAATGTCCAAATTCATACAAAATTACAAGCCCAATCGCTTTTTCCCATAGTAAACAATGTATTTAAGGTTATTGTTGGTCCTCCAGTCTCTCCCAACTGTCAAAACTGCTCGTAACCTATAAAGAGAAAATTCAAATTTAACCCACTTTTCTAGATAAGTTTTTCAAGAAAACGAAACGAAATATCGATAAAAGAGCATCAGAAATTATCAACACTATCTTTGATCTTGGAAAAAGCATCAGAAAAAGCAACGTACCTTGTACACAACGGTAGGATTCCAGTTGAATAGAAAGTTCCAGACCGATACAAAATATGCTTGAAATTTGGAAAAAACGTGTAAATGATGATGAGTTGAATAGAATCAGTACCAACCTCGAACCGACCTATTACAAAGTATTCAATTGAATACTTTTGTCAACTTTGGAAACCTACAGTGTAACATCACTATGCCCATTAAAGAGAATTTTCTTTGAAAATCACTGGTTTCTCCATTCGTTCACCTGAAATCATTATTATGGCATTAATAATATTCGTTATTTCTTATGAATTTCCTTATCTTCGGAGATGAAAAGCTCCTCAAATCATTCTATTGAGTGTATTATATCTGCTAACGGTAAGAGATTAATGGAATTATTGTAGAAAACACTAATATCTTAATTCTACCACTTGAGGTCGATAACTTATGCTTAGTTATGAAGAGAAAATATTCATTTAAAATCTATAAATTAGCAGGAAATGTTTAGAAAAAGCTCGATCCCTACCCTTTTCTAATAATTGTTAATCATTTTATCTCATCTGCAAGCCTCAAAACAACAGTTAAAAAGTTTTTGTTCGGAGATGCTGTTGACAGTTTGAACTTATGCTGGGATCTGAAAAATAACACAAAATTCACATTGATAAAGTTGATGGGGATCAGAACCAACCTGTAATCGACCAGTTGCGATGTAATTCATATTACATTTCCGTCGATTTAGTTCGGTTCCATGTTAAAGTTCCGTTTTAGAGTTTCTCAGTGACATTGATGGAAGTTATTCAGGGAAAAAACACTTATTTCTTCATCTCAAGGCTGGAAAACGATTACTTATGCTTATTTATTGCCATTCAATACAATTATTGTTAATAATTCGGAGATATTAAATAATTTCCTTTACTTGCGTGAAATTTTCAAGTAACACTACGTAGAAATGTCAAAATGAAGAAAAATATTTATTTAAAATCTATAAATTAGCAGAAAATGTTCAGGAAAACCTCGATCCCTACCTGTTCTAATACTTGTTGACCACTTTCAACATTTTATCTCATCCTCAAGCCTCAAAACTTATGACTGAAAAATGTTCATTAACTGTTCCTGTCTATAGTTTCGAGTTATGCTGTAATCTCGAAAATAACTTAAAGTTGTTCTTGACTTGGTTAATAGGGATCAGTACCAACCTGTATTCGACTCATTTCGATATATTTCATGCCATATTTACGTCGATATCTTTCACTTCCATCATGAAGTTGGTTCGGAGAGTTCCTGCCAGTCAATGAGAGTTTTTTCTGGAAAAAAGTAACTATTTCTCCATTATATCGTTTGAAAACGACGAATCCTGCTTAGTTGTTGCCTTTTCATGCAATTTACGTCTGGAATTCGACGAACATGAACAATATTTTTCACTTTTGTGAAATTTTCAGGTGATGAAAGTAAACTAAGCTGGATTCTCGAAAATAAGTCAAAGTTAGTTTCAAAACGGTTTATAGGGATAAGAACAAACCTGTATTCTACCCATTTCGAAATATATTATTCCATATTATCGTCTATTCGCTTCGATTTCACTATAAACTTTTCTTAAGAGAGATGCTTCCAGCCGGTTGACAGATCAATAGAACTTCTTTCTGAAGAAGAGCCAATTTCTCGAATCTCCAGCTCGGAAACAATGTTATTTGCTTATTTTTTGCCATTTCCAGCAATTTTCATCGGTAATTCGTCGATTTTTAACAGATTTTCATCATCTTCGAGAATTGAATTACTCAACCGACAGCCGTGACAACAACAAACCCATATATCTTGTCTATGAACAAACCGTACTCGATGGTCCGATATCGGAGAAAAGCAACAATATCGAGAAGAAAACCTCGAAATTTGACATATTTTTTCCCGATATCTCCAAAACTTATGATCGTATCGAACTGAAATTTGGTGCATTGCTGTAAAATTAGAAGGTCAAAGCGTGAGTATAATTTTTCTTGGATATGATAAATGGTTTCCGAAAAAAAAATTTTTTTGGAAAAAAATTTCGAAAATATTTTTTTTCAAAATAACCAACAATATAATCCTGTCGAAATTTGGCTCAAAGTTGCGCGTCGTTGTACTTCACCTAACCGCCAAGTTTGAATCCAATCGCTCAGGTAGTTTCTGAAATAAAAAATAAATAACTTCAAAACTTCAAATGCCTATAACTCCGAAACTATTCGATCGATTTGGCCCATTAACGAACTTAACCGCGGCATTCCAATGCGCGACCTACCCTGAAAGTTTCAAGTTGCTAGCTCACTTCGTTCGACAGTTATCGTGTCTACGGCCGGCCGGCCGGACAGAATCGATTTTGACACCGGATTCGTCATCAGTGAGTCCAACCTAGTCGATTGAGACCATTTTCGGCTCAATCATCCAAAATTACAGACATTTGATCAAAACGATAGCACGCTGTTCCCCTAGAACATGCGCGCAAAAATTGATGAAGAAAAACAGTGATTATATTTCTTGGACGCATTGGATGACGCTACAAGAAGGTATCTCTTATTGCAAAAAAATACTTCTTGCGAATTGAAGTCGATTTTTTTGCGTGCATTAGTGAGCTATCATTTCTTCAGAATGTCTGTAATTTACGTAATTATAATACGTCTGTAATTTTTTCCTGAAAATGGTCTCGAACTCAATGGACTAGGTTGGACTCAGTGATGACGAATCCGGTGTCGATTACGGGCGTACGGAGAATCCTGTCAACTTTGAGCTTTCAGTGTAGGTTGCACTTCAAAATGCGATGGTTGAGTAAGTTAATTGACAAAATCGGCCGAACGGTTTCGGGATTACAGCTGTTAGAAATTTCAAGGTTATTTCCATGATATTTCAGGAGCTACTAAAGCGATTTGATACAAACTTGGCTGTTAGTTGATGAATAAAGACCCGAAACTCTCAGCAGTATTATGTTGGGATCGTTCAGTAAATTGAAAAAAAATTGTTTTCAAAATTTTTGTTCGGTATGTTCACGATATGTGGAAAAAATTCCGCTCATACCTCCAATTTCATATTTCACAGCAGTGTACCAAATTTTAGTTCGATAAGGTTATAATTTTCGGATATACATATTGGAAAAAAATATGTCAAATTTCTTGTGTTTTTTCCATAATATCTCAAAAACTACTGATTCAATCAAGGTAAAACCTAGTAATTAGTTGGAAAAGGCTGATGAACAATTTTGTGCACAATTTCATGATAATCGTAAAATTCGAACAACTTGAAAAAATGTACTAGTTTTTCCTTCGAATATACAACATTCTGCAAACTCATGATCATATCATCTTCACGAAATTCTACATGAACCTTCAACATGTCTTCGTGCGCACATTATCTGGGAAACAGCGTGCTATCGTTCAGTCCAAATGTCTGTAATTTTCGATTTTTTTCCCGAAAATGGCCTCAAAAAACTAGGTTGACTTACTGATGACCAATTCGTTGTCAAAATCGATTCTGTCTGGCCGACGACATGATAACTGTCGAACGGAGCAAGCTATCTATTCGAAACTTTAGGGTAGGTAGGTAGGTATTACTATTATTATTATAAAGTTTTGAATGGGTATATACCAACAGAATTATTGGGTGTATTTTACCCATTCATGAACTCGGTCTTCACAATGAAGATCCTAACTTTCTCTACAATTATCGATTATCTGAGTGGTTTCTTTCGGAAGTTATTGTGATTACGATCGGCCTAACAGGCGGAACTGTTCATCGATTTCCATTAAAATTCTGCGCTGTTAATAGGTAACATGAGCGTAATAAAATGTTCGAATGATCGAGAATAGATATTTCTAATAGCGCCGAAACCAAAAATTACGGGCAGCTTTTGACCCATTACCAAATCAACCTGCGCATTTGGACTTCACAACTGTGAAAATTGCAAGGCTCTAGGTCTTTCCTGTCGGATGCTGATGTTATCACGGCCGATCGCTTGACCTCCCAGAGACTTGATGATTTGATTTTCGGGGTCAATGCTAAAATCTCGAGTAAGAATTGAAGAGTATGACAACCGCCATATTATGTTTATGTCGATTTTCTAAGTTTTCTCGAGCATCTGCAAAATTTGTGAGAATTCTATTCGCTTCGACTTTATTTCCAAACAAATTTTCAAGAAATAAATCGAATGCAAGATATCGAGAAATTTCAAATCCGAATATAAACATAACCTTATCACCGTGTCGTTCGCCTAAGCAACGAGTGCTGCGGAGAAATTACATTCGATTGTCGAGTGATATTCGGTTCCATACACATGGAACATGTTTACTTATTGTCCATATTTTACTTAGAAAATCAGCGCAAACATATGACAATAGTCATAGTCTTCAATTCTCGATCGAAATTCGAGAATTGGCCCCCTGGCACGGAGTAAAACTATGTGGAGATGAGTGGTTTATTCTCAAGAGTTGATAATAGGTATTTAAGTGAAATCGTCCATCCATCCACAGGATTAGGTAACAATGAAAATGGATAAATGGCATTCAGCGCATCCACCCGGTCTCAATCTTTTTCGGACAGATTGAACAAGTTCAAACTAAGTATCACGAATGCCAGATGGGGCTGGATAATATACATTTGATAACCCATTGCCAGATTTCTCTCAGATTAGAGGTGTATATAATTTTGAAAATATTTGGAATTCAGTTTCAGTTTTCAAAAATTTCGACACCTGAGCTTCCGAAAGATATTACATGGAGACTTGATATTATTAGAGTAAGAATTGATAGCTCTAATAAGTGGATTGACGGAATCTGCTCGATATTTCATCCAGTCGAAATTTTATTTTCTATATTGAAATCGAATACCCATTGGACCACTCAAATGAAAACGACTCTAACTATTTCTGATCGACAGTTATCCCGATAAAATTATTTTGAGATATTTTAAACACAAGAACCTCATGAAAAATCTCATGAAGCTTTAAGCTCTCAGTTTTCAATGAAGTACTAGGTTCAAATTCAATCAAATCTGTTTGTTTGGGAAAATAATATTTCGAATGGATTTCGAAATCATTGGATTGATTTCACCGATTCACGAACTGGGCCCTAGTAGTTCGTCAGCAAATCTGTTGTACCAATTTTGAAGCTATATGTTTTTTCTTTTAGATATTATTTTATGATTCGGTGCTAAGTCTAGCGAAAACACAACAACTTTCGGGAAAAATAACATGGAGACTCAATATTTGTCGAGTAAGTCTTGGGGAAGTCTAATTCGATAGTTACTGCAATACGCTCTTTGATGACGTAGATATATCCATTAGAATATTCGATCCAATAGAAATAAGGTACCTACTACTTTGTTGAATATTCAATCGAAAAATGACGACTGATAAAATCTCACGTGAACTTTCACTTTGTCGTTTTTGAACCAAGATAGTTTAAAATTTGAAGGACCGTTCAACCGGATAATTACTTGGATGGGTGACTGCTCTGACTCTGAATCTGAACATGGACAACAGGGCTTCTTACTTCACATCAGTGCTCTAAAATTTTTCATATTTTATTCTTGAAATGAATTCCTGATATAAACTACAAAAAATAAGTGTTATCTTGGGAATGATAGTACTAACAACATCCTACAAGCCTGAAATTTAATCCACCATCATTCACCGCAGAAAAACAATCATCTATCGATCTACTCGTCCGAATAATCAGCGCATCCACCAGATCTGAGGTGTTTACCATAACTTGACCAACTCAATACTACGAATGACAGATGGCGCTGAATGATTTACATATATTTCATATCCGAGTACCAGATTGTTCAATGTTCTATTTAGATTGGATATGGGATTTGTATTTCTGGAAATATTCTGAAAATAATAATTCTTGATATTCCACTCAAAATAATGTTATCCAGGTAAGTGGAAAGTGGAAAACTTGCTGAAATTCACTCGACCTCAAAAAGCAAAAACTTGAATACTCATTACCTATCTTCTTTCTAAGTCTTAGAATATACCAACATACTATAGAGGATATCAAATATACATATTGGATATTCATTTAACATTATAATTTGAATTTGTAATTCACTCAATTCAGTGTAACACGTTAGTTCACGCTTTGAATTTGTAGATATAATTTTCCGAGTTTGAGGAAGTATTATATTCATTGGAGTGAGATAATTCTCAAAATTTGAAAAAATTGATTCTGATGGAAGACGTGAAGAAGCGCAGAAGAGCCTAGAAGCATCAGAATAATCGAAAACGAGGAAGATCCTACTGAAAATGGAAAAATCTTGACTGAATGGATAACATGAATTTTTCAATTTCATTTAATTTTACAATTTCCTCCGAAAAAATATAGCTCTGAACTGAACGAATACGTGAACATAGATAGTAATCCTACCGAAAGAAAACAAAATGATATTCATTAGACTCTCAGAGGCATACTGCCATCACGTGATTCGGCGCTACGCGTGGATATTCCATGGGTGTAGCATAAAAGATGATGTAATTATTTCTCTTATTATCCAGTTCTAGAAATAACAAGTTTGCAAAAACTGGTAAATTTCTTATGGTCTAAGGAATATTGAAGAAACAAAACTGACATAATTTTCCCCTACTTGTGATGCTCCTTGTGAAAAGTGGAGAAAAAATTCAGTTTTGTGCATAAAATTTTTATGTCCGGCATTTTCCGAACATAAAAGAATACATTCCGTCACCTTTCCTAAAATGTCAGATATTTGGACAGAATATAAAAGGCCGCGATCAGTTCTCTCCGAAAAATCACCGCTCTTATCGAATAGGAAAAATTCAGTTTGCGAATGAGGGTAGCTGTCCTAAAATTAATTGAAAAAAACAGAATGACGACACTCTCAATCCTCAGAGTAGACGCTCATGATTGCTCCCCAATAAAATGGAACAGGTGCAATCACGGCGCTACCACAGCCGTATAAAATACTTTGAAGACAGCCTTGGCGCTACGCATGGATATTCCATGGGCGTAGGAGAGAGTTCATCTTCCGAAGATAATTTATCTGATCCTCCAGTTTTAGATATACCTAGTTTGTAGAAACTGATAAATGTCTAACAATTCAGGTATATTCAAGAAACGAAAGTAACAGAATTGTCTCCATAATTCTAACGTTCCTTAAAAAACCATGAAAAATTATTCGAGATTTTTCATGAAATCACTTTTTCTGGATAAACGATAATACATTGAACATAAATACCTCTTTCATTACAATACTTTTCAGATTTCTCCATTTAACTATCACTGAAATGTAGTGTGGAATCTAATAAATAATGTTTCATCTTATGGGCTTATTGTCAAAGTGATTGTATTCGATTCTGCTAGTTGAATGAACTTGAAAATTATTTCCGTTAATTTGTTAATCTCTCGAAACATGAAGCGACGTCCCATGATTCATTCACAGGTGTTGTTGGAGCATATTCACTCTTGAAGCCATTTTCATGAAAATGTTATTGAAGGTATTCCTACGTTTCCGTAGTCCCCAGTGCCGATCGTGAACACAAAAACTTTTGTGAAAAACTTCTTTAAAACTCGATATATGAATAGTTGGTTTGGACCTCAATCACGAAGGCCGAATTCGTGAAAGGGTAAAATTCAACCAATAATTCCACATATATTAATTTCAAATTTAATTTTCCCAGTATTTCTGAAAATGAAGATTGGATCGAATTGAAATCTAGCACTTGATTTAAAAGTGATAGCTTAAATATGGTTCATGCTGAATGATTCGCCATATGTTTCATTCGAAAAGTAAAGCTGCGTTTGGTGAACGGTTACCGCTTTATCAACGAATTTGCACATACCCGCAAAAACTGCTGAATTCATAGCGTGCTATCGTTTTGTCCAAATGTTTGTTATGTTCGAATTTTCGCCAAAAATGTTCTCAAACAACTAGGTTGACTCACTAATGACCAATTCGTTGTCAAAATCGATTCTGTCCGGCCGACGACATGATAACTGTCGAACGGAGCAAGCTATCAACATGAAACTTTCAGGGTAGGTAGGTGGGTATTATTATTATTATTATAAAGTTTTGAATGGGTATATATCAACAGAATTATTGGGTGTATTTTACCCATTCACGAACTCGGTCTTCACAATGAAGATCCTAACTTTCTCTACAAATATCGAGTATCTGAGTGGTTTCTTTCGGAAGTTATTTTGATTACGATCGGCCTAACGGGCGGAACTGTTCATCGAATTCCATTAAAATTCTGCGCTGTTAATAGGTGACATGAGCGTAATAAAATGTTCGAATGATCGAGAATAGATATTCCTAATAGCGCCGAAACCTAAAATTACGCGCAGCTTTTGACCAATTACCAAATCAACCTGCGCATTTGGAATTCACAACCGTGAAAATTGCAAGGCTCTAGATCTTTCCTGTCGGATGCTGATGTTATCACGGCCGATCGCCTGACCTCCCAGAGAGCATCCTGCAAAATTTGTTAGAATTCTATTCGCTTCGACTTTATTTCCAAACAAATTTTCAAGAAATAAATCGAATGCAAGATATCGAGAAATTTCAAATCCGAATATAAACATAAACTTATCACCGTGTCGTTCGCCTAAGCAACGAGTGCTGCGGAGAAATAACATTCGATTGTCGAGTGATATTCGGTTCCATACACATGGAACATGTTTACTCATTGTCCATATTTCACTTAGAAAATCAGCGCAAACATATTACAATCGTCATAGTCTTCAATTCTCGATCGAAATTCGAGAATTGACCCCCTGGCACGCAGTAAAACTATGTGGAGATGAGTGGTTTATTCTCAAGAGTTGATAATAGGTATTTAAGCGAAACCGTCCATCCATCCACAGGATTAGGTAACAATGAAAATGGATAAATGGCATTCAGCGCATCCACCCGGACTCAATCTCTTTCGGAGGGATTGAACAAATTCAAACTTAGTATTACGAATGCCAGATGGGGCTGCATAATATACATTTGATAACCCATTGCCAGATTTCTCTCAGATCAGATGTGTATATAATTTTGGAAATATTTGGAATTCAGTTTCAGTTTTCAAAAATTTCGACCCCTGAGCTTCCGAAAGATATTACATGGAGACTTGATATTATTAGAGTAAGTGTTGATAGCTCTAATAAGTGGATTGACGGAATCTGCTCGATGGTTCATCCAGTCGAAATTTTATTTTCTATATCGAAATCGAATACTCATTGGACCACTCAAATGAAAACGACTCTAACTATTTCTGATCGACAGTTATCCCGATAAAATGATTTTGAGATATTTTAATCACAAGAACTTCATGAAAAATCTCATGAAGCTTTAAGCCCTCAGTTTTCAATGAAGTATTAGGTTCAAATTCAATCAAATCTGTTTGTTTGGGAAAATAATATTTCGAATGGATTTCGAAATCATTGCATTGATTTTACCGATTCACGAACTGAGCCCTAGTAGTGCGTCAGCAAATCTGTTGTACCAATTTTGAAGCCATATGTTTTTTCTTTTAGATATTATTTTATGATTCGGTGCTAAGTCTAGCGAATACACAACAACTTTCGGGAAAAATAACATGGAGACTCAATATTTGTCGAGTAAGTCTCGGGGCCTAATAATGAAATTCTAATTCGATAGTTACTGCAATACGCTCTTTGATGACGTAGATATATCCATTAGAATATTCGATCCAATAGAAATAAAGTACCTACTACTTTGTTGAATATTCAATCGAAAAATGACGACTGATAAAATCTCACGTGAACTTTCACGTTGTCGTTTTTGAACCAAAATAGTTTAAAATTTAAAGGACCGTTCAACCGGATAATTACTTGGAGGGGTGACTGCTCTGACTCTGCATCTGAACATGGACAACAGGGCTTCTTACTTCACATCAGTGCTCTAAAATTTTTCATATTTTATTCTTGAAATGAATTCCTGATATAAACTACAAAAAATAAGTGTTATCTTGGGAATGATAGTAGGTACTAACAACATCCTACAAGCCTGAAATTTAATCCACCATCATTCACCGCAGAAAAACAATCATCTATCGATCTACTCGTCCGAATAATCAGCGCATCCACCAGATCTGAGGTGTTTACCATAACTTGACCAACTCAATACTACGAATGACAGATGGCGCTGAATGATTTACATATATTTCATACCCGAGTACCAGATTGTTCAATGTTCTATTTAGATTGGATATGGGATTTGTATTTCTGGAAATATTCTGAAAATAATAATTCTTGATATTCCACTTAAAATAATGTTATCCAGGAAAGTGGAAAGTGGAAAAGTTGCTGAAATTCACTCGACCTCAAAAAGCAAAAACATAATTACTCATTACCTATCTTCTTTCTAAGTCTTGGAATATACCAACATACTATAGAGGATATCAAATATACATATTGGATATTCATTTAACATTATAATTTAAATTTGTAATTCACTCAATTCAGTGTAACACGTTAGTTCACGCTTTGAATTTGTAGATATAATTTTCCGAGTTTGAGGAAGTATTATATTCATTGGAGTGAGATAATTTTCAAAATTTGAAAAAATTGATTCGGATGGAAGACGTGAAGAAGCGCAGAAGAGCCTAGAAGCATAAGAATAATCGAAAACGAGGACGATCCTACTGAAAATGGAAAAATCTTGACTGAATGGATAACATGAATCTTTCAATTTCATTTAATTTTACAATTTCCTCCGAAAAAATATAGCTCTGAACTGAACGAATACGTGAACATAGATAGTAATTCTACCGAAAGAAAACAAAATGATGTTCATTAGACTCTCAAAGGCATACTGCCATCACGTGATTCGGCGTTACGCGTGGATATTCCATGGGTGTAGCACAAAAGATGCTGTAATTATTTCTCTAATTATCCAGTTCTTGAAATAACAAGTTTGCAAAAACTGGTAAATTTCTTATGGTCTAAGAAATATTGAAGAAACAAAACTGACATAATTTTCCCCCTACTTGTGATGATCCTTGTGAAAAGTGGAGAAAAAATTCAGTTTTGTGCATAAAATTATTATATCTGGCATTTTCCGAACATAAAAGAATACATTCCGTCACCTTTCCTAAAATGTCAGATATTTGGACAGAATATAAAAGGCCGCGATCAGTTCTCTCCGAAAAATCATCGCTCTTATCGAATAGGAAAAATTCAGTTTGCGAATGAGGGTAGCAATCCTAAAATTAATTGAAAAAAACAGAATGACGACACTCTCAATCCTCAGAGTAGACGCTCATGATTGCTCCCCAATAAAATGGAACAGGTGCAATCACGGCGCTACCACAGCCGTATAAAATACTTTGAAAACAGCTGTGGCGCTACGCAGGGATATTCCATGGGCGTAGGAGAGAGTTCATCTTCCGAAGATTATGATCATTCAGTTTTAGAAATACCTAGTTTTTAGAAACTGATAAATGTCTAACAATTCAGGTATATTCAAGAAACGAAAGTAACAGAATTGTCTCCATACTTCTAACGTTCCTTAAAAAACCATGAAAAATTATTCGAGATTTTTCATGACATCACTTTTTCTGGATATACGATAATACATTGAACATAAATACCTCTTTCATTACAATACTTTTCAGATTTCTCCATTTAACTATCACTGAAATGTAGTGTGGAATCAAATAAATAATGTTTCATCTTATGGGCTTATTGTCAAAGTGATTGTATTCGATTTTGCTATTTGAATGAACCCAGTGCCGATCGTGAACACAAAAAATTTTGTGAAAAACTTCTTTAAAACTCGATATATGAATAGTTGGTTTGGACCTTCATCACGATGGCCGAATTCGTGAAAGCGTAAAATTCAACCAATAATTCCACATATATCCATTTAAAATTTCATTTTCCCACTATTTCTAAAAATAAAGATTGGTTCGAATTGAAATCTTGCACTTGATTTAAAAGTGATAGCTTAAATAAGGTTCATGCTGAATTTCATGAAAATAGATCGCCATATGTTTCATTCGAAAAGTAAAGCTGCGTTTGGTGAACGGTTACCGCTTTATCAACGAATTTGCACATACCCGCAAAAGCTGCTGAATTCATAGCATGCTATCGTTTCGTCCAAATGTTTGTTATGTTCGAATTTTCGCCAAAAATGTTCTCAAACGACTAAGTTGGACTCACTGATGACGACTCAGGTGTCAAAATCGATTCTGTCCGGCCGGCAGCCCGAGGACACGATATAACTGTCGAACGGAACAAGCTAGCGACTTGAAACTTCCACGGTAGGTCGCACATCAGAATGCGGTGGTTAGGTTGGTTAATGCGTGGATCAGTTGAACGGTTTCGGAGTTATAATTTAGAAGTTCAGACCAAATTCAGAATTTTGAAGTTGTTTCCCTGATATCTCAGAAACGGCCGAAGTGATTAGATTGGCAGTTAGTTGAAACATAACGACAAGCAACTTATCGTAGAATTTTGTCGAGATCGTACAGATAATAGGATCGAAAATTTTTTTCTAAATTTCGGATTTTTTTTTCGGAAAACATTCATTAAATTGAGAAGATAACTCACGGAGCTCAATATTTCACAGCACCGTACCACATTTTACTTTGATATGGTTATAATTTTCGGAGATATTTGGAAGAAATATTGTTTTTTTTCCCGGTACCGTTGTTTTTTTCCAGATTATCTCAAAAAATATTGATTTGATCAAGATGAACTTTGTCCGTTATTTCGTGATGATCGTGTCATTAGAACAATTCGAAACAAAAAAAATTCAATTTTTTTTTTCGAATATTCTATATTCTGCTATCTTCTGATCACATTATTTTCACAAAAATCTGTAATTTAATAACCTTCATGCTGACATTTTTCTATCGAGTACTGGATTTCAATAGATCCCATCTGTATTTTCGGAAATATTGGGAAAATAAAATGTTGAATGGGTATATCTGCAGAATTATTTGGTAGATTTTACCCATTCACAAATTCAGCCTTCGTAAGTAACGTCCAAACCTACTCTACAAATAACGAGTTGCTTAGTCATTCTATCCAGAAAGAATGTGTTTACGGTAAGCCATAAGGCCGATCGTAAACACAATAAGTTCAACTTAGAAACTAGAGATTTCTAGAGTAGGTTTGGACCTTGAATATGAATCGGTAAATTCCCCCCAATGATTCCGCAGATATACTCATTCGAAATATTATTTCCCCAAAATTTCCAAAAAAAAAGTTGAGATCGAATTGAAATCCAAAACACGATTGAAAAATGGGAGTTTGAAGTGTCATACAGAATTAAGTGAGGATAATATGACTAGCAGATAGTAGAAAATTGTTTATTCAAAAAACAATTTGGGACCTAATAACAAAGGTCGAATTCTTGAATGGGTACAATCCGCCTATAATTCCGTAGATACACCAATTAAATATATTTAGAGCGATAACCAATCCAGCTTCTTCCTTGACTGACGCTGAAGGACTTCCATGCAGTTTTTTTCCAATTATCTGATAGTAGGTATATTGCTCTAGATATTCTGCATGAACATTCTGATCTTCAAATATCTACTACAGTTCGTGCTGGAATCTACTCAAAGAAAATGCTTCCCTAAATATATTCAAACTTGAAATGGAATACTGCATGTTTTAGTGAATATCGAATATTATTTCAATATTCAATATCGATTTCTCATTATCAATTATACATTGCATCAACTGAGGCTATAAGATGATTTCCAAAAATCAGCCGAATCGATTTCGGTGGATGTTCACGAAAGCATCATAGAAAAATCGACTTCAATCATTTTCTAAATTCTGTGCGGAAATATATATCTTTTATGATGAATAGATAGATATACAAAGAACTCTGCAGTTCAGAAATATTCAACTGTTATCAAATCGATTATCGCTCGTGCGGAAGGTGGTATGTTATCACAAATCCTATACCGACATCAGCTGAGGGGGTTTGTTTATACAACGCTAATATGAAACAGATGGTATATCCAAGGTCACTGGACTAGCGTTCGCCGCTTCCATGAGCGTACGCATGGTACTTACTAGGGGTTGAATTAATACTGTCATACTGGCGTTAATAATTTGATTCCTGCTGGCGATATTTTCAAATAGTAATTCACAATAGGTTTGTAAGTCGACAGTGATATAATATGAAAATTCCAGGTTAGTTAACTGTTATATTCTCGCAAGGAACATTTATAAATAAATAAATTTTGATTGAAAAATAACATCGAAATCAGGAGATATATCGACACGTGCATTCTTAGCTGAACCACTTTGATCACCCTTAAGGTCCAAAATAATTTTTGGCTGATAAACACAGTTGATTTCGTCAAAATCTCTCTGGAAATATCTGATGGGATTGAAAATTGATTCCTTGTTGAAAAATTAAGGCAAGAAGGGTTGTGCAAAATTGTCCAACTGATAATTGTGGCATATACCATTTTCGATATCTTTATTTCGAGTAGTAATTCGCAATATGTTTGTAATTCGACTGTGATATAGTATGAACATTCCACGTTTGCGAACTGGTGTATTCTAGCATGAAACATTTATAAATACAGAAATTGAGGACCGTTTGTAATTTCGCCAAATACTAGAGTGGAGCAACCAAACGATGAATGTAATATTGTCGAAAAACTTCCCAAAATACAAGAATTGTTGAAAATGGCTGTCTCCAGCTAGAAGAGTTCAGTCTTCTCTTCATGGATTGCCGAACTCTTTCAAATTTGTTATTGATTTGGGAAGCACATAATGCTCTGGATCTTGTAATGAAGCATTTTCTGGCAAAGCCCTACACGATATTTCCGATTTCGAACCACTAGACGATTAATATCCTGAATGTGTTCACAATGTTTACGGAATATTGGTTGAGTTGTTGAAAGCACTTTAGATCTGGTGGATGCGCTGAGTTTAATTAATCAACTTTTATATATCTGTGGTCATGATAGAGCGAAGGATGATTTCGCATGAATATTGAATCTATAAAATGGACCACATTTTTCAATCTTATGCTTGATTGAAAAAAGACAGCTTGAAGGTTCATGCCGAAGTTTTCGAGGATAATATGATTAGAAGGTCACCAAATTTTATTAGCGAGCAATCATAAGCTTCTACTCTGGGGAACAAGAGTGTAATCATTTTGTTTTTTTCAATTCATTTTGCCCGTAGGATCGCTACCTTCGTTCGCAAACTAAATTTTACCTATTCGATTAGAGCGTTTATTTTTCGGAGGAAATTGAACGAGGTCGTTTATATTTTATCTGAATGTCTGATATTTTAGGATAGGTGCCGAATGTATTTTATATCCGGAAAATGCCAGACGTAGAAATAATATGATGAATAATCATGAATTTTTTCGAGGTTTCACAAGGATCATTAGAATTAGGGGAAAAATCAGTTTTGTTTTTTCAATATACCTAAAACCATAGAAAATACCTGGAATTTATCACGAGGATAGAGGGTGAAAATATTATAGAGGAGCACTGATGTAAAATCAGAAGCTTCAAGTAAGCCCTGATTCAAATTAGAAGCCATTCTAATATGACGTTTTGTTTGTGGAGAACACAATAAAAGAGAGAGAGAGGGGGGGGGGATATACACTTATTAAACATTTCTATGAAAATGAAAGAGCATTCATGCATTCGGGTATTATTTTACCAATATTTCCAAAAATACACATCTCATATCTAATCAAACTGAAAACTTTGTTCGGACAACGCTAGAAACTTGGCACTTCGGTGTGAAATAAAGGTAAATCATTCATCAACATCAGTCATTCGTAGTTTTATCGTGAACAACTTAGATCTGGTGGATGCGCTAAACACAATTATTCGATTCCAATTGATCCGTGATCCAATTCGATCTTAACTCGAATTTTGGAAATTCTGGGGAAATAATATTTCGAATGAGTATAGCTGTGGAATAATTGGGTGGATTTTACCCTTTTATATTCAAGGTCCTAACCTTCTCTAGAAATTTCTAGCTTTTAAGTTGATCCCTACGGAAGATATTGTGTTCACGATCGGCCTAACGGCCTACCGTAAACAAATTCTTTCGAGAAAGAATGACTGAGCAACTCTTCGTTTGTAGAGTAGGTTTAGGGCCTCATAACGAAGGTCGAATTCGTGAATGCTTGAAATCCATCAGATGATTCCGTAGATATAACCATTAAAAATGTTATTTTCGCAATATTTCTGAAAATACAGATTGGATTGAATTGAAATCGAATACCTGATCAAAAAATTACAGATTGGATGTTCATCCTCTCAATGATGCCATAGTTATACCCATTCGAAATTTCATTTCCCCAGTAGGAATTTACAAAAATACAGATTGGATCGAATTGAAATCCAGTGCTTGATTGAAAAACTCCCAGAAAAGCCCTGACGTGAAGTCAGCAGATTTTAAAATTCGTTGCTAAAGCGGTCATCTGTTCTCGTATTAAAGCTTGGGACATTATTATAACATACGTCATAATCGTATTGACGCCGCCAACTGCACATTCAGTTCATAATGGAAAGATTTGGTGATCTCCTTATCATACTATTATCACGAAATTCTGCATAAACCTTAACACTGTAATTTTTCGGTCTAGCAGTTAAATGCAATTTTATCCAATGTATATTTTTAGAAATATCGGAATGATTAAATTTTGAATAGGTACATTTCCGAAATCATTGGCAGCATTTTACCCATTCTCAGATTCGACCTTCTGAATTGAGCACTTAACCTACTTTACAAATATCAAGTTTCTGAGTTAATTAGTTAATTGTGTTTGCGGTCGGCGTGACGGCCGATCGAATTTGGAACTTATTTGATTTGCTGACGGTATGATCTCAGTAAAATTTCGTCAAAGGCTGCACGTCGTTATCCTATAACTAACTGCAAAATTCAATCCAATCACTTCAGTACTTTCTGAAATATTAATTATTGCATATTACCTCAAAATTTCAAATTCCTGTAACTCCGAAATTCATTAACGAACTCAATTGTCAAATTTCCAAATGCAATCTGACCTGAAAGTTTTATGTCGATAGGATTCTCCGTACGCCCGCAATCGAGCCTACGGCCAGCCAGATAGAATTAATTTTGAAACCGAATTCATTGAGTCTATCCTATTCATTTAAGACCATTTCCGGGTTGAACCTCGAAATTTACAGATATTGGAACTAGATGATAGCATGCTGTTCCCCAGAATATGCGCTTAGGAATGACAACTTGAAGGTTCATGCAGAATTTCATGAGGATAATATAATTAGGTCACCAAAAATTCTCATCACGAAGTAGAGATGCGTTTAGCAGGTACAAACGTTAAAATATGCTTTGGCAACGAGTTTGAACATGCTAGCAAAATATGCTGACTTCAGGTCAGTGCTTTTCTAAAATTTTATTATGTATTAAGGGTCCCACAGGAAAATGTTGTTGTACCAAATGTATGGGAGAGGGAGATTTTGCGCGCATGGTTTGGGGAACAGCGTGCTATCTTTTTTCCAAGTACTACTTTGATTCTGTTATATTTTTTCGGGACACACTGTATATGTTCTTGAATAAGGCCACCGTGAATTCATACGAGATATACGGAAAGAGAAATCATTCAATAATCGATAGAATTAGGTCTATCGATTTTCGAGACACCCTGTATATAGGCTTCAACTATCTCCATAGACGTAGCAGAATGTGTCCTTTCCAATTCTCCTGTGAGGAATTGTCAGTTGTCATTGAGAAAATATCGAAATTATGAAATTTTTTCAGAACACTGTAAATTTCGCCGAAAATATCTTGCCATAAGTAGATGAAAGTGATCCTTCCAGCTTTCCAATTCAAATATGGTGGATGCCAATAAGTAGTATTAGAGTATGGATTTTATTTAATCTCTTTTTGGAACAAACTTGAAAATTCTTGAAAATGGGTCCCTGTAGGACTAAATGGGACACAGAGAATGAGAAATCAACAATATTGATTAAAAATCGAGATGATTGTGCCTAAAGAATTTTTGGGAAACACTGTATATTCATCTCAATTATCTCGCTAGATGTAGAAGAATGTGTATTTTCAATTCTCCAATAAAAAATTGTGAGTCCGTCTAGGAAAACTTATATATTATGTATCGCTCCCTCAGAACACCCCGTATATTTTACCAGTAATGCTTTAGGTAGAATAAAGTGATCTTTACAGCTTCCCAATTCGGATATGCGAACTGCGTAAACACAATAACTTCCGAAAGAAACAACTTAGAAACTCGATATTTGTAGAGAAGGTTTGGACCTTAATTTCGAAGGTCGAATTCGTGAATGGGTAAAATCCACCCAATGATTCCGTAGATATACCTAATCAAAATTTAATTTTTCCAATATTTCCAAAAATACAGATCAGATCGAATTGAAATCCAGTACTTCATCGAAACATAACAGTTCGAAGTTTCATACAGAATTTAATGAGGATGATATGATGAGACAAGCATAGAAATTTTTTTTTCAAATTGTTCTAATTACACGATTATCACGAAATTTTGCATAAAGTTGTCTTTCAGGATGCTGAAAGGATGCTTCGACTAGCTGTGAAGTTTAATCAGGACTGAATCAGTATTTCCCGAGTTATACATAAAAAATCAAGGATATCGAGAAGAAAACCTCGAAATGTGACATATTTTTTCCCGATATCTCCGGACCTTATGATCGTATCGAACTGAAATTTGGTACACTGCTGTGAAATTAGAAGGTCAAAGTGTGAGTGGAATCTTCTTTGGATATGATGAATCGTTTCCGAAAAAAAAATTTTTTTGGAAAAGAATTTCGAAAAAAATTTTTTTTTGAATTTACTGACAATATGATCCTGACGAAATTTCACTCAAAGTTGCGCGTGGTTGTACTCCACCCAACTGCCAAGCTTGAATCCAATCGCTCAGGTTGTTTCCGAAATAAAAAATAAATAACTTCAAAATTCAAGTGCCTATAACTCCGAAACTATCCGACTGATTTTGCCCATTAGCGAACTTAACCGCGGCATTTTAATGCGCAACCTATCCTGAAAATGTCAAGTTGCTAGTTTGCTTTTGTTGACAGTTATCGTGTCTACGGCCGGCCGGCCGGCCGGCTGGCCGGACAGAATCGATTTTGACACCGGATTCGTCATCAGTGAGTCCAACCTAGTCGATTGAGACCATTTTCGGCTCAATCATCCAAAATTACAGACATTTGAACAAGACGATAGCACGCTGTTCCCTTAGAACATGCGCGCAAAAATTGTGAGTCCGTCTAGGAAAGCTTATATATTATTGTATCGCTCTTTCAGAACACCCCGTATATTTTACCAGTAATGCTTCAGGTAGAATAAAGTAATCTTTACAGTTTTCCAATTCGGATATGGTGGTTGCCAATTGAAAGCATTGATTTTATTGAATCTCTTCTTCGGACACCCTGTATATTTCATGTTAGAAAAAGGGCCACCGTAAAGCTATACAGGACACAGAAAAAGAAAAATACTCGATTTTAGTTCGAATTCGGGATAAATGTGTTCATCGGTTTTTTCGAGACACCCTGTATATTTCACAATAACTCACTCGCAATATGTAGGCAAATGTGTTATTCCCAAATTTTCCATAAAAAAATTGTGGTTGTTCAAAAAAAATATCGATCTTATTGAACTTCTTTTTTGGAACACCCTGTATAATTTATTTTCAAATGGGGCTACTTTGAAAGCCTTTCGAATCGAACGCATAAGAATCATCGAAATCGATCCATGACCCACGAAGTTATGGCTGAACAAATAAAAAAAATAGTTTTCGACGAATTGAGAACCTTCTTATTTTGAAAATTGTGATTGTCAAGTGAAAAATATCGATGGTATATTTCTTTATATTTCCATTATATTTCAATTATATTTCGATAATGAGTTCGGAAATGAGATCACCATGCTGATTATCCTGATTCCAAACATCTGAGCTATACCAAACCCAAGTAGAAAAAATCAAAGAAATCGGCTCATGAGTACTCAAATCATGACTGAAAAAACTTTTTTTTGAGCGTCCCCAAAATGATGGATGGAAATTTTTGCACGCGTCCCCAAAATGACGGGTGAAATTTTTAGCAATTTGGGGACGTGTCCCCGAAATGATTCGTAAATGCCATCTCCTTTTGAGGACCGTCCCCAAAAAGATAAAATGTCCCCAAAATGATGGGTGTTTGCATCGAAATGTCCCCAAAAAGGTGAATGCGTATATATATATATATATATATATATATATATATATATATATATATATATATATATATATATATATATATATATATATATATATATATATATATATATATATATATATATATATACACCGAAAAACTGTCTAAGTATCATGACCTGGCTTTTGAGATGAAAGAGATATATAGGCTGAAATCAACATATATTATCCCCTTGATACTGTCTGTGAATGGATTAGTCGAGACGCATCTATCGGAAAATACCACAAGGTTAGAGCTGGAACAAGATCTGATCAGCAAGGCGCAGAAAGAAGTTATATTGGGGACTACTAGAACTGTGAGAAAGTTCCTAACAAGCTTGTGAGGGTATCTTGGCATTCGTGCCCGGTACTCCCACATACCAACCCGCTAAAGACGGTGATAGGAAAAAAAAAAAAAAAAAAAAAAAAAAAAAAAAAAAAATATATATATATATAAATGACCTTTATAATCTGACAACGTACGGTACCATTAGCAGTTTCGCAGACGACACGGCGTTAGTTTATCATGATGTTGATTGGAAATCTTTGCGGAAAAACAAAGAAAGAAGTCTCTCGAAGATCTTTGCCTGGTTTAGACAAAAGTTGCCATCTGTTAACTATAGCAAAACCTTTTTCTTGGCCATTCAAACTTTATTATTATTATTATTAAAAATACAATTTGAGTTGAGGTGAACACCTATAAACTCAAATAAGCTCACTTAAAGAAAACAAAATTCATGTACACTTCCCTATAGTGAAGACAAACAGATGAGCGAATACAAAAAAAAAAGTTAAACTACTCTAAGAAACAGGTAACACAAATCTTAACTGACTTCGCAAAGCTGTCAGTTGATAAGAACGACGAAATTGTTGAAATTGGTGGAGTTGGACATGTAAAGTATCTGGGAGTGATTATTATTGACAACCGTTTAAAATGGGATCATCTTAATCAGTACGCAACGAAAAAGCTCCGTATACTCTTGTATAAATTTAGGCAACTCTCCAAAGTTCTTGAAGTCGAATAGATGAAAGTTTTATACCACTCTCTAGTAGAGACTCATATCAACTATGGGATTGTAGCTTGGGAGGAACAAATAAAAGACACCAAGGTAAATAAAAGACACCAAGGTAAATAAAAGTTTGAAACAAAGAACTTACGCCTATCTAGGACCAAAGTTATATAATTTACTTCCTGCAGTAGTGAAAGATGTTGAAATTGGGGGTTCCTTCAGGAGATTACTGAATCAGTGGATCCTATCTAAACCAAGGTCGTGGATTAGCGAATTGGTTTGATATATTTGCTTTGGTGACGTGTGGCAAATGTGTGATTTAGTGCTGTCCAGAATTGATTAGTGGGACCACAAACTGGATACATCACAAAAGTAAATTGAATTCTTACAGTTCTTAACCCCCAACAAACTGTTAATATGAAATAGGTTACGAGCAGTTTTGACAGTTGGGAGAGACTGGAGGACCAACAATAACCTAAAATGCATTGTTTACTATGGAAAAAAGCGATTTCTCTCGTGATTTCGTATTCATATGGAAATTTTGGATTGATATATTCACTTTTTTTAAAAAGGATAGTATACATTTGGTGTACTTAATATGAAATTAGTCCCTGATTTCATAAACAGGCAAATAAACAGACCTTTGGTTAGTTCAGTCAACAGTCTTTTTGTGTGTTGTAGTATATTATATAGGCACCTTTTTACTTTCATATGGAGATAAAATATTGTGAAAATATTATGTGATATCATCGTGCTAATAAGTTTTTTTATTCCTATACACTGCCAGATATTCCTGCGTGTCGTAGGTAGAAACAGTGTTATTAACACAGTCGATGGTTTTTCTTTCTAAAATACGACTCAAAAGTGATCAAATTAGGCTAAAATGCCGATCAGTGATGATCTAGATCTTTTTTTTTGTGGAAACAAACAGGAATGTTTATCAAAAACTGACGATTATACGAAAATTCCTTACCTGGTATCAATCGGCATACCCAAAAAAAACATTGTCAGTAGTAATACTCTGCGCCTTAAGTTAGAATCAGCTAAAAATTTTACACCATCAATACTTGAATGGAAATATCTTTTATAAATCCTGTCTTGTTCAAGTAATAAATTCGATGTCATTGCATACCTGATTGTCAATTGTATGAATCAATCCAATCTAATTCAAGTTTTAATGATTGTGGAGACTAATCTCCATCCTATGTTCTTTGCCGAGGTAACTGACAAGTTGCAAAGTAACATTTATTCTATGAATTTTCGATGAAGAGCTCAGTTTTTTATTGAATTTATTCAGAAAATATGATTTCCCTTTCAGAACTGATGGAATTTTCTTATTCCTCTCTTTTATAATGGATAAATTCAGTTCCTCTCCACATCCGGTTAGTACCTACCATTCAAATGAAAATACTTCAACACTTCATTGGTAGTTTTCATCGATTTGATGTTGTTTATTCTAGCTTGAATACCTGAATTTACTTCAAAAACCTTAGGTTTTAAATTGTATTTCCTGCCTTACTAAACCAAGCAACATCCAACAACAGCATCAACCAGCAAGAATTGTATTTAATCGAAAAATTCTATAAGTTTAGTGAAGCTGTTACTGTTACAAGATATCGAGTACTTTGCATATAGTTCCTAGATAATGTAATAATGAAGATTTCAGTCCAAAAATGTCCAAATTCATACAAAATCACAAGCCAAATCGCTATTTCCCATAGCAAAGAATGTATTTTAGGTTATTGTGGTCCTCCAGTCTCTCCCAACTGTCAAAACTGCTCGTGACCTATAGAATGAAGGTTCTCCTCTGTTGCTAAACCTTTATCTGAGTTGATCTTGTTGTTGTGTAATTGCTGTTCATTTCTGGTCTTGTTGTGTGTTGCGTTGCTTGTACTGCTATTATTGGTTCTTTTCGTATAAGTTAAAGTTGATTTAAGTGTTGATGGTCTAGGTCTGTAGACCTGTAGCTATTCATTCACTTTTTATATATTATATTTTATGGTTTCATCATAATGTTAGGATTATTGTGAATAAATTATTATCATTATTATATAAAATAACATAATCATAAGGACGAATATCCGTCGATAAATCAACAAAACCAATTCCTATCTATTATTATTATATTTGAAAATACAGATTAGATCGAATTGAAATCCAGTATTTCATCGAAAAAAACTCAGAGAAGCACTGACGTGATGTCAGCAGCTTCTGCGCGCATGCTCAAAAGATATAACCAAAAAAAAATTTGAGACCATAAGAAATGTGAAAAGTGCGAACGACTCAAAATTGAGACTCGTGGAGAAATGATACCTGCCTACCTTGTCAAAGGAAAGTCCTTGAAATGTCCTTGGCTGATATATTTTCGCCGTCGAACTGGTGATAGACGAAACATTCAATCTCGCACACCGAAAAAAATGTATTGTTCTTGAAATAACAGTAGACTAAAAAATGTTTATAGAATAGAAAGATTGGGTTTTATACACAACTAAAGAGCGAGTAGAATACTGTAAATCTATGTGTCCGTAAGTACGGACCAGCGATGAATTTATGTTCCGTATCTGGGGGCCGAGTCTTGAATCGCCATATGTTTGCGTCGATTTTCCAAGTAAAATATCAACCACAAGTAGACATAACCTGCGCATGGAACCGAATGTTACTCGACAATCGAATGTTTTATCTCCTATAACGGACTTGAAAAATTGTTTTCAATTCAACCTCCTTATAGGTTAGGTTGTTACAATTTCGTTTTTACGAGCTTGTTCTGGGGAACAGCGGGTTATCGTTTCGTCACTATGTCTATAATTTTCGAATTCTGAGCTGAAATCGGTCTCGAACGACTAGACGACTGATGGTGGTCAAATTTGATTCTGTCAGGCCGGCCGTCCGTCCGAGTGTGCTCTAACTTCTTCGAAAAGAATAACCTAGAGTCTTGAAATTTTGATCCTGAATATCTCGGTTGAGTTCGTTGATGGGCCAAATCTGCCGAATGGTTTTTTTGTTACAGCCATTTGAAATTTTGATTTTTCAATAACTCGAAAAATACTTATCTGATCGAAATGAAACATGGTTGGAAGAAGAACAATGTCAATAAGAAGAATTATCCATGAAAAAATTTGAGAATTCGTTGCCATGCCAAGTGGTCATCCTTTCACGTATTGACCAAGCCAATCACAACTTTACTTCCTGTGGGAAAGATTTGGCCATCTTATTTTCATATCGTCCTCACGAAATTCTGCATGATCCTACAAGCTTTCATTTTTCGATCAAGTACTGGATTTCCATTCAATCCAATCTATATTTTTGAAAATATTGGGAAATCTGTAAATATTTTTCAGTTTCATTCGCTTTCATTCTTTGAGTAGTTCACTCATGATTGACCATATCATTCTGTATCCCCCCCGTACCTTCAAATCTGTCTTTTACGTCCTCGATGCACATACGGAACGATCGGAATTCAACAAAAAGCAAGTTGGATTACTTTTACGCACAAGCTACCTGTTTTCAAAGTGTTCACGAAATTTTCATCAAGTTTTACAACAAAAATGTTTTCTGCAAAGCGAAACATCAAAGTCGAGTACAAGTAGAGCTCCAGACATACTCCACAATTCAAATCACTTCAAGCAGGAATCACTCAAGAGAGACCGGGCCAGTGCAACACAAAAGGTAGGATTTGAAGGACTTTTTGCGCGCATTTTCTAGGGGAACAGCGTGCTATCGTTTTGTCCAATGTCTGTAATTTTCGATGATTGAGCCGAAAATGGTCTCAAACGACTAGGTAGGACTCAGTCATGACGAATCCGGTGTCGAAATTGATTCTTCCGGCCGTCCGAATGCACGATTACGGTCGTACGGAGAATCCTATCAACTTGAAACTTCCAGGGTAGGTTGCATTTCGAAATACGACGGTTAAATTCGTTAATGGGCAAAATCGGCCCAACAATTTCGGAGTTAGTTCCTTTTGAAGTTTTGACGTTATTTTGGCGATAATTCACAAAATACTGGGACGATTGGATCGGAACTTGGCAGTTGGTAGCGGTACAGCAACGCGCAACTTTTCGCGAAATTTTGTAGGGATCATATTATCAGTAAATTGTAAAAAAATTTCCGGGATTTTTTTTTTCGCGAACTGTTCATCACATTTGGAAAAAATTCAGCGCGAACTTTGAGCTCCATATTCCACAGCAGTGTACCAAATTTCAATTCGATTATTAGTTTTGGAGATATTGGAAAAAAATTTATGGAATTTCGTGATTTTCTTCCCGATATTGTTGTTTTTTTCGGTATAACTCCAAAAATACTGATTCAATCACGACCTAGTTTGAAGCTGCTGAAACACAACTTCGTACAGAATTCCGTGATGATCGTATCATTAGAACAATTTGAAAAAAAATTTGAATTTTTTTCTTTCAAATACATATTTAATATTCTGTGATCTTCCTATCATATTATCCGTATTAAATTCTGTATGAACCTTCGAACCGATATTTTCGATAAAGTACTGGCTTTCAATTCGATCTGATCTGAATTTTTGGAAATATTGGAAAAATAAAATTTTGAATGGGTATATCTACGGAATCATAGGGCAGATTTTACCCATTCACGAATTCGACCTTCTTTGTTAAGCCCCAAACCTACTCTACAAATATCGACTTTCTAAGTCGTTTCCTCCGGAAGTTAATAACTTCCGAAAGAAACAACTTAGAAACTCGATATTTGTAGAGAAGGTTTGGGGCTTAACAACGAAGGTTGAATTCGTGAATGGGTAAAATCTGCCCAATGAATCCGTAGATATACCCATTCAAAATTTTATTTTTCCAATATTTCCAAAAATACAGATTAGATCGAAATGAAATACAGTCATTTATCCAAAAAAAAATCAGAAAAGCACTGCCGTGAAGGCAGCAGCTTTTGCGCGCATGCGTCATTTTTTAGGTTTTCTTCGGTGTTTTCACTCCCCCTCTCTGAAACAGAACCATCGAAAATTAAATAAAACTTGTTTTTTTGATGAAAAACGGCCTTGCGGTTTGCAGTATCAAACTATTTGTCAAGAGCAGTTTCTTACAAAAAAAAATTACCTACTTTTTCTTAATGAATATCAGATCGAATGGAAATTTGAAACAACGCTTTTGAATATTGACTTCAACGTCTGTTCCTAATTTTATTGTAATCTGGTTGATATTTTTCGAACAAAACTACTTTTTTCAAGAAACAAAATTTTCAACGGTTTTTCCACGAATAAATCCTCACAAAATTTTGAACGAAGTTGTGAGTTGGTATTTTCACTAACTTCAGAAGTTTCGAACTAATCGCATCTCTAGAGGCAGTGAAAGTGAACTAACCTCAAAATTTCAAATTGGCATAACACCGGAACATTTTGGCCAAGTTCGCCCATTAACGAACTCAACCGAGACTTTTGGACTCCAAACCTAATCTGAAAATTTCAAACCGCTACGTCCTTTCCTTCGAAGATAGGAGCACATAATTAAATTTGACCATGGATTCAGAAGAATCCTCTCTGTAGAAACAGAGAGTCCAACATTGTAGTTCAAATAGAATTCGGCCCAAAATTGGAGCATTACAGACATAGTGACGAAATGATACCTAGTTTCCCGTAACAAGCGCGTAAAAATAATATGTTCTTAGAATAAATATTTTTTTATTAATCATACCTATTTAAATTCAATATTCAATGTTCAGACAGGACAATGTCTCCGTCTGATCAGCTGCTATTCTAAATGGAGCAGATTTTGATGATTTTTCATAAGTTCGGGCCAATGTAGCTTCGACATGGTGCCATTTCAGAATAAAATATGAAGTTCCAAATATTTGATACATTTTGGTTGAACAGTCAAGAGTATTCATGAAATTATTCTTTGTTTTATAATATTTCTTATATATAAATTTGAAGCTGATTCTACATATGATATTGAAATACTCAGGGAAAGCACTGACGTGAAGTATAATTATGCAAATGGTCATTTTACAACTAATTACTAAATTTCAATTCTTCAGGATCAGTACTATTTTGGTTTTTGAGTAAATAGCAACGAAATTGCAAATGGGTTTAACTTGAAACCCATTTGGCAGATTATGCTCATTTACTTACTAAGCTGTCACATTCAAGCAACCTTCCTTGAAAAGTTCTGGCCTCTGGTGCTTTCCGTTAGTAAGTTACCGTGCCAACAGCCAACCGAATAGTTAAATTCAACATTCGATACTTCATCGGTGAGTCTTATCTAGTAATTCAGGACAAAATTCAAAAATTATAGATATTTGAGCGAAAGATAGCACGCCGTTCCCAAGAACGTGGGTACGAAAAGTAAAAATATTAAGAATTACTCGAACGGCTCTATTCGCTTCGATAAATTCACACATTTATCACTGTATAAACATAACCAATTACAAATTGATTAAGAGGATTTGTTTGTTATTAGCGCAGACATAAAATAAACCCATTTCACACTTCTGGTGGTCTGGGAAGATTTTTTGAAGAGAACACATGAAAAATTTTATGGGGAACCTTCATACAGCAGTGGGCACATATGGTTTATAGAGAAAGTGAAGAAGGTAATTCCAGAACCAATGAGCAGATTTCGTCTATCTACAATCTCTATCAGTCAACTTATACCTTGAATTTTCCGAATATTTCAACACCGTGAGTTCTTCATTATAGAAGTTATTAGGTATTTTCGCGGATACGATAAAGAACCGATTCCGAATTTCTTTCAGCACGAACGTTCACGGAACCGAAGTAGAATTCTTAGAATAATCGTGATTACGGCATAAGACACTACTTCCAACTATCCTATACTTTTAGGTATTTCAAAAATTTGCAGTAATTTTTCGAAATATTTTTCGCTTGATCAGCAAAAGCATGATTACTTTTACGATCGAGATTCAATACATAAATTCTAGGCGACTCAGTTTCGCTCTGGAAAAGCTATCATGGAAAGTCTTTTCCTGAGTAAATTAAAACTATAACTAAATTGAAATACAATACACTGTCTGAACACAAATTAGTTAGAACAGTTTCCAAGGATGGACAAGCTCCACAAAGCTGTTATCAATATCATTTATATTTTCATGTAAAATTGCGTTTTCACAGAAAATACGAAATTCCATCCAAATCGTTCCAGCCGATTTCAAGATGAGCAAAATATTACCTATACATTTATTAACATATTGTAGACATATATTTTCCCTCAGACAAATAATTATTGCATATATAAGTACGGGAATTGCTTGTTTGAATGGTTAGATAAGCCAATATTCACTTTCATGTACAAAGAAAGAGTGGAAAGACTCACCAATCGAAAGAACTGAGGTTTTCTTCTTTTACATCAGTACATTGGTCCATATCCATCGTTCAATTGAGATATCCTTCAAACACGGTTCTTCAAAGATTAAACTTCAATAATAAGTTGATGATACACACCTACAAAAATATCCTTTAAAAAAATGCATTATGAACCTGTTGAGAGTACCAAAGCCTTCAAGTAAATTAACACTACAAAATTTATTTGGGGCTACTGGTTTATATTGAATCTAAAATAAATGCTCAATATAGAGAATTCTTTGCAAGATAGAGCAACTTCTGAATACCGTAAACAGTTTTCAGATATCATCAGACTAAATCCAATGCACAGACTACATACTCTCTAGACGGTTCACGCAGGTGACACGACCTGACACTCAATTTTTAGTTCGGCCACCATCCTGGTGAGGTCTCTGTTGTCTACAAATTTGGTATTATTTGTATTCTATGTTTAGAAGTATACATTTCTGTGACCAAAGCACATGAGGTTGTCCATTAAACTAAACTTTTTCTGTTTGTTTGTGTTGGTCTGTTTCTGAAAAATTGTTAATTTTCCCGATGGTTCGTTCGAGATGTTGTGTTCCTCAATGTAAAAGCACGTCTGAAATAAGGGTAAATGTCTAAGAAATCGCATAACGCTCTAAATTTCATGAAAAAATCAGTATTTACTAATTTTGGTAAGAAAATCACAAATCCGAAGTCAAAAAAGGTCGCTCGCTTCTAGTTTTTCCAAAAAAAATTCACAAACTTTTTCGAGGTCACTGAACTTTTCTCGCTGAATTCCGCTATTACACTCTATCAGGAATCATTCCCTTGATAGATATTGATTATGAAAGCATCAATATAAAGATTTCAAGCAATTTTCGTCACAGAAATTGCCAAGAATTGTTAAAATAAATTGATATTCTCATCGTTTACAATTTCCCTTTTTGACGTAAGAGTAATACGCGGGTACGCGTACAGCACTATATCCTGCAGGGTTGCCAGTGCCAGCCAATTTCCTGAAGCTATTATGCCGGGGAAATTTTGAAGGATATATAAAGAACAAATTTGACCGAGCGGTAAACGAATCTCTATTCTGAGCATTTTCATTGTGATGAAATCACTTAGTTTTCTCATTTTGTTGAGGGAAACAATGGTCACTACATCAACAAAATGAGAAAACTAAGTCATTTCATCACAATGAAAATGCTCAGAATAGAGATCTCACACACAAATTGGACCCTGAATAAATTAAAAACAGACCTTGAAAAAGAAAAAGAGAAGGTGAAAGAGGTATTACCAACTAACATAATGGATACATTTCAGAGAATACAAAAGAAAAACTATGACAAAGAATTTCAGGAAACTAAAGCTAGAAATATAAGGAAAATAAACAAGTTGGAGAATGGACAGTTAGGGCCAATTGCACCGTATTACAAAACCATAGATTAGGTCGATAAGCAAGGTTTTGGTACAAAATTATCTTGCACCGTCACGTAATCCTCGTTAAATGGCCTTAACAGACTGTTATATTTAAGCCTACGAATTTGGGGGTTTAAAAGAAGGATTTATGGTAAGCTTTGAAATATAACCCTACTTTCAAGCGATTTCTTAGAAATTTGACAGTTTTCAGGACGCAACATCCAGTTTGTTTTCATGTTATCTTGTCTACGCTACAATATTACAATATTTTAACAGAAGCGATAGGAAAGTGTTAGTTATTCACACATTTTTGATTAAAGTGAGGAGGAAATGGCTGTAAACGTTGAAGAAGAAACGTTTTTAGAAGACGATATAGATGTAATGGAAATTATAGATTTTGGCTTTCCTAGACGTAATAATGAAAGATCAAATTATTTGGAAACTATGGATGATCTAACTTTTTTCAAAAGGTTCAGACTATTGAAGGGAACAGTCATTCGACTCGTGCAAGTGATGGAAGATCGACTAGAATACCCCAACGACTTGTAAGTAGTTACTGTTTAATGATTTCTTTTTGTGTGTGATGATTATGCAATATATTTTTTTCACAGAAACAATAGTGTTTCACCAACAAACCAGCTACTCACTGCACTGAGATTTTATGCAAGTTCTGGCCATTTGGCTGCTATAGCAGATTTTATGGGGATGCATGTATCTACAACATGTAGAGTTGTGAAACGTGTTTCTTTAATTTTGGCAAACCTGTATAGTAACTTTGTGAAAATGCCAACACCTGAAGAAAGACACGAAGTTCAAGCGAGATTTTATGACAGAGCTGCATTTCCTCGAGTGATTGGTGCTGTTGATTGCACACATATCAAAATTTAATCACCTGGTAAGTCACTTCTATTTCCTCCTGTCCACCAATATTGGGTTCAGTGATATTCAGCTTGTGTAACATAAAAAGCTGATTTGATAAAATAGTGTACAAATATGAAATATTCAAGATTAAAATTATTAATTTATAGGAAGTGATGATGCTGAGGTGTATAGGAACAGAAAAGGATATTTTTCTATCAATACTCAGATAATATGTGATAGCTCTCTGAGGTTTTTGGATGTTGTTGGTAGATGGCCAGGTTCTGTCCACGATAACACAATTTTCAATAATTCCAGAATTCGCCGCAAATTTGAACAAGGATATTTCCCAAATTGTGTACTACTAGGTATAATAATACTCCTAACATATAATTCATATTGTAACAAGCATTAAAATACAGACATAATTTGCTATATACAAAAAATCATTCTGTAGAGGCATACATTCATTTCAGGTGACAGTGGGTATCAAGTGAGAAATTATTTTTTGACACCATTGGGCAATCCTAGGACCAGAGCACAATCACTGTACAATGAGTCACTCATTCGGACAAGAAATACCGTAGAAAGAGCAATAGGAGTATGGAAAAGAAGATTTCCCGTATTAGCCTATGGAATGAGACTAAAAATGGAGACAGTTCTAGCTATAATTCATGCAACTGCAGTGTTACACAACGTAGCAAAAGATATGCATGAACCAAATCCTCCACACCCATTCGACATTGATGAAGAAGAACTGAATAGTCTTATCAATTTGGGTGAAGTTCAAGACTTCCCTGTACAAGATGCTCAAAACGATCGCTATCAGCAACATCTTATCAATGAATACTTTGCAAATTTGAATTGATTTCATTTAAATAAATTTATGTGTTTGTTGAAAATAGATGTAAATTTTTCTTTGATTTAGTCTTAGTTTTATTGAATTGAAAGCAGTTGTATTACACGAGGTATGTGTTGAAGTATTATTGAATAAACAAATTTTTTTATAATGAACCTTTATTTAGAATTTAATATTAATATTATTAACTGATCATACAAATCAAACAAATAAACAAAACAGTTTCTAAGAAATACATGTAGAATATCCATTTGGAGCACCTAAATGAGAAACATCTGTACCTGCTGTTTGAAATACATAACACCACTTTATAGGTTTGACCTCTGAAAACTCTTTATCCTTTCTTTTTCGACCTCTAGTTGAGCATCCAGTAATTTCATTTTTCTTTGGTGCTCCTCAGTCAGCTGTTGGGTTCTTAAATCCAATTCTTTTATGGTTGCTGCAGCTATTTCTAAACGATAATCTAGTAGCTTATCGTATTTTGAGGCCAAATCCGATGTTGTGAGTGCTTTCACAATAGTTGCCGGTCGTCTTCGACTAGTACTCCTTGTTGGTTCAGTTGTTGCAGGACCTGATATAAAATAGAACAAAATATCTATTAGCTTATATATACATTAAGGAGAGATGCATGTAAGAAGGCAGTACCATAATTGAGCTCCAGAAAGTATTTTCTGTTGCTACCAATAACAAACCCCTTGTTACTAATGCCACGAAGTACCTTATTCCACATCCCTCTGCATTAGTGATAATACAAAAACCGAGTACGGAGGAGTACTTGCCAGTTCATGCAGTTGAACGGAATAGCACTTCTCCAGTTAACTAGAGATAAAATTAAAAACTATTAATACATGACATTCATATAATTTAAAAGAGTTTCTTACCCTGTATGTTTCCTTGCGATGAAGGAAATAAAACTTTTTTTATGCTCCTCTTCAAAGGCGAACTAACCTTACCTCCCAAATCCGAAGGAGTATATGATGCCCATGTATTTTTTGGTACCACCTACAATCGAAATGATTAATAAAAAAAATTCAAATATTGATGTGTCAGTTCAATTTTCATTTATAAGTGAATAAAGCATTGTAGTTTGAGCTAAATTGAGGGCTTCAAATAGACATAAATATAGGGAGTTTCTCAAAACATACTGTCATTACTTACATTTTCCTGCAATGTTTCTGTACCTCCATATGATGGTGCAACAGTTTCTGGCATTTCTTCGAGCTCTGCTTCCAAATCCTTTAAAATAAAACAATAAGCTTGGTTCAAATTTAGACCTTAATTTCAATGCTATACTGGCATAATGTAACAGCCTACCCATACATGCAACATTACTAAATTTCTATATTTACTTACATATAAAGACGAGCCTGGCATGTTTGGTAGATGATACACTACCTCCACTTCATTTGTTATGATACGAGCAGGGTCAGTGGTGACTTCAGCATCACTATCAATGTCTCCTCCAAAGGGGGGATTCAACCCACTCACAGTTTTTTCATTTACGATCGACAACAACAAATCTTCACTAGGTAGCAGTTCTTTTCCTGGAAGTGGAGGTCCACCACCAGTACCTCTAGCATGCATTTTTATGTCAGCACATTTCCTTCGCAACTCTTTTTTCTTATTTTCATAAAATCGTTTAAGCACCTCCGTTGTTCTGTTGACATTAGCTGGAGATATTGAGTTGAACTCTCTCTGCACTTTCTCCCACGTATTTGCTTTATCGTGGTTTGTGTGTGCATCAGTTTTTTTATTTTCTAATACATTTTTGTATTTTGCCACGAGTTTAAACAGACAAGCTTTTTCCTCTGCCGTGAAATTGCTCGAGCGTACTCTAGGCATTTTCAATCTGTCTGCCATTTCAAACCTTTTTCAAAACTACTTTGAAATAACACACTAACACTGAACAGTAGGCCGCAAGTAATGAAAAATGTAACTGATACACTCGAATTCTCAGCGAAAAGGTTAAAATAAATAACGTGAAGATAGTCCCTATTACCAATGCACAGAAAAGTAACCAGATCTATGGATTTATTTTAATCTAGTTACGTTTGGCCTCGGTGCAAGCCAAATAATTAAATCAAAGTTTAAAAAGTAAACCATAGATTTACTAACAGACGCTTAAGACCGAAACGGTGCAATTGGCCCTAATATACATATCACAATTTGAGGTAATGATCAAATATCGACTGGAGATCGATATATGAATAGGGTGAAGGAAAACTTCAGAGATAAGAACAAATCCAGAAACAAATTGTCTTATCATTTCTCATAATTACAGCATTCTTTAAACAAAGCTTACTGGAAATATTGATTTCGGTTGTGGTGCCCTCCTGTTGAGGAACGCAGAAAAGCAAGGATGAATTTAATTTATGGAAGTTTTCTAAGAAAGGAATTTGTTTCTAAATTTAATCATTGTATGAAGTTCTCTTTATACGATGATAATATGCTTTTCGGTGCTTGTTCTGGATACAGTACAATCAATAATCATTGTATAGAGACAACTACAGTGACTTCTACTTGTATAGAGTCACTGCAGAGACAACATAGTAGGACAATCTTATGGAGAAACGATTCCAGATGTTTTTAAGCGTCATCTTGCGAAAATTAGTGACAACTCTCAAATGAGAGCCGTTACAGAGGCGCCCTCGACATAAATTCATATGAAGTTCCTATGAAAATGCAGTGGAGGCTTTAGCATTGTTTAAGTCCAAACATTGGATGATATTCGCAACTACTGCTAAGCGATACGCCCTCTGGCGATGGAAATTCGAAAACTTCCAAGCTAGTAGTTTTTTCGAAGTCCTTGTTATTCTAACGTAATTTGCTTACTTTTAGAGTTCATTTTCGAGCTTTTGTGTTGTTCTCCGAGTAAAATTTTGGTATACCGAAAGTGTTTGTAATATTTATTAATCGATTCCTTTCTTTCTGATTGAAATTCTCGATTGTATTAATTCGAAATGGCATCTTCCTGGAATGACTATTGTCGTGTGCCTCAACTCAATGTTATTCATGGTCAGAGAAGAAATGATCATCTACTGCCTCAAGTTTTCCAAAGCCAAATGAAAGTGAAGTTAGTTTGGAAACAGCATTTGGCAGGGAACTCAATGACAGAAGAAAGGCCTGGATTTTGAAATTGAAGATTGGAAACCATGTCACGAAATACATGAAAGTATATGTTCACTGCATTTCTCTAGAGATGTTTATTTTCATTAAGGTAAATTACAAAGTATTCTTTTCGACACAACTTCATGTCCAGGTGTAAATGAAAATGAGAGAATTTTGATGAAAAATGCTGTTTCTGCAGCGAAACTACCGAGCACTTCTGCAGCTACCCACTTCTCATACTACACAAAATCATATTCAAAGAGAGAGATCTGATCTATCAAAGTCAAAATAATTTCATTGCTAGTTAGGCAATGCCGACACTTACTTTTATGCAGAATTTAATGGGAATCGTACAGGTAGAAAAAAATTTGGAAAAATTTTTTTTCGATAATCTTCTACATTTTGTTGAAATAAATTGTTTTTTGCGTGCATTTTCCAGGGGAACAGCGTGCTGTCCTTTTGTCCATTTTCGAATTTCGAACCGAAAATGGTCTCAAACGACCAAGGTTGGGCCCTTGGGAATACTATGCTGTAACAGAGGCGATCAAAACCGTATGGCAAACTCGTCGCACTCCGCTGAATCAACTCAAGCCGTTCCATTCAATATTTCGTGATCTTCTGATCAAAATATCTTCATGAATTTCTGTATGAACATTCGAACTGTCATTTTTCGATAAAGTACTGGATTTCAATTCGATCAAATTTGTATTATTGGAAATATTGGGAAAATAAAATTTCGAATAGATATATCTGCGGAATCATTGGGTGGATTTTACCCACTCACGAATTTGGCCTTCGTAAGTAAGGTCCAAACCTACTCTACAAATATCGAATTTCTAAGTTGTTTCTCTCGGAAGTTATTGCGAAATTTCGTTAATTTTCTTCTTCGAACATTTTTTTTCGGAAAACCGAAAGTGTGCTGAAAAAATTAGAAACGACTGAATAATGACTCATTATTGTAGAATCTGAAACGGATGAAGAAGCTTTGGTAACGCAATGTACAGGGTGCTTTTTTGATATGCACCACCAATTTCAACTTATCACAAAAACTATTGAATGTCCTCATTCAAATTGATTTACACTGATAAGTTTTATCGAAATTGAATGAGCCATACCAAAGTTATCGAAAAAAATTTCAAAAAGCACTGCCGTGAAGGCAGCAACTTTTGCGCGCATGTTCAATGTAGATGACCGCTTCAGTAACAAATTTGAACGTGCGCGCGAAAGCTGCTGCCTTCACGGCAGTGCTTTTTGAAATTTTTTTCTGATAAATTACTGGATTTCAATTCGATCATATCTGTATTTTTGGACATATTGTAAAAATAAAATTTTGAATGGGTATATCTACGGAATCATTGGGCGGATTTTACCCATTCACGAATTCGACCTTCGTAATTAAGCCCCAAACCTACTCTACAAATATCGAGTTTCTAAGTCGTTTCTTCCGGAAGTTATAGTGTTTACGGTCAGCCTAACAGCCGACTGCGTAAACACAATAACTTCCGAAAGAAACAACTTAGAATCTCGATATTTGTAGAGAAGGTTTGGACCTTATTTACGAAGGCCGAATTCGTGAATGGGTAAAATCCGCCCAATGATTCCGTAGATATACCCAATCAAAATTTTATTTTTCCAATATTTCCGAAAATACAGATCAGAACGAATTGAAATCCAGTACTTCATCGAAAATAACAGTTCGAAGTTTCATATAGAATTTAATGAGGATGATATGATGAGAAAATCATAGAAATTTTTTTTTTCAAATTGTTCTAATAACACGATTATCACGAAATTTTGCATAAAGTTGTCTTTCAGCATCTTAAAACTAGCTGTGAAGTTTAATCAGGACTTAATCAGTATTTCTCGAGTATTACCGAAAAAATCAACGATATCGAGAAGAAAACCTCGAAATTTGACATATTTTTTCCCGATATCTCCAAAACTTATGATCGTATCGAACTGAAATTTAGTACACTGCTGTGAAAATAGAAGGTCGAAGTGTGAGTATAATTTTTTTTAGATATGATGAATGGTTTCCGAAAAAAAAAATTTTTTTGTAAAAAAATTTCGAAATTTTTTTTTTTTAAATTTACTGACAATATGATCTTGACGAAATTTGCCTCAAAGTTGCGCGTCGTTATATTCCACCAAACTGCCAAGTTTGAATCCAATGCTTGAGTAGTTTCTGAAATAAAAAATAAATAGATTCAAAACTTCAGGTGCCTATAACTCCGAAACTATTCGACCGATTTGGCCCATTAACGAACTTAACCGCGGCATTCTGATGCGCAACCTATCCTGAAAGTTTCAAGTAGCTAGCTTGCTTCTGTCGACAGTTATTGTGTCTACGGCCGGCCGGACAGAATCAATTTTGACACCGGATCCGTCATCAGTGAGTCCAACCTAGTCGATTGATACCATTTTCGGCTCAATCATCCAAAATTACAGACATTTGGACAAAACGATAGCACGCTGTTCCCCTAGAACATGCGCGCAAAAATAGACTCGAAGTGAAATTTCGAAATTTTCCTTTTTTGAAATTTTTTTTTCGGAAAACTGGAGTTGTGCCAAAAAATTAAATACACCTGAATAATGACTCCGTAATGGTAGAATCTGAAACGGATAGCGAAGTGTTGGAAATGCAATGTACAGGGTGTTTCTTCAACCAGCACAAGCCATTTGGAATTATCACAATAACAACCGCGTATTTTGAAGAAAATTTTAAGAATTATTAAATTTGCACATTCATATTGTGCTACGTTGAAAATTCCTTCAGAATCGTATGAACCACATCAAAGTTATTAATAAAATTAAAATCGGTCGAATCAAATAAATCACCTGGTATAGTCTCAATAGGGACCTCCAACCATAAACCAAACATTGTTTTGAAACTGTCTTCACTAGTGTGAACTCATCCTAAAATTTGACGGTCTCCTCCGGAATCACCCTGTATATACCCATTCAAAATGTTATTTTCCCAATATTTAAAAATATACAGATTACATCGAATTGAATTACAGATCTTGAATGAAAAGGGACAGCTTCACGGTTCATGCAAATTTCGAGAAGATAATATGGGGAGATAACAGAATATAGATCAAACGAAAAAAAATTCTTTATTTTTATTTTTTCTGACACGATCCGATGTGCGTCTTCATGCTTCAACGAACGGCCAAGTTTTAATTCAATCGCTCCCCAAGTGGTTGCTGGAATATCAGGGAAATACCCCCAAACCGTTCGGTCTATTTGGCTCATATGCCCCCCAAATGCAGCATTTTTAAATGCAACCTACACTGAAAGGTTAAGCATTTCTAGAATATTGTTATTCAATGCTATGGACTATGAAGATATGAAGGTTTCGGAGAAGCGAGAACACAAAGCAGGGATTCTATGGAGATGCCACATTTTTGATGAACTTGAGAACTGGCATTTATGATTTGAGTAATATTGAGCATGGTCCAGAGATATAGAGGAGTCTCTATATCTCTGGTATGGTCCGTATAAATCCTTGGTTAACCAGAGCGGCTGAATGTGACAGATAATGAGTCGATTACCTGTCACATTCACTAACCAACAGTAACCAAGACTATATAGACCATAGGCATATGTGAAACTTCTAGAGCTAGAATGGGGCCTTTAGTCCCGTCTGGGCATAGGCTTTCGTCAGCTAATACAGAATATTTGATTAAACATTTTTCAAGAAGATTTATGTGCTTATTTCTCCGAAAACTAGAAGTTTCATTGAAAGCTAGTTGCTTTGTATTTCGACATTTTTTGTGTTTCCACAGCCCCTCGAAGAAATCTTTTATTTTGGTTTATTATTTGATAAAATCAAATAATAAACCTTAGTGATCGACCAACAAAAAAAAATTTTTAACCTCCCCTGAAAATTTCACAGTTTACGTTTTGGAGTATGTAGATTTGAATGAACGAATAAAAAAAACACTGCAAATTTTACACAAAGGTTTATTATTTTCTTAGTTAAATAACCCAATATACCGTTGATATCTTAAACAACTTAGAACCGAATGCTATGATTGATTTTCGACATTATTGGAAATTTTTAGCGTTTTTCTTTATAACTCAGGAACCACTTGTCGGAAATCATCCGGGTGAAATTTTAAAGGTTTAGTTATGCAACAGTAATCAACTTTCAGAGATTCATGAAAATTGGGTGATAAGTTTTCGAGAAATATTTTTTTTCCCCCCAACGCCCTATTAGAGCCCTTAGGGTACACCGATCCTGCTGAAAAGCTTGGAGGATCAACCCCGAGTGACACACGATTTTTCCACCAAGTTTCAAGGATTTCCGTTCAGTACTTCCAGAGAAAAACCCCGGACAACGGACGGACGGATTTTTTTTTTATTCGTTCATTCAAATCTACATACTCCAAAACGTGAACTGTGAAATTTTCAGGGGGGGTTAAAAATTTTTTTTTGGTTGGTCGATCACTAAGATTTATTATTTGATTTTATCAAAAAAATCGTTTTTATTTGAATTTTAATAGTTCTGTTTCAAATATTGGGAGTGAAAAAAAAAATAAAAAATGATTTAAACGATACATATTCACATTCATCACTAAAGTGATGTGAGCTTCAAGTATCACACTGTTCATTATAGCACATTCAAAAAAATTACATTTCTGTTATTCAACGTTAGAGTGAATACATTCTATATGTATTTTCAGAGTTTCCTTTCTAGATGATGAATACTGACATAAATGACACTGATATTTTCTGATATTCAAGTGAACAGATTTGACGTGCTTTTTCAAACTTTCGCTATAATTTGTAGCAAATTCACATTTATCACACTGATATTTTTTTAAATTCAAGTGAACAGCTTCTATATGTTTTATCAAATTCTCCTTTTTAGCTGTATCAAAGTCACATAAATGACAGTGATGATTTTTAATTTTTAAGTGAATATGTTTTATATGGTTTCTTAGTGCCCCACTTCCAGCTGTGGCAAATTCACATTTATCACACCGATAGCTTTTGATTTTCAAGTGAACAGAATTTATATGTTGTTTTAGTACAGTACTTGAAGTTGCAGCATATTTACATTTATCACACTGATGTTTTTTAATTTTCAAGTGAACAGCTTCTATATGTCCTTTCAGCATTTCCCTTCGAGCTGAAGCATACTGACATAAATGACACTGATGACTTTTGATATTTAAATGAACAGCTTCTATGTGTCTCTTCAAAGTCGCCTTACAACTTGCATTATATTCACATCTATCACACTGATGAGTCTCGATAATCGAGTGTACAAATTTTAGGTGCCCTTTCAAATTCTTCTTACATTTTGTAGCATATTCACATTCATCACACTGATATTTTTTCATACTCAAGTGAACAGCTCCTATGTGTCTCTTCAAACTTCCCTTTGTAGTTGCAGTATATTCACATACATCACACCGATACGTCTCTTTATTGTGTGATTTCATGTGCCTTTCAAGCCATCGTTTAGAAGCTCCAATAAATGCACATAAATGACATGGATGTTTCTTCTCTTCAGAATGCACATCATTCATATGCTGCTTTAATTCATCTTCAGACTTCGATCGATATTCGCATAATTGACACTTAAATCTGCTCTCATCAACTGAATTATTTCCCTGTATATTACATTGACATATTTCTTGCTGGATAATTCTTTTCTTTAGATCAAACTCGTTTTTAATAAAAAATGTTTCTCTGTCATGAACTCCATTTTCATCAATAAACTGCTCTTCTATCTCCATATTTTCATATTTCATATTTGAACAGATTCTCTCCACACCTGAATCATATTCCCCATCCCCAATGTTCCTGTCTACTTCCTCAGGCATTACCTTTTGGATCTCATCTTGTGAATTCAGAAAACTGCAAAAGAAATGAAATCATCAGAATAAGATTTGTAGTTTTTCATGTTTTAAAATCGGGGTTGAGAAATTGTTGTCAACAAATAGAGACGTGCTTATCGTTATTACCACAGATTACAGAATATTGTCGCTAACTCTAGTTTTCACTGCCACATTCGAGATTCGAAGTGAAAAGCCACTAACTCTGGGTATAAAAATCCAGATTGATCGAGCTAGTTGCTAAACAACTCATGAAAATGAATGCAAACTGGGAATATTCTCGACAAAAATTATTACAAAGTAAAGAGGAATCGTGAATAAATCGCAGAGGTTATCCTTATCTTGCAATACCCCGTTCAAGATAAGAGCCTCCAATGATATAAAGGTGTCCGCACACTGAGAAGCCTCATGTAAGCTGAACAAAATGCTGGCTTTTCAACCAACATGATAATCCTTCAGGACCAACATAGGTTATAGGTCTCCCACCAAAGGAAGCGTAACCATATCAACCACATTGTAGACAGCATTATCCTTGATGAAAGAAGAACAACATTTCAAAGCACTTCAAATATTCTCTACAAATCAAGACAAAAAATGGAAACTAACAGCATTATGTACACTTACAAGCCCAATCACGCTACCTATAGTGTTAGGAATATAACCCATCCACATCTACGAGTAAATTATGTCATTATAGGTCCGAGCAGTTTTGACAGTTGGGAGAAACTGGAGGACCAACAATAACCTAAAATGTATTGTTTACTATGGGAAAGAGCGATTTTTCTCGTGATTTCGTATTCATTTGGAAATTTTGGATTGATATATCAACAAGGTTTCCCGTTCATAAGTCGACGATTTAGGAACAATCATAAAATGACCATCGAATTAATATGTTCTCAATATTGAATACCCCAAAATTTACCACCACAAGGCGATCCTGGCAGAATAACTATTCGCAACTACTGCTAATCGATACGCCCTCTGGCGATAGAAATTCGAACACTTCCAAGCTAGTAGTTTTTCGACGTGCCCGTTATTTTAACGTATTTTGCTTACTTTTGTAGTTCATTTTCGAGCTTTTGTGTTGTTCTCCGAGTTGAAATTTTGGTATCCCGAAAGTGTTTTTAATATTCATCAATCGATCCCTTTCTTTCCGATTAAAATTTTCGATTGTATTAATTCGAAATGGCATCCTTCCGAAATGACTACTGTTGTGTGCCTCAACTCAATGTTTTTCATGGTCATTGAAGAAAGGATCAGCTTTTCCGCTAAAAAAGATAATGGTGCGCAGGAAACCAAAATCAATAATACCAGACATGGAAATAAAGGATATGAAGAACAAATTAGACATACTGTTAGTCATGAGCACATATGAAAAATCGTTCAAAGACAAATACCGTGAAACCAAAATCCAGTATGACAAATTACTGAAGCAACAAAAGATGAAAAAATATGAAAAGCTAATTGAAAATTCTGACAATAAATGCAAAACTGTGTGGACATTGGTGAACTCCTTCAAAAATGTGAAGCAGAGAAAAATTGAAGTAGATGGAGATACACAAAGTATTGCAAATGAAATGAATAATCACTTCATAAAGGCAGGTATAATTTCAACAGAAAGCATCAGGAACACTAATAATGATGAAAAAATTGAAAAATTAGATAAATCCATCCGTTTGAAGGAAATTTCCCCATCAGAAATCAAAGAGGTTATAAAATCTTTAAAAAATAAACAGTGGATATGACGAAATATCAAATCACATAATCAAGCAAACAGCAGAAGAAATAATTGAACCTTTGAGCCATATCATTAATAACTCTCTCAAATATGGTATTTTCCCTGATAAATTAAAGATTGCAATTGTGAAACCAATACATAAAAAGGGCGATATAAATGACTTTAATAACTATAGGCCTATAAGTATCCTGCCAGGTTTCTCCAAGATATTTGAGATGATATACTGTAGTCAAGATGGAGTTCTTATTGAGAAATGAAATACTCAGTGATAATCAGCATGGTTATACAAAAGGAAAATCTACAAAGACAGCAGTGTACAAGTTCATTAATAAAATAGTTGAAGCATTTGAAAGTAGAGACCTAGCTATGGGAATATTTCTTGACCTAACCAAGGCATATGACTGCTTGGACAGTGGAAAACTATTGGAGAAACTGGAAAGATATGGAGTTAGGGGACCTGCCTTGCAGTGGGTGAGGTCATATTTCACAATGAGAAAACAGATGGTGGAAATGGAAATGGAGGAAGAAGTTATAAGATCAAATATGGAGGAACTGCTTTTGGGTATTCCACAAGGAAGCATTGCTGGACCAATATTTTTCATAATATATATCAATGACTACACAGTAAGCGATGACAGTGAAAATAATAAAATAATAACAATTAACTATGCAGACGACACCAACCTACCTATTATAGAGCATTTATATCCAGATTTGAGGAACATATGTGAAAGTAAAATGGAAGAAACAGATGAATGGTTCAAAAGTAACAACCTCCTTTTGAATAAAGAAAAAACTAAAATCGTACTATTCACTCCAAGTAGTACAGGTATCGAAGAACTTAATTCCATAACACTTAATCAAAATAAGTACCAACTTGTGGAGCATACAAAGTTTTTAGGATTTCACATAGATAGTCATCTTGACTGGAAGGAACATATTACAAATCTTTGTACAAAAATGCAGACAGCAATTTATGGGTTTAGAATAACATCGAAATACATTTGTCAACGCAACTTGAAGATGGTGTATCACGCAACAATAGAGGCCAAACTGAGATTTAGCATAATCTTCTATGGATCCGGAAACATAGAGCCTCTATTTGTACTACAGAAAAAAGCAATTAGAATACTGAATAACATGAGGTATGATCAATCATGTAGAGGTACATTCAAGAAATTGGGATTACTAACTATATATGCTGTATACATTCAAGAATGTGTTATTTTCATCAAGAAGAATCCAAATTTATTTCATAAATATGAAAACCAAAAAAGGTATTATGGCACAAGGAATAACAATTATATATACCCTAGGCATAATTTAACAAAAAGCCAGAAGCAAGCTGAGTACAGATGCTTAAAAATGTACAACTCTTTGCCAAAAGATATATCTATGATGTCTGATATAAAAAAATTTAAAAGGAAACTGTATAAATATTTAGTTGAGTTAGAGCCTTATGGAAATGAAGATTATTTAGTATGATAGGATATAGTTCATATTTTTCCTTTTAGACACTATTCCATTTCATTTTCATGTACTGAGCAATTTGTGATGAATATGATCTGAAATAAAGCACTATTATTATTATTATTCTTATTAAGTTTTCATATTTTTCCAAAGCCAAATGAAAGTCAAGTTTATTTGGAAACAGCATTTGGCAGGGAACTCAATGATAGAAGAAAGGCTTAGATTTAGAAATTGAAGATTGGAAAACAGGTCACGAAATATTTACATGAAAGTATGTTCACTGCATTAAGTTGTAATAATATGTATGTATTGACATGTCCTATATATCTCTATTGTATCTGAAAGGACGAATAAAGTATTATTATTATTATTATTTTCATAAAGGTAAATTACAATGTATTTAATTTCGAAACAACTTCATTTCCAGATGTGTTTAGGTGTAAATGAAAATAAGAGAATTTTGATGAAAAATGCTGCAGAGAAACTACCGAGCACTTCTGCAGCTACCTAATTCACATACTACACATAATCATATTCTAAAAGAGTGATCTGGTTGAAAACCCGACAAAAACTAGATATACTGTTAGAGTTGATAATAGCTGAAGTTACTCATATAAATACATCAATATTTTTAATTTCTATATAGGTATATAGGTTGAACCAGCTGTGACATTTTTCATTTTGTATGTGTATCTTGAGCTGCTGTAATATGAAAATGAAATCAATTATATGTCTATCTGTTTCCTTTTCTTTCGAAATACGATGCAAATGAACTGAAGCAGAAAAGCTGTCTTTTACATTTATTGATTCACTCGTTCGTAAACAAAGAGAACAAGTCATATCATTTGGACTGATTTAGATTTACCACATAATATTGCCTGCATGCATCACTTCTTCGCATTAATAAGAGTCCTTGAATTACTTGTTGAGGTGGCTTTTTTCCAGAAATACAAGTTTACTTTGATATTGGTTCATTTTGATCCAACAAGCAACAGACACTAAAATAACACCGAAATTATCCTCCAGGGACGATTTAAAGCACGATTTTATAGCTTAGAGTATTAGCTTTAGTTACTTACGAAGCACAATTGTGAGCAAAAGAGAAATATGCAATTCATTTAAATGAGGATGCTGACTTCGCATTTTGAGGGTTTAATAACGAAATACTACAGTTAAAATTTATTAAGAGCTACCTGAGAAACAGAACTCAAAAAGTAAAAATAAAAGTCGACGATCAAGAGTACACATCGGAGGAGGAACAAATAATAATGGGAGTTATACAGGGCAGCATACTTGGTCCATTGTTGTTTATTGTTTATATCAACATCACCAGAGGAAATGGAGGCAAATACCCAGGAGGTAGACTTAATCACAAATATATACGCTGATGATGCAGGTACTGTCACTAAGGCAAAAAACATCCAAACTTTAACACACAATTGTGAAACCATTATGAAAGAAGTAGAAAAATGGTGCAACGACAATAAACTTAAACTCAACACAGGCAAAACAGAGTTTATCATATTTAACAGCGATAGAAGCAGAAATGCCTTACCAAACGATATAACCCTAAATAACATTGTTATAGAAAAATCAGAACAAGTGAGATTTTTAGGTATTTGGCTTGACTCTTATATGAAGTGGAACCCACAAATAGAAAATATGAACAGTAACTAAACACCATTATCTATACCTTCAATGTAATGAAGCATCACATTCAAGAAGATACATTAAAGATCCTATACATTGCAAATTTCCAGTCCATCTTGACATATGGCATAAGTTCACTGGGGAAATGGTTTATCTCAAAGCAAAATATTCAAAACTCAAAAGCGAGCTATACGAGTAATATATCGGATGAAATATAGAGAGACCTGTAGAGGAGTTTTCAAGAGAAACAATCTACTGACACTGACAGGAATATATTTGTTGAAGTGTGTCTTCTTTCTGAGAATGCACAGCGAATTATTTGAACAGTTTCTCAACCAAAACAACACCAGAAAAATAGACCCCTATATCCACCCGAAGCAAAAACCAACCCTAGCACAGAATAACACAAGATACATGTGCATTAAGATTTTCAATGCCTTGCCGAGAAAATTTCACTACATAAAAGATGTAAAAATCTTGAAAACAAAAATATTCCAATTTTTGGTGAATATGGAACCATACTGTCTGCAGGAATTCTACCAAGGATGCAAAGATAATTCCAAGTAAAAATTATAAAATTTGACTTGTTTCTCAATATTGTATTACAATAATTGTAGAAATTAAATAAATTTCTATTCTATTCTATTCTACTATTGGTAGCAACAAAAATTTTAAATTTCAAAAAATGTGGGTGTTAACCTCGTATTTAAGGGGTGTTATTTTTCCATCATTGGTTCGGTAACAATCGAGATTTTTGTGTTACGAATAATCTCCAACGAAGTACTATCGGAAGTAAAAGATAAATATGGAAATTCTAAAAATGTGGGTGCTCAGTGCCAACTTCGCATTTTTGGGATGTTATTTTTCCATTAAAGGAAAGGTTACAAACGAAATTGTGTGTGTTACAAATAGTTACTAACAAAGTGCTTTCCGAAGCAAAAATGAAATATAGAATTCTTGAAAACGTTGTAGCGCAACTCTTGTCTCAATCAAATTTAAAAAAAAAAAAAAATAATTGAAAAATGCCAAATTCTATTAAAATGAAGAGTTCACCTTATTTACCTCGGTCAGCTGTCAGTGAAGACGGCGTGGGTTCACTATGTTCTTAATAAGGGCGCCAACGTATTTGATTGAGTGACTCTCCAAAAAAAAAAAAAAAATTCACATCGGCTAAACACGTACATACCGAAGAGAAAAACAAATTTAAAAAAAGTATGTTGATAAACAAATCAAGGTCGAGATGAGTTAATGATTAAAAAAAAATATACACATATATATTTTAGTTTCCCTATATTCATAAAACCAGATCAGCTATACGAATTCTAAATCTGCCTAGGAATAAAGCTGGAGAATATCATAAAACAATGAAATTTACGTGGGTTACCTCACTTGATCAAGATCAGTTCACAGTTTATATAAAACCAAACATATGGTCTGAATGTATATGATCCAATACCAAAGCATATATTTTAATCACCAGATTTTCATATAAAAAAAAAGAAATATATCGGAATTTAGCCGAGCTAACATAAATTCCACATAAGTTGTATCATTGAACATTACCAGAGTAAAAAAAAATCCACTAATTAATATTGAAGTGAAATAATGAGAAAGGTCTACAGAAAAAAAAGAATGTGAAATGTGATAATCAAAATTTCGAATATAAGCCAAAAAAAATATGCTAAATAGTTATTAAAATTCAAGAAAATCGGCGAAAATAGTTCACAAAAAAATTATTAACTGGATTATGTTTTAGAATTTTGAAATATGAACAAAATTATTATTTTAGATGTCGATAAAATACCATTGAAATCTTGACATTAACAAATGAATCAATGGCGAATGCACATTAAAGGTTCTAAATTTGAATCATAAAGATAATTCACCGGTTAAAGTTCACTTTTGTCCCGTTATTTCCTTGATTTAAATCAGCATCCACAAAACAGAAAATTGGCCTTCTACATACCAAATGAACGATGGCTGAAAATTTTGTCCAAAATAATTCCACCTATGTTCAAAGCTATCTCCAAATTCAGGAAAAAAAAAGGGAAGTAAGCCGAGGAACTGTAGCATTCAATTTTCCCAGATGTTGTGGGCCGTTTTCCTATAAATCTCAGTCATCAGCCAGAATTCAGTATGACTTATACTAGACCTTATTTGGAGATGGAAAACCAATTAGATAAGGAAAAAAAAGGCCCTAGAATAACAGAAATGCCTCACATTAATATTTATGTCCTATTAAAAGAACGAACTCATGATACAAAAATAACACAACTCACTTTGATATTAGGCGGCCTCAAAAGAAACAGGAAAACTCCTGGTTTGTACTCGAATAATCCCCTATTAGGGTAAATATATTGCTTCGTCAATTCACCAAAAACATGCAATACATTTGAAGAAATAAGAACAATATCTTGATCCCAAAATAACTTGGATTTTCACTAAGAAAATATCTCGGATATATCGCATCAAATTCCCCAAGTACAATAAAGAGTCCAGTTCCTCGAAAGAGATTCAAATTATCGGGCCACATATGGTACCAAAAAAAAACGCATAAACAACTCGCGAATTTGAATGCATCGGAATCGGTATAAAGACAACCCAAATAACCTAGCATATACAGCTGTCCCCGAATTGAACGCTACAACGTGAGAGCTACTTCGAATTTTAGTGGTGTCATTTTCCATTATTAGATCACCAACGGAATGCAATTGGAAGCAAAAAATGGAGCATTTCAAGGTATGGGCGTGCTTAATTTCGAAATTTTTTTCGTTACAAATAGTTAACAACGAAGGACTATCGGATGCAAAAAAATGTGGATAGTGAAGTTAAAAAAATGTGGATAATAACTTATGATATGGGAGTATATTTTGGAGTATTAAATATTAAGAACATACTACTCCATTTGCTGATAATTTATTGATATAGTTATTCAATCGTCGACCTGTGAATAGGAAACCTTACGATCAGAATTACTGAACGGATGTTTATACACCGAGAAAAATAACCTTTGGCATGATGAATAATTACTCTTGCAATCTTTCAACTAGAAGAATTTCCTGATCTCTAAATGGCTCTACTTCCAGCCAACTGAGTGCACTTACTAAGGAGTTGTAAGGAAAATAATATAATTCATTTTATTTCGATTTCAATATTTCATGTATACATATATGTTATACTTGAAGTATCGATTAAAACTTATTTTTGGAGAATTTCGCATCATTTTTTAGGTTTTTTCTGGGTTTTAACTCCCAATATCTGAAACAAAACTATTGAAAATTAAAAATTATTTTTTCATGAAAAACGCCCTTGCGGATTGCAGTATCAAACTATTTGTCAAGGGCAGTTTATTACAGAACAGATTGCCTAATGAACAATACGGGAAAAATACAACCTATAAACAAAGCGGACTGTGACGTTTCAGAGTACAAATCTGACTCTTTCATCAGACCAAACAGACAATTTCAAGATTTATTTTCTTTCGATTTTTCGTTTCGTTTTCAGACTTGTTTCAAACTGGCATTTTTGAAAAAACACAGCAACGCAGATTCATTTAGTTTGAAAGTTTTTAATTCTACCTCTTTTTCAAGTCAATTCAGCCAAATAGAGTCTATTTCTATGAAACAAATAAATTGCTCATTTAACAAAATGCAAGAGGACTCTTTAATTTTTCTTTTCAAATTATCTGATTCCAACATCAGTATTTTTGTATGGTCCCAATTTATCATGTGATTCCCAATAAACGCACATACATCGTTCACTATTTGGGATTTTGGTATGTCTCTATTTCTTAGGTGGTTTTAGTGCTCTCGTTTTCTGATATTTAACAGTCTAGACCTTTCTCCTGTATATGCCTTTCCACAAATACAGGGAATACTATAAACGTGTTCATAGGGCTTGAAATAAACGATTTTCATCAAAAAACCGCCAGCAACGGTCGTTTTAGGGATAACGATATTTTTCACTTCAGGGGGTGGTTGGGGAGGGTTGTTTAGGGATTGACAAATTATTATCTTGAATGAAGCTCATTCAACACACACCATAAGATATTTTCCAAAAAGCACCTAATTGTAGCGGCTGTTTTCACTCAGATACGATTATAGACAGTTCCAAAAAACCGTTGCTACATTCACGCCTGTCATAATTTCAACAACAATTTGCAGATCCCAACATATATATTATTATTATGTCTATGATGCATGATTGCTCCCATTAATATTCACAGTTTTAATGTTTTCTTATGGTTTCATCCCGAGACTGTGATGCATAAATTGAGCATAACCATGCTTCCACCTTCCAATGAACAATTGATTCATACGTTATTTATATCTACTTCTATCCCCTGTATCGAGTGAATTGGCTCATATGTACTGAATTAAATTTTCAGTTATTACAAAGAAATGAATCTAACATTTGGACTTATTGATGTTGACTTCCACATAGCAATTTGTATTGATTCAACTGAATGGTAATGAAACCTAATGTTGATACTATTTGGTACACCAAACATTCGAAACCAACGACAGTTCGTAACATACATATAGTTGAATATTTCAGGGTGAATATTCTTCCACAGGAAAATAATCCAATAGATTTTAATTTAAAGATTTGATATTCTCTTACCCATAAGTTGGGGACTTCTTCGGACTGCTGATTCCTTCTTCCTTGTAAGTAGTATTTGTTCCCTTAATATATTGAATTTCAGAGAATTCGATGGCATAAGCATCATCAACAGGTTCGACCTTTACATTATCCAATTCGAATATATTTTCCATATTCACACAGAGAATGGGGTGGATATATTTATCATAATATTATATTCACAGATTACGAAGTAAGTTAGTAATCTACACGTAATTTATCATATTCAAATAATTTATTCAATTATTCGTATTATTACTTTAGGATTTGTTTTGTATATGGGCGTCACAAAGTTCAAATATATGAGCGTAGCAAGAAAGTAGTTTGAAGTTGAGTGACAGACACAAAATACAAAATGACAGATGACAAGTTGTCGACAATCGACATTCTTCTTTGGCTAAATGTCAACACATTTAATATTCATATTAAAATTTGAGGTAATAATAAAATATCGAGTGAAGATCGATATATGAATAGGGTGAGGGAAAACTTCAGAGAAGAATAAATCCAGAAACAAATTGTCTTATCATTTCCCATAATTACAGTATTCTTTAAACAAAGCTTACAGGAAATATTGATTTCGGTGGTGGTGCCCTCTTGTTGAGAAAAGCAGAGATGAATTTAATTTATGGAAGTTTTCTAAGAAAGGAATTTGTTTCTAAATGTAATCATTGTATGAAGTTCTCTTTATACGATGATATTATGCTTTTCGGTGCTTGTTCTGGATACATTACAATCAATAATCACTGTATAGCATAGACCTAAAATAACATGGACGGAGCACTAGAGAGAGAGGAGTGTAACGTACATTAGAGAGAGATGAAGCTAGAAGAGGCTAGGAATCGTCCACAGGTCACTGAACTTTGAAATTTTTAAAATCTGAAGTTCCATGAACAAAAATTGTGGTTAGATAGGTTAGGTCAGAGCATAGACCTATAAAAATAAATATAGAGTTTAATATGTCTATGTCTATGTATATTTGATGTTCTATGGGTAGCACTTCTTATATTTGATGTTCTGTGTGTCTATGGGTCAGAGCCTGGAAAGGTTAGGTTATTCTTTTCGTTCTCGTGCTTGTTTTATCGTGCAGCTTTTCCAAGCAGTTGAATTTCTCGATATTTCAGTGAAATATTAGACTATTTGAAAATGGTAACTACATGTTGTGCTCTTAATTGCCCAGCAAGATATAGGAAAGGCGCAAACAGGAAATTTCGCTAGTAAGTACCGCATGTATAAACAACCAAAATTTTGGATATAGTTTCATACATTTATCAATATTTACGGTTAATCATCCTTGCAGTTTCCCTCGTAATGAACTTTTGAAAAAGTTGTGGATCAGTGCTTTACGCAAAAAAAATTTTACACCTTCCAAGGCAAGTAGGATCTGTAGTGATCACTTCAGAAATGAGGACTATTTTTTGAATGTTCATGGACATTATACACTGAGAAGAAGTGCTATACCGTCCTGCTTTGATTTCTCTCTTCCTGGGCTGAATATTTGTGGAGAAGATGATGTAACTCCTACAAACTCTGGTAAGTTATATTGTGAAAATAATTGAGCTGAACAGGTAACAGTAGCTACTCAACTCACGAGTCTGTATGCAGCGAAGGGCTTTCTCAGTTATTATTTTGCGGAAGTACCACTGCATTACTATGTTCATAGAATTCCAGATTTTGAATTGCTTTTTGTATGAATTTAAAGATATTCCTTCAACGTCTCAAGAAGGACCATCAACATCTCAAGAACCATCAACATCTCGAGGAGTTCCATTAATGTTGGAAGAAGTTCCATCCTGCTCCACTGAAATGCCCGAACCCATAGTAGCTGAGACTATATGTACTGAAGGGGAATTAAACAAAGATACAGCACCAGAAATTACTAGAAAAAGGTATCTATAGGAAAAACTACTTATGAACTATTAGTTTTTCTATCTCCTTTCCATTTTCAGGAAAAGGACTGTTCCAACCTATTTTGGGGATTTTGTAGAATCCGATCTTAAGGATGAAGTGAATCGTCATCTTTACTGGAAAGTCTCCCAAAAAACTGTGAAGACTTTGCGATTGTCAAATGGTGGTCTACGTATAGCGCAGATGCGACAAAAAAAAAATCACCAAACTCGATAGTCTTCTTGAAAATTTAATTCAACAACGGCAAATTTCCTCTGAAACTGCAGCTGTTTTAATGGTAATGAATTAATGGAATTTTCCCCAGTGTTGGATCAATTTAGAGTTGTCTTAAAATGGAACTTTGCTATTTTTTTGGAATTCATCATTAGACCCACTTTCATTGGTATTTAATTGTTTTTGATTGTTAATCCATTAGTATTTTTTCATTGTAATTAAGTTGAATAAATTTGTAATTAGTATTAGTATTAGTAATGGATATTTTATTCTGGGAATCTCCCATTACCTTGAATTTAACTTGTAATTTTTTATGAAATAGGAATCGTATAAGTAAAATCAGTTGGTGTGTATATTTCCAAGTATAGAGTTTCAATATTAGCGCTGCATTTATTTTTTTTCACCTTTCCTCTTTTTGTTTACCAGGAATGTGTTCCAGAAGCTGAAAAGCAAATTCTATCAAGGCAGTTGAGAGGCAGAAAAGGAGAATTTCCCCCAGCGTTGAGAGCTTTTGCTCTAACGCTCAATTTTTATTCGGCTTCTGGCAGGTCTCGCATCTGAATATTCTGCTTGAAATTTCGTTTGTGCTCACATACTTTTGTGTTTATTGCTGTTTGTTTTCTTCACCATTGTTTTCCATATTTGTTGTATGTTCAACGTTTTTACATTTCTATGAGTTCATAGGCTTTTGCCTCTACTCTGTAATTCCTTTTAATAATAATAATAATAATAATATAATTATGTGAGACGAACTTTTGGAAAACATGCATTACCACACCCTAAATCACTGAGCAAATGGTGTAGTTCAATTGACGGTTCACCTGGATACACGGTAGAAGCCATTAAGATAAAGGTTGATATTGAGAAAAGCAATGGAAAATCGTTGATTGCGGGATTGATGATGGACGAGATGTCAATCAGAGAACATGTCGAATGGACGGGTTCAAGACATGTGGGGTACATAAATTTTGGAACTGGCATTAATGATACAGATAGCTTGCCAAGAGCAAAAAATGCTATTGTATTCATGCTTGTAGCATTGAATGCCAGGTGGAAAGTACCAATCGCATATTTTTTGATTGACAGTTTGACTGCAGAAGCAAAAGCAAACCTTGTTAAAGGTTGCTTGTTGCAGATGCGGAGCACTGGAGTTATCATCAAAAGTTTAACTTCTGATGGTATCACTTCCAATTTATCTATGGCCAATCTTCTAGGTGCAAATTTAAGCTGGCCTAATATTAGACCTTATTTTTTGCACCCAGAAACTGAAGAGAAAATTCACATTTTTCTAGATGCCTGCCATATGATGAAATTGTGTAGAAATACTCTGGGTGTTTGGGGATCTTTTTATGACGGACAAGGGGCTCTCATTAAGTGGAGTTATTTTGAAGAACTGGTAAAGCTTCAAAATGAATCCGGTATCCACGCTGCAACAAAATTGCGGAATCGGCACCTTCAGTACCAAAAAGAAAAAATGAAGGTGAAACTGGCTGTTCAAACTTTCAGCTCTAGTGTAGCTGATGCTATTTCATATTGCTGTGAAGATCTTAATATCCCAAAATTTCAAGGAAGTGGGGCATTAGTGAATTTTTCCAGGAATATGAATAGCATGTTTGATGTTTTGAACGGGCGAAACTTTCTGAGTAGGGTAATTGAAAAGAAACCGATTCGTTTGGAGAATGCAGAGTTCATTCAAGCCCTCATATAGAGATCTGTTCAGTATTTGAGCACTCTCGCCGAACGTAAAAAGCAGCTCATTATCTGTTCTGGTCGAAAGACTGGGTTTATAGGTTTAATTATTTGTTTGATAAGCACAAAGAATTTATTTGAGGAGCTCATCATTCAAAAACGTATGAAATTTCTTTGTACCTATAAGCTCAGTCAAGACCACCTTGAGATGTTCTTTTCTATAATGAGATCTCGAGGTTTCAATAATAATCCCACAGCACGACAATTTGAAGCTGCTTATAAACTGGTGCTCATTCATACTGAACTCACATCACCTGACAGTGCAAATTGTTTGGCTCAAGATGATACGAGCATTTTAAATGTGGGTTCCACCTCTAGCGTTCCTAATGGAAATGCGTTGGATTCATTGAATGTAGAAGATATTTCCTTTGATGAATCCATTCAGATGGAGGTGTTATCAGATATCTCAAATAGGATGTATTTAACTGATGTAGTGGAATACATTGCAGGTTTCGTGAGTAGGAGAACCGTTAAATTAATTAATTGTGATACTTGCGCACGAACACTGACTTCGTCTTCCACTACATCAGCACTTCTCATGAGGAAAAATAGAGGTGGACTTTGTAAGCCTTCTGCAGATGTTGTAAAAATTTGCGTTGTAGCAGAGAGTATTTTAAGAACAATTACAAATTTTTAAAACAATAACATCATCAATCGGATGATAATGGTGGGCATTAGGAAGTTGAATTTGTCGGAGCTCTTTCCCGCAATCAATGACCATTGCTTTGACCAAGACACCCATTTGCTCTAGTTAGTTAAATTTTAAAGACATATTTCACAGTTCGTCTTCATAACATAAACAATTCAGCCAATGAAATATCCATAAGAATGAGAAGCCGGTTAACGAAACTTATTCATTTTAGAAACCAATAAATATATACAAAACTAAATATGTTGTCATTTTCTACCATCGTTTAACCCAATATACCAGAGAAAATATAATGGCTTCTAAATTATGGAATAATGGTATAGGCATGGAACACAACTTTCGAATTACGACTCTCTCAGGAAATTTATTCAACTAATATAAGTTGCCTGTTTACTTTCAGTGGAGAATTTATCTTCCATTTTTATAATTTCCCAACATGCAGATCCATTTTTCCGCAAAAAAACGTTTGAAAGATCTTCTCAGGTTCCCAATTCAACTACCATCAGTAGAAGTCATTTTTCTTTTATTCTTTGGTATTCTGAACTCATAAAAACTTGAAAAAAGTGTTTCCTTCCACAAAATAGTTATAAATACTTTCAGTTATTCAAATGTCACGGAGACTTCCGATTCCAAGCCTGTTCTAGCTCCATCTCTTTTTAATCCCTGTTAACATCTTTCCTCTCTCTTGCATGTACATTACAATCGATTCAGTCTAAAAGTGACGCAAAGCTCCGTCCATGTTATTTAAGGTCTAGGGTTATTCTAAATCAGCGGTATCATCTGTCTCTCTTCAATGCTATGTCGATCTTTGTCTAACTTGTCGAATTTCGAATAGAAATATTCCACATATCTTTCCCATTAACAAGAAATACAACAATGGTTTATTGGTCTGTGATCTGTGTAGGATTTTTCCTTCATTTCAATCATTTCAGCTCAGATCTCTCTTGCGATTGTCTGTTATTGGTTCAGCTATGGAAGCCGTTAATTTTATAATAAATAAAAATTTAATTTCTTTTGAGGAAAGTGCAGATTAATTTCTACTTTTTTCGAAAGGTATGGGAATACTTCTTAAAACTGACTGAAAAGCTCTGTTATTATTTGTATATTTAGTTGAATGTGAGATAGATCAAATCGTTATTCTTCATTTTGAATTCAGATGACGAATTTGCGATTGATTGTAGTACTAGATCAATACACGTCGGACACTTACGAAGATACGGCATTTCACGAGAACAGCTGAATCAGTTAGAAATAATTAGGCCAGAAGCAGAATGTTCCTGTAGCTCTGAGAAGGATGAACAACAGTATAGGGAGTAAGAGGAACTTAATACAGAGCCAACCACTGCATTCCTCGATGAAACTCATCAAGAGAACAGTGAAGTTTTGGACGATTATTCCGAGAGAGTTTGGTTACCACACCTTAAAGCGTTATCGTGAGATAATGAGGTAACTTCTTTGCTCCTGAAGATAAGGAGTCAGCCAGAATTCATGAAGATGTTTAATGATAAAAAACATCATGAACATGCTTTATGTTTGAAAATAACGAGAGAATTGGAGGATACTGGCTATATTATTGTTGCTGATGCGAAGAAAGGTGCTGAGAAACGCCGGCAAAAAATCGCAAACCTTCAGAAGACCTATATAGCATTTCTGGATAATGTAAAAAGAACAGGGTCTGAGCACAGAAAAAGCCCGCATTTTTTGATGAGGTGCACAGCATTTTGGTTGAGAAAGATAAGACCACTCCTCAGTGGATTCATTCACTTCAGAACCCATTGGCGTCAGCGAATCCCTTATGGACATGAGTGATGCCGAAGCACCTGTTCCATCCACATCTACAGCCTCTCATTTTATTAGTGAAGAGAGATCAAGGGATGGTATTCCAGAAACGCCAAACTGATTTTCTTCCGCAAAATGTGAAATTTAAGAATACAGAAAATTCAATAATTAACGAAATGAAACTAATGCATTACAAAAACATCAATGAATTACGCAGAATAGCTCAGATCATGAATTCAAAAATCTCCCGAAACAAAATGAGATATTAGAAAACCAGGGTAGACAGCGACAACAATTGCTGGGCCTATTTAGTAAATTATGTGAGAAAAATACAAAGAAAATATCTAGAGATCATCTTCGTCATCAGACTAATATGATGAACATCCCTAATGTTTTTTCCAATTATATTCAGTTATTCCATCTTGTGAATGTTTCCCACATGTAATTGATTTTGAAGACATATATTATCACTTACGTCTTCATCTTATGAATAATTCAGCCAATGAAATATCGATCAGAATGAGAAGCCGGTTAACGAAACTTATACATTTTAGAAACCAAAATGAATATCTACAAAAATGAATATGTTTTCATTTTTTACCATCATTTAACTCAATATATCAGAGAAAATATAATAGCTTCTAAATAAATGCAAGCTTATAGGTAGGTAATTCAAACGTTAAAAGTAGGCATAGGCTTTGAACACAACTTTCGAATTACGACACTCTCTTGAACTGATACAAGTTGCCTGTTAACTTTCTGCGGAAAATTTGTCTTCCATTTTTAAAATTTCCCAACATGCAGATTCTTTTTTTCGCAAAAAAACGTTTGAAAGATCTTCTCAGGTTCCCATTTCAATTACCATCCGTAGAAGTCATTTTTCTTTCATCCTTTGGCATTCTGAACCCATAAAAGCACGAAAAAGGGGTTTCCCTCCATAAAATAGTTATGAATACTTTCAGTTATTCAAATGTCGCGGGAACTTCCGATTCCAAGCCTCTTCTAGCTCCATCTCTTTTTAATCCCTGTTAGCATCTTCCCCCTCTCTTGCGTGTACATTTCAATCGATTCAATCAAGTTATTTTTGGTCTATGATGGAATATGAAGAAACCATAGAGGTACTATTTAATGTGAACTCTGTGTTGACAATAATAAGCCAGCAAAACATTGAGAGAACTGACATAACATTGAGTACTGTTTTTGTTTTCTGTTAAGATATGATAATTAATCTTCAAAATGTATTTTATATTTTGTAAAGGTAGTCGCCAATAGAAGTAAAGAAAAATAGATCCAGAAGTTATATTGATTCATGAAATAAACAACAAGCTGGCGAAATTGTCGGTTTCAGCGATTGATTCCCAACATTTTTTCAAATTACCAGTAAGTAGAAATGTTTCTATGGAAATAGAATAGCCAAAATCAAAATATATATGGATATAATTTCCAGATAATTATGAATATTCCACATTTCGAATCTTAGATTTGAAGAATAATGGATTTTAATGATTGAGGAATCGTTATCGGAAATTACTTATGCGGAAGATGATGGGAGTAAGTAACATAGCTGCCCAGTTTCCAATGTTTAAGATTTTATATTTAAATATTTATATATCTAATGGTTACATCATCTGTTTTGATAGGTTGGATTGCCCCCGATTCTGAAAACGAAATTAGACCTTTTTGTACTTTATGCAGATTCTCACTCATTGCACATAAAAAGGATCTGGAGTAGTAAATCTAAAAAACATATACAAGCTGGACATAGTAGAAAAATCACTGAATTTGTGGCATTGAATATTTCAAAAATAAAATAAATGTATTTGCCACTCCCTCCACTTGGCTGCTGAGCATTCATTTAAATTGTTACCAGAGCATTTGGACTTTCGATGTAAGAACCAACAACTGGTTTAATTGTAGTTTGAAGCGTCAAATACAGTATAGAAAATTATATGAAGCTTTGGATGAACTATGTACAAAAGAAATCGATAGATTAAGCGGCACGCTATAACGCTATAGAAAAAATTTCAGAACAGTGGGATATTTTGAAACTGCATTTCCAGTTAGCGAAGAAGAATGAGATATACTATACGTCACAACAGTTTTATGAGATATTGACTGATAAAAAAACACCTTATTCAAGATTTTTCTAAGGATAACACTAAAAGATTTCATAACCCCCAACACAGCTTTCCAAAGAGAAAAAGCAAATTCTCTCAAGCTAATGGAAGATCTTCGGCAAGTATTTAGACATTACTTAAGAATCCTCGATTCACAAATGCGCCTTGAAAAAATTCTTGATAAAGAATTGATTTACTTCAATTTTCAAGACTATGTAATGAGCGAAGATATAAATTTTGAGTATTCGTTTTCTGAATCTCAAGTGGGAAGTGGCGAACTGATGCCAAATATTTCTGATAGAACTATATCGCCAAATTCAATGTCGACTTCCCAGCAACATTGAAATTCTACAGAATGTTCGCCACTTCGATCCAGAAATCGCCACTTCTCAGATGAAAAAGCCAGACATTACAGCTCTGGCAAGTAGCTTCCAAAATATATGTCAAGATGTCGACTCCACGGTGAACGAATGGAACGCACCCCATAGAATAGAATGGAAACGATTGGGACACCTCGAAGTATTTTGGATTTAAGTGGCCGAAGACAAAAATTCACTGGGTGAAAATCGATTTCCCCACATACCCAGACTGGCCTTGGCACTTCTTTCATTGCCATTTTCCAACGCCGATGTGGAAAGGGCATTTTAATTAGTGAACTTGATTAAGGATAGATTAAGAAACCGCAAGTGCAGATGCAGCATGTACAATATTTCGAAAGGAAATTAATAAATTTTGGACATGTTTGGAAGTGTGGATGATCTCTAACGTAGAATAGTTCTTGCATTTTATAACATTTTGCCATATTTTCCCAATAAATAGCATTTTATGCAATTGAGTGTTTTATTTACCTTTACTGGTTCTGAGAAATACTTTTTTTCATTCGAAAAACATGAATTACGTTCTAGTGTTTGCTTTTGGGGATTTTTTTTGAAATAGTTCATTTTTAGGGTATTTTTAGACTTACTGAAGATATTTGGGAACAAATATTCACTGAATTCCATAATTTGAAATTACACTAAATAATGGAAAAAATTTTTTTTTTAAACTCTCGAATTCAGGGGATTTTCGAATTTCGACTAGGGAAATCGAACCAAACCTTCTGGCACCCCTTTTTTTTGTTATTGTTGGCTTAGTGCACAGAGCTTCTCTTCGTGTTGGATAAGTGTTTTTTGAGATTTTACCAGTGAGTTTTATTGAGATAATTAATTTGTTCCTAAATATAGTGACTTTGTTGATAGTGACGTGGTTTTAAAGATACTGACTTGGTGTTTAGGATAGTGACTTCGTTTTTAAGATGGTGACGTGATTTTAAAGATAGTGACTTGGTTTTTAAGATACTGACTTTGAGTTTTATAATAATAATAAATAATTATTATTACTCCAACTTATGAAAATGTAATTAAAAGCTATTGAATTAATTACCTATCTATACTCTTCTATTATACATTCAGTATAAATCAATTTCTGAGGTCTTGCAGATTGAGCTGCATTGATTCTTATCATCTTTTTTCTGCATCACAAAATATATTTCCCGAATCATTTATTTCAAAACGAAGAACTCTATGTCCTAAAAAATAGGTCAAGTTTCGACGTTTCTCTTTAGAACCTTCTCGATGTTAACGATGAACACACAATTTTTTGCAGGTTGTCTTGGAGAGAAATACTGTGATTATAGGAAAATACGATCGTATGAAGTTGAAAACGTTCTGAACTAAGCCTCAGATGACACAGATTCATGAACAAACACTTTTTTTTTATCAAAATTTGACACTGTTCCTAAAAGATCATTGAAGTGAGTACTTTGTCAAGATTTTCGTATGGAACCATTTATATAATTAATGAATTTTAGCAAAATAAGTCTGAACACTCTCGAACGAATAATATCAAATGGTGAAGAAGTAGAAAACAAGTTAGAAATGTGTTCAAGTTTTGATTATAAAATGGGACACAAAGTAATTAAATTGTCTGGAAATACTTAGTGTGATATTTCTCATTCTGGGTTGTGGACAATCTTGGAATACGGTTGATTTTCTATTTCGAGGATTGACCCTTCCGAAACAGCAAGAGTTTTAGGAAAAAGTTTCAGATGATAAAGGGAAATGAAGAACTTCACACTGAATATCGCAGAACAAAAACCATACAATAGCCAAGAAAAAATGCATTAAACATTACGTCGCGCATAGCAAATATTTTTGAGTCCAAACGCTTGAATACTCAATACTGTAATAGGTTTTAAAATAGCATGCGACTAGCATAATTTGAGGTAATTGAATTTCAACAATTTTAGTTCCAAATACGGGGTGATCATCATAATCTATACCTTTTGTGCTGAGTGTTTTTTATCATAATTAATTTGAGTTATTGCAATTCGATTGTTGTATTTGTAATATAATTTTGTGTCCTGAAATATGTATTTCTGGAATATGTATTTTTATGTTATCTGTTTACGCAGTTGCTAGGGGGCCCCGCACAGGTGGATCTGTGCGCTACGCTGAACCACATAATTCCTCGCCTACTTGGTATCGTAGCTAAACTGAACCAGTTACGCAAAATCCGACTGCAGATTCGTAATCTACGTGTCCGAATCCATAAGAAATGATGTGCATATCGTCATAGCTTGAAAAAAATTCTTACCCCCACTCCTTCGAAAAAAAATTTTTTTTTCAAACATCGTCGACCTTGGTATCGTTTCCTATTAAATCGAGGTCGTAGATCACGAATATGGCATTAGAAATCGTCCCGTTTATATAATTCCTCGCCTACTTGGTATCGTAGCTAAACTGAACCAGTTACGCAAAATCCGATTGCAGATTCGTAATCTACGTGTCCGAATCCATAAGAAATGATGTGCATATCGTCATAGCTTAAAAAAAAATTCTTACCCCCACTCCTTCCAAAAAAAATTTTTTTTTCAAACATCGTCGACCTTGGTATCGTTTCCTATTAAATCGAGGTCGTAGATCACGAATATGGCATTAGACATCGTCCCGTTTATAAACTATCCATTATCGCTATCTGAGGAAATTGTACTTTCACTAAAAAAATCTACATAGGTGTATCCGTGCGCTACCCTGAACCACATAGGTCCTTATTAAGATCACGTTCGCATACTTCATTTAGTTTATTAGCGAATGTTAATCAGAAATCATTAATAACAAAAAATTTGCATCCGTAGACAATAAAATAAACGTTGAACAAGTGTTAAGGGTTATCAAATGTTTAAAATTAATATTATGTCATTATGTGAATCAGTAATAATTGGTAGCACCTTTATAGTTTTTTCAAAATAAAATTAATACAGAAATATCATATTTATATGTTTATATCTATTCGAATTGTTATATATCATGTAATCAAGGTGTAGGTCACTAGTGAATGTATATTATGAAATTTTATTTATTAGCGAAATATTTTTTATTTGGTTTCTTATATTCACGAATTTATCTCAATTTAATAGATATATGCAACGGTTTCATAATTTACTTAACTAGTGACCTATTGTTCGTATATTTTGAAAACGAACTATAATCAAAATAATATTTTCACATTACATTTCAAATCGAATGAACGAAAATTGAAGAAAAATGCTTTAAAATGAAGAAAATATCTTTCAAAAATTCCCAAAATATTCTTCAAAATAGCGAAGATGGGAATATCACCCTTAAAGACGTTTTATTGCTCTACTGATAGCCCTGGGGTGCCACATCTGGCGGGTAGAAAGGAGGTTGTTCTTGTCGCAAGCCTTTGTCTGCATTTTTACGTGGGTAAATTATTCATCTTTTGGAAAAGCCTACCGTTATTTTGGGTTTTTTTTCAGTTATGGAAGTAGAGAATATTTCTTACGCAAGCATTCTTGTACACTGTGCCGTAGAAGTTAGACCTTCGTCAGCAGACGCAAGCCGAGCAAGTACCGAAAGTTTAGAAAGTGATATCAGTGATTTTTATATTGGGTAAGAATAGCAAAATAGAAAAGTATATATAGCATTAAAAATATTTCGACTGTTTCAGAAATATAGAAAATATAGGTCATTTACTTCCGCAACAGCCTGCACGTAGAAAGAAGTGGTGCTGTGTAATTTTGTAAAAGTAAGTAAATTATAATCGACTAATTATTACAACAGTAGCACTATTAGGCGTAACTAATTAAACTGAACATTTCCAGGTATTGTGATAACGATCTGTTCTTTGTGGCTAAAGAATCTACCTGAATTTGAAAAAGTGGTGAGTCCAAGTTATTTTATCTGTATAATTATTTTAGCAAATCGTTACGGAAATTGACTTTTAATTATTGTAGAAAGAACACGAAATGACAATAGATTTTTTCATTATTTGATCTTGTGTCGAGCAGAGAAGACGTGGTGCATAAGTTATAACGCTTGTTGAATAAAATCAAAGTGCTGTGTAATATCTAGACGTTGGTAAATATTTTTTTAATTATGGATTATCAGGAATGGCTTAGTGATATAGATCCGGATAATGAAATGCCAGATTTAAACCGCGAAAAATTTAAGTATTCTCAATTTCATAATAGTGATAGGATATTTTTGGCATGTTTCTGTATACAGAATATGTGCGATCCTGTCGAGATAAGTTTAATGATATCGCGAGTCAATCCCAATTTCACTTTAGAAAAGCGGGAATTATTTTTACGCCTACACCTAATTAGAAATTCTTCAAAATTTTGTAATTATTACGCATATGATTGTTGCTCAAAAAAATTTTTAGATTTAAATAAACACGAACGGCATACGGACTTATATATTCCTCAGCCGAACGAAATACCTTTAGTAAGTATAATGACGGATCAAAATTTACCTCAGCGGCTCATTCAAATAATTATGACGATTGGATTAGAAAATTTGACGAATACAGATTAATGCCTGAATTGATGAAGGATAAAGTTAGAAATTCTCCCTTAACAAACGTGGATCGATGTTTTATGGCTACGTTTTGTATTCAAAATTCATACGAACCAGGTAGTTTTTGGAACATGATGAAAACGGTTAATAAAAATTGTACGGAACAGCGACGGTATGAATTTTTACAATGTCATACCTATATTAAAAGTAACAATTCCAAACATTGTACATATTACGCTTTCGACATGAGAAGGGGTAGAGTTTTGGATTTAAATAAGCACGTGAGACACGCCGAAGGAGTTGCTCCAATAACGGAAATAACTACGGAAAGATATAATCAGGCCATATCAAGTACTACCTTTAACAATAAAAATCCGGAAATTCAAGACGAAACAACAAATAAACGAATATTTGCTGATACGCGTGCGCCGGAAAGTAGCTTCAGTAAGAAGCCTAAGATTAAACTTGATTTTACAACTACGAAAAAATAATGTTTCAATAAATTATTAATAATAAATTTAAAAAGTACCTATACAAGTAGAAATTTCAAGTTCATTAAGAAAATCATTTCACTTACACGCGTTTACTCAAACTAGCCAAAATATAGAATTCGATAAAATGCGGGAAATAGTCACTACTATGGACGAAGGTGCATTGGCCGGAGGGGTAGATGTTCAGGCGGTAACTTCTAAAAATAAAGTGATAAAATATATCACGAAATTTGATACGAAGCCACTTAGTAATATGTCAACATCGTCATTTGCTTTTCAATATCATTTATTTGTTTGGGCGTCTAAAAATTATGATAAGCCCTTCGACTCCACTGATCCCTTCGTAATTGCAAATAGACATCAGATGAACTTTTTAGTTACTTATTTAGCTGATTACTCGCGAAAAATGCAATGTTCCTCCGTTCCCAGTATAGAGCCATTGTTACTTACTTATAATTGTCCGTGGACCATCGAGGTCACGGATTGGTTTAATAGGAAAATTACGAGTTACCGACATAAGGACCCCCAATTATATCTTTGGGGAGACAGTAATATGGGGAAAACCCATTTTATCGAAAATGTTTTGGTGGGAACGGAAAAGGCTCCTCGCATATATTATCCTGAAAGGTCAAAATGGGCTTTTTCCATGCTTAATGATTCACTACATGAATTAATAATTTTCGAAGAAGCGGATCTTAGCAACTTTAACCACGGTATACTTAAACGTTTATTAGAGGGTTCGTCTTTTCCCGCCGAAGTTAAATATGGAAATCAAAAGTGTGTTACATGGAAAAAGCCCGTTATATTCGTTTTAAATTATTCGCCACAGCAACAATGTCTTGACCAGGCGTTGTTGAATCGGTTGAAGGTAGTATGTGCGAACGAGCCATACTATATTAATTATACTCAGACCCATGTAGCAACAGTAAATGTAGTAAATACGAATTCAAGTATTTCTAGTCTCAGTAATTCAAGCATACTGAGTGATACCAGAGATAACGTTAGCATCAGCTCATCAAGTTCTTCGATACCCTTAACACGATTAAGACCTAACGTTAGAAGACGTTAATTAGTAAATATGTGAATAATCAATTCCGGACAATAGTATAATTAAAGTTAAACCAATCCCATCAAAACATTAACGTTAGTTTGAGTAAACTAGACAAAATAATTTAAATATGTAAATACCCAGTATAGAGCCATTTTTAATAACTAATCGCCACATCAACAATCTCTTGACCAGGCGCTGTTAAATTGGTCGGAGGTAGTATAAGCTGACGAGTTATACTGTATAAATTATTCTTAGACTCATATAGCAACAATAAATACAAATTCAAGTGTTTCTAGTCAGAGTAAGTTAGGCATACCTTGTTGGAGACATAGTCTCAACACAAATTTAAATTTGATCTTTTGATACTACGATATGCGCCTGCGTTGCGCACCATGTCTGCATGTCCAAGCGCTAGCGAGTTCAGTACGATTGAAGAATTCTTCGTAGTTATATCTCGATATAAATCAGTTTTCAAATTATATAAAATTAGGCTCTGCCCTCTGGGCATCCAATAGATTCGAAGTGTATTTCAGTTAATGAAAATAAAAGTACAGTCCACAAGCTTCTTTTATGTTATTAACATACCTAGTGATACATTTGATAACGCAAGCATTAGCTCAACAAATTCATCGATACCTTTAACACGATTAAGACCTAACGTTAGAAGACGTTAATGAATGAATATATAATAAATCAATATCCGGACAATAGTATAATTAAAGTTAATCCGTTCCCGTCAAAACATTAGCGTTAGTCGAGTAAACTAGAGAAAATAATCTGAATATGTAAATATTAAAACAAGTAATGTTAGAATAATGCGAATATGTAAATTTGAAACTAAACAGTTTCCGAATATTTAAATAATATCTATACCAACATAACAATAACGTTAGTATTAATAAGCCAGAGAAAATAATGTGAATATGAAAATATGTGAATAAGTAAATAAACCTTATATATTGTAATAAAGATGTTAATATTCAATGTAATTTTTAATATGTCTTGAAATATAACTTTTATCCATTTTATTATTACAGATTTATAAAATATCGCAACAAATCCGCAATATTTTCCAAATCGAACCAGTTACGCAAAATCCGATGATAGATTCGTAATCTACGTGTCCGATTCCATAAGAAATGATGTGCATATCGTCATAGCTTAAAAAAAATTCTTACCCCCACTCCTTCGAAACAAATTTTTTTTTTCAAACATCTTCGACCTTGGTATCGTTTCCTATTAAATCGAGGTCGTAGATCACGAATATGGCATTAGGAATCGTCCAGATACAACCGTTAATAAAATATGTCGAAAAGATTGAAAATTTTTCGAAAATTTCTCAACAAATCCGAAATAGTTTCTAAATCGAACCAGTTACGCAAAATCCGATGATATATTCGTAATCTACGTGTCCGAATTCATAAGACATGATGTGCATATCGTCATAGATTAAAAAAAAAATTCGCATAGAACCGCGCATATTCTTACCCCCACTCCTTCCAAAAAAATTTTTTTTTTCAAACATCGTCGACCTTGGTATCGTTTCCTATTAAATCGAGGTCGTAGATCACGAATATGGCATTAGAAATCGTCCAGTGACAACCGTTTAGAAATTATCTATTATCGCTATTTTCAAATTTTACCAAAAATTTGGTCAATTACGAAAAGATTTATTGTCATTTTTGCAAGCAATTAATTTTATAAATTTAATTTATTTTAGAAACATGTCTGACGGCAAATATAGTGAGTTCCTTAATGACCTTAATTGTGACGGGAAATTACCGAGAGATGTTATTATTCTTTTTTCGATGGGGATGATGCGATATAAGGAAAGAGTCATGTTGGCAACCTTATGTCTGCAAAACCACCTGTGTCCCACATACGTTTGGACGTGCATCGGAACCCATAATAGAAACTGTACAGAGCCAAGGCGGCAGTTGTTTATGGAACTGTATAATTCTATTAAGGGTTGTGCGGAAAGCAAGTGTCACTACGTGGCGTATGACATTTATTCAGGTCAATTTCTTGACCTGAATAAACATCGTCTGCACGGAGTAGCCGATAGGACGTTTGCTATCGAGGAATCCCCCGCCCCGATAGCAAAAAGACGGTCACCAGTTGTTTTCTCCACCCCCGTGAAAAAACCACGGGCTGAGGCATATCAAACGTTGGAACCAGGTGCTTTTGGGCAAGAAGGAGCCGGTGGTTCAAGAATTTTAGAGCATGAAGTCACACTAGACGAGATTGAGGCGTTTGTGGCTGAAGTAGAACATTCACAGGGGGATGAAAATTAAGGCATGTTTCAATTTACGAAATAATCGTTCTATGATCGTTCATGGACCGTCAGGATTCTGCGCAATGTATAAAAATTTTATTCATAGCGCTGAATCCTGACGATTCATAGACGGTCATTGAACGGTTATTTCGTGAATTGGAACAAACCTTTATACTCATCCCGGACGTCTTGTTCGGCTAGTGATGGCTTCCAGGTCCCCTAAAAAAAAATAGTAATAATAAATCAGGTAATGACTGTCATGATTATGGTCAGGTAGGGAGGGAGGGCCATGATGACGAAAGAATAGCAGGTTCATAGATAATAGAAAAAGAGTCATATAAAAATAAATCGGAACCATAATATGAAATTTCAGAAGATGTCATCTAGAAGAGTGTGCTTAGATTGCAGCACTGATGAGGATTTGGGGTACCATATGACTAGGTACTTCAAGGGTAAATTTCGTCCGAAAACCTATGTGAGATTACTTACAATAGTGATACATAAGTTAATCACACAAGGAGAATTCGATCGGGAGTCTATGTTTAAGAAGTTAAATAAACAAGATAACATAAAGACGGTCCTGAAGAGTCTAGGAGGAAAACAGGAATCATTCACCTCGGTCCATGTACAGAAGTACAAATATTTTTCGAATATACACTTCGATCTATTATTTGAAATGGCCAGTCAGTACGATACTTTCGAGTCATACCTGGTACACTTAAATGATAGGGAGTTAGGATCTGTTAATTTCGAACTTCTCTTAGCTAAGTTTGAAATTAATCACGACGGAGATATAAGGGAATCCATCAAATTGAAGACTAGAAGTGATCGGTCCTATTCTCCCGTCATGTTAAGTCAGTACAGGCATGGAAGGCGGCGAGATGACCAGCAAGCCAGTACGTCGAAAGTATCAGGTAAAAATGAAAACTAAGATAATATTATGGAATAATAATTAAAACTTAAATTAAAAATTATAGGCATATAATATCTCTCGTACAGACCAGGAGGGCCGAGGACTAGGACCAGAAAACAAAATGAAATAGGTAAATAATTTAAAAGATAAATATTATATACGGCAGCGACATCTATCGAACGGCAACTAGCATAAACAATATAAATAATTAATTAAAAGTATTATATTCCACAATATTATAAACCGAATTGAATTTAACACAAATATACTATCAGACTATATAAAAAATTATATTTCGTCGCAAATGAATTAAAATGAAATTAATTATATACGGTAGTGACATCTATCGAAACGGGAAGTATCATAAACAATAATAATAATTAATTAGTGATATTTTATCTCATATAAAAATGAACCGAATTAAATATCATACATATATACTATCAGACTATATAGAAATAATATTTCTTCGCATATAAAAATAAATTATTAAAATTATATCAATTATTCATAGATACTATGGCCAAAAATTGGTACAATGAATTTATAAAATTTGATGTAAAAATCGACTTCGATGATGAAGAGTGGATTTTAAATTCTTTTCCGTTTAGTGTCCGTTGGTTCTGGTTGAACTTCCCCTCTTCATTTCTGCTATAACCTCCCGTTTGAAAAATCTTTTGGTGAGTACTATGTTATATTAATAATTTTCAATTATCTTATCGATCGCAAATATTATTTAGTAAAAATATACATGAGAGGCAAAATATTATAATTATAATGTTCATTAATAAAATATTTCCTTCCAGAAATAATCATGCATAAGTGTAAATTGTGTAAAACAGAGAGGGACCTAGAATATCACATGGGTAAACTACTTCATGCGAGGGTTAAAGGAAGAATCTTTATGAAGGTGGTGATAGAGCTCGTGTATCATATGTCTCAAGAGGGAAAGGATCATTTAGAAATACTTGGCATCCTGAATAATGCTGCTACCATTAAGGCTGTCATAAGGTCCTACTCCCCAAATTCATCCCCCCGAAGAAGGTGCAGAAATTTAAAATATTTGTAACCAGTCACATGGCAGTACTGATGGTAATGGCGAGGAATTATTCTCGTATTCCTTCAAGTTGGACGTCTTTCCACCACGTGGAAATTACGAGAACGCCACTTGAAGAAGTGTTCGAATTCAACGATTTCGAGGCCCTAATGGGACGGTTGAATCACTGTGTCGCAGTGGTAGCCTCGCCATCACGTAAGTATAACAATTAAATATATCAAATGTAGGCATAATGAAATTATTGAAAACTTACAGCATCAACATCCTCATCGTCTAATAGCAGTAGCAGCAATATAAATGGAGACACTCAAGAACCCGAAGAGGATCTGGAACAGTCTACACGTAAGTAAAATAATTAAATTTATCATATGTAGGTATAATGAAATTATCGAAATCTTACAGTATCAACATTTCTACCTACACGAAGCAGTTCCCGGATAGGTCACCACCTTCAAGATTCAGATGATAATTCTACTTGTAAGTATATCTAAATCGAATTTATAAAGAGTTTTCGTTATATTATTATATACTTATAGAAATTTAATTACAATTTAATCTTACAGCTCGTGATACAGGAATATTCTTAAGAAACCACACCGATGAAAGAGGAGTGTCTGATGGTAAGTATTAGAATTGTATAAATATTTGCTCAAACTTTACTATATACTTATATAAACTAATATAAAATTTCTATCCACAGGTATGTGCACCAGATATGAATTTCGTACCCCATCAGAAGATATTATTGTGCAAGTCTCCGTCGAGGTAAATTCACCAGTATCTTCAGTCACTCAAAGCTCTCCAAGACTTTCAGCCACTCAAACAATACAAGAACCTTCAGTCACCCATATTACCCCAGTATCATTAGACACTGCGGAGCAGCTCACCCAGGCAAAGGATAACGAACCTCGTCCAAGACCTTCAGTCACTCAAAGCTCTCCAAGACCTTTAGCCACTCAAATAATACAAGGACCTTCAGTCACCCATATTACCCCAGTATCATTAGACACTACGGAGCAGCTCACCCAGGCAAAGGATAAAGAACCTCGTCATTCCACTAGCCCTGATTCATCATCGGAATCAAGGACTCTTAGATCTAGAGGTAATATAAAATATTTCAGTATAATATATATCTAAAATAATTACTTCAAATAATAATTAAATTATTATGATTTCAGTTGTTATTTTGAATGATGTAAGTAAAAAAAAATGGAGGGGAAAAAGAAGATAAGTCATATCATCGGACACTACGTAGGAGCTTCACCAGGACCTTCAGTCAGAAAAACTACACCAGGACCTTCAGTCACTGAAGGGGCTACAACAAAAGATATAAACATTGATCGCATAATAGCTGATACAGAATACATTCTGGAAGCCATACCCAATGAAAGAAGAGATATCCAGAGAGCAAAAGTAACAAATGCAATAACAAATTATATTCATAAACCCATTGAAAATAACACTCTACCTCAAAGATGGTACAATGACACCAAAAAGTTTTTGAAACAAAATAGCGATTTAATAATATTGAACAGTGATAAGGGTGCAGTGACAGTTATAATGGAGGAGAAATCTTACAACGAAAAAATAAGAGCTATTTTGGATTCAAAAGATTTCAAAAAGTTACCTAGAGATCCAACGCAAACAATACAAACAAAGTGCAACAAATACATCGAAAAACTCGAAAGGTTGAAATATATAACAAAAGAAAAAGCGAAAGAAATGAAAACATATAATTCAGTTGCTCCAAGAATGTACGGAAATCCAACAGTCCATAAAAACGGATACCCCATGAGACCCATAGTATCTAGTATAAACAGCCCTATGAATACACTATCTAAATTTATAGCTGACATATTGAGTAATGCATATGATGAAGAAAATGAATACTATGTCAAAGATACCTTCCACTTTGCATCAACAATGAATAACTTCGAACTACCGGAAGATTATGCGTTGATTTCGCTTGATGTCGTCAATTTATTTGGCAATCTGAACAAAAATGAGATTATTGAAGTCCTCAAGCATAATTGGAGCAAAATTCAAGAACACACAAACTTAGATATGAACCTTTTTTTTAAATAATCCAGTTTTTGTTAGACAATAACTACTGTGTCTTCCAGGAAGAATTTTACCTTCAAGTATTCGGATGTGCAATGGGATCCAAACTAAGTCCAATACTGGCCCAATATGTCATGGACCACTTAGTGAAGTCATGCGTGAAAAAATTGTCATTCAAAATACCGTTTCTGAAAAAATTTGTAGATGACCTATTCATGTCTGTGCCAGAGAAGGAAACACGAACCACACTGAATTGTTTTAATTCTCATTCAAAAAATCTTCAATTTACTATGGAAATGGAAGATTCTGAGCAAAGCGTACCCTTTTTAGATACAAAAGCCCAAAGACACCAAAACATAATAAAGTTAAAATGGTACAGAAAAGAATCTCATTCAAATAAGATGATACATAACCATTCAAATCACAATATAAACATGAAAATAAACATAATAAAACAAATGAGAAATAGAATAAGTAAAATATGTCATGAGTCGTATGTAGTAGAAGGAATAAGAAATCTGTTGGAAATATTAAAACAAAATGGATATCCTTATGGCATGTTGAATAAATTATTGTTTTCCACTGACAATACACAGAGCCAACCACCAGGTAATAATGAAACATCTAGAGAAACACACTATGCATCATATCCAAACATAAGTGGATTGACAAGAAAATTAAAAAATATATTTCAACGCGACAATGTAAAAATAGCTATATACAATCAAAAAACTGTTGGAAAATTATACACGAAATTAAAAGATCCAATTCCAATTCCACTTAAAAACAACGTTATTTATGAAGTGAAATGTGAAGATTGTGTTAAAGTATACATAGGACAGACATCTCAGTGGTTAAAAAAAAGAATGGCTCTACATAAATCGGACATCACCAAACATCCTGAAAGATGCGCACTAGCATCCCATGCATTCAATTTAGACCATAAAATGAATTTCGAAGACGTGAAAGTATTAAAAACTGAGCGAAATTATCAAAAACGGTTGGTACTAGAAATGATTGAGATAAACAAGCAAGACAATATCATCAACAAAAAAACAGACACGAATTGGTTGAGTAATATTTATAAATACTTGTTAGAGAAATCAAAAGAAAACTCGATATTCTATGATGGTGCAGTCGACGAATGAAGAACACAGAATTGAGAAAACTCTCATGACAACAAAATGAATTGACACAAGAAATTTTAACTTTTATATTTACAATTATTTTAACTATTTATTGAACCTCTATTTATTATAAGTGTTTTTAAACTGTGAAATTAATGTTGTAATGTCCCAAATGAATTATTTTAGATTGTAAGATAAGGAATGTTTATAGCTGAGAAAATTTCTCCCTTTAACCTCAAATTCAGTAAGTCAATTCATCAAAAACTGAACATAAATTAATATCAATATTGTATTCCAGAAGCCCTGATGAAGAATTAAAAACAATTCGAAAGCTTGGCGAAGAAAAAAGAGTAATCGCTTAATTTCTCCCAAAACGAGTCGTTATACCCTTATTCCTAGAGTAAATATTGAAATTCATAGACTCTTAAAAAGCAAAGTTTATATATATATATATATGTATATTATTATCTGGACATATCGAGTGTGACGTTTCTCATTCTAGGTTGTGGAGAATCTCGCTGCTGTATGGCCCATGCCATCACTTTCAACAGTTGTGCCGATTGTCCCAATAGCAGAAAAGGACTTCGGTACGGTGGTTGGTCAGGTAGATACTGGTATATCTGGTTTCTCAATGACCAGAGAAGATGCCGTAAATTTATTGACAAGAATGGAGGGTATAAATAAGACTGCTAGTCTTATGAGGATAGTGAAGCCATTTGCTAGCAAATTACAGGAAGCTGGGAAGGTGACATTACCAATTTTATTTGGTATCTTTGATGAGAGATATATCTCAAAAAGTTACACAGAATTAATGAAAATCTCAAAAACAATCAATATATCTCTGACTACAGGGGAAATATTATTAATTGAGCAGCATACTCGGGGACAACATGCTTGCAATATTTGGTACTTACAAAGAGCATGATTGAAACGTGATCACACTTATTATTATCAAGTACAGATGCAGATGTTTATTTGTGATTTGAAATATTGTGATTTCGTAATCTGATCTCCCTTCATTTTTTTCAAAGAATGGATATTTCCAGATATGGACTTTTGGGACCAAAATTCCCAAATTGCTCTAAAATTTCATCGCGAAATAATAATGCCTGAGCTACTAGGTAGATATTTCACCCGAAGTGAAGGAACAGCAATGGTCAATTATTGGTGTAAATTTAAGGGTGTTGACGATGGAACACCAATGATTGTGAATTGTGACAACGATGACTGTGACATACAATGGTTCCATTTTAAATGTGTTGGACTTACAGATACATCGCAATAATTTTGCGATTTTTGTAAAAAAGAATTAATGTACTCATATATATATATAAAATTTTATTGTTCCGGTTCAACTTGAAATGTTTAATGAAACATGTTAAATAAAAAACTACCTTATCATAGGTGAGGCTTGTTCTCTATGGTCACTTTGTTTCAATCAATTTGAGTAATTTTTTTTGTATTACATGAATTAAAAATCAACTCGTGTTAAATAATACAAATTGTTGTCTTTAATTTGTTTATTGAATTTCACTATTTAGGTGCAAGTATTGTTTGATTCATAAGTAATGGATTTCTGGTGGCTGTCAAAAATTCTTATAAAAATTTCCATTTCAATTTTTAATTTCAGTCAGTTTCGATCAAAAATGTTGTTGTAGATTGTCAGATTTCTTGCTGTCTTTTATATTTGAATTGGAATATATTCTTTCATCATTAGTTTATAGTGAATTGATTACTGTGGGGGGTTAAATCAACTCAGGGGATTTATTTCATGTTGTGATTGGTTAAGTTTATGCACGATTTTGTTTGATATTTCTCCCCAACACGGAAATACCAGACTGAATATGTTAATGATTGGTATATTTCAAAAAAAAACAACGATCAAACCCAAATAAGTCTAAACACTCTCGAACAAATAATATCAAATGGTGTAGAAGAAGAAAACAAGTAATAAATATGTACTTTAAAGTTGTGATTATGAAATGGGACACAAAGTTATTAAATTGTCTGGACATATCGAGTGTGACGTTTCTCATTCTAGGTTGTGGAAAATTTTGGAATACGGTTGATTTCCAATTTCGAGGATTGACCCTTCCGAAACAACAAAGTTTTGGGAAAAATTTTCAGATAATGAAGGGAGATGAAGAACTTCACACTGAATATCGTCTAACAAAAAACTACACAATAGCCAAGAAATAATGCATTAAAATCACGTCGCGCTCTCCGAATACTTTTCAGTTCAAACACTTGGATACTCAATACTGTAATAGGTTTTTAAATAGCATGCGACAAGCATAATTTGAGGTAATTGAATTTCAATAATTTTGATTTTAAAACCGTGTTGTTAATCATAATCGATACCTTTTGTACTGGGTGTTGTTAATCATAATGAATTCTAGTGTTTCTATTCGTTCTCGTGAATCGATTGTTGTATTTTGTATGACATGTTAACAATTATGACTTCTAACAATCACAAAATGAAACTGATCCCCTACTACAGGAAATTTACTACATTAACGATGTAATGATGATGTTATACAGTTGTACATTTTGACTTTTTATTCAATTCAATTACCAAGCAAGCACATTCATTACATAAACATAAATATGACATAAGAAGAACGGAACATATTTATGTAAGAAAGTTACGCAATTATTACATCACGTTCCATTGTACCTTAAACCTTATATTAACGCGAAAAGTTTATGTGAGTAATACAGAGCATATATGTCTGTTGGAAGTTGATATTTTGTTTGCTTCATAGTTCGTTGATTCGAGGCTGGGGGAGTCTTCTTGGACTGCCCCTGTATATCGGACAATTTCGGATTTATTTGTTATTAGGATACGTATGTATGTTGATACCGATACAGCGATGAAAAACTGGTTTTCGGCGAAGCAGTTCGAGTCGAAAAAATAACAACGCAGTATTCACGAATGATCGATCGAAGAAAAAGGTACTTTTAACGTCAACAAAAGAAAATCAGAAAAACATTCTTTGAAAAGGAAATATCAACAAGGTTTCAGAGTCGATTTACAAAATAAATGGTTGAAAGGATATGGACTCACTTTTATTCCAACTAAACAACTCAACAAAATAATAATTTACTAACATAAAATTTGGTGCATCGGCCGGGAATCTGAGTTGGAAATTTGGGGTATTTGGAAATTTGAAGACTGCAGAACATTGCAGACAAGTTGTGGACAAGAGACATTGGATTTTTCGGATACAGGATACAGGGTGAACATTCAAGGAACGAAAAATCGGGTCCATTCCAAATTCACTGGGACAGACACAGCTCAAAGAGGGAAGACTGAAAACGACATATCTATCAACCACTAGAGGAAATCAAGAGGAAGGGTTTTGGATAGGAACAAACACAAAAGGACATCATCGAAAATAATTAAGAATTCACATACAACATTGTATAAGGTCAGATCGTTTATTTTCGCTTAGTTCTCCATTCGATTCTTGTTGGATTATATTCAGGATTAATTGTTGAAATAGTTTCGATGAATGAGAGTTAATTTACAAATTTGATTTTGTCGATTTTCCAGTTTTTTATATTTGATTTTCTTGAAACAGTAATTAAGACATCTGAAGAGTTAAAGATAGAATTAGATTTGTTGAAAAGAAAAAGGTCATCAGTGAAAGGAAAAATAACTAGAATTGAAAATTTTGTTTGTGATAATCAGTACAATAATGATGTAGATGTTAATGAATTCGTTACTCGAGAAACTTTGTTGATACAGGCTTACGAAAAGTATAATACGCTACAGGAGGATATTGAAGTATGCGAGGAAAAGGAAGGTTATGATCGGGAGGAAATAGAGGAAAAATATATCAAGGTTTTATCTGCCATCAAAAGAAAAATATCGGAAATGAACAAATCAGATTTTACTAAACTTGAACAATCTTTTGGTGAGGTTAAGGAGAATTTGCATAAAATTAGTTTACCAAATATTCAAATTCCGATTTTTTCTGGTCAATATTCAGAATGGCATTAATTTAGGGATCTTTTTAAGGCGCTTGTAGATGGCAATAGGGACTTGAGTGACGTACAAAAATTCACATATCTCAAAGCATCGCTGAAGTCGGAACCATTGAATTTAATCAAAGACTTACAATTAACAAATAACAATTATAAGGTGGCTTTTGACATTTCAAATAAAAGGTACGACGATACGCTTGCAATAGTTAATATGCATTTATCTTCGTTGATCGAAGTAAATTCAATAAATAAAGGTGACTGCAAACAATTGAGAGAATTCATCACAAATATCAAACAGAATTTCAATTCCCTTCAGGCTCTCAATCTGCCAGTTGATACTTGGGATGTTATACTGGTATTCTTGCTAATTAGGAAATTGGATTTCCAAACTAAAGCCGCTTATGAATTAGAAAAGAGTAATATGTCCCTTCCTACTTTTCAAGGTTTCATGGAATTTCTGGAAAAAAGATGTCGAGCTTTAGAAAATATAACTTCTCATGACACTAGAATCAGACAAAGGTCTTGTAATCTGATAACATTCAACAATAAGTTAGGGTCAGGTAATAAAGGTAACTTAATGTGTCTATACTGCAAGGGTACGAATCATTCATTATACAGTTGTATGAAATTTAAAAATATTCAATTAGAAGGAAAAAGACAATTTGTGCACCAACAAAAATTATGCTATAATTGTTTAGGTGGTAAACATGGTGTAGCAAACTGTCAGTCGAACAGTTGTCGAATTTGTCACAAAAGGCATCATTCTCTTTTGTGTCCACGTACGGTGAACAAGAATGAATCTGAGCATCGTGTCACTGAATCCAGCAATCGTTCTTTTGTACCCGGAATTTCTCGCGGAAATCGTCCTAATGAACATGAAAATAATTCTGTTGAACGCCAGAGTGTATCAGGTTTACATACCAATATTGACGGTTTAAATATGTACGAAAAACCTCAAATTTTGCTAGCTACCGCAAGGGTCAAAGTTATGAATTCGAAGGGTGAAAAAGTAACTGCAAAGGTGCTTTTAGATACTGGTAGTCAGACGTCTTTCATCACTTCAGAATTTGCAAAAAGACTGAATCTGGGAAGGAGATATGAAGTTTTCAATATAAGCGGTATATCTAACATAACAACCAAGACTTCTGAAGTGGTAGATGTTGAATTTCAATCAGCAATCAGCCCTCAAGTTTTCAACCTTTCTTGTGTTGTTTTGAATGAAATCACCACGAAAATTCCTAATGTTTGTGTCGATGAAACTAATCTGGGTATCCCCGCACATCTTCATTTAGCGGATAAAGAATTTTATCAACCTTCTGAAATTGACATTTTAATAGGTTCAGATTTGTACTATGGTTTAATACTCCCAGATATTGTCAGATTAGGCGCAGGTAAGCCTGTATTACAAAATAGTCTTTTAGGTTGGATTATTGCAGGAACGTTATATTCATCAAGTGTTGTCGCATTGAGATCTCAGGTTTCTAATTCGCATGTGTCTTTATATTCTTGCGGAGAAATGGGTGTTGAAGAATTCATTCCTCGGTTTTGGCAATTAGAGGAGGTGATAAATAAGCGAGAATTGTCCCCCGAAGATAGCATATGTGAGAAAAGGTTTCTAGAATCGGTAAAACGAGTAGATAGCGGTTCTTTCGTGGTGGATATTCCTTTGAAATAGGAAAACGAGATAAATAAATTGGGTAATTCGTTTTATTTGGCGAAAAAACGATTCCTAGCATTGGAACGGAGATTTGCTTTAAATTTCGAATTTTATAAAATTTATAAAAATTTCATATATGAATATGTAGATTTGGGACACGCCAAATATGTGAAGTTTGATGAAAATGAACCGACAACGTACCATGATAAACAATTCCTTCCACATCATGGAGTTTTTAAGGATGATAGTTCGTCAACTCCATTGAGGGTTGTTTTTGATGCATCCATGAAAACATCTTCAGGTTTTTCATTGAATGACATAATGTTGAAGGGATTTCCTGTGCAGCCGGAACTTTTCGAAATATTGATAAGATTCAGATTTTTGTTATACGTTTTAACGTCTGATATACAAAAAATGTACCGAATGATCTGGGTTTCTGAAAAACATCGGAGATTGCAAAATATTTTGTGGCGAGATAGTCCAGAGGAACCTTTGAAATGTGTCGAACTCCAAACGGTGTCATTTGGGACGAAAAGTGCTCCGTACTTAGCTACACGGTGTATCAAAAAATTAGCGGAAGATATGGAAACAGAATTACCGTTGGCCTCTAAGGCAATTCTGGAACAATGTTACATCGATGACATTTTGGCAGGCGCGAATGACATTACTACTCTAAAAATTCTTAAATCTCAACTAGTTGATTTATTAGGCTCGGCTGGATTTTCTCTTCACAAGTGGCATTCCAATGTGTGGAATTTCGGGTGCGACCACATTCATTCGGAAACAGAAAATATACCTATTTCGGATGAGTTGTTTTCCAATAAAGTACTGGGTATTTTTTGGAACACCAGAAAAGATTTATTTAGGGTTTCTCTCCCAAAGCTGGTTTCAGATGAGGTTAATACCAAGAGAAACGTTTTGTCGAAAATTGCGCAGATATATGATCCACTAGGATTTATTGGTCCGGTGATAATAACTGCAAAATTAATTATGCAGGAAATTTGGAAATTAAAATTGGAATGGGATTCAACGTTACCAAAAAATATTTTGGAAAAATGGTTTAAGTTTTCAACAGATTTGAAAAATTTGTCTGATTTGTCTATCGATCGTTGTGTATTTTCAGAATAAAACGGTGAAATATCTTCAGTTAGAAGGTTACTCCGACGCTTCCAAGCGAGCTTATGGGGCTTGTGTATATGTGAGAGCTGTTTACGAGGATGGGTCGAATTCATGCAACCTTCTGTGTTCCAAATCGAGAGTGGCACCTGTCAAGGTCATCTCTCTTCCGCGATTGGAGCTCTGTGGAGCGTTACTATTGGCTAGACTAATTAATAGATTGCAAAGTATAATTAGCGTTCGATTTGAGAAAATTATTCTGTGGTCGGATTCTAAAATAGTACTTTGTTGGTTGCAATCTTGTCCATCACGTTGGACAACATTTGTATCAAATAGAGTTTCTGAGATACAGGAGATGACTGGAAAGTGTTCTTGGTTGCATATTGATTCTCGAAATAATCCTGCAGATCATTTGACCAGAGGTCTGAATGTTCAGGGTTTGATCAATTCTAAAATTTGGTGGTACGGTCCTGACACTCCTTCCATAGACACAAAGATTCCGAAAAATGTTTCAATTACAAAAAATGAAGAATGTTTACAGGAACTGAAAAGGGTTGCTTGCGTAGCGAAGGAAAATATTGAATTTTTCCCATACGCGAATTTCTCGAAATTTTCTCATTTACTCAGAATTTTTGCACATTGTTTGAGGTTCATTCATAATAGTAAACATCAAAACATTCGAAAAAGGGGATTATTGACAGTTCAGGAATTACAAGAGGCAGAAACCAGATTATTCAAATTGGTACAAGGGGAAGTATTTTCTGAAGAATTGAATAATTTGAAATCCGATAAATCGTTAAAGGGTGGTTTTTTCAACAATTTGAATGTTTTCATAGACAAAAATGGATTATTGCGGTTGAACAGTCGTTTGTGGAATGCTAATCTTAATTATGAACGTAAATTTCCTATTCTTTTACCAGCAAAACATCACATAGTTAGGCTTTTAATAGAGAGAGAACATGTGAAATTATTGCATACGGGACCGCAAACAACATTAGCCTCTTTGAGGTTGAAGTATTGGATTATTCGGGGTTTACGCGAAATAAAATCAGTGATAAAAGGTTGTGTTAAGTGTTTTCGATTCAATACCAAACCTAATAATCAATTGATGGGTTCACTGCCATCAGATAGAGTCACTCCAGCACGACCGTTTTTCAAAGTAGGAATTGATTTCAGCGGTCCAATTTGGGTGAAACAATCGCGAATACGTCGGTCTATAGAATCCAAAGGTTATATCGCGTTATTCATCTGTATGGTCACTAAGGCAGTACACATAGAGCTCGTGTCTAGTTTAAGCTCTTCCGCATTCTTACATACGTTGAGAAGATTCATTGCTCGCCGAGGCTTACCACAAAAAATCTGGAGCGACAACGGTACGAACTTCAGGGGTGCAAATAATGAAATAAAACAGGTTTATGATTTTCTCAAAAGACAGGTCAATTCAGATTCTGATATCTACAGTTATTTATGCACACATGAAATACAGTGGAAATTTATCCCTCCGAACAGCCCCCATTGGGGGGGATTGTGGGAGGCTAATATAAAATCCGCGAAATTCCATCTTAAGCGCATAGTGGGAAACTTACATCTTACTTTTGAAGAAATGCTCACGTGTCTGGCGCAAGTCGAGGCGGTATTAAATTCTAGACCTCTGTGTCCTTTATCAAGTGACCCCTTAGACATTTCATGCTTGACACCTGGACATTTTTTAATTGGTGAACCTTTAATAGTAATGCCTGAAACGGATTGCTCTGATAACAGACTAAGTCACTGGCAGATGTGTAAGAAGTTGTCTCAATCGTTTTGGAAAAAATGGTCCGTTGAGTATTTGCATCAGCTTCATACTCGCGCAAAATGGCATAAACCAGTTCAAAATATCGAGGAAGGCACTTTGGTTTTGATTAAGGAGGATAACTTGCCACCATTAAGATGGGCTCTAGCCAGAGTATTAAAATCAATGAAGGGATCAGATAATAGGGTTCGTGTTGTTCAGTTGCGAACTGCAAATGGGATTTTTGTACGTCCCATTACCAAGCTTTGTCCATTGCCAAATGTTTAATTTTTATTTTTTTTATTTTTGGGGGGGGAGGATGTTGGAAGTTGATATTTTGTTTGCTTCATAGTTCGTTGATTCGAGGCTGGGGGAGTCTTCTTGGACTGCCCCTGTACATCGGATAATTTCGGATTTATTTGTTATTAGGATACGTATGTATGTTGATACCGATACAGCGATGAAAAACTGGTTTTCGGCGAAGCAGTTCGAGTCGAAAAAATAACAACGCAGTATTCACGAATGATCGATCGAAGAAAAAGGTACTTTTAACGTCAACAAAAGAAAATCAGAAAAACATTCTTTGAAAAGGAAATATCAACAAGGTTTCAGAGTCGATTTACAAAATAAATGGTTGAAAGGATATGGACTCACTTTTATTCCAACTAAACAACTCAACAAAATAATAATTTACTAACAATGTCAATATAGGTCAATAAAGTATATTGTGTTCTACGTTTCTGCTACGTAAAGTCGTTACTTAATTGTCATTTCATTGGCAGAGACAGAAAGTATCTTTCTCTAACGGTAAATTGGTAAATCACTGTTGCAGATTTAAAAAAATTATTTAGAAAATAATTTTTGAAATTTTATTGCAGTTATATTTTCTAGGAAGATGTCTTCAAGGAGAATATGTAAGTATTGTAATACGGACGAGGCTATTGGATTTCACATGTATTGATACTTTACTACACTACAAATTTAGTCTGGACTTCCGGCTGAACCACCATCATTATAATGAATGCTCAAGATAATGAACAAACAAACTTACCACCTGCTCAAACAGGTCAATCGAAAGATTCAAAACCGAAGTCGAAAGCAAAGAAAGCTAGAGACCACAAACGTAAGAAACAGAACCGAAGGATGACGGAACAAGCTAAAATCATACCCGTCACTACACGAGGAATTGGATTCTTTTCACAATCCATATTTATTAAATTATATCAAACATAGGGCGAATACGTTCGTTCGATTAATCTTAATGGTGATAAGTTGTATGATGGGTTCTGTCCAATTGGATAGATATACATGGCCTATTACGTATATTCCGGACGATATCTGGATTTGCAAAAACATCCACGACATACCGTTGGGGATGTATTTTTAATTAATTTAATAATTCCACTCATTTTAGAATATGGCATCAAAATATTACAAATTTTTAAACGATATTTATTCGGATGGAAAGCTACCTATCAGAGAGATAAATTCAAATTGCGATAAAGGAAAAGAAAATCACTTCTCGCAATTTATAGATCAATAAGAGACAATACCGAAACACAGTGCCACTACATGGCAATAGTCGTTGCCCTTCAGAGCTACCATTAAAATCATCATATACATGATGTTTAAGATCATCTTTGTGAACTGATGTATATTTACATATGTGACACTGGTGTCTCACATGAACAGATTTTATATGATTGTTCAGAAATCTTGCAGTAGCAGAGGCATATTCACATTCACCACACTCATATTTCTTCATTTTCAAATGAACAGAATCTATGTCTTTTGAGATCAACATTCTGCTCTGCAGTATATTCACAAAGATGACACTTGAATTTTGTTATATTCAAGTGAACAGAGTCTACTGGAATCTATCTTTTGTGACGTAGCATATTCACATTCATCACACTGATATTTTTTTGATTTTCAAATGAACAGAATCTATATGCCTGTTCAGATCAAATTTTTGCTCTGTAGCATATTCACAGTGATGACACTTGAATTTTTTCATACTCAAGTGATTAAATTGTATATGATCTTCAAGACTACTCATTTCTGATGAAGAATGTTGACATTCACCACACTGATATTTTGTGATACTCAAGTGAGTAGATTCTATATGCCTCTTGAGATTACTCTTCTGATCTGCGGCATATGCACAAAGATGACACTGAACTCTTATAATTGATTTGACAGATTCTACATGATCCTCGAGAAGGGTCTTACTCTTTGAAGCATATTCACACTTATCACACTTATTCGTTCTGATATTCGAATGAGCAGATCCCGTATGGATTTTCAGATTCTGCTTTGTAAATGGTGGAAATTCTCTTTGCTGAATCTGATGTTTTATAATATTTAAGGTAACGGATTCTTTATGTTGGTTGAGGCTATTTTTTCTTGCTGCACCAAATTCGCACTGCTGCTTATTATGTTCAGAATGATCTTTACTCAGATGATCCAGCATTTCAACTTCAAAAATAGACCTATTTCCATATAAGTGACATTCGTACCCACCACTAGGATCTGAATTGAAGGGCTTATCGTTAGAATATGATAAGCCACACTATCCATCGAATTGAGGTTTTGATAGGTTCTTGATCCATAATAGTGTGACAAGCCACACCAGAAATATTTCGACTTTTTTCCAAGAGATGGCGACACTATACCTAAGTCATATTCTAGCATTACTGTAAATTCATCGGAATTTCATGTTAGAGCGTGACAAGCCACACAAAAATGGCGACCGACCAGCAGTGTTGTTCCGCACGAAATGCTTTATTTGATAGAAATAGTGATTCAAGTGATGAAATAGAATCAACATTCGATGTCAGTGACATGGACAAGGATTTTGTACCCAGTGAAGATGAAATTCAGACACATAATCAGGAGGTAAATTTATTTAATTGAAAATGTGGCATGTCATATTCTTGTAATCAAAATAAATCAGATGAATAATGCGGCTTGTTGCTATATCATTCTAGGATGAAAATTCTACTGATGAAGAAAATGAATCGAACAGGGAGGATTCGTTACGGAGAACTGGAGGTACAACTCCTGAAAAAACACCGAAGAGTCGATGGAGACAAAGAAATGATGGAAGATACAGCAGAGTCCAAAGAAAAACTCGGAGGAATTTGGGCCAAGAATATACAAGTGACACCACTAAAAAAATAGTGAAGGCTCGTCAGCAGGGACCACCATGCATTTGCAGAAACCGTTGCAGAGAAAAACTGCAACATTGTGAGAATGAAATTTTCACTAATTTTTGGGATTTAGGGTCGTTCGGCAGAACAGTTACCTTTTTGGTTGTATTAATGTGGTCAAGAAAAAAAGATCCTATCCTTAGACAAAGGAAAGAGGAGACGAGGTATACAATGATAAATACTGACGCCAACATCTAGACGTTCAGAACTGAACTGGACGACTGTATTACTACCGACTACAAATTCTGTGCGACGTTGTCACGTTTCCGGAGTTTTCTGATATATCAACATCGAATCGTCATGAAATAGCAGTTGAGAATACAAATATACTTTTACTATTGCTTTTGTAAATGTACGGAATGAGTACTTGTTTAATGAAATGTTGTGAATTCTGAATTTCACAGACAACTGTTCATTTCAACCAATAAAACTACGCCTACAACATTGCTCCTTTTGTTAGAATGCATCCCCTCTTAAAACCCACCACCACACTGAACTAGGGTGAAATCGTATAAAAGCAAGTACCGAGCTCATTCGAGGTCTTTTCGTCCGTTCTTTCAGGGCAGTTAACACTGAGATTCGAAGGTACCTCAAAATTCAACGGTTGTTTAACAATCATCCCTGCTCCACGTGACAACACCGGTTTTCACAGTTCCATTCATTAATTGTTTCGCGGCCAATCACAGTAATTCGCACCGATTTGACATTTGATGTTAGATACATCGTTGCCGAAGCAGATTTCTAGTTCAGTTCAGTTAAAAAAGTATTTTTCCTAGTTATTTCTGAATATTTTGAGCGAAAAACATTGATATAATGGTTCGTAAGTGTCAATTATGTGGTAAATTGGACTCCTACAACCCCAATTTGAGTTTTGACAGGTTAGTTTCATTTTTGCATATCAGTGGCGTAGATTGTTCAATTCTTATAATTCTTTTAGATTTCCTTCTGATATTGAGCGAAAAAATATATGGCTTTCAATTTTGAACTTGGCGGATGCTAGAAACTTGCCACAGAACATGTTCTTATGTTCGGAACATTTCGAGCCCAAAGATTTTGGTTTTCGAGTGAATGGTACCAAATATCTTAAAAATGATGCCAATCCTATTACTATCGAACAATTCTTTGGACTAACATCTTCAAGGTAAGTTTGCAGGAACTTCCAGGGATTTTATTTTAATTCAACCAGTTTAAATTGTGATGTTTCTAACGAAAAATGTTTGGGAAAATCTCTGAAAATCACTATAACGATAATAGTTAGCTATGATAATAATGTTTCGAATGACAGAGCTGTATAACTAGATGAAATAGGGGAATATAATTATATTGGTAATTTTTGATATAGGAATATATATTTATATGTGTGTATTTTAAAGTATTATTTCAGTTAATATATTGAGAACTTTTTTGCAGCTCAAGCTAAACGGTAAATGAAACTCCCCCAAGTGCTAAAAGGTAATTATAGAGTTATAATTCACTGTATGAGAGTTAATATTCAAAGACTTAAATTCACAGAGATCAAGTTTCATCCCTTGATGTACAAATTGACCTGAATATTGATGCTATTGCTGGTTCTCCGAAAAGAAGGTAAAACTTATAATTATTGTCGCACTTTCTGTGTAATTTTTTTTCAGTGTAGAAAATGTGAAATCTCCTGTTGTGAAAATGGAGCAACCAGTGGTGAAGTTCGATTCAATGCCTTCCACCTCTACTGAAAAACCATCTTCATCAAATATTAGAAGGAAAAGGTAAATTTTTTATTTAAACGCTCAATCCAACATCGAATTTCATAAACTGTTTCTATAAGTTCATAAATATATATGACTAATTATAATGTTTCATTCAAGAAAGAGAGCTTATGTGGGAGAAATACATACCAGTGATTTTTCTACACCTGAGAAAAGGAAAAGGAGTATGAATATTATTAGGAAGAGAGTGCAGAGCCAAAATAAAAAGATTCGCACGTTACAACAGTCTGTTCGAAGGATGAAGCATAAAATCACCTCGATGAAAACATTGCTGGATTATTTGAGAGAAAAATCGCTTGTATCAGAAGCTTCAGAAGCTACTATATCTGTATGTTATCTATTAGTTCATTGGTACAAGTTCCATAAATATTATTAGGCGAGCAGTTCAAAGAATCTTTCTTTTTCAGGCATCTGTCAATCCTGTTGCAAGTGATTTATTCGAAAGAATGTTGAAGGGATCAAGCAGGCAAAAATACAATCCAATGTTGAGAGCCTTCGCATTAACTTTGGCCTTCTATTCACCAAAAGGATACAATTTTGTGAGAAAAACCTTCAACAACAGTCTTCCTCATTTAGATACTATCTCAAAATGGTACAGATCTGTTGATGGAAGTCCAGGATTCACGAATGAAGCATTGACTGCCTTGTCCTTACAGCAAAAAAAAGTTTCTTATCCTTTGTTGTGCAATCTAGTAATGGATGAAATGTCTATCAGACGTCAAGTTGAGTGGACAGGTTCTAAATTCACTGGATATGTTGATGTTGGTACAAACTTAGATTCGGACATTCTACCTGAAGCTCGAGAAGCATTAGTCTTTATGATAGTGTGTTTGAATGGCTCCTGGAAAGTTCCTGTGGGATATTTCTTGGTGAATGGGTTAGTGGCAACAGAAAAAGCTGAGCTAGTGAAAAAGTGTCTGGGTTTTTTACATGAAAGTGGAATTAAAATAATTTCATTAACTTTTGACGGTGCTCCTTCAAACTTTTCGATGGCTGAAAAATTAGGAGCAGATTTCAGTGATCCATCGAACTTAAAAACTAAATTCGAGTGCCCAATTACACAGCACGAAATCTATATAAATCCTGATGCCTGCCACATGATTAAGCTGGTAAGGAATTGTTTCGCATCCCAAGGTGGCTTACGGAATAATGAAAATATGGAGGTGAAATGGAATTATGTTTCAACTTTAGTGGATAAGCAAGATATCGAAGGTCTGCATGCTGCTACAAAATTAAGACATAGGCATTTACAATGGATGAGAGAAAAAATGAAGGTACGATTGGCAACTCAGACACTTAGCAAAAGTGTGAGTGATGCTATAGATTTTTTGAGGGATGATCTTAAGTGTCCTGAATTTCAGGGATCAGAAGCTACTTCTGATTTTATTTTAAAATTCAACAACTTATTCGATATCTTCAACTCAAGAAATTGTTGTGCAAAATACTTTTTTAAAAAGCCATTCATGTTGAGTACAGCTGAAGCCTTCAAAGATTATATGACCATGATGAAGAAATATATTCTTGGTTTGACATTGAATGGGGTTCCTATCACAAAAAGTGGAAGAAAAACTGGATTTTTGGGTTTCTTGATTTGTATCGAAAGTTTAGAACAAATTTATAAGAAATACATCATTGAAGAGAAAATGCTCAAATATCTTCTCACTTATAAACTTTCGCAGGACCATTTAGAGCTGTTTTTTGGATGTATAAGAAGCAAAGGTGGATACAATAATAACCCCACTGCGAGGCAATTTGAGGCTGCATATAAAAGGTTGATTGTTCACTCGCAAATATCCGCTACTGACACAGGAAATGCAATCAATCTGGAGAGCATAAGTATCTTAACATGTGGATCTGCAGTTGGTATTCTTTCATCTGAACATACAAACAATATTGTAAATAGTGATCAGTACGATGCAGTAATGAAAAGTGTATTTACAGATATGGAAAAATTTGAATTTGCTTCCTCAACAGCGTGGAATCTCACTCCTTATGCAGTAGATATTGTGGGATATATTTCTGGGTATGTTGTTCGGATACTTGAGAAATTTATATCATGTCGAAAGTGTCTGGATCTTTTGAGAAATGATGTAGATGTCTCACTTCTACAGAAAAGAAAAACTTATGGAAAATTAATTAGGGCCAGCCAATTTGTTATTGATGTTTGTAAAGAGGGTGAAAAATTCTTCAAATTTTTCCATAAAACTACATGCATTATGAATAGAAAAGTAGAGCATTTATTACAAGTTCTGATCAGCCAAACAATGCGTAATATTAATTCATCTATTTTAGATCATTTTGAAAATCATCTTTATGATGGAAATTTCATTGATGGACACGCGGATCAGTTGATCAAAATTATTTTGAAGAATTATTTCAGAATAAGAATTCATCATGAAATGGCTAAGCTTTTGGATGTTTCAAGGAAAAATAGATCAAGATCTTTGAATACTAAAATTATTTTGTTTAGAAATGAATAAATGAATTAATCTCTATGCAGAAGATACTACCAAATTTAAATGCATTTTTGAAGGATTTTTGTTGCACCCTGTGTCATCCCCATCAACCCTCTTAATTTTTTGAATAGGGAAAGTAGGTCATGTGGTACCACTCTGTATGTCCGAACATGTTTTTTGGATACTTTGAACATTTTTGTTCATATCGATATTCCTTATCGCATCAGAATGGAGTATTTTCATTTATTTGTAATTATTTATCACATTTTTAATTTTTCATGATGATGTTACCTTATGTTCATACCTTGCACACTTCTTTTTTTCCTCTTTCCTTTCAAAGAGTCAATTCAGAAGCAGTATTACTGTCCTTCATAATCTGTTATTTTTTTGTGAATTGTATTATGTATATAAAATTATACAGCACGAGATTTTGGCATTATTTCACTTCCACTGGTCATGAATTCCATCAAAAATATAAATAAGTATACCACAAGTTCCAACAGCAAGTTGTGTTTTACTTAAATGACCAATTAAAGGTTCTAAAGGTGCCTAGTTAGTGGGTCAATATTGCAGTAATCAGTATGAAAGTATTCTTTTTATGATTGTGAATAAATCTTATATCTTCAAGAGTTTAAGTACAATTAATTATTATTGAAAATCTTTCATTGTGTGCAAAGAAACATGTACTAATCGTGACGGAGGTTCTCAATCTTTAATGGGAGAATTGTATGAAAATGATTTTCTATTTGTTGGTCTGTGTGGATGCATATTCAAGCTAAATGGGCATGATTTTTCTGCCAATATTGTTCGAAAAGTGCTTGGAAAAATCTCAAATATGAGAATCTTTTCACGTATATTGACCATGCCACACGCAGCTTTACTTCCTGATAGAAAGATTTTGCGGTCTTGTAATCATATTCTCACAAAATTTTCAATATTCAAGCTGCCATTTTTCAATTAGGTACTGGATTTCAATTCGATTCAATCTGTATTATTGGGAAAATTGGATTGGATTCATATAGAATTTCGTGAGGATAATACGACCAGAAGATCACAGAGTATGAAATATTTGGAAAAAAAATTCGTAAGTTTTTTCCGAACTATTCTGACTGCATATCATCACGAAATTCTGCACAAGTTTACGCTCCAGAATTTTTCAAGTAGTTACTATGCTTCATCATGATTGAATCAGTGTTTCTTGAGTTATTCCGGAAAAACCAATGACAGCGAGGAAAAAGACACGAAACTTTACATAATCTTTTCCCAAAATCTCCAAAAATTATTATCGGATTGAACTGAAATTTGGTACATTGTTATGAAATTTAGAGTTCAAAGTCTGTGCAAATTTTTTCTAAATATGACTTTTTTACAAGTCATACGATCTCAACAAAATTTTGCAAAATGATTCGGTCGACAGTAATCGTGTCCTCAGCAGGTCGGACAGAATTGAGATTGTCACCGGATTCGTCCTCAGGGAGTCCAACCTAGTTCGAGACCATTATTGGCTCAAAATTCTAAAATTTCTGATTTGATTCAATTGTTGCATATCTTATCGGAATAAAATATTATTTGATTTTTTTTCATTGGGTAGTTAATTTTCTGTAACACCTATATGCGCTCATAATTTAATTTCAGACCCTCCTATAACGGCAGTACCCAATTTTCTGCAACACTAAAATGCACCAATAATTTAATTTCAAATCGTTCAACAACTGTAGCTCCACGCCACTGGTGCCTGATTCATTTACGCAGCGGAGTCTCTGCATTGTTGCCAGCTCGGGACTAGTTGATATTGCTGTTCTTGTCGCACTCATGGGAAATTGGTCGATATGTTGGCTTCAACAATTCTTGACTTTATGAATGACATGCCGCGTCTCCTCTTTCCTTTGTCTAAGATCCTATCCCAGAAAACAGACACGACAAGAGTCATCCAGAAAAGGAAATGCTCTGTATACACTCAGTATTAAAGGAGAGACAATTCAAGTTTGTAAACGAGAATTTATGAACGTCCACGGCCTTCAAAACTCGCGTGGCAGAGTAGATGGTCTTGTTTCCAAGAAAATAAGAGGCTCATCGATTCCCATGAAAGATAATAGGGGTAAACACTCGAATAGGCCGCACAAACTGAGTACTGATTCATTGCAATCAGTCCGAGACCACTTGAATTAAATTCCGAAATATCAAAGTCACTACAGTAGGAATGATAATCCTACTAAAGAGTACTTCGACTGTGATATGTCAATTTCCAGATTATATAAAGAGTTTTACATTCCTTGGTGTCAAGAAAGAGATATCGAGCCAGTTTTGCAATATGCATATCGTAAAATTTTCTGTACAGAAAACAATATTGGCTTTAAAATACCAAAGTCAGACACATGCAAGACTTGCGACCAAATTAATATAAGATTAAATTCAGCTGTACAGGACAAACAAGAAGATCAAGTGAGAGAATTGACGACACAAATGACATTGCATAAAACCAAAGCAGACGCTATGAGAAGATTGTTAATGTCAGAAACAGAGCAATCAAAGTTGACTTCCAAAAAATGCGTCATTTCATTCGATCTTCAGCAAGCCATGCCTGTACCGAAGTTAACTACAGGTCCTGCATTCTATTGTCGGAAAATTTGGCAGTACAACTTGGGTATTCACGATTGTACTAATGGTCAAGGTCACATGTTTTTGTGGACGGAAAATATTGCGAGAAGAGGAAGCGATGAGGTGGCTTCCATACTCCTGAAATTTCTGAACACAAAAACTAACATCGATGATCTTATCATCTTCACCGACAACTGTCCTGGCCAGAACAAGAACTGGCTGATGATGTCCCTTTGGCTACAGTTGGTGAAAGAAAAAAAATTCAAATCTATAACTCACCATTTTCTGGTTAGTGGTCATACACATTTGCCTTCAGATAGAGATTTCGCACTGATAGAAAAACGCCACAGGAAGTATGCACCCATAGTGTATTCACCAGAACAGTGGCACGAAATCATTAGGGAATCAAACAAAAAACATCCGTTCAAGGTGACTGTGATGCAGCAATCAGATTTCTTAGATTTCCAGCCGATTCTAAGAAATATTAAAAAAGCTTTACGCACTGTTGATGGAGATAACGTAGATTTCTCTGGAGCTTTCAGCTTCCATTTCAAGTCTGAAAATACGAAAGTATTTTATGTAAAACATACCGTCCATGGAGAGTATACAGAGTGGAATATTACGACAAAAGGGCGTCCTATCGCCACAGAATTACAAGCGTTGAAGAAAAAATACGCAGAACCATTGGGAACTTCTGCGAAGATGCCAGCGCCCTAACGGATAAATTTGGAACCTGTCCAAGCTAGTAGTTTTATGTAAACAAACCTTAGAAATGTGGTGGAGAACGAATATTTATTAAGCAGAGCTTGAATATTTAAAGAAATTATTATAGTTTTGTGTAAGATTTCTTGAGAAGGAACTTTTCGTTTGGATCACGATATAAAATCGTACTTTAAATCGTTCCTGGAGGATAATTTCGGTGTTATTCTAGTGTATGTTGCTTGGTGGATCAAAATAAACCAATATCTAAGTTTACTTGAATTTCTGGAAAAATAGGCACCTCAATAAGTAATTTAAGGACTTCATTTATGTGAAGAAGTGCTGAATGCAGGCTATATTATGTGGTAAATCTAGAATCAGTCCAAATGATATGACTTGTTCTTTGTTTACAAACGAGTGAATCAATAAAATGAAAAGAGATTTTCTGCTTTAGTTCTTATGCATCGTATTTCTAAAGAAAAGGAAACAGATAGACATATAATTGATTTCATTTTGATATTACAGCAGCTCAAGATATACATACAAAATGAAAAATGTCACAGCTGGTCCAACCTACCTATATAAGGAAATGAAAAGAATTGATGTATTTATATGAGTAACTTCAGCTATTATCAACTCTAACAGTATATCTAGTTTTTGTCAGATTTTCAACCATATCACTCTTTCAGAATATGATTTTGTGTAGTATGTGAATTAGGTAACTGCAGAAGTGCTCGGTAAGTTCCTTCAAAATTCTCTCATTTTTATTTACACCTGAAAACATCATGACATGAAGTTGTTTCGAAATAAATACATTGTAGGTAATTTACCTTTATGAAAATAAACATCTTCAGAGAAATGCAGTGAACATACTTTCATGTATTTCGTAACCTGTTTTCCAATCTTCAATTTCTAAAGCTAGGCCTTTCTTCTATATTTGAGTTCCCTGCGAAATGCTGTTTCCAAATTAACTTTAATTTCATTTGGCTTTGGAAAAAATGAAAACTAGAAGCACTAGATAATCCTTTCTTCTTTGACCATGAATAACATTGAGTTGAGGCACATATCAATAGTTATTTCGGGAGGATGCCATTTCGAATTAATACGATCGGAATTTTTAATCGGAAAGAAAGGAATCGATTGATGAATATTACAAACAATTTCGGTATTCCAAAATTTCAACTCGGAGAACAACACAAAAGCTCGAAAATGAACTCCAAAAGTAAGCAAATTACGTTAGAATAACAGGCACGTCGAAAAACTACTAGCTTGGAAGTGTTCGAATTTCTATCATCAGAGGGCGTATCGCTTAGCAGTAGTTGCGAATTGAGAATCCCAAAGAAAAAACTAGATAATGTAAAATCGTTGATGCCATATATTCCTCCAGTTCATCATACCTTCTTCAATAACCTTGAATGTGAAATTCGCGAAGAGGAGTACGGGGAGAATGAAGAAGACCAAGTGGAAATGGTAGATTGAAGTTATGGATTTCCATGGAACCGCCCTGCGATTGAAATACTCATTCATCTCTTTTTCATTGTATTATTGATTTTCTTTTGTATTTCATAAAGGCCAATTAGTATCATCCTCACTTATAGGTTCAAGAAAAATAAACTTCTGATTTTCAAATATGTTTTTCTATTTTGATTTTTATCATTTTTTTTCATTTTCTATGACTTGAGTTTAGTGTGAAGTGAATTAGAAATAATTCAATTGAGCTAACAGTAAGACTATGATAAGCCACAGTTTTTTTCAAAAAACTGCGATATTTTTATGTTATTCTGATATTATACATTTTTCATAATGAAAAAAGGTTGTACTGTCCCTCATCATTGAATGTGACTATCTTATAACCATGAAAACACTTGCTAATATTTTACAAATTTAAATACATTATGGAGTCATCATTTCTTGAAATTATAGTTTTATGGCTTATCACATTCTAACAATAACCCCTTCATATTTTTTCCCAATATCTCCAGAACTACGTATCGAATTGGAATTTGGTAAACTGCTGTGAAATATGAAGTTCAAGGTTCAACTGAAATTCTCCTCGAATATGAACGATAGTTCCAGAAATAAAAATTTTCGAAACAAATTATGAAAATTTTTTTTTTTTTCAATTGAGTAACCATACGATTTCAATGAACTTCCCCTTAAAGTTGCGCGTCGTTATGTTCCAACTAACTGCCAAGTTTCAATCCAATCGCTTAAGTAGTTTCTGAAATAGGAGGAAATTAATCTCAAAATTTCAAATGGCTATAACTCCGAAACTATTCGGCCGATTAAACCCATTAACGATCATAACCTTCGTATTTTGAAATGAAACCTTTCCTGAAATTTTCATGTTGATAGAATCCTCCGTACGCCCGTAATCGTGGTGACGGACGGCCGGCTGGACAGAATCGATTTTGACACCGGATTTGTCATCAGTGAGTCCAACCTAGTCTTTTAAGACTAAATCATAGAAAATTACAGACATTTGGACAAAACGATCTGCTGAAATCGAGGAAAAACAAGAGGGCATCAAGAAAACGCTTTATGGAGTAAATTGAGGATGGACTTTTTAACATTATCGAATTTTCGTTCGGTGTTGAGGAGGAAAGCAGCGACACCTTGTCACAATTTGGTGAAAACTCTTCTGTACAGGAAACCATTGAATACTCCTGGATCTCTATTCTTGAATGGGGAATGGGAGAAACTAGGCGTGTCGACGCTGTTTTCAAGGAAACGCGGTGCATTTTTGATGGAACGATAGAGAACGTTCATATTCAAGAATAGTGTCCCTGGTGTTGAGTATGGAAGAGTGAATGCAAGCAGAGTAGTTGAGAACGCGACAATAGTTTCTGTGAATTGATGCGGTTTATTTATAGATTCAGAAAATACATTCCTTGCTGCCTCCCCTGATAGTTTAGTTGGAGAAAATGAAGAGATGAAATGTATTCAGTCTCTGGAAGAAAACTTTCAGAAAACAGTCAACGTCGTTGGTACACTAAAATAGAAAACGAAATACATTTCAAAAATGAATTTTGTCATTATTTCTTAGGTTGAAAAGGAATCATGACTATTTTTTCCAATTACAGGGTCAGTTGAATATTTGCAAGAGAGAATATTGTGATTTTATAATCTACACAGATGGTGATTTCCACATCGAAAGAATTATGAGAGATGAGGCCCCATGGCAAAATGTGATGCTGCCAGAGCTCACAAATTTTTATATGAATTCCATTCTCCCTGAAATACTAGATGGAGGAATACCAAGGGAGATGAAAGTTAGAGAGCCTCATGAATAAAATAATTGAAAAAGTATCAACTTGTCATTTTGAATTATATTGATATACAGACATTGTCCTTACATTATGCTTTCGAGTCCCTTTGTTACATTTCTACAGTGCGCGTCAAAATCATGGGACGAATTCATTTCCTCAGAAGAAAAATATTTGGCAACAAAATCTTGAAACAGGTGCATTTTTGTTTCACTTTTACCAAATTTGTATGCCATTTTGAAGGATTTTTGTTGCACCCTGTGCCATCCCCATCAACCCTGTTAATTTTTTGAATAGCGAAAGTAGATCATGTGGTACTTTTTTAGCAAGGTCTTCGTATCTTCTTCACAGGCGTGCAGAAATTTTCAAGAAAAATTTTTTTTTGAAAAATTAGTTAGGTCAAAGAGGTTTTTAGTATGTGCACTTTGTCATGGCTCATTTACTTTCAGACGATGGTACCTGATGACATATGTGCATGAACAAAACTGTAACGGTCGACTTTCATTCGGTGACAAATTTCATCAGGTACCATCGTCTCGAAGTAAATGAGCCATGACCAAGTGCACATACTGAAAACCGCTTTGAAGTATCTTATTTAAAAAAAAAATGATTTTCTTGAAAATTTCTGCCCGCTTGTAAAGAAGATACAAAGACCTTACCAAAAAAGTACCACATGACCCACTTTCCCTATTTAAAAAATTTAGAAGAGGATTGGCGGGAATGGCACAGTGTGCAACAAAAATCCTTCAAAAATGCATATAAATTTGGTAAAAGTAAAACAAAAATTGTCCTGTTTCAGGATTTTGTTGCCAAATATTTTTCTTCTGAGAAAATGAATTTGTACCATAATTTTGACGCGCAGTGTATATTCTGAAAATTGTTCAATGGGGTAAATTCTCACAACAAAGCTTTACCATCCAATCGATAGGTTTTTAGTCGAAAATCTTTTTATAGCTTCTGCAGTCATTGGTAAGTTTTTAATTTGAATTTTATTTTCAGATACAGTAGAACTCCAATTATCCGAACTCCGACTATCCGAATCGCCGATTATCCGAAGTCACGGCGCACCTGTCATTGTTTGTTTTGATTAGCCAGTGTGCTATTGACCTTGCTCGATGACGCTACTCTTTCGCTACGGCTTACTTTTGTTTGTGCGTGTACAATACTGTATTGTTTTTATACCATGGCTTCGAAAAGAAAACGTGTTGTGCTATCGTTAGCGGACAAACTGAAAATTATAGAGCAACTCGATAAAGGTGTAACGGGTAAGAAGTTGTCTGAGATTTATGGTGTTGGACAAGCAACAATTTCTGACATTAAAAACCGTAAGTCAACACTTTTAAACTTTGTTTCGGTGCTTGAAAATGAAGATGGAAGTTCCTCCAGGAAAACAATGAAGACAGCAACCAACAAAAATTTGGAAGATGCCGTGTTTAAATGGTTTTTGCAGCAACGTTCTATGGGAAATCCGATTTCAGGTCCAATCCTTTGTGAAAAAGCCAAAATCTTAGCAGAAAAGCTTGGTTATTCATCTTTTAAGGCTAGTAACGGCTGGCTAAGGAATTTTAAATTCAGGCATGGTGTACGCGAGTTAGATTTGGCTGGTGAGAAGCTTTCAGCAGACTCTGCAGCTGCTGAAAATTTTATTGAAAAATTTAAAACTGCATCAGAATCCTATGATCCGGAGTTTGTTTATAATGCCGATGAAACTGGCCTTGTTTGGAAAGCATTACCAAAAACCACTTTGGCTTCTAAAAGGGAATCTAGTGCCCCTGGACATAAGGTCAGTAAAGAACGTGTTACAGTGCTTAACTGTGCCAACTCCACTGGAAATCATAAACTGCCACTTCTTTTGATAGGAAAATCAAGAAATCCAAGAGCATTTAAAAACGTAAAAAAACTTCCACTCTTCTACAAAAGTCAACCCAAGGCCTGGATGACTGCAGCTTTGTTTACCGAATGGTATGATGAAGTGTTTATTCCTGAAGTGAAAAAGCACCAAAAATCGGTGGGAAAAGAAGGCAGTAAGGTGCTTTTAATTGTTGATAACGCACCCACTCATCCTACAGCAGAACTGTTGGAAAGAGAGAATGGGCAGTTTAAAACGACGTTTTTGCCTCCCAATGTTACAAGTTTGCTGCAACCCATGGACCAGTCTGTTATTGAAACAATGAAGCGCCATTACAGAAGGCAACTGCTGAGAAAACTGCTGATCGAAGGTGCTGAAGATGAAGAATTGGTTTTGGCAAATCATAGCAAAATAAATTTAAAGGACTGCTGTTACATGGTAGCGGAAGCTTGGAGTTTGGTTACGGCAGTGACGCTAAGACGTGCGTGGAATAAACTGAAAGGCCTACCGTCTGAGAAGAACAAAAAAAAAGAATCTGAAGAAAATGAGAAACAAGAATATGGAGAGGATGATGATGATGATGATGTAGATGCGTTGTCACTAGAGGAAATAAGAAAAATGATTGTAAAAATTCCTGGTTGTACAGAAGTAAGTGCTGAAGATGTAGGAGAGTGGATGGCTTGTGACACATCTGACCCTGGTTTTCAAATTCTCAATGACGATGAAATTGTTGTAAGTGTGAGAGAAGATGTTGAAGTGGAAGTGGAAGAAGAACTTTCTGCTGATGTTGAAGTAGACGCTGGACCATCAGCTAGTGAAGCATTTGCCGGCCTCGAGACTGCTTTGAAGTGGATGGAGCGTCAGCCCGAGTGTGACCACTTGCAACTGCTCACCGTCAAGCGAATGCGTGACCTGGCTGCCCGAAAACGGTTGAAGACCGCAAAACAGCTTACATTGACGGAGATGTTTAAAAAACAATGATTTTTATTTCTAAACTTGTACATAAGTACATTTTATTTATATTTAAAACATGTGAAAATTTCATGTTTCTTTTATTTAATTCAATAAAAAAATAGTGCAATATCAAAACGTAGCTTTTATTCTCTCCAATGGCAATTTTTTTTTTTTAAAATCCGATTATCCGAATATTTGATTATCCGAATGGGTCCCGGTCCCCATTAATTCGGATAATTGGAGTTCTACTGTATTGAAGATAACCAGAGGCTTTTCCAGGGGCTAGTGATACTGCAGACCTAATTCTCCTTTTGGACGATCTCTTCGATTCCCTGAATGTGACCAGTAACTCGAAGTCAACAACGAAACCTTTGAAAAAACCAGTTAGAAGAGGTTCTGAACATGAAATTTTCTGTAGGCAGGCAGTGGATGTTCTAAATTCCACGAAATTTTTCTGCCCTATAAAGAACGGTTTGCTGTTGTACCGAGTATTAAGTTCATACTTCGAAGGGATTCTTATATTTGCGAGAAAAGTAAAATGAACTTTGGTAACGAATAATGAAGTTCTGCTATATCTTGACCGAATCTTTCAATCAAGATTGCCTTGAACAATATTTCAGTTATAATCGCGCACATTGATTATGAAACACTAATCCTACTTATTTACAGTATATAACATTATTTAAACATTTGATCATCAACAACTTTATGGCAGTTCACTTGGCGAGATCAAATTGCCTGAAAGATATTGCCACTGAGATATTTTAAAATCTTTATCGATAGTTGAGAATCAAGCAATGCTTTCCTCAGCATCAGCTAGTTCGATAAGTATAGAAATTCCTAGAAACATAGCACTACCTAATACTCACAAGATGTACCCTTGTTTATATGAGTTTATATGCAATTTGCAAGATTATTTTCAGACATAATTTTGTTAAAGTGTACTGTATGTAGGAATAACTTATTTAGTCACAAAGAACTAGTGAAATTTCAAGATTATATTAACTGTAGAAAATATAAATTCGGAAATTTGATCCAACTGGGAAACAGTACTTATTTTTTAGTTTCTCAATCTTTCAATTACCTTTTTTATATAATAACACAAATTCGTGAAAAACGAAATCTTTCTAAAGTTCTGAAAAAAATTTTATTTAATTCCAAATTACGAAGTATCCGTCACATGACCTTCATAAAATATTGTGTGAAATTTTCAGGTATTCCCAATTCCGGTGGACAAAGCAAGTCAATGAAATAGCGACTCGGGCTGATACAAAATTTTCAAGATTTTTATTGACCAACCCTGAAAAAAGGTTCATTGACCCGAATAAGATCCAAGTAAAAAATCATTCTGATCCAAGAAGATAAACTTTCAAAAAAGTTTTTCTATTCAGGTCGAATAGGGGTAAAATCTGACATTTAGTGTCTATGGAGCAGTGATTATTTTTCATCACTATGATTTGTATATACATTAATATATTTTATATTTTCAACTACCAGTGTCTTATGTAAACCACATGAATGTCAATTGTCAATTGATAATGATAGTCTATAATGATTATTTTTCAATATTTCTCATAAATTATTCATACTTGAAAAAACAAATCATTGTTGAAACTATATATTTATATTTCATTTATATAGTTTATATTACTTCATTTATATAATTCTCATTTGATTTTTGATTTGTATTCCATTTTTCAAATGAATTCAAGATAAATAAACATTTATTTTAGCATACTAAATTTTTATTGTGAGAACTAGTCAATTCAAGTAGGATTTTTTATTTAAGGTTTGTTTGAAATATTCAAATATATCTGCCTGTTTTTCTCGGCAGCGTAAAGTTGGCATTCATTCATATGTCAGTTTCGTGCTGCCGAGAGAAAAGAGCAAATAGTAGTATTTTATTTCCAACACAAGTCCAGAAAAATTGAAAGTAAATTTAAAAACTCCCGCCAAGTGTCGGGAATACAGTTTCCGTGTTGAGTTGATAAGGCAGTTTTCTTAGAGGGATTTAGTTCACAGAGCAACCGCTATGCGTACAACCTTTAGAACGGCAGTGTCCCTACTATTCTGTCTGTCATCTGTGATGTACTTGTTTTCACGCGCGTTGTTGCGTATGTTATACAGAGTGTAACAGCCAAATGGAATAAATTCGATAACGAATAAATGAGGGGGTGTTAGGAAAAATGCTCGGACACGTCGATTTGTAATTTTAAATGCGCATAGTTTTCAAGAAAATAAAATTATATAGGGTGTTCCATGCGACCGTGGCCAATACCAACTTTCCTATTTCAAATGTAACCCCCTGTATATTATTTATTTTTCGGATTCTTCAGAAAATTCTAGACATAATTCATGTACAATGTCCTATACCTATCTTCAACTTTTTCGAAAATATTAAGTGTTTTCAGAAATGTTGAGTAACGTTAGAAGACAATTCTACACCAGATTACCATGTTGCCAAGACGTTTGCGGCGAGCATTTTGAACATTTCCTACATTGACATTTTTTTTGTTTTTTTTAATTATTAAGAAATAATCAGTATTACTTATTAGGATTTAAGTGTAATGTACCGAATTTGTGAAATAAAATAATTTTTATTTAAAACGTTGATTTTTGCACTAAATCTGAAAACACTTAATAATTCCGCAATAGTTAAAGATAGGTATGGGACATTGTGCATGAATTGTTTCTAGAATTCTCTGAAGAATCCAAAAAATAGATAATATACAGGGGGTTGCATTTGGAATAAGAAAGTTGGTATTGGCCACGGTCACATGGAACACCCTATATAATATTATTTTCTCGAAAAATATGCGCATTTAAAATTACAAATCGACGTGTCCGAGCGTTTTTCCCAACACGCCCTCATTTATTCGTTATCGAATTTATTCCATTTGGCTGTTACTCTCTGTATAATGCTTCCTCTTTCACACTGCAAACCAATTTTTTGCTCGTATTCAATAATTAGTTAAACGTTTTTTTACCGATCTCTTCGCGAAACTCATCAATATCTACATAATTATTATATTTGGTTATTAGTGGAAATACTGTTTTTAAATATTTTTTTGAATATCAGTGCCTTTACATATCCCTCATATATTTCGATGATTCCTGAGATCGGTGCAATCTGAATATTTCAAGTTCTGTGTGTAAAACATGTTAAGAGCAAACATTACCACGTGTTGGTGAATTACGGCAACATGCAAGTTTCATTAAACCTCGTTAATATCTCAAGGTCAATATACCTTCTCGCTGTCTGCCTAATTTAACGTTGCCAATTACCTCGAGAAATATTGGAAATGCGTGAAATTTAGGTGTTAATCGACAGCTTCAGTGATTATTTTTTGAAAATTTTTTCTTGGGATGTACTTAATTCTTCAATGAGAATGAATATTAGTTATTTTTCTATTTTTCACTGCATTTCAGTTTTTATTTTCCAGAAAATTCATGAATATTAACAAGTGGCAAATTTGTGCATTCTCGGATTTTTTTTCAACCGTCCACACCCAAAAATTTCTTTGAAAAAAACGAACTCTGGCCTCTAAAAAACACCCAGTTTTTTTCGAGGTACTGCTTGCTCTTAACTAATGTAAAATAAAATAGACGCCAATATTAGTGCAATTTAGGTTTGACGAAGGTCTATCCATTTATGATTTGAATAACACAAAACTCACCGATCCCTTAAAGTTTCAGAAATCGGTACCATTTGAAGGGTTCAGGTAAAAATTTCGTTTGTTACCTGTGCAGATATGGATAATAAAATAACAGACAAAATGAGGGAAATTCAGGGACAATGATAGTCCATCTATTCATGACATCAACTGACTAGAGTAGAGATGTGTTGTGATTTCAGTACCTGTGATTTTGGCCCTGTGACTCGCCTGTCACCGGAGCTACCAGTTCCGAATCCTCCCAATTCGACGTGATTTTCGGTCACAGGGCCAGCCGGCGGAGCGGTCGGTTCCTCGTCTCGATTCAAATCACTTCACACAGGCATTGGGGAAAAGAAGTTCACGGACGGCGTTGACTGATTCCGATTCCAGATTCACGTACCGTTCTTTCTTGTTGCTCTCGGTTCGTTGTCTCGTTCACGACATGGCATTAGGGAAGTAATTCAAAGTATTCTACTTGATCGAAACTCAGTTGTAGAATGGATGGATGGGATGTTTAAGTTTAGTTGAGAAGTTTATTGGTATTGTATTCTTGTTACGGATATAGGATTATGATTTATTGCTTCAAAATCGAGGTCTCTGATAGTTATTGGATGTGAAGTATTTAATTAAAAAAATAAACCTGGTTTATTGTTTGAATTTCAAAAAGGAATCACATTTATTAATTGTGATTTCGAATAATAACTCTGTAATCAATCCTATTTCATCAATTGCAAATGGAATGTGTGTAAATTTTTCTTATTATTATTTCATATTAGATTTCAATCACATTTTATACATGAGGAATGGCGAATGAAAATGAAAAGGAATTGGGGATTGAATGTTGCAAACAAGTATACTCCAAAAGAAATCACAATTCATTTATGTGGGAAATTAGTGAATTAGAAATAAATTTACGGCAAAATACTACTTTTTCGTGAGTACTTTTTCTAGGTTCATCAAAGATGTCAAGCCTCTCGCATATTCGTATTTAAAATCTAAAGAGTAACATATAAAATGAATATAGAAGTTGTATTCGAAATTGAAAATGATGTAAAAAATATTCTGAATTGATTTCTACCATACTTTCGGCGAGCATATTCAAGAATTATTATTTTCCTGAAACTTGAAATGAAAAAAAACACTTTTATTCAATTTTTAATAGTATTTTTTCAGATATTTGGAGTGGAAACAAAAAAAAACTTGATAAAATGATGCAAAATTCTCCCAAAATAAGCTTTTAATCGATACTCGGAGGAAATGCTTGTCAAAATGATGATGCATGCGCCTTCTGATTTTGTTTTTTTAAATGATACATTTGAATGAAATTGTTAAAGAAAAAATATTGGATAAATTTATTCAATATGAAGTTAATATTTCCGTTAACTATGCCTATTGTATGTTCAAACATTGAAACTATAGTTTCCAAATCATTATACACATATTCAGCCTTTCCATATTTCCAATAATTTCTTCATGAAAGGACTTCGACTGTTTCAAGTCCGAAGTTGCAACAGAAGCCGGATACCATTCTTGGCTCTAGTTCCGACAATCCTTACTCCTTAAAACGTTCCGACTCCGCCGGAATCGCAATAGATCATACGTACTCAGTCCAGTCACGACTCCGAAAAGGAGCTGTGATTTGGCCCTGTGATTTCTACGGAACAGTGAGTCACAGCTCCGGAGAAATCCTGTCACAACACATCTCTAGACTAGAGCCATTTTATTGAATACCAAACTAGCAACCTGGATCCCATTCGAATATTGCGAAACTAAAACTGATCCCTAATAAATTTTTATAATTCCAAAAATCGGTACGATTTTGGGGTTTCAATTATTGCGTTTGTACTTGTGAAATAAAAGATCATAAAATAGCTGTCAATAATAGTGCAATTAGGGGTTTGACAAAGGTCTATATACATTTATGATTTGAATATTACAAAACTCACCGATCCCTTGTAAGTTTCAGAAATTGGTACCATTTGAAGGGTTCAGGTAAAAATTGCGATTGTTACCTGTGCACTAATGCATAATAATATAACAGCCAGAATCAGGGACAATGATAGTCCATCTATTCATGACATCAACTGATAAGAGTAATTTTATTGAATACCAAACTAACAACCTGAATCCGAATATTACGAAACTCATATCGAACCCTAATAAATGTCTATAATTTCAGAAATGGGTACGTTTTGAACGTCTCAGGTTCCTATTGCGATTGTTACCTGTGAGGATATAATTATATCTATATTCATATTTTTTATTCCAGTCGTTTCCAAATTCATTGCTGCGCCAAGTTTCCTTTCTAACATATTCATGAAAAATAGATAACAATGAAGCATCGAAAAATTTCGAAATTTTCAACGATTTCCAAACCTAGATGCTATTTCATCCATAATAGGCATTTTCTTTTACAAAATATTTCTAAAAAAACCAAAAATGTCGAAATCTTTATACAGGGTCATATGAATAACACTGAAAAAATTCAAGGTATGATTCTGTGATGAAAATTGAGGTAAGTATTTGGTATGAAATTTTTTGAAAAACCTCTCCCAATAAAAAGTTACACCCTTTCGAAGATTATCAAAAAAAATCGCGTCTCATTTCTATTTTCCCTACATATTACTAGAGACACGAAACTTGGTAAATGCTATTTGTCAATTAAACTACACATCTTGAAATTTTTTCAACCCTGAACTATGCTCAAAAGGGATTGAAATAATCAACCCCTAAGATATTTTTTCTTACAACTTTGTCTTGATGGAAATTTTCATATTGAAAAAACTAGGCTTAAAAGCCCAATTCATTCACTAATTTTTTTATATCTAAAAGTTTTTTCGAAAACCTAAGCATTTACGAGAAAAAAAATATCGATAATCTGCAATACCGCATTGTAGCGGGGTGTGAAGCGATGAGAAATTCAGCAAGGCGTATTTCATCGCATACTCATCTCAATGAGGAAAAGAGTTAATGGTTGTTTGAAGCGGAAGTCAGTCATTTTCAACATTTATTATAATGTAGAATCATAATTTGGTTCAAGAATATGCTATTTAACATGAGTTATGTTTTTCTCGTTGATGCAAGGGTTTCGAAAACACTTGTGGAGACAAAAAAGTTGGTGAATGAATTGGGCTTTTAAGACTATCATTTTCAAGAGAAAATTTTCATAAAAAAAAAGTTCTAAGAAAAACTATCTTAGGGGTTGACTATTTCAACCCCTTTAAAGCATACATCAAGGTTGAAAAACTTCAAAATGTGTTGTTTTATATACAAATGATAATCACCAAGTTTCGTGTCTTCAGCTTAATATACAGGGTGGGCAAAATTCGTTGTCTACTGAAGGGATCTCGAGAACTATAGCAGCTAGAAGAAAACTGATAATACATTCTCGAGCTCTTTTTTCCTGACTAATCCCAATCTGAAAACAGATCCAGCTTATCGTTAATAGAACTTGAGTTATTAGCAAAAATTGAGAAATTGTCATTTTCAATAATGCTGAATAACTCACTTGTTTGAACTCGTATTCGAAATCTGTTGATACATTCTACAGGCTGTTTTTTAGGAGTAATTCAAATATAATATGACTGAATTTTTCAATCCAGCCATTTTCGAGAAATGAGAAAGATTTTGGATTTTTCAAATGTAAACTAGAGTCGAAAGATCTCTTATCTTGCTACAAAATTTTTGCTGATTTCAAAAATATATCATATATCGCTATTCACATGAATATCACATGAGAAAATTGGCAATACTTTTTTCCTGCTGTTCTTTTCACTGATGAATTATGAGTAGGCTGACGTTGTCATAGCGACGATTGAATATGCATTATCTTTGTGTGAACTTGCGTCTCTATGATTGGAATCAGCGATTACTGAATGAATATTACCATGGTTAATTTGTCATAGTTCTTAAGATTAGCGATAGAAATCTGTTTATTATCTCTAATGATCCGAAATATTGCTGATCTTAAGAACTATGACAAATTAACGATAGATAAATTCATTCAGCAATCGCTGATCCAATCATAGAGGCGCAAGTTCACACAAAGTTAATGCATATTGAATTGTCGCTATGGTAACGTCAGCCTACTCATAATTCAACAGTGAAAAGAAAAGCAGGAAAAAAGTATTGACAATTTTCTCATGTAATATTCATGTGAATAGCGACATATGATACATTTTTGAAATCAGCAAAAATTTTGTAGCAAGATAAGAGATCTTTTGACTATAGTTTACATTCAAAAAATCCAAAATCCTTCTCAATTCTCGAAAATGGCTGAATTGAAAAATTCAGTCATATTACATTTGAATTGCTCCAAAAAAAGTGCCTGTAGAATGTATCAAACGATTTCGAATACGAGTTCAAACAAGCGAGTTATTCAGCATTATTGAAAATGACAATTTCTCAATTTTCGCTCATAACTCAAGTTCTATTAACGATAAGCTGGGTCTGTTTTCAGATTCGGATTAGTCAGGAAAAAAGAGCTCGAGAATGTGTTATCAGTTTTCTTCTAGCTGCTATAGTTCTCGAGATTCCTTCAGTAGACAACGAATTTTGCCCACCCTGTACAGGGAAAATATAAAAGAGAAACAATTTTTTTTGGATAATCTTTCGAGGGAAGTATCTTTACCGGGCAAGGTTTTTCAAAAAATTTGAAACCAAATACCCACACTAATTTTCATCATAGAATCACCCCTTGAATTATTTCGGTGTTATTCAGATACACCCTGTATATTCAAAAAAAGTGAAGTAACTATCTCTCAAAACAAATACTCGAATTATTTGATTCTATTATAGATAGTATTGGAAAATTTTGCGAAAAAGAAGTTGAGAAAACCGTAGACTGTTAGTCTAGAAAAAATCAGTGAATTCCCAACACTTTACGAAACAGAAGAAATGAAATTAAAACTAACAACTTAAACTTCCTACCTTGAGGTGGGTGAACTCGATGGAATGGATCTTGCAGTTCTCGCAGAAACAGATTGATTGAGCTCAACAATCGATCCAGAGGTGGTAGATCCCCTTTTTAATGAAAAGCTGGAAGTTAGCAGTTCGAATCCACTTATCCTCTTGAATGGCAAAGAGCGCGCCACTGAACACTGAACGTGAATTTCTCACAACGGAGTCTTTTAATTAGTTCTTTGAAAATGAACATTGATGTTATGTTGGACACAATTTCACTTTCATTGAAATGCGAGTTGAAAAATATGTAACTTTTCAAACTCTTGAAAATAATTTAATGCGTAAAAGTAATCATGGATGCAGATTTGAATAACCGATCTTTCTTATAGCACGTAAAGATTAATACTGAATAGAACACAATATGTGCGAGCGAGAAGCAAAAAAATATCACAGCTGTTCGAATTTGCAGAAATAAACAAAACGGGAGTATTTCACATTTGATGCATGAACACGATTAAACCGAAATTACAATTGACAAAATTCAAAAAGCGTTCACTTGGCGTGAATAGATAGCATGAATTTATCTGTGTGAATAGCAACCGCATTTCATACAATAGTTGGTTTAGATTGATTGTTACGACAGCGTTTTCTTTATTTTCAGCACAGTTATTAATTATTTTTTTTTGAAATGTTGAAATCTCCACGAATTTTGTGAATGTCTAGCTATAATGTGTGTAGGAGATGCAAAGTTATATATATTAAATATATTTCTATAGCGAAGATGCTTTGTCGAAAGAACAATGAAAATGAGTCTCAACATGGACTAATTGTTATTGAATATATAATTTCGGATATTTAATTATGAAAACAAAGCATTAATGTATTTATTATTACACTTACTAACGCTTTCGTTGATAGTTACTGCAGTTTTTTTCTAATTTCAAGCAAAGATACATATATTTTCGAAAAAATTTGAAGATGCCGAAATCTTCATGAAATTGGTGCAAATGGGAGTTGTTAATATCAAGGTATTAAGTGTTGCGCGCTGTTTTTAGAAAGAAACAATTCCATTTGAAAAATTCAGCCCATTTTGCAGTCACATGCTTTTTGAATAATGAAATATTATATTTATCATGTTGATTTCGAATATTTTTCAGTTTTGTTATTGTCCTTGTTATTTTTGTGATTCCATGAAATATGATGCTGATTTCAAAGTCATCAAATATGACTATTTCCTAGGGTTGTTTTGTTTTAATTAAAAACGTAAATCTCCGGGAAACATACAACTAATACAGAAATGCCAAAATACTAAGCGTACTTTGATAATTCAAGCAAAATTTATATCGTAGTAAAAAAAGTTGTAATATAAGAATACATGACATATGATAAAATAATTGAAAAAAACAATGATTAGACGGTTCAAGTTTTAAAATTATAATTGTTGTCATCAATAAAAGAGACAATTGCAAAGTGTTATTTTTGATAATGCATAATTCGATAAAAATTTTCGATTCTGTTTGAATTGAGCTCGTAACGGTGATGTTGAATTGAAGAAACGCAACAGTAAAATTATGAATAACAAATTATGTCAGGAGAAAACTTCAGAACTTACCTGGGATTCCTCGTCTCTCGTTTGTGGCCCATGGTGGCTGATGACTTTTTTGTTCACTAAAGGTACGTCCTGAAAGAATCTTAGTTTATTTTTTGGAAAATTTCAACTACTGGTAAAAAAAGTTGGATTTCATCAAGTTATGACAGATGAGAGAACAACAATGTTGATTTTGAAGATATCAATTGTGACTTTTTCCTGGGGTTCTTTCGTTTCAATTAAAAACGTAAGTCTCCGGGAAATTTACAACTAAAACAGAAAATCCGAAATACTGAGCATACTTTGAAAATTCACGCAAAATGTATATCGTAATAGAAAAAGTTGTAATATGAGAATAAATGACAAATAATAAAATAATTATAAAAACAGTAATGAAAAGGTTCAAGTTTTGAATTAGTGATTGTTTTCATAAATAAAAGAGACATTTGCAAAGAATTATTTTTTATAATGCATAATTCAATAAAAATAATCGATTCTGTTCGAATTGAGCTAGTAACGGTGAGCTAAATGTTGAATGGAAGAAACGCAACAATAAAATTATGATTATCGAAAAATGCAGCAATGTCAGGAGAAATCTTCAGAACTTACCTTGGATTCCTTGTTTATTGGGGGTTCTCGTGTGGCAAGTGGTGGCAATGCTGGGTAATGCACGTTGTGTGGTGATGACTTTTTGGTTCACTAAAGGTACGTCCTAATAGAAGAATCTTTGTTAATATTTTGGAAAATTTCAACTACTGGTAAAAAATAGTTAGATTTCATAGAGTTATGACAGATAAGAAAACAACAATTTAGCAAAAATTACGCGAAGTTTCAGACTTTTGGCGTCTAGCGTCAAGCCGATCTCTCGTACACAAGAGACACCTCGTAACTGACAAATATCTACCTGTTCCTCTATTTATATAAGAGCCAGGTAAAAACTCCAGGTAAGGGAGAAGGGTAAATACTACTGCTCTTGGGGGTTACCGTCCCCAAGAGCTGTTAAAAAGTCATTACTAAGGTGAGTTTGAGAATTGGGATGAATGGTTAATGGGTTAGTAATGGGGGTGCGAATATTGTTTGATAAACTTCTTGGAAGGTAGACCATCAAAACTTTCTCTTGACTCAAATGTTTGATATTTTAGAATTTGAAGTGGAAAATGATTTCAACGATTGGGTTGAATTCACTGACGGATAATTCTTCTTCGAATTCATGTATAAAGTCAATTTGACACCGTACCACTCTAAAAAGGTCGGCACCATGAAAAATGGGAAAGCGGTGGTTTAGTGACACCCTGTTTTGAAGGTCATCCCACGGCCTTTTCGAAAATACCATACCATTGACCTTTTAGCGCGCATATATTGGGGGAACATCGTGCTATCATTTGTCCAAATGTCTGTAATTTTCCAATTTCGAGCTGAAAATGGTCTCAAACGACTGGGTTGGACTCACTGATGAAGAATCCGTGGTCAAAATTGATTGTGTCCGTCCGGAAGTCCGCGCTGTAACTCGAGAGAAAGGACCTAGAGTCTTTAGCGCGCTATCTTAGGAGAACAGCGTGCTATCGTTTTGTACAAATGTCTGTAATTTTCGAATTTTGTGCCGAAAATGGTCTCGAACGACTAGGTTGGACTCACTGATTACGAATCCGGAGTCAAAATCGATTCTGTCCGGCCGGCCGTCGCCACGATTACGGGAGTACGGAGGATTAAATCGCCTTGAAAATTTCAGGGTTGGTTGCATTTCAAAATGCGAAGGTTGAGTTCGTTAATGGGCAAAATCGGGCGAACGATTTCGGGGTTATAGCCATTTGAAGTTTTGATGCAATTTTCCTGATATTTCGAAAAGTACTGACGCGATCGAATTGAAACTTGGCGGTTGGTTGCAGCATAAGGACGTACAACTCTTCGCAGAATATTTTTGAGATCGTGCTGTCAATTAAATTTTGAAAATATTCTTTCTGTTTCCTGGGGATTCCGAGGGATTCGAATATATTTCCCGAAATCGAAAGCAGATACTGATTAGTGAGATAATAATTTATTTGGTTTCGGTCCAGAAACAACTGCTTTAAATTGAGTATTATTTTTGTTATCTGGAGAACCGAGTTTTGTCCCATATTTTCTGTAGGAAATACAACACCATTGAAAACAGCATTTTTTCGGTCTAAATTTTCGTTTTCACAAAAAATACAACCACATATCATATGGTTCCAAATTGTTTCCTGAAAACATATTTTGTTCAGTTCGAAAACTCGAAATTCTGAATACATCAATTCTAACAGTCATTATAATACATCAAAAGTAATTTCACTTATTGGGCAGAAATTATACGTACTTTCTCAAATCCGTTCCAGAGTGAAAGCCTTTTTTAACTCTTATGACTAATTGAATACATATCATCATACAGTATCTGGATAAGGGTTGTTTTTTCCACATTTCGATGAAAATTCTGTTTTCTTGCCTAGTTTCCCAATATTAGGTTTTTGAATTTCGAATGCAAGATTCGAAAAAAAAATAATTTTGAAAAAAGTTCTGATTCATTTTATTTTTCTTTCGATGACAGTTCTCTACAAATACAACGTAATATCCGAATATTAAAAAGTTGAAAATATATCATATGAGAAAATCGAATTGCAATCGTACAAGAACTCTTGAAACCACATTGTTTACCAGAATCGATGGGAAATAATATGATTTTTTAGGTTTTTTCTAGGTTTTCATTCAAGTACCATCATATACAGACGGTAACATGAAAACACGTCAAAACCAAAATGCTGAATTTTCTAAAAACGGCAATATTCCAATGAGAAACCTGGAAGATATCCATTTTTCAGCAGAGCACCATTTTCGATTATTTTATTTTAATTTCACGTTAAAATAGAATTTTCTGACCGAAATTCAAAAGTTTTTTGAGACGATTGATATTAGAAATGTAATCGCGACTGCATATCTCGGAAAATATGAATTTTAGGGCATTAGTGGTATTTCCACACCTACATTATTTTTTAATAATAATAATAATGTTTGTTTCCATAAGTACCATCATATACAGACGATAACATGAAAACACGTCAAAACCAAAATTAAGCAACTAAACTGAATCAAAAGAATATACATACAAATGCTCACAACGAAAATGTATCACAAAAGATCTTGAATTCAGACATAGAATACGGTTCACATTTAATAATTAATAGAGACAAGGCTCTCCGAAAGGCTTTGAATTCATTTAATGTTTTGATTGTACTCGGCAGGTATTCAAAAAGTTTAATTTCCATATACATTACACTGCACTCAGTCAATGAGAATTTGTGTGTTGGGAAAAAGTAACTACGAATTCTCCTAGTGTTATTACAATTTTTGTAATTATCCCAGTAACCATTATTGTTGAAAAAAAACAACAAAATCCTATATACAGGGTGAGTCTTTGACCTTGCAGAATATTTTAACAGAAGATTCTTGAAGCTGAAAGAAACACATTTGTCCTCTACTCATTTTTTCCGATTCGGCCTAGATAAAAAGATATAGGCATTATAAATTTTCATAATAGGCTAGCCGCCCCTGGAAACCTGAACACTGAAGTTTTTTCAAGCCTAATATATACCATTCAAATCTTCGAAATAAGCAACTCTGTTATGAAAACAAGCGTCAACTTACTTTTTACATTCCAGTTGGTGAAAAAAGTTGTATTTATAGTACAATAAACAAGTTAGGTATTCCAAATTTCGTGGGCGATAAAAGTTGAATATTCTTCTCTTGGTTTCATTTTAGATAATGAGAAATTCATCTAACTATCACTCATATTAGCTTCGAGATTCATCTTAAATTTGTAATTATTAATTTTCTTTGTTTATTTCATTTTCTCCAAGAATTATCAGATTCAGACATAACCCATTCAAACGTTCATTTTCATAAATAAATAAAACAGATGTACCTATACTCCATTCACTTTTATAATGTAGCCCGGTTGGCCATGATATCCTGACAGATTTCACCGTGTATATTTTGAAAATGTTAGGTTATAGTCATTTTCCTGTCAGATAACTATGCAACGTTGTCCTCTCTACATAGAGGTCGTAGTAATTACTTATTTTTCAAATGTCAATCTACATTGATAAAGTAATGAAATTGAGAAAATATCATTTGAATTCAATAATTCCAAAGACCTGGCGAATGTTGAAGAAACTTTTGTCTCTGTTAATACTGGAAATATTTCACGTATATAAACATGGTTGGAAGATTCAGTTATGCTTTTTTCTTGTACGGAAATCAAGAATCGAGTGTTTTGGAATTTTACTGAAGAATGATGGATAAAGTAATTCGTTACTTTGTGAGAGTTCATTAGAAAAAAAAATAAAAGCACCCGAATAACCCTGAGGTAAAACTTCTAAACGAACCAACAAACCTATGGAATTCCCTACTTTTCGAAATTCTCAAGAAATAAGCCTACAGAAGACATTTAAATACATTATTGTACAACTTGAAATACTCCAGTATCAAAATGAAGTAGTAGGTACTAAAACCTGTCATCTTGAAAGAACTAACTCAATTTTAAGTTCTTAGGAATCTGTGTGAACGATACACTGAATTGGGAAGAACATATTTCTAAACTGGGATGCAGTTTAGCTTCAGTCTGTTATCTTTGGGTGTAATGACAAGATATCTGAATAAATTCTCCATGAAATCTATCTATCTATCATGCAGTATTCGAGTCAAAAGCAAGATATGGAATTATGATTTATGGACATACTTTGGAGTCAATTAAAATATTCAATCTCCAGAAAAGGGCACTCTGGATTATTGGAAATTTGCAGCATTTTTCTTTATGACTCAGGGACTACTGGTCGGATATCGTCCGGGTGGAAATTTTTAGGTTGAGTTATGCAACAGTAATCAACGTTCAGAGTTTCACAAAAATTCGGTGGTAAGTTTCCGAGAAAATTTGTTTTTTCTCTCCAACCCCCAATTTTAAGCCCTTAGGGTACACCGATTCTGCTGAAAAGCTTGGAGGATTAATCCCGAGCGACACATGTGTTATGGAACGTACCATGTTAGTTATCATCGATCAAATGTGACATCGATGAAGCATGTGCGGCATTCTGTGTCAAATTAACTAATAAACATAACATGGTGTCAGGTTTTAAATAAATAGAACCACGTAATTGTCAAGAATAGTTCGAAGAACTATCTAAGGAGAAATTGTAACAATAATATCCAAAGATGTCGGAGAAAAAGGAAGATTACCAACTTATAACCTATAAATCAAAATTGGCGTCGGTGAATCACGACTCATTTTCTCCAAATGGAAGAAGTTACTCACAAACAAATAATTGACTTATTCACGAAATATTTCGTACCTAAGAGAAATCTTACCATTAATCGTCACACATTTTACACGAGGAAACAAGGACCTGATAAGACTATCGATACTTTTCTCACCGAATTGAAAAATTTAAGCATGGAATGCGAATTTGGATCTCTTCAATAATCGCTAATAAAGGATATATTTATAACTAATTTGAATAGTCAACACTCAAATGTTAGAGAAAGACTTCTTCAAGAAGACTTCGACCTGGAAAAGTCCATTTCACTTGCCAAAACTATGGTACTGTCTCAACAAAATTCATCTTTGCTGAAACCAAAGAATGAAGTATTGAGAACCTTCAAAACAAATAAATTTCTTGACAAAGAACCTAGGTATGGAAGAAGTAAATCGTACGGACAAGAAGGAAACAAGAATAGGGCGAATTCCAGACTGAGGAGCAAATCTCCAACCAAATGTGGTAGATGTGGTCAAGTACATAGAAAAAGATGTCCTGCCCAAGGAATGAGATGCAAGTCATGTAACAAATTGAATCATTTTTCACAATTTTGCTTCTCAAACAAAAATGTTCAATCTGCTTCAGCTCCTACTTCTGTTGATAAAGATTATTTTGTTGGAAATTTAACAGGTCTAAATTCTAAACCTAAGAATTCAAGTTGGAACATAAAATTCAAAATTAATAGTAAAAATTTAAGCTTTCTTTTAGATACAGGAGCAGATGTGAATATTATGTCCATACACACTTTAAATGATCTGAAATTAAAACATGATTTGATTCATAGTACAAATGTGAAAATAAATAATTTAGGTGGTAATTCAGTACCAGTACTTGGAATTTGCGAGTTAAATTGCATTTACAAAGGTTCAGTATATCAAGTACAATTTGTTATTGTCGACATATTTTGTACTCCAATAATTGGTCTTCCAACATGTGAAAAATTGAGTTTAATCGAAAGAATTTTCCAAGTTTCCAATAATACTTTAGATGATTTATTGGCTAATTATAGTGAACTATTCGAAGGTCTGGGTTGTCTACCTCATGTCTGTTCTCTTTCTGTCAGAAGGGATATCTGTCCAGTGGTTGATCCTCCACGAAAAGTACCTTTCAAGCTCAGAGAGAGCAGATATTGGATGACAGTCAGACGATAATGAGATCGTAAAGAATAAGGAAAAAAACAAACCGATATGGAGATTATCTTGATATCGATGAAATTGATATAGATTAAAATCTATGTATTTCACACATTGATTTGAATTTATAAACTTGTAAATTTGATGTATAATGTAGATATTAATATTGTAAAATATTTCTGGGTAAAATAGGTTTTGAAACTTAGTTTGGGAAATGAAAATTGTAAATATAGTTAAGGAAGGAGATGTTATGTAATATACACAGAATGTCAATTGTCGTCAATACAATAATTTTATTAATTAAGGAGGGAGATGTTATGGAACGTACCATGTTAGTTATCATCGATCAAATGTGACATCGATTAAGCATGTGCGGCATTCTGTGTCAGAGAATAAACAAGTAAAAGTCAAAGTCCAACCTTATTAAAGGTACCTCTTCAAATTAACTAATAAACATAACACACATAATTTCTACATATTAGTGAATCCGCATGCGGATTTGAATCCACCTGCCTCGAACCATCCGATGTATTTCACTATTTCAGTCGAAAACGAAGCTATGCGAAAGTTCATTTACTGGTGCGCAAGTTATATGAGTAATTTTTGTACCGTGCAAAGTGATCATCACACCTAAAAAATAAGGCATTTTATCATTTCCCTATTTTTTTGTGGTCATTTGGCTTTTTTATATTCCAAAGTTATTTTAGAGTTCAGAATAATAATTGAAACATTCAAAATTATAATGAAAAAGGTGTTTTCGCGAATAAATCTTGCCCAAGCACATCATGAATTCCACGTTGCCAAACTGTCGCATCGCCACGAGAGCTCGTAGACGAAATGAATTCGGATGAGCTCGAAAATAGCGCCCCTGGGGCGGTATTTTCGAGTCATCCGAATCACTTTCGCATGCGAAAGTGAGGTCTGAAAACGAAATAGTTCTATTTTATTGTATACAAATATAGATTTGTGTTGGTCGATATTGGAGCCAGTGGTAGGCAAAGCGATGGAGGTGTCTTCGCCAAGAGTGAGATACAAAGATTGATCAGGGGCGAACTGAGTTTTCCACCAAATCGAATAGATCCGTCGAGGATCTTGGAGATGTACTACCCCATTTTTTGGCTGGAGATGGGGCACTTTCTTTGTCCCCCAACCTAGTGAAGCCATATACAGGCAAATTACGGTCATTGGAAAAAGAATATTCAATTATGGGTGAGTAAACACAACAAACAAGTGAAACTATATTTAATATTGCTTGTAATAATCTTTTAAGATCGAGCCATGCAAGAAGAACCATTGAAAATACCTTTGGAATTTTATCTTCAAGGTAGAGGATTTTCAGAACCTCTGTAATCTCATCGGTGAAAACAGTTGAGAACATCATGAAGGCATGAGTTTGTCTACACAATTTTATGATGAGCTATAATCCGTGGTAAAACAAGGATTATTTACATGCCACAAACGTTGGTGCTTGAGAAGCGTGTCCGAACAAACAAGTGGAATCGAGCCTTCAGTTGTAACTTTTGGAAGGCCTACAAGTGTGGGTACAAATCTTGATCCAAGTGCGACTAGCACGAGTACAGCACCTTTCAGCGAGAGTGAGGAAGAACTGGTACCATCAGGAATTTGTAAACCACTCGCTTTACCAAAAACGAAAACACAAACTTTCATGCATCCTTTTCTTTAGATAAAAATGGGGGTAGGAGCTAGAAAATTAATCGATTATAGTCTGATGAAACTTGTCACCCATGATTTCCAACCAATTTCGATAGTGGAAGATTTCGGGTTTCCTCGTTTTGTCACAGCCCTTAATGCAAGTCATCAATTGCTGTCTAGGCAAACGATAAAAAGGTCATATTTACCTTCTAAGTACGAACAAGTTTACGTGAAAACCAAAGAAATTCTCAAAACTATAAAGGGTCTGACTAAACCAACACTCTTGGACTTCTCAGAATACTGAGAATTTTCTGGCGGTCACAGCCTATTTCGTAAACGAGAACTTCGAATTGAAACATTTCGTGTTAGGCTGTGAATCATTTGGTGGGTGATACTTGTGAAAATTTCGGTCTTTCCAATCAGGTCATTATTGATGAGTGGGAATTGAATGATATAATTTTAATGGTAATATCTCACAATGCTGACAATACGCAACTACTGCCAAACGATACGCCCTCTGGCGACAGAAATTCGAACACTTCCAAGCTAGTAGTTTTTCGAAGTGCCCGTTATTCTTACTTATTATGCTTACTGTTAGAGTTCAATTTCGAGCTTCTGTGTTGTTCTGCGAGTTGAAATTTTGGTATGCAGAAAGTGTTTGTAATATTCATCAATCGATTCATTTCTTTCCGATTAAAATTCTGGATTATATTAATTCGAAATGGCATCCTCCCAAAATGACTATTGTTGTGTGCCCCAACATAATGTTATTAATGGTCAAAGAAGAAAAGATCATCTACTGCTTCAAATTTTCATCTTTTCTAAAGCCAAATGAAAGTAAAGTTTATTTGGAAACAGCATTTGGCAGGAAATTCAATGATAGAAGAAAGGCCTAGATTTCGAAATTGAAGATTGGAAAACAGGTCACGAAATACATGAAGTATGTTCACTGCATTCCTCAGAAGATGTTCATTTTCATAAAGGTAAATCACAATGCATCATTTCGAAACAACTTCATGTCCAGATGTTTTTTTTTTATAAAAAAAATGTAATGCTCATCTCAAAAGAATATATATATATATATAGGTGTAAATGAAAATAAGAGAATTTTGATGAAAAGTGCTGTTCCTGCAGAGAAACTACCTAGCACTTCTGCAGCTATCTAATTCACATGCTACTCAAAATCATATTCCAAGAGAGTGATCGGGTTGAAAACCTGACAAAAACAAGATACACTGGTTTAGTTGATAAAAGCTGAAGTTATTCATATGAATACATTAATATTTTTCATATTTATTTAGGTAGGTTGAACCAGCTTTGACATTTTTCATTTCGTATGTGTATCTTGAGCTGCTGTGACATGAAAATAAAATCAATTATATATACTGTCCTTTTTCTGAGGGTCTCGACCTGGTGTAATAAAGAAAACTCTTTTTTCTCTTGCCAAGCTTTCGGAATATTATATATATATATATATATATAGATTTGTTTGACCGCACATACAGACCCAAAACGTTATACCTCACCGCCTTTTCAGGCCAAAAGTGACGTTGTCAGACCCGGCTCCGGGTCTGAAAACGTCTGACCATACCACGGTACTCAGGGAGGTTGGGGGATGCAGGGGGTGCATTTTCAGCCGGGTCCGAAATTACGGTTATACTCTTCAAAATATACAGAAAGTTTCAGGGATCGGCCAGTGCGAGGGCGCTGCCTTCGGCACCAAGTTTTTGTATATCATTTTACTATAACACCAACGTCAAGAGCCCATAAATATGGCAACACAGCCTTAAGACAGCTGCATAGCTGTATATTTCCATCCTTCACAATACACACCCCAGAACGTCATCCGCGAAAGACGTGTACAAGCCCTAATACGGCACTCACGAAAGACGTTTACAGACCTGTTGTAGACAGTCGTCGTAGTGAAACATATTTATTTCGAAATATCCGATCAGATCTTAATATTTGAATGTATAGTTGCTTGACGTACAGTATAATACGATTCAGAAAACGCATACGAGCCTACTATGCTGTGGCACCGACTCAGACCACTTCATTCATTTCGCCCAGATGACTAGAGTTCGAGAATTAAAAATTCTAGAGAAGCACTGACGTGAGCTTTTACGCACTTGTTCAAATTCGTTGGAAAAAGAATCGACTGCATATTCAGATGATTGGTCCCTTCAAACGCAGCTTTACTTCCTCATGGACTAATTTGGAGATCTTCATTCTATAGGGTTATAAATCACAAAATTCTGCATGAATCTTCAAGCTATCATTTTCAGTCAAGGAATATATTTCAATCCGATCCGATATTTAATTCAGAAAATACTCGCTGGAAAAATTTTATTTTGAATGTGCACGTGAAATATTATCATCCATCTTTGTTTGAATAAATAGAGAAGTATTGGGAATTTGGATTATTTATTGTCTGCTACTTTGATAACAAAGTTACAATAATTTTGAATGTTCATATCTACCGAACATTGAGGAAATTCAACACATTCACGAATTCAGCCTTTGTAATTGAACTCCAAACCTACTTAATAAATATCGAGTTTCTGAATCATTCCTTATGGGTGTTATTATGTTAACAGCCAGTCTTTTCACCGATCGCAAACGTAATAGCTTCTGAAAGAATCAACTGGTAGACATGATCATTGTAGAATACGTTTATCGATTGATTTCTGAAGCCGATCTGCTGTTAATTATTGATTTCAATGCGAGTGCCTGTTTTCATCAGAATTTGATCGATAGTCTCCACAAGAAACAATTTGTTTCAATGAAATTTGTGAAATTTTCGAAGAGCTTTTATTTTAAATTTCTAGCAATTGGATTCTCACGAAATGTTGCAGTGAGTTGCGCGTTTTATTCTTCAACTAAATACGAAGCTTCAATCTGATCGTATTTCTTGAAAGTTTAGAATCCTAACTCGAAAGTAATTTTCAGATTTAATCCAAATGATTCTCAAATGGCATGTTTACACAGTGCATTTGAACTTAATTCTTATTTTTAAAGGCGTTGAAAATTATCAAATCGAAATACCTCCCCAAATATCTAAGTAATTTTTCACCTTTACAGTCCACATGACATTTTTTGATATGTAACGTGACGCTATTCGTCAATAAGTTCAATAGTTTCAATCTGATCGCCTCAGTACATCTCGAGATATTATAGATATATCCTCTAACGTACAAAAAACAACAAAGTTTGAGATGGAGTCCCCTGAATATCCGAAAATAAATATAGGATCACATCGAAATTTGAAAAACTCTTGTTGAGTATTGATTTTAAGGTTCCTGCCGAATTCGACCGATATTCGATCGATAATTTCCGAGAAAAATATATTTTCAACAGAAGCTTTCTTATATTTAGATCTACACGAGACTTCGTGATCAGTTGAGCGTTGTTATTCTTGCGCGCATCTTATAGGGGAATAGCGCGCTATCGTTTTGTTCAAATGTCTGTAATTTCCGAATTTTGAGCCGAAAATGTTCTCAAATGACTAGGTCGGACCCAGTGCCAAAATCGATTAGTTTGGCCGGCTGTCCGTATCCTCGATAACAGGCTTACGGAGAATCTTATCGACCTGAAACTTTCAGGTTAGGTTGCATTACAAAATGTCAATTGGCGAAAAGGTTTCGGAGTTACAGCCCTTCGAAATTTTGAGATTATTTGTGTGATAATCTGGAAACTACTAAAACGATTCAATTGAATTTGGCAGTTAGTTGGAGTATAAGAACGCGCAACTTTTGCGAAATTTCGAGATCGTTCTGTCAGTAAATAAAAAAATTTTCTCACAATTTTTTTCGAAAAATATATTTTTTTCAGTTTAATTGAGATGGTTTAATTCTTGAATGTATTGAATTCGCCATTGATTTTTTAGATAGTTATACCCATTAAAAATTTTGTATCGAATTGCAATCTTGTAGTTGATCGAAAATTATAGCTTGAGGTTTATGCAGAATTTCGTGAGGACCATATGAAAAAATCTGCGTTTGGCAGGGTCAATACTCGAATAGATGACCGATTTGGCAATGGAACAAGCGCGTTAAAGCTCCTGACATCACGTCAGTGCTTTTCTAGTTTTTTTTTCAGGAACCAACCGAATATTTCATTTTCACTAAACGGAAAACCGGCAACCGATATAACCAAGTTGATTTTCGAAACATATCCTATATAAACATGACTCTTTTATTATGAAATCAGGAATCCCAACTTGAATCTCAGCCAATCAGAGATGATCTTAACAAAAACCAATATTTGGAAGGAATTAGCTTGTTCGAGGAGCCAAGGCATCTTTTACGGATATTTATAAATAACGCGAGCCTTATTTCGAATTTGTTCCAAAATTTCCCTTCCCCAGTAATAGTAAATTTGGAAGAAATTTGTGAATTGGCAACTTGGACCCAATTGTCCTTATTTCTGTCTGGTGACAATGAACTCGAAAACGACTGAACGCATTGTCATGCGGCTTAAACGAATTGATAGAGCGAATGTTGAGAATGTCAAAACATATCATTTATTCAAGTAAATTGTTCAAAATATGGTGATAAATGTTGGAAAATATTGACTTGAGGAGCTTCCTTTTAAAATAGTAATGATTAATCTTTTTGAGATAGCTAATAGCTGGACTTGTGGTCTGAGGAAGTGGATGCGAATTTTCCTTAGTAAACAATTGAAAGTAACAAGGGATAATATCGAATTGCAATGCGTTTCATACAATTTCGTGAAGAATATGGTACGGTAGTGCCTTACTCAATTCAACCGATAAAATAATATTATCTGCGATAGTGAAGTATATAGAGCATTATTATATTTTTGCGCGCTTGTTCTCAGGAACAGCTTGTCAATATTTTATGTAACAAATTCGAACAAAAAATGGTTTTATCTGTTCTGGTTTCGTCCAGAAGCAGCAATTGCAAAATTTTTATCACAAGCTTACTGTTCAGATATTTAACAATGAGACGGTTATTTGTGAGGCTCGTACTTTCGACTTATTTGTGATTAATTTCCGGACCGCAATTGATCTTCAACATTGAGAGTAGCCTTGACAAGCAGTCAGGAGATTCCACATGATTTTATTTATCAATGCTGTTGTTTGAAATTTTACTTTTTGTTAGGATTCCTGAACAATCCTTTTGATTTTGAGTATACGGATGTTGAATAATTTGCATTCAGAAATACCAAAATATTATAAGCCCTGAGTGGGTGATCACTTGATAAGTGGATATGTAGTTAAACAAGCCACAGGCAAACGGGAACTATAAATCTACGTTTCCCCAGGTTTTCCAGGGGGTAACACATCCCAGTCAATAAAGCTCATAAAATATATTTTTGAGTCAGCTTGTAATCCTTGCGAAATTTTTTACCAATATCCACCGAATGATTCTTCATCTGAAATCTAAATAGTCATGATTCGATCGGAATCATACCGAACATGCCATAAATAGTCAATATCATGTTGACTCGATAATTAACTTCGAAGCAATAGAGATTCATTGAACGGGTTAAATAAGACTGATTAAATTTGAATTTTTTCTCCAGCACCAACAATTTCCAGGTGTGCTAAGAAGATTACCGTATTGCACATAGTAAAAATTATTACCCCAGATCATTTAGTTTTTAAATATATTTGAGAACTCAATTCCCAGATGCTAAAAAAGAGAAGAATTTAGCCAGGTGTGGGTTTTTCTATCCGTTAGCCCCGGATGCAAACGTCTTGATAATTTATGATCATCGAGCGGGTCCCAGATAATGGATCGGGAACCGTATGGCGGTCGATAAGTGTAAAATTATTATCTGTGATTTTTATTGGTATGCCTCCAACACTACGCCCTAGATCCGACTCTGATTTTACGCGCTTATTCTGGGTAACAGCACCTTATCGTTTCGTCACAATGTCTGTAATAATCGAATTCAGGGCGGATAATGGTACGATTAAGTTGGACTGAAGAATCCGTGATCAAATTCAATTATGTGCTTGTCTGTCAATTCATCCGTTTGTGCTCTGACTTTTGAAGGAAAAGAGCTGGAGTCTCGAAATTTTTAGGTTTGGTTGAAGTCTAAATCTCTGTTGATTCTTTTAGTGGGCTGAATTGGCCCTATAGTTTCGGAGTTATACCAATATGAGATTTTGAGGTTAGTTACTCTATAATCAATGAAGTTCCAATGTGATAATATTTTCACATAGTTTAGTGTTGGAGAATACCAACCCACTAATTGGAGCTACATTTCTTGTGGTCTTGTCGTTAGAGAATGAAAAAATAATTTATTTCAATTCCACATTTTTCTTGAGCTGCAGACTCAAAACCAGATTCGAGATAAGGAACAGACCTTGAAGGGACATTCAACAGCAGTGGTTCGAATTTCATCTCATTCCAAGTTTACATTCGCAGATATAAAGAAAAATCTAGAAAAGCACTGCCGTGAAGGCAGCAGCTTTTGCGCGTAAGTTCAAATTCGTTGCCAAATAGGCCAAAGCTGTCAGCTATTTACGTATACCCCGCCAAACTCAGCTGTACTACCATACGGTCGTTGCGACATTCTGCATAAACCTCATCATTTTTGGATCGACTACTAAATTTCAATTCGATCCTACTGGAAACATTTTGTATGAATACCTCAATCCACAGAATAATTGGGCAAATTTAATCCATTCACGAATTCGACCCTCGCGATTAAACCGAAAACCTGGTATACAAATATCAAGTGTCTAAGTAGTTTCTTTTTGTGATTTTTTTGTTTATGGCTGATCTAACCGCTGAAAGATTAGGAAATAACTTCCGAAAGACTCAACTTAGAGACTTGATAAGTGTAGAGTGATTTCGGAGAATAGTGACGGATGCTTCAGAAGTTTTTGTGCCCAATTTCACTGAAATTTAATTAATAGTCTCCGAAAAAAACAGTTTGTTGCGACATAACTTCCCGAGAAGCAATTTTGTTCAAATCTCCCAACAATTGGATCCTCACGAAATGTTGCATTAAGTTGCCGGTATCAATTCTTCAACTAGTAACAAAGCTTCAATCTGATCGCATCATGACAAACCTTTAAGGTATTCTCAGAGTAACCCATTGAGAAAGAAGAAATAACAAATACAAATACTTAGTCCAGATGGTCTGACGACAAAGCAGAATCGGAATTGTTCGCGGAGATATATTTTGGTTCGAAATAGTAAATCGACGTCTCAAGACCCTTAAGTGTGCCCAGCTGAAATTATTATCTAGAAGAATGAGAAAAGCACTGACGTGAGGTCGGGGGCTTGTTCAAATTCGTTGCCAAAGCACCTGTCACCTGTTCACTTATCGACCCCGCCAAACGCACATATTTTTTAAAATAGTGGAAAAATTTAATTTTGAATGGATGGGTTCCTCAATCTACAGAATCATTAGGCGAATTTTACAATCCACTAATTCGACCTTCGTAATTAAACAGAAAACCTACTCTACGAATATCGAGTCTCTTAGGCGTTTCTTTAGGAAGTCAATGTTTTTACGACCGCCCTAACCGCCGATAATAAATAAAATATCTTCCGGAAGAACCTAATTGGAGACTTGATACTTGCATTGTAGGTATAGAGCTCAATTACGGGAGCCGAATTTGCGGATTGATAGAATACGCCAATTGATTGCGCATTCAAAAGTTGATTATTCCAATATTTTAAAAACCACAAATCGTAGAGAATTATTATCCAATACTTCAATCAAAATATTAATAATAATACTTTATTGATCCTTCAAGACACAACAATGCGTATAGGATGAGTCAAGAAAGAATCACATTTTAGTTGTTACTTTTTTTGGCAGATTGATAATTCATGCGGAATTTCGTGAGGACCATATGATTACCAGGCCGCCATCTACAAATTAATTGAAAAAAATATTGAAATCTTTTCTATTGCTCTAATTTGAGGATTTTTATTGATCTAATTTAAGGATCATCTCGAAAATCTGCACAAATTTACTGATCAGCAATTCACAACTAGTTACCAAGTTTCATTATCATCAGATCAGGATTTCTTGAAATATTCTTGAAAATAACAATGATATTCAGGATAGAACAAAACAATTTAATAATATTTATTCAAATCGTTCCGAAAATTAATTTACAATCAAACTGACATTTTGAAGAATGTTGCTGAAGAGTGACCTCATTTTGATGAATGTCGCTGAATAGTGACCTCAAGGTCTTCGCTTAATCACTCTGGAATCTGATGAATAGTTCGTGAAAAATTTTCTACCTGTACGATCCCTAAAAAATTTCGCTAAAATTGCGCATTGGTATTCTAAAACTTTTTACGGAGTTTAAATCTAATCGCGTTAGTTGTTCTTGAGTTATTGACGAAATTACCCAAAAATTCCAAAGAACCACATATTTCTTCTCCGAAAATAAATAACTTATCTAACTGGAATTCGAAGCACTCTTGCTGAATAATGACTTGAAAGTTGGTGCCAAATTTTATGGTAGTCTGATTAATGGTTTCCGAAAACCAATTTTTGTCAACAGAATTTGCACAATTATGATCCTCAAGACATTTTCGTAATGTTGAGTGGCAGTGTTTTCAATCTTGTTAAGAATTGTCAATCTGATCGCGTCAGTACTTCTTGAGATATGGAGAAAATAACCTCAACATTCGAATAACAACAAAATTCAACCAACTTTTTTTCGTAAATGAATATCGAATAAAATTGAAATGATAAATATTGCTGGTCAATATCGACCTCAAGGTCTGTACCAAATTTCATTGAAATATTGTCAATAGTCCCCGAAAAAAAGTTTCAACAAAAATGACGAAAATTTTCGAATGATGATTTTCAAGAAAAATCTTACGACTATATCCATTTTTGTATCAGGTAGCATTCTTCAACTAACTTCAGAGTTTCAATCTGATGGCATCTATATATCTTGCCATATTGAGGAAATAACCTCGACATTCGAATCAGCACCGAAATCTGACATTTCAATTAACACCGAAAGTTGAATTTTTTTTATATCTCCGATAAAAATAGCGGGTCACATTAAAATTTCAAATATTTTGTTTAATATTGACCCCAAAGTATATGCCAAAATTCATAGAAATCATTCGATAGTTTGTGAAAAAGAAATGTTTCAACAGAATGTGGAAAATTTTAAAATATCTTTTTTTCATTTTTTAACTATTGAATCAGAGCACTTAGTTGCGTGTTGGTATTCTTTAAATGATAACGGAGTTTAAATCTCTTCGCATCAGTACTCCTTGAGATATTGCGGAAATAACGTTACAATTACAAAGACCATCGAAATTAGGCATATTTTTTTTTCTTATATCTCCGAAATTGAAAATCGGATCGAGTTGAAATTTGAAACATTTTTTTTGAATACTGACTCAAAAGTTCGTGCTGAGTTTCATCGAAATCTAGTCAATTTTCAGAAAAAAAAATTTTCATCAAAAATTTTTTAAATTTTCGTATAAAAATATTTTTCGAACTACTGAATCCACACAAAATTTTGCTCTAGGTTGCACATTGATGGTTCAAAACTATCTACGAAGTTTCAATTAGATAGAGTCAATACTTCATGAGATATGGAGGAATTAACCCCAAATATTCAAAGAGGCCTAACTCCGAAAGTATCTAAGTGATTACACTCATCAACCAACATATTTGGACTCTAAACCTTATCTGACTTTAACTAACTGTCAAGTTTCAATTAAACCGTTTGAGCAGTTTCTGAAATATCAGGAATTTAATTGAAAAATTTCAAATGACAATTACTCAGAAACCATTCAACCGATTTGTCCCATTAACGAACTTAGCTGCAGAACTCTGATACTCGACGCAACCTGAAAGTTTCAAGTCGCTAGCTCGCTTTGTTCGACAGTTATCGTGTCGTCAGCCAGCCGGACAGAATCAATTTTGACAATGGACTCGATATCAGTAACTCCAAGATAGTCGTTTGCGACCATTTTCAGGAATAAACTTGAAAATTACAGACATTCGGATAAAACCACAACATTTTGTTCCCCAGAATATGCGCGCAAAAATATGCACGAAGTTGCGCGTTGGTTATCTCAACTAATTCCGAAGTTTCAAACTGATCGTATATCAGTACCTACTTCTAGAGGTATTAAAGAACTAACATAAAAATTCCAAATAGGCGTGACTCTGAAACAATTAAGCTGATTTTTCCCATTAACGAACTTAATTGATATATTTGCCCTCCAATCCTGAGCTGAGAATTTCGAGTCGCTAACTTCATTCGAAAGTTGGAGCACATACCGATGGACGAAGAGAATAAAATTTGACTACTGGTTCTTTTTCAGGGAGTCTAACTTAATTGTTTAAGTCTTTTTTCTGCTCAAAATTAAAACATAACAGACATTGTGACGGAACGGTAACGCGCTGTTCCCTCGAACAGGCGCGTAAAAACCAGAAGACACTTCTAGTAATCATTCGCATTTTCTAACATAGATAATATATAAAGACGATAAATACTACTACATCATCCTTGTCGGACCCATTTATATAATATTATCGACGTAATTAGTCCCGAAGATCTGGCAACACCGCTGGGACCGAGAACGTTGTGAAACAGTGCTCATTTGTATAATGTGGGAGTGAGATGATGGCGGAAAGCTTCTGGCTCGAAGAAGAATATTGACTACGCAACTTTTTTCGATGAAAAAAATTCTTTCCCCTCTCTAGGTACCTGATGAGTTATATTTGCAAAAAGCTTATTTCTTCTCTATATACACGTCTAAGTATTTGGGATCGGGTGGGTCTTAGGTAGCCTGAATAACGTAACGGGCCCGGATGCGAGGTTTAGACCACTATATATATATATATATGGCCTGAAAAGGCGGTGAGGTATAACGTTTTGGGTCTGTATGTGCGGTCAAACAAATCTGTATATATATATATATATATATATATATATATATATATATACAGGTAAATTTGTTTGATGGTTTCAAAGAAAAAATGTCTCCGTCACGTTACATTGAAAATGATGATCACTTATTTGAATAGAAATGTATTTGAATAATCGAATAAGAATCAATTATACTTACAAGTTTTATTCTCCCACAAACTAACACTTTGCTACAAATAACTCACAAATTGCTAAAAAAAAATATTTCGACAAATCTGGAACCTCCTATGTTTGGAAGTTGGTTGTAAAACACAGTTGAGATTCCACACTTGATCAACTACAAGAATTAGCTAAAAATGTTTTGGTATGCACTTTCTGATATCAGTGGTAGGTAATTTCTGGTAAGAAATCGGAAGACGATTAGGTCTAAATGTGCAAGTTTTTCTGTCGTCTTGAAATAAATATCCTTTACAAAATGTTTCCCACCCTCGTTTATGCAAACTGTTGGCTACCATATACCAACCAGATGATATCTGGATTTTGGGGAATTTTTTGGGAAAAAAGGATAGGATGTAATATTCAAAATACAACGGTCTGTCATAAACCTCAAGGGAACAATGATGCCTACAATACAGAATGATTTTATGAAATTTTTATGACACTGGCGGCGTCTTTCAAAATGCGAAGTATCGCTTCTTTTATCATACCTGAGAAATACTGTGAATGACAACAATTTTCTCACATAAAAGGTAGGAAGAAAGACATCGCTTTGCAATATGCCCATCTGTGGCACATTTTTATGGAAAAAAATAATTCAAATGAAGCGGTTTCGAGCTCAAATTTAAAGAAGGAAGTTGCTGTGCGGAATTTTGTCGTAAACTTATGTCACCCTTATTTTTTGTTGACGGGATCATCGACTTGCCTCAAATTCAGTTACCTGGTTTCTTGTCATCTGATTACAGTTTGGAAAATGTGAATGTTTAGTAAGTATGAGTTCTTGATTTACCAATTTTGAGCTTTTCTCATTCATCTCCAACTTGCCCTATGATATGGTCAAATATTTGGATGTGAAATGTTAAAGGTTGCTTCATGTTAAAACGAATGCGGCAAAACCATTACTGCACGGCGGGAAACTGTAAACGATTTGGAAATTTCAAAAAAGTATAAGGAAACCTTCGTTGCACCATCAATTAGACTTGAAGGTTAGTCGAAACGAGTGTGATGTATTTTTTGTGGGTTTTCAAATTATCAACTGACAGTGGAAATGACGTATTGAAATTTCCAAGAATATACTAACAAATGAAAACCCTTTCAGCGTTTTTTTGTGTTAATAGATTGTTCGATTGATCCAATTTTATTTCTTCGATGATTTCTTCATTAAGAGGTGGGATTTCTAGATCAGTGTATTATCATCAGTAGGTTTTACGCGCACGTTGAATATTTCCTTAAGCAGTCAACAATTCACGTATTTACTACGCACCTGCACATCCTGATGAAATTTTCTATCTTTTTTCATATGGTCCTCATGAAATTCAAAGAGACGACTTAGGAACATAATATTTGTGGAGTGGGTTGGGGGATTAATTTCGTGATTATAAATGAGTGAAGATCGCAAATAATATGTTATTGTGTTATTCATCACGATCGAATTAGTATCCTTCGAGTAAGTCCAGGAATAAGGACACCCAGGAGAATCACAAGATTTCACATTTTTCCCCAATTCCTCCGAAAATGAAAATTGGATCGAACTGACATTTGGTACATTAAAGCTATTATTGACCTCAAGGTCTGTGTCAAATTCCTGCGAAATTTGATGGATACTATCTGAAAACAAAATTTGAACGAAAATTTTAATTTTTTTTTTTCAAAATTAACTTATATATGGATGTTGACACCGGATTCTTCATCGATGAGGCCCATATTCGCGAAATAAATCGAAAATTACAGATATTTGGACAAAATGATAGTGCGCCGTTTCCCAGAACTTGCACGAAAAAAGAAATTTGTGAACATATCAGTAATGCTCTTTCACATGCACAAAAAACAGTTTTTATAGTTTTGTACCTAGTACGATTCCTAACAATTAGGCTATGAGAATCTGAGTGTTCATTATTTATTAAACCTTATGAAATTCATTCTCCCCCCAAAATGGAAATCAATCGCCTGAGGTCCCACCTAGAGATATCTATCAGTTTCTGAACAATTACATTTAGCAGCCCTAATCTTCATAGGGATAATTGCATATCTCATTAGTTGATAGAATTCCACATCTTTTGGGTATTCATTTTCTTTGTAAGCGTAACATAAAACTAATGATGCCATATAACAGTGAATATTACCTGACCATTGAAGAATTTTAGGAGAAATAATCGAAAACGGATCCATATCCAGTTGTAAATATAACGAGATAGTAGAGGTTAAAATGTCATGCTTCGGAACAATATTTAAGAAATTGAATGAATTGTTTACTGAAAGCACACTCCTATAAAAGTGAAAACACATTATTATTTATCGATTATTGCTGAGCCAGCGAATGTTCTGATATTGAAGAATATATATTTTGAGAATATTCATTCTACATGAAATTTGATAAATTTTTAAGAGCTGCTGTTGTTGATCTGAAACTATGAAAGATTTTTCTTTAAGATAGCTGACAAATGAATGAAAATGAGTACAGCTATCATGAAAACTTATGAATTCAAGAAATTTCTAGCTTTCCTGATTGAAATTGAGATAAAATGCATATAAGTGATATAGAATCTTGAGTGAATGTCACGATATGTATGTCAACTTTAAAGAATTACCATTATGGTACAGTCAATATTTTGGACATTGAATTGGATAAAGAACAAGAACGGTGGGGGTGAAAATATTTGAATTTTTTCCACTCTCATCAATATGTAGTCCGCCGCCCTCGCTCTCAGAACGACGTACAATCAGTTTCGTGTATCGGAAATGATGAAATGAATGATAACAAAGCATAAATATCGGGTGGCCACCCGGGCCAACAACCAGAAAGTATTTCACGTGTATTTGAATTTTTCCCACTCATCCATATGTTGTCCGCCGCCCTCGCTCTCAAAACGACGTACAATCGGTTTCGTGTATCGGAAATGATAAAGTGAATGATAACAAAGAATAAATATCATATGCCAACCTGGGCCAACAACCAGAAAGAATTTCACGTGTATTTGAATTTTTTCCACTCATCAATATGTAGTCCGCCGCCCTCGCTCTCGGAACAACGTACAATCAGTTTCGTGTATCGGAACTGATAAAGTGAATGATAGCAAAGCATAAATATCATATGCCAACCTGGGCCAACACCCAGAAAGTATTTCACGTGTATTTGAATTTTGTCCACTCCCATCAATATGTAGTCCGCCGCCCTCGCTCTCAGAACGACGTACAATCAGTTTCGTGTATCGGAAATGATAAAGTGAATGATAGCAAAGCCTAAGAATTATGTGTCCACCTGGGCCAACACCAAGAACGTATTTCTCGCGTATTTGAATTTTTCCCACTCATCCATTTGTTGTCCGCCGCCCTCGCTCTCAGAACGACGTACAATCAGTTTTGTGTATCGGAAATGATAATGTGAATGATAGCAAAGCATAAACATCATATGCCAACTCGGGCCAACACCCAGAAAGTATTTCACGTGTATTTGAATTTTTTCCACTCTCATCAATATATTGTCCGCCGCCCTCGCTCTCAGAACGACGTACAATCGGTTTCGTGCATCGGAAATGATAAAGTGAATGATAACAAAGAATAAATATCATATGCCGACCTGGGCCAACACCCAGAAAGCATTTCACATGAATTTGAATTTTTTCCACTCTCATCAATATGTTGTCCGCCGCCCTCGCTCTCAGAACGACGTACAATCAGTTTCGTGTATCAGAAATGATAAAGTGAATGATAACAAAGCCTAAGAATTAGGTGTCCACCTGGGCCAACACCAAGAACGTATTTCTCGCGTATTTGAATTTTTCCCACTCATCCATTTGTTGTCCGCCGCCCTCGCTCTCAGAACGACGTACAATCAGTTTCGTGTATCGGAAATGATAAAGTGAATGATAGCAAAGCATAAATATCATATGCCAACCTGGGCCAACACCCAGAAAGTATTTCACGTGTATTTGAATTTTTTCCACTCTCATCAATATGTAATCCGCCGCCCTCGCTCTCAGAACGACGTACAATCAGTTTCATGTATCGGAAATGATAAAGTGAATGATAGCAAAGCCTAAGAATTATGTGTCCACCTGGGCCAACACCAAGAACGTATTTCACATGAATTTGAATTTTTTCCACTCTCATCAATATGTTGTCCGCCGCCCTCGCTCTCAGAACGACGTACAATCGGTTTCGTTTACCGGAAATGATAAAGTGAATGATAACAAAGCATAAATATCATATGCCGACCTGGGCCAATACCCAGAAAGTATTTCACGTGTATTTGAATTTTTTCCACTCATCCATATGTTGACCGCCGCCCTCGCTCTCAGAACGACGTACAATCAGTTTCGTGTATCGAAAATGATAAAGTGAATGATAACAAAGCATAAGAATCAGGTGTCCACCTGGGCCAACACCCAGAAATTATTTCACGTGTATTTGAATTTTTTCCACTCATCCATATGTTGTCCGCCGCCCTTGCTCTCAGAACGACGTACAATCAGTTTCGTGTATCGGAAATGATAAAGTGACTGATAACAAAGCATAAATATCGGGTGGCCACCCGGGCCAACATCCAGAAAGTATTTCACGTGTATTCGAATTTTTTCCACTCTCATCAATATGTAGACCGCCGCCCTCGCTCTCAGAACAACGTACAATCAGTTTCGTGTATCGAAAAAGATAAAGTGAATGATAACAAAGCATAAATATCATATGCCGACCTGGGCCAACACCCAGAAAGTATTTCACTTGAATTTGAATTTTTTCCACTCTCATCAATATGTTGTCCGCCGCCCTCGCTCTCAGAACGACTTACAATCAGTTTCGTGTATCGGAAATTATAAAGTGAATGATAACAAAGAATAAATATCATATTCCAACCTGGGCCAACAACCAGAAAGAATTTCACGTGTATTTGAATTTTTTCCACTCATCAATATGTAGTCCGCCGCCCTCGCTCTCGGAACAACGTACAATCAGTTTCGTGTATCGAAAATGATAAAGTGAATGATAACAAAGCAGTAATATCATATGCCGACCTGGGCCAACACCCAGAAAGTATTTCACATGAATTTGAATTTTTTCCACTCTCATCAATATGTTGTCCGCCGCCCTCGCTCTCAGAACGACGTACAATCAGTTTCGTGTATCGGAAATGATAAAGTGAATGATAGCAAAGCCTAAGAATTAGGTGTGCACCTGGGCCAACACCAAGAACGTATTTCTCGCATATTTGAATTTTTCCCACTCATCCATTTGTTGTCCGCCGCCCTCGCTCTCAGAACGACGTACAATCAGTTTTGTGTATCGGAAATGATAATGTGAATGATAGCAAAGCATAAATATCATATGCCAACTCGGGCCAACACCCAGAAAGTATTTCACGTGTATTTGAATTTTTTCCACTCTCATCAATATATTGTCCGCCGCCCTCGCTCTCAAAACGACGTACAATCGGTTTCGTGTATCGGAAATGATGAAGTGAATGATAACAAAGCATAAATATCATATGCCGACCTGGGCCAACACCCAGAAAGTATTTCACATGTATTTGAATTTTTTCCACTCATCAATATGTTGTCCGCCGCCCTCGCTCTCAGAACGACGTACAATCGGTTTCGTGTATCGTAAATGATAAAGTGAATGATAACAAAGCATAAATATCATATGCCGACCTGGGCCAACACCCAGAAAGTATTTCACATGTATTTGAATTTTTTCCACTCTCATCAATATATTGTCCGCCGCCCTCGCTCTCAGAACGACGTACAATCGGTTTCGTGTATCGGAAATGATAAAGTGAATGATAACAAAGAATAAATATCATATGCCGACCTGGGCCAACACCCAGAAAGTATTTCACATGAATTTGAATTTTTTCCACTCTCATCAATATGTTGTCCGCCGCCCTCGCTCTCAGAACGACGTACAATCAGTTTCGTGTATCGGAAATGATAAAGTGAATGATAACAAAGCCTAAGAATTAGGTGTCCACCTGGGCCAACACCAAGAACGTATTTCTCGCGTATTTGAATTTTTCCCACTCATCCATTTGTTGTCCGCCGCCCTCGCTCTCAGAACGACGTACAATCAGTTTCGTGTATCGGAAATGATAAAGTGAATGATAGCAAAGCATAAATATCATATGCCAACCTGGGCCAACACCCAGAAAGTATTTCACGTGTATTTGAATTTTGTCCACTCCCATCAATATGTAGTCCGCCGCCCTCGCTCTCAGAACGACGTACAATCAGTTTCGTGTATCGGAAATGATAAAGTGAATGATAGCAAAGCCTAAGAATTAGGTGTCCACCTGGGCCAACACCAAGAACGTATTTCTCGCGTATTTGAATTTTTCCCACTCATCCATTTGTTGTCCGCCGCCCTCGCTCTCAGAACGACGTACAATCAGTTTTGTGTATCGGAAATGATAATGTGAATGATAGCAAAGCATAAACATCATATGCCAACTCGGGCCAACACCCAGAAAGTATTTCACGTGTATTTGAATTTTTTCCACTCTCATCAATATATTGTCCGCCGCCCTCGCTCTCAGAACGACGTACAATCGGTTTCGTGTATCGGAAATGATAAAGTGAATGATAACAAAGAATAAATATCATATGCCGACCTGGGCCAACACCCAGAAAGCATTTCACATGAATTTGAATTTTTTCCACTCTCATCAATATGTTGTCCGCAGCCCTCGCTCTCAGAACGACGTACAATCAGTTTCGTGTATCGGAAATGATAAAGTGAATGATAACAAAGCCTAAGAATTAGGTGTCCACCTGGGCCAACACCAAGAACGTATTTCTCGCGTATTTGAATTTTTCCCACTCATCCATTTGTTGTCCGCCGCCCTCGCTCTCAGAACGACGTACAATCAGTTTCGTGTATCGGAAATGATAAAGTGAATGATAGCAAAGCATAAATATCATATGCCAACCTGGGCCAACACCCAGAAAGTATTTCACGTGTATTTGAATTTTTTCCACTCTCATCAATATGTAGTCCGCCGCCCTCGCTCTCAGAACGACGTACAATCAGTTTCGTGTATCGGAAATGATAAAGTGAATGATAGCAAAGCCTAAGAATTATGTGTCCACCTGGGCCAACACCAAGAACGTATTTCACATGAATTTGAATTTTTTCCACTCTCATCAATATGTTGTCCGCCGCCCTCGCTCTCAGAACGACGTACAATCGGTTTCGTGTACCGGAAATGATAAAGTGAATGATAACAAAGCATAAATATCATATGCCGACCTGGGCCAATACCCAGAAAGTATTTCACGTGTATTTGAATTTTTTCCACTCATCCATATGTTGTCCGCCGCCCTCGCTCTCAGAACGACGTACAATCAGTTTCGTGTATCGAAAATGATAAAGTGAATGATAACAAAGCATAAGAATCAGGTGTCCACCTGGGCCAACACCCAGAAAGTATTTCACGTGTATTTGAATTTTTTCCACTCATCCATATGTTGTCCGCCGCCCTTGCTCTCAGAACGACGTACAATCAGTTTCGTGTATCGGAAATGATAAAGTGACTGATAACAAAGCATAAATATCGGGTGGCCACCCGGGCCAACATCCAGAAAGTATTTCACGTGTATTCGAATTTTTTCCACTCTCATCAATATGTAGACCGCCGCCCTCGCTCTCAGAACAACGTACAATCAGTTTCGTGTATCGAAAATGATAAAGTGAATGATAACAAAGCATAAATATCATATGCCGACCTGGGCCAACACCCAGAAAGTATTTCACTTGAATTTGAATTTTTTCCACTCTCATCAATATGTTGTCCGCCGCCCTCGCTCTCAGAACGACGTACAATCAGTTTCGTGTATCGAAAATGATAAAGTGAATGATAACAAAGCATAAGAATCAGGTGTCCACCTGGGCCAACACCCAGAAAGTATTTCACGTGTATTTGAATTTTTCCCATTTTCTTCGATATCAAGTCTGCCGCCATCGCTATCGGAACGACGTACAATCAGTTTGGTATGTCAAAAATGATGAAGAGGATGATAACAAAGCATAAATGTCAGATCTCGATCAGGGCTATCAGTCAGAAAACGTATTTCAGATATATTTTTACCACTTCCAAACGAAAATATTGAACTGTAATCAAGAATAATCCATATTCAGTAATTATCAAACCTTTATTAGCCATGTCCCACCCTATATGGAATCATAAAACGATAGATATTGCATTCTACCTTTAATTGCCTGCGTAAATGTAGTCGTTCGAAGAGTACAGATCCGTTACGGAACGTCCCTAGCCACTGCTAACTCATCGCGGAGCTAGAACGCAATGTTGCCATACGTCGCCCGTCGGCGGAGCCATCGCTGGGAATCCATCGGTGTTTTCACGCGCGTACCTATTTTGGGATAAAGAATATTTTTTATGAGACTTTGTAAGAGGAACGTGTAACAGTTGAGAGTAAAAAAAAACCGGAAAATAGATATTCTGAAAATTTATGCTGATATAATGAACATTAATAAACATCATTATTATTATTATTATTATTACTATCAGGATGCCATGAATAGATGAAAAACGCAATATGAAAAACAAAACAGAATAAAATCTTTGGAAAAATCACATCACAGTAAGAAATTATCACAGTCTTTCAGAGGAATAGTCATCTTTTCCTATCTTCGTTAATCTCCTTTTGTTTCTATCTCCTTGCCTATCAGAAGCGGTTCGAAGCCAGATTTTTACTATCGAGGCAAATTATGCCTCAGTTGCATTTCTTGTCAGGGGATTTTGTCGAAGACAAACTGAAAAGAAATAAACATATGAAGTTCAAGGCATGACTTATGAATAAAATACAAGATAGATAGACAAGTACATTCAAAGACTCAAACATCATAAAAATATGTTCACCAGAATGTGAACATTATATATTTTTTTGCCATTGTATGTCAAGCCAAAATAATAATATTGTTTCGATCCAACAATGTCATAGTTTAATTTGGTGGGTGTTTTTAAAAGTGTACGAGCATCTTTCGGTAAATTTGTGACATCTGGCTTGCTGGCGAACTAAGATTAAAGTTCAGAGAGTGCCTTATGAGAAATATTGATTTCAAGAGACCATTTGACCAAAAAATCACTTGAACTTATTACATTGTCATGAACACTACAACTGAAGAATTTGTATCACTAACTGAAGAATCTGTATCACTATCCGAAACCTCAGATGAATACTCATGAATTGTAGGTTCCGTTTCGGTAACAGAAGTTGATGGAATATGCTCATTAACTTACTAACGCAATTCTGGCCTAGAGGTATTATCAGAAATAGAATTTGTGCATTGACTTGACATTGCCCCATAACTTCCAGTGAGGGAAACATATTTTTGCTTATTATTTTATACTTATGACTTCTAGAATAATTTTTGAACATGATTGCAACTCGCAAAAAGAGTTCTAAGAACTCTAAAGTAGAGTGAGATAATTTATAACCACAAATTTTGTCATGCAAACGAGAAATAAGATATGGATATTATTAACACTTACCTCACTTCAGGTGAATCAGACATATTTTTCTTCTAAACATTGTTATCTGACAACTCAACAACAAGCACTTTAAAATGGTAAACTTATCATAACATTAAAATTCAAAACTTCGCCATTCAGAAAGACACGATCGCGGATCGCGGCTTCAAGTTGACAGTTGTCGTGACGGTCATGGTCGGGAAAAAAGCCCAGCAGATTAAAAAATTAGACGTCGTACTTTGTTTGGGGACAACATAATTTTGATCACAGCAAGAAATCAAAATGAAAACTTTCATTTCGATGATATTTTATGCGATGAATTCAAAGCAATAAACAAATCCATATTCACAGATAACTCTCTCTGTTATCTGTGTGCATATTTCGGCTTGATTGAAGATGCTGCACTGCCAACATTGGACCGGCATGTTCGTATTGCTGACTTGGCCAATGTCGGGCCGGAAAACTGCCGATGATTTCATTGCCCGGTACCGTTTTTATGTGCCCGATTGGCGGATGCCGTACATCGGGCCGGCATGTTACCGATATTGCTTTGCCGATGCCAGCATGTTGCCGACTTGGCCTTCTTTGGGACGGACGCCTGCCAGAGATTCATTGTTTGCTGGGATATGTAGTTTTGAAAATATTGGAAAAGTAAAATATTGGATGGATAGCCTATCGTAAACACGATAACTTTCTGAAGAAAAAACTTAGAAACTCGATATTTTTATAGTAGGTTTGGTCCTTAATCACAAAGGCCGAATTCGTGAATATCAATCTGATCTGGCACATAAGCGGAAAAATAGCCTCACGAAAATTGAACTCCCTGGTGTTCACAGAGTTCACACCCAAGGAAGGAACATGCTACGACCTACAGGAAACACAAAAATGAATCCAAGGGGGCTGTGGATCAACACTAACTAGAGAAAATTCATCGCGGGTGACGTGACATGGAACATTCGAAAACACCAGATCAAGGAGTCTACCATTATTATTAACTAGATTATTATTAGCTTATAAATGAATCATATGTTACTATATCAACTTGAGGTATATAAACAACAATAATAGGTAACGTCTGTGATCCAATTCTAATTTTGCAGCCAACTAAATCTATAGATGTAAATACAACAAATATACTCGTGAGAAATTCAAAGTAACTATCCAAAATAAAATAGTTGATGTTTATAGCTCTTCCATTGATTATAATCACTCAAGTTTTGCTACCACGCAGAAAAAAATTTACACTGTGAGCAAGATAAGTGATCTTGACTTAAAGCATAGTTAGACTCATATATCCGCAAAAATAACTAGACTCAATACAAAATTCACATTATTCTTATACACATCAGTTCACTTCTCTTCCATTGAAGAAAAACAAACTTTAAAATATTATAGTAACTTTTATTCTGCAATATAGCAAAACGTCAACTGAGAATAGGTAAAATTGAAACGAATATAGCACTGTCTTCCAGCAAACATTTTTCAACTTTCCTAGAATATAACAACCAAGAATGAGTATGAATCCAGTGACCCCACAACCATTTGTTTTGAATGATGTCACTACTTGAGTGAAAAATCATCTGGTATCTCTCTAAGTATTGTGAAACTCATAACAATTTAGATGCACCTATTTTTGATAAGATGCAAAACTGTCATTCATTAAATAATACAGAATTTTTTTCAACTTTATAGCTTTTTCTGGAATACCTTTTCAGAATATATTTCGATATTAGTATATGTTACCATGATTATAGTAAAATGTTCAACTATGTGAAATCGGTCCAACCGGTCCCAGATTCCTGAAAGTGAAATTAGAAAAATTCTTGTTCAAAAATTTTTTTTTGAAAGGTATGGTAGTGAAGATAGGTTTCAATGAAATCATACAACGGTGAACTTCTAACATATTTTTCTATTTTTTCGATATCAAGATGAATTAAGGAATTCATAGCACAAATATGCTTTCTAAAAACACTAAACATAATCATATCATACACAGAAAATAATACTGAGCCTGATATTTATCACACACAGGTGATTAACCGTATGGACCTAACTATGATGTATTTTACATTGAGACAATGTCAAAAATTCATCGGAACAATGAACTTCAGTGATTGACCAATCACTATTTTGATCGTTTTAATGAACGCTAGGCCATTATTATAATGTATTTATTACATTGTAGTGTTGATAAAATACATCAATTCAAGGAAATTTGCCTCAGGACAATGTAAAAAATACAATGAATTAACGTCCTGGAAGTGATCAATAATAGGCATGGCCGATCATCACGAAACCTTGTGATAATGCCAATTTTAATGGATCCATGCTATGTTTACATCACATCAATGTATCAGCATAATTGATTCATGCCCTGGAGTTATATTATCAATGCTTTAGGTCATCAAACGATGTCCTGATTCCTTATTACAATCATCGTGTTCATCAATTGATGTAAGCGAACCTTATAACAATCACCGCTTTCATCAATTGATGTGGGTAAACGAACCTCAAAACAATCATAGAGCTATTTTTCTAGTTGTATCAAGTTTAATTCGGGTGTAGTCTTATAGCGGATGAATACCACGGAAGATTTTTTTGTGCTTGAAGTTGATCACAACTTCTGCTATGCGTTCTGATGAGAATTTTAGAAGGTGTGTAAGAACTTCTAGTATTGAAATAATTTAGTTTTCCCGACGTCATAGATAAAATCTTTTCTATTATCTAGTTTCCATACTGATTTTTCTTTCAATTTTTTAAGCTAGCCAAGTGGAATAAGTTTTAAGATGAATTGAGAGTTATAAATAAATTTCATATGAATTTGACGACCTTGCAGGAGTACTTTGTGTTTATACGAGACGGTAAAAATTCTTATTTCTAGATAGACGGGATTCTACGGTCATGTGGGCACATTTACAATTCGAGAATGCCTCTCCATACCTTGGAAGATCAACACACGGGAAGTGGTGGAAGTGGATTCCGTTTCTTAATTAAAAAAAAATTAAAGAAATATACACATAATTCGACTGTATAAGTTTTTCAATATTGTCAGAGCGATGGAGATGTTCTTTAAACATTTTTCATATTTTCAATTTCAGCTACCCTACATAAAGTATGATGTTTCGGTAATTCATTGAAACTTCTTATATTTTTGCTTTAAAATCTTAACACTCATATTCTAGAACCAATGATTTATGTGAATTTCTAACGAATGTTGAATAAATTGGGAATTGGTTTCACGGAGAAGAAAGAGCTCTAGTAATAATAAATATCATAATCACAAGGACGAATATCCGTCGATAAATCAACAAATATTCCCCCTTGATCAGAGCTAATCATCCAATCAACCAAAACACCTACACCGAAGAAGCGGATCCAAGTGGAATGACTACAGCTGTTTCACAATTGTTATTGATCGTCAGGTCAAATTAACTTGGATAAACCGCAGAGAGATCTCTCGATACTTGTTACCTATCAGACGGACCGCTGCAGAAGGTGGGACTCGCAAGATGCTCCTGGCAGATGGCGCAAGTTAAGTTGACCTGACGATCAATAACAATTGTGAAACAGCTGTAGTCATTCTACTTGGATCCGCTTTTTCGGTGTAGGTGTTTTGGTTGATTGGATGATTAGCTCTGATCAAGGGGGAATATTTGTTGATTTTTCGACGGATATTCGGCCTTGTGATCATGTTATTTGTTGAATAAATTTTTCAGATTATATCTATGGTTTTATTTAAATTTCAGTGACTTCGAACAATATTCATGTTCCCAATAAATTTTGTTCAATGAGAAATATTCTATAATCTGATCTATTCTTCCTTGATTATTATGATGCAGGTATGCATCTTCACCATCAAAACTCGATACAAAAAGGAATGGAGGTATGTATATGACCCTAAAAACTCGCAAACAAAAATATAAAGGTATAGATGAGAAAACTTTCGACATCAGTGCAATCCCCAAAAAATATTACATCCAACTCAAAATATAAATCCGAAAGATATTGAAGAAAAATACAAATCTAAGCTAATTCTACAAAATTTCGTTCAAAACAAAAAGTCTGCAAATATATTCATTTATGTGTATTGAAGCATTACTTAGTTGAATATTGTTTTATATTGAATAAATAGTAGTTTTTGGTTTGAATCTAAAATACAACCACTATAGCAGGCCTTCAGATTGATGTTTTTGGGCGTCACATTGATGTACCTTAGCATTGAATGATGCGCTGAAAGTGATTAGTTCATGTCAAAAATACATTGATACAATGACTGATGAGCCTGAATTCAATGCCCTGGGACCATCGATATAAGGACTGCTGTTGATCGATCGATGTACTCGTAACCTGGTATTAATGTCGTTGGCCATTGATACAATGTTAACGGTCCTCAAATGCTGGTGATGAATTTAATGCTCTTCTACAATCACTCGAACATCAAACAATGACCAACAGGACATTATATCAATGATCTCGAGCATCTGCTGAAAATTAATGTCCAAATACATTGTTGTAAGGCTGAATTTGATTTTATTCACGTACGTTTTTCTTTCTGTGTAGTCCTAACGTTGTGCTGTTTTATGCTTATAAAAAAATTCATAAATGCTACCTTCAAAACACACAGGATTAATTTTATCATATGCTCATTTTTGTGACTATACTTAAGATGGATGATTATGATGCAACATTTGGGTCTACCTATAAAAAGGAGGGGAACCAACCTTTGAATAAAGAACAATAGGAAGTAGCATAACGCTGTTCTACTTCGTATATCAGGGGGACATAATCGCCCATATCGAACCTCCAAGTATGACTCATGTGAAAGGGAAGTCGGCCATATGCAACCTCCATCCCGGACCCACGATTTGAAGCCTTATGTTCTTTATTCAGAGGAACCTACACAAGGGAGTATTATGGTAATATTCTAATTCATCCTGTATTATATGAGCCAGGTCCATTGCAAATTCGACATGAATATAAAATATGCTTAGGAACATACAGATTTCTCTTCGATTTTCTTTCATTTTTCTATGAATGTAAGACTTTCTCCTATACCATGAATAAAATCTATAATGGGATCTTCGGATGGTTACGAAATGTTTTCGGGTGTTATTCCATGCTAAAAAAAACAAAATGTAGGTACGGTTTTCACCAATATCTGTAGATCTATAAGAATGACTAGTAGAATAGGACAAAACATGATTTCTTTAATCTTCGAAGATGCTATCCTCACTGAGAATATAGGTACTCACCCTTGCATAATGAAATAAACCGTGCTCACCACTCCTCTTCCATAATAGTTTCCATTATTAGAATTACAGATGATGACGATTCGAGAAACACAAATTGTTGCTGCTCATGCTCTTTGTGGATTCGCGCATAGTGCAACAAAGTATAGTTGTGTAGGTATATTGGACTGAACTCTATCTGCTTATAGAATATTTCAAGTATAGCCTGTTCTTGGGGGGAGCTGTACCCGAATTAATAAGAGATTTCCTGGATTTCAACGGAGATAGCTATGCTCAATGTACTCATTGCAACTATTTCATCAAAAGAATAGTTCCTTCGATTGAGAATTAATAATCTAGTTGGAGGAATTCGTTATTCTTGATTCAATGCCAGAATTGGGCTACGAACAACTTTAAATGGATTTGTTATTGAGTTTTGCATTTTCTTTACGGAATAGAAAACAATTTTCAATGAATATTTACGGCATTTCTTCCTCTTATACTAATGATATTCCTGTATTGGGAATACAAACTGTCCAATGAAGTGTATCGCACTCTTGGAGAATAAGAATATCGGTATTTTCATAATGAAATTAATATTTTTTACTCCCAAGAAAAATAGTTTCAAGTGAAGTATGATGAAACTTAGATTCAGAATATTTCGTCAAGATTATATTTATGGTTAAATGTGAAGTATGATTTTTTTCCGTGCACTCAGGTGAGAGGCACGGAAACATTAAAAATGAGTAATTAAGTACTTAATGAAAAACCTTCAAATTATAAGAAAGTCTTCTGAAAGCTAATCGGAAAATCTTAACTTCAGGAAGAAACTTACAGAATATCAAATCAGATTGCGTGTTAAGGAAAATAAAATCAGAAGCTGCTGCACATCTCGACAGAGATAAAGATGATATGATTGACACTATTCTCATGCCGATTTCATAGGAGAAATAAGTATTCCGTTCAATCTCAAGCTCCATAGTTTGGAGCAGCTTGAATTTTTGAAGATCCAGAACGAAAATAATGTACTATCAGTAACTCACAGTTCATGATTCGAACTCAATTTTCAAACTTTAAAATGATTTTCGATTATTCTGTGAATCATTTAATTATTGGCCTCCATTTACCCGTATAGTGACTGACTTTTCTTACGCTAATCTACATGCAATTTGCAAATCTTTCAATAGATGTTCTTTACTGGAATATTTACAAGTATGCTATGACATGAATATCAATAGAAAGCAGCCAGAGAAAGAGAATGTTGTAACAGTTCACCTTTGCTGTGCACATTTCATGAAGATGGTATCGAAAGACGTCGATATAATGGCTACAAATAACATGCAAAAACTATATTTCAAAGATTTATTAGGTGCTGCCGTTTTGATGAATGATATAGAAATATTCGATGATTTCATAAAACATGTCTATGTGATAATAAAATCTAAGAATATGAGCATACACACAGATAATGCCCAGTATTGGTTGGTAAATGTACTGACAAAGCGTCCAACAAAAAAAAAATCTAGAAAAGCACTGCCGTGAAGGCAGCAGCTTTTGCACGCATGTTCAATGTAGATGACCACTTCAGCAACAAATTTGAACATGCACGCAAAAGCTGCCGCCTTCACGGTAGTGCTTTTTGAATTTTTTTTTGATAAATTACTGGATTTCAATTCGGTCTAATCTGTATTATTGGAAAAATAAAATTTTGAATGGGTATATCTACGGAATCATTGGGTGGATTTCACCCATTCACGAATTCGGCCTTCCTTATTAAGGTCCAAAACCTTCTCTACAAATATCGAGTTTCTAAGTAGTTTCTTCCGGAAGTTATTGTGTTTACGGTCGGACCAACGGCTGACTGCGTGAACACAATAACTTCCGAAAGAAACAACTTAGAAGTTCGACATTTGTAGAGGAGGTTTGGACCTTAATTAGGAAGGCCGAATTCGTGAATGGGTAAAATCCACCCAATGATTCCGCAGATATACCCATTCAAAATTTTATTTTCCCAATGTTTCCAAAAAAACAGATCAGATCAAATTGAAATCCAGTACTTCATCGAAAATTTACAGTTCGAAGGTTCATACGGAATTTAATGAGGATGATATGATAAGAAAATCACAGAATTTTTTTTTTCAAATTGTTCTAATGACACGATCATCAAGAAATTTTGCATAAAGTTGTCTTTAGGTATCTTCAAACTAGCAGCGAAGTGTTATCAGGATTGAATCTGTATTTCTCGAGATATACTGAAAAAAAGAACGATACCGAGAAAAAAACCTCGTAATTTGACATATTTTTTCCCGATATCTTCAAAACTTATGATCGTATCGAACTGAAATTTGGTACATTGCTGTGAAATATGAAGCTCAAAGTGTGAGTGGATTTTTTTTGGTATGATTGATAGTTTCCAGAAAAAAAATTTTTTTGTAAAAAAATTTCGACATTTTTTTTTTTTTTAATTTACCGACGATATGATCCTGACAAAATTTTGCTCAAAGTTGCGCGTCTTTATACTCCACCTAACTGACAGGTTTGAATCCAATCGCTCAAGTAGTTTCTGAAATAAAAAATATATAACTTCAAAATTTCAAGTGCCTATAACTCCGAAACTATTCGACCGATTTGTCCCATTAACGAACTCAACCGCGGCATTCCAATGCGCGATCTACCCTTAAAGTTTCAAGTCGCTAGCTCACTCCGTTCGACAGTTATCGTGTCGTCGGCTGGCCGGCCGGCTAGAACATGCGCGCAATAATGGTACTGATAAATTCAATCATTGCGAATACCCAGAAATTGCTTACAGAGCCGGATCTAGGGCGTGGCGAGGGAGGCATTTGCCACGGGCGCCAACTAACTAGGGGCGAAAAATTATGATTTTTTTTCTTGAAATGATGTTTTTTCACTTCAAAGTCCATTCATATTTTAGAGCGGTGCTATAGTGCATGCACCTGTTGCACAATATGCGGCGACAAGTAGTTACCAATAAATAAACAGATGATAAATTTACACTTGTCGGTCGCCCTACGATTCCCGATGGCGTCCAGATGTTTGTTATTAGAACACTGAAGACTTCAATTAGCGGCAAGTTCAGAGGGAGTTTAATGGTTCGAGCTAGCGGCGGTAGCGCTATGTCTAGGGTCGGTTTCTTGACGGCATGACAAAGAGATTCAGACCCTCTACATTATTCGCCGAATCGTTCATCACACCGGCTTTGATAAGTGTAATGTATTTCGAAGACGTTTACGACCGATATGCTTGATGAAATCACCCCAGTCTTATTGATACTACTTTTTTTCTGGCATGTGGGGTACTTCCATGCAGCGGCGCAGTTGATGGCATCAATAAGAAAAATACGAACCAGGAACTTATCATTACATTTTATATTATGTGCAATACCGCAAATAACGTGTTCGTGCCAGCGGGCCGGGAAATTATTCGTGCTGGAAAAATCTTAAAAATTTCAATCAGGTATGTTTGAATAATTCAATTTTGAGTTGAGGATTTTCGAAAGATATTTATAAGGTTATGTTTGGGTTGGGAATATGTCGGCGATATTATCGTTCGAATTTTATTTGCGAGATCTCAAATAACACCGATTCAATTAAAATTGCGTTGTACCATAATCACACGAGTTTTCATATGTATAAGATGTTAGAAAAAAAAATCAAAAGGTTGAGAAGAATGAGATAAATTTATCGTATCTCTAGTATTTTATTAATCAGCTTCTTAGCTATGGGTACTACAGGAAGAGGATCAAATGTCTATCAAATGAATAGTATGGTTCTTGAGTTTCACTGAAACATGGAACCTTTTTCTGTACTCCTGATATTTGTCGAGAATTGAGACAATTCAGATATGAATATAAACGAGCGCGCAAAACATTGCGATTCGACGTCCATGCATTTTCAGAATCTTATATAATTTTAGGTTGATATAACCAACTGAAATGCCGCTCAAGAAACTATCAGGATCGCAATCTCGGAAGATCAGGGATGAAAAATTATTAGACCTAAAAAAAATTTTCGTAATATCTCAAGTTACTTTAAGAACGATGCGGGTATTGTGTCGAAAAAAAATGGTTCCACTAGCGAAATTTCCTTCTACTTCTTCAAGTACTGAGCCTTTCGTAAGAAAGTATTCCATTTCGGATAATTCGGACAAGGAAAATTCTTTTGACGAGGAATCAGGACTTACTGTCGTTAAACCTGAACCAGTTGATTTTAATGACCCTACATCATGGCGAATTACAAAAAGTAATATTAAAATGTTCGTTACGACCTTTGTTGGCATGTGTGTTCTCTGATGTATTTCAGTTTTTCATTTACACTTTCATTTATTGTTTTTTTGAAGCTTTGAATGCTTATATATTCCTTCTTGTTTTTTTCATACCCTCATTATCGTATATTAATACGTTTGTGAGTTCTGTGCACTACCTTATAAGATACATGGGAGATTATAGGAATTTCTATAAACATATTGTTTGATATACCTAAGAATCTAATGCTCGTTCTCAAAAGAATATAATAATAGTAAAATATCTTAGGAATGAAATAAATACTATCATTTATGAAAAGTATGTAGCCATTGAAAAAAAATTTGAAAAGTGCGCATTTCGATAACTTGCCACGGGCGCTGAAATCGTAGATCCGGCTCTGTTTGCTTGAGTCGAGTCCATATCTTAAAAGATTCAGTCGGATAATTGAATCAGTAACAATGGATATTCAAGGGAATAGTGAGAATATTTTTCACAATGACAGATTCTTCGATTTGATCTTGACAAAATATTTACCATTGTGTTCCCTTTGGAGTGCACTGATGCTTACTGATCTAGGATCTGTCAGCAATTCTGTAGTGGAAAATTATTTCGGACAGCTGAAAAATATAAGATTGAATTTTCGACGAAATTTGAAGTGTTTGCAATTTGTAAGAAAATTACGGGAAGATGTATTAGCTTTGAGTATTGAATGTGGTTTAGGAATACGAAAGACACGTTTGACAAAGAGAGATCCCACAGAAGAACAATTTTCGCAAGTACAATGGGCAAAGAAAGGAAAGAGAAAAACTGGTACTCATTTCGATGCCAAATATCTCAAGAACCCTATTGTTCGAGAACTTATTCCTGATGTTTTTGCTGAAGATGATGACGAACTACCCTTATGTGCAAATTGCGTATAATCAATGAATTGTCTGATTGGGTTGAATGCGATGAATGTCTACGATGGATACACCAAATATGCGATAGAGGTAACGATTTGAAACGGTCATACGAAGAAGTTTTTCACTGTAAATTATGCGTTTTACCACCTACAGCTATATCTGACAAATTCAAAAATCTGAGAGTTATGTGTTTATCGTTTCTTAATTCTCTGAATTCAACACAGTCAGAGATAACTGAATTGGTAAGAAGTACCAGAGATCAGAGAAAATGTGATAGATGACAAAAAAAACGAAAAATCAGACTTCGTCATATTTTGGAAGAATTTGTAAAGCTCGAGGAAAATCATCTTCTGAAAATATCGTTAAGACGATAAAAGAACAGAACCTTTTCGTTCCGCTGCAGTGATACACGGTATATCATATGAAAACCAGGCAAGAGATGCCTATATTCAAGTGACGAAATCTTTTTGCCAAATGTCTGGACAGATTGTTCATAAAGAATATCCATTCCATAAAGCCCGCTATTCAAATCCTTCAGATTATGACTTCGATTTTTTGGATAAAAATAATTTGAAGATCGACGTAAATCACGATTATCATTACCAATGGTGTATACCATTATAATCAAGCACACTATGGAAGCTTTCATCACCAAAATATCATTACCAAATTCAAGGAATCTTCGGAATAACTAAAAGGAATTGGTGTGATTTGGTCATTTTCACTTTTGAAGGATTGAAAATTGTGAGAGTAGCCAGGACAGATCAATTTTTTGATATCATGTTGCAGCGATTGGAGTTTTTTAATAATTTTTACATGTTGCCCAGCATTATTTTTCCTAATGATATAATATCGGATAGAGAGAGAAAATGGACAACTAAAGTTTAACATTTTTATAAAATGGTTTGGTGGAAGATATTCACTATTAGAAAGCGCTGAGAAATGAACGAGGATACTTGACTCTAGATGACGGTAAATAGTTAAGTAGTTTCATAATAGAGCACTGTATGTTCCTGATGAACCCTATAGATAAGAGATTTCAAATATCTGTGGCCAAATCATCCATAATTTTTGGCGATGAACCGTTTACAGATTATTTCATCAAAAGTATCGATCTAAATGAAAATTAAATTGTTATGCCTATTATGAGAAATAATCATTTTGTTTCGGTAATTTCTAATATGATTAGCAAGAAAATTACTCTACTTGATCCGGTTGGAAACGAACATATTCTGCAACCATTTTACATGGAGAAAATTTCATTTTTTTTTCGAATGAAAGAAATTGATACCGAAAAATTCGACACTGATTACTTAAAGTCTTAAACTCTTATTACTGAAAAATAGTTGTGACATGAAATTGAATTGTCTTTATTGTTCAGTAACTGTTGACTTAGAATATGATACATTCAGATGTGAGATATGCCGCAGATATTTTCACGAGAAATGCTTACTAACATTGAATGAGCTCGAGAATGGCATAACAAAAGACCATGAAAAAGTTCATCACTTCATAACATATTTATTTGGACAAAGGTATCAAAGGTATATAACTTAATGATTATTCTTACTGTTACACAGACAAAAAACTGCTTAGACTCCTCTGTCAACAACGTCAACTGTCTAACATTATCTTAGAACATTTTTTAATTCAGTGGTGCCATCAGTGGTAGTAACCTAAACTGACATAAGTGAGGTTCATATTTAACACCCCCTTTCAATTCAAATGCGTATAACAAAATTTAAATTGTAAAGCTACTAAAGTGAACTGTGAACAGTTTTTATACAACATACATATGAAATATCATTCAACATTTAACATTTTTCTGAAATGAACAAAGTTTTCTCGTTGTAGAGATTTGGTGAAGATGTCTGCTATGTTTCCGCTTGAATTAACATAAGATAGTCTAATTAAGCCTTTAGCTATAATGTCTTTAATAAAATGAGCTTTGATGTTAATGTGAAGTGCACTTTGGTTGTCCATTAACAAAACTGTCTTTATATCTTTCAGTCCAAAATCTGCTCTAAGTCCTTTAAAATAAAATATCTCGGAAGCAGCCACGGCACTGGCTAAGTATTCCGATGCACAACTTGACTGAGCGACTACACTTTGTTTTTTTGAAATCCACGTCACTAAATTTTTATTGTAGAATATTGCCCAGCCACTCACACTTTTCCTGTCGAGGTGATCGCTTCCCCAATCTGCACCCTTGTATGCTGTTATCTCGAAATATCTGTCACATTTTTCATAAGTCAGATTCAGATCTATTGTGCCTTTCAGAAATCTAACTATCCTTTTTGCAGCGGTCCATAATTGTTGTGTTGGTTTGACTAAGAATCTACTTAGAAATATAACTGAATATGCTATATCAGGTCTGCTGATGGTAGCTATATATAGTAACGATCCAATGATTTCCCTTTATGGTACCTGTATGACTTCTTGATCTTCAACTTGGAAATTCGGTTCCATTGGTGTTATCGCCACTTTACTTTCTTGTAAATTGAATTTTTCTATGATTTTTGCTATCAATGTTGCCTGGCTGATAACTTTCTTGTTATCTCTTTCGATGATTTCCATACCTAAAAAATTCTCCAATTTTCCCAGGTTTTTTGCATTGAACTCGTCTTCTAATTTTTGCTGGATATAAGCACTGTTCTTACCAGTTACAATGATATCATCTACCCAGATTAATAACCATACATTTTCCCCTGTGTATAGACAAAAATCATTTCTTGACCTTTCCGATGTATACTTTTCTGTGAATTCTTGAAATCTTTCGTTCCATACTCTTGGAGCTTCACGTAAGCCGTACAATGCTTTTTTCAATTTTAATGCATTATATTGTTTCTGTACTGTGACACCTTCTGGTATTTTGATATAAATATCAATATCCAAGTTTCCTTTGAGAAAAGCGGTGGGTATATCAAACTGTTTTATTTCCCAATTATTTTCCAAGGCATGTGAAATAAAAAATCTTATGGTTTGATACCTTGCTACCGGTGCATATACATTGTAGTGGTATTCTTCTTGATAGCCTTTTGCTACTAGTCTAGCTTTCTTTATTCTATTTTGATTGGTTCTGAATATCCATCGTGTATCAATTGCCGACTTTCCTTTTGGTAAAACAACTGATTCCCAAGTACCATAACTTTCATGTGCCATAAGTTCCTTATCTATTGCATCCTGCCATCCGTTTCCAATTTTTATTGCTTCTTCATAGTCTTTCGGATGATCTTCTTCAATTGATACTAAACAATGAGCCATGTATAATTCAAAATCTTCATACTCGGTTGGTGCTTTAATTCTTCTAGTCCTTGTTTCTACCATCGACTCATCTTCGTCTTGTTGATCGCTTTGATCTGTAGCTATCTCATTAGGACTAGTTTCTACAAGTACTTCTCTAACATCAATTCTGTTCTCCTCGTACTTGATATCTGTTTCATCAAATACAACGTCTCGAGAAATTATGACTTGATTTATTTTAGGATCCCAGAGCCTGTAACCCGGTCCACCATACCCTACCATGAATGCCTCTTGACCTCGTGGTTCCAACTTATTTTCTCGTGGTAGCTTGTAGTACCAAGCCTTTGAACCAAAAACTTTCAGTCTGTTCGGGTCGTTTTTCCACCAAACATTTCAGCAGGAATCATGCTCCTTCTTTCTTCCAGTGCTTTTGTAGGTGATCGATTTATTTGATAAACAGCACATCTAACAGCTTCACCCCAAAGAAATTTTGGAAGATTGGTGTCTATGAACATACACCTTACCTTTTCAAGAATCGTCCTGTTCATTCTTTCTGCTACTGAATTTTGTTGGGGTGTGTATGTACAAGTGTATTCTTGTTTTACACCATTAGACTCGAAAAATTTTCTCAATTTCAAGGTATTGAATTCTTTACCATTATCAGATCTCAATCGTGACACTTTGATGTCTTCCTTCTGTAACTCTAAAACATATTTAATAATATAATCTTTAGCTTCACTTTTATTTTTCAATAGATAGACAACTGTAAAATGGTAAAAATCGTCTATGATTGTCAGGTAATACCTCTCCTCTTTCATTGTTTCTGTCTGTGGAGGTCCCCATACATCTGTGTGTAGAAGTTCACCTTTCCTTCTGGATCTTTCTCTAATCCTCTTTTATTGAGGTGTCCTAGTCTTAAATGCCATAGATTTTCATCTTTTACTAACATGCAAGAATCTGATTCTTTTTGTAGTTGCAGTTCAACTGTATGTAATCCTTTCTCAAAATTGCATAATATGAATTTCTCCCGAATGATTATTTTGGCTTGATTTCTTACAAATTCCACTTTATAACCTGCCTCATTGATTTTTTGTACTGACAGCAAATTAAAACAAAGTGTTTCTACCACCAAGGCATTTATTGAGATTTTAATTCTCTCGAACATAACTCTAAGTTTTCCTCTTTTGACTGCCTTCATTTTCTAACCATTTGCTATTTTTATTATGTTTGGCTCAATTATGTCTATTTCACACATATGTTTTTCAACTTCCCCACAAACCAAGTGTTTTGTTGCACCCGAGTCTATTATAATATATATATTTTACGGTACTCACATGTCCTTTCGATTTACCCAACAATGCTGCAGCTGAGGATGTGGCTATGAATGAAATTTCGTTTTCTTCTTGTTTGCAGACATTTACTCTCTCGTTATTTTTACCTCCTTTGTAATTGTACCTTTGCTTGTCTTCATAATTCCCATGCTTTTGGATCTTTGATTTACTTCGGCACTGTGCAACGAAATGGCCAGTACGTCCACACCTGAAACATTTTTTGCTTTCTTTAGATTTTTCTTTGTTTAGAAATGAACATTGCTCTTCTCTGGGCTTGTTTCCTTCGTTCATTTTCAATTCTGCATCCAGCAGCTTACTCTTGACAAAATCAAACAGTTAATTTTGCCTCTGTTGTCTCTAGGACAGTTATAACTGTTTCGTACCTCTGCGTAAGTGTTAATAACAGATGACATACCTTATCGTCCTCTTCTAGCTGATTACCTGTTGATTCCAGTTCTCGAACAAGTCCATCAAACTTGATAAAATGATCTTGAAGTTTCTCGTTTTCACCACATTTTGAAGTTAACAACTTCCGTCTCACATACAGTCTCGATAATGTGCTCTTTCTTTCAAATATGTTTTTCAGCGAAGATATCATCTCAAATGCGGAATCAGCGTTCCTCACATATTCTATATGCCTATCAGTAATACACTGGACGATGATTGATCTTGCTCTAGCATCATTTTTAGCAACTAGTTGTTTTTGTTCGTTTGTGAGACCTGATAGATCAATCTTTGTCTTTACAACATCTCCACATTGTTTTTCATCCAATAAACATTCAAGCCGGAACAACCAGTTAGAAAAATTCCCATCACTCAATTGTAAAATGGGATTTACAGAACTAGCCATGCTTCCACTCGCCATCTTGTTGGTTAGCGTCACTGGGATTTTCAATGAAAACTCCTGATTACTTTCCTAATACCAATCGTGATCTGGATCCATAACCTTTTGGGTTATTTGTGGAATGGTATTGAAAAGTACTGCTAACTTTAACTATTTATTTGGACAAAGGTATCAAAGGTATATAACTTAATGATTATTCTTACTGTTACACAGACGAAAAACTGCTTAGACTCCTCTGTCAGATAAGAATATACTGTATTATTTTCAACCTGGCTTCTCATCGCGGTCGTATTGAAAAAAAATGTTGAATATTTTGGGTTCAGGGCGCTGCTTTCACCCCCTTCGACGGGGCCGAAGGGATTTTCGTTTATAATGTAGATTCCTTATGATGATAAGAATATACTGTATTATTTTAAACCTGGCTTCTCATCGCGGTCGTATTGAAAAAAAATGTTGAATATTTTGGGTTCAGGGCGCTGCTTTCACCCCCTTCGACGGGGCCGAAGGGATTTTCGTTTATAATGTAGATTCTTTATGATGATAAAAACATACCGTTTCATTTAAGACCTGGCTTTTCATCGCGGTCGTATTGAAAAAAAAAAGTTGAATATTCTAAGTTCAGAGGGCTGTTTCACCCCCTTCGACGGGGCCGAAGGGATTTTCGTTTATAATGTAGATTCCTTATGATGATAAAAACATACAGTTTCATTTAAAACCTGGCTTTTCATCGCGGTCGTATTGGAAAATAATGTTGAATATTCTAAGTTCAGAGGGCTGTTTCACCCCCTTCGACGAGGCCGAAGAGATTTTCGTTTATAATGTAGATTCCTAATGATGATAAGAACATACCGTTTCATTTAAAACCTGGCTTTTCATCGCGGTCGTATTGAAAAAAAATGTTGAATATTCTAAGTTCATAGGGCTGTTTCACCCCCTTCGACGGGGCCGAAAAGCTTTTCGTTTATAATGTAGTTTCCTAATGATGATAAGAACATACCGTTTCATTTAAAACCTGGCTTTTCATCGCGGTCGTATTGAAAAAAAATGTTGAATATTCTAAATTCAGAGGGCTGTTTCACCCCCTTCGACGGGGCCGAAGGGATTTTCGTTTATAATGTAGATTCCTAATGATGATAAGAACATACCGTTTCATTTAAAACCTGGCTCTTCATCGCGGTCGTATTGAAAAAAAATGTTGAATATTCTAAGTTCACAGGGCTCTTTCACCCCCTTCGACGGGGCCGAAAAGGTTTCCGTTTATAATGTAGATTCCTTATTGTAGTAAAAACACTCCTTGTCAGTTTCAACCTGGCTCCTCATCGTGGTTGTAATAAATATAATGTTGAATATTTTGTGTTCGGGGGGTTGTTTCACTCTCTTCGACGGGGCCGAAGGGATTTTCGTTCCTAATGTAGATTCCTTATGATGACAAGAACATACCGTAACATTTACAACCTGGCTCCTCATCGCACTCGTATTGAAAAAAAAAGTTGAATATTTTGGGTTCAGGAGGCCGTGTCACCCCCTTCGACGGGGCCGAGGGAATTTTCGTTTATAATGTAGATTCCTTATGATGATAAGAACATATCTTATCATTCAGAACCTGGATTCTCATCGCGGTCGTATTGAAAAAGAATGTTGAATATTTTGGGTTCAGAGGGCTGTTTCACCCCCTTCGACGGGGCCGGACCGATTTTCGTTAAAATAGATTCTGTATAATAGAATAATATGCAGAACTGGTTTCAACTTGGCTTTTCACTGCTTCCAAATTTAAAATAAAATTTGGTTTCCAAAACACACTCCTCACAATAATTTTGAATATTTTATTTCGTTTTCATTCTGGCCTCACACGTCGCCTTTATATTCAAAAAAATTTTTCCAGTACCTAACTGATGTTTTTCGTAGGATGCGAAGTAATTCTTTCTGCATTAGATTGCCGTATTACAGTAATGTTCACCTAGAAACTCATTGGGTACGAGCGCCTTGTTCCAATTTGAGATACGACGCCACTGGACGTTCGGGGATCTTCGTAAAATGGCTGCCAGTTTTTGGCTGCTAACTCAACACCGGTATCATTATATTCATTATTATATGGGTGTGTTTTTATTTCAATGAGTCAAAGCGATGAATTCGATCGAGCGATAAAAATACGATTGACGTGACGTCATCAAATCTATCGAAAATTTACTAATCATTCGATCGAAATAAGGACAAGAATCGAAGAATTCTCGATTAATTTCGTTATTGGATTTAAATTTTGAATAAAGGGTTTTCTGGTGTAAAGATTGATAACGAGAACTTCATATCTTAATGTACAGAATTAAGTAGAAATCAGTTATTTCACTTATTTTCCTGATATCCTATCATTCTGTCGAAGATATTTGCTGTGTTTCCACACATATTTTTATTGAAGATCATTTTTATGGATGCGGCATTATTTCCGTTGTGAGAAATATGTTAGAAACTTCATGATTATTCTGCTGGTGAAAAAAAATTCTCAATATTTAATTTGGAAAGGAAAAAGAATGAAAGACATGTAGAAATCAAGAATTATATTAAGAAACATGTACCTAAATAATTTCCTTCATTATTTTGTAGCAAAGTTCCACCATATTTAAGTGGTGGAGATGAAGTACCCATTGGGTTCTAAAATGACTGTTAAAATTAAAATGAACTCTTCAGCGTGTTTTTAATACCGGCCCTTAACCGTCGCATTTCGCAATGCAACCTACCCCGAAAGTTACAAGTCGATAGGATCATTTGTACGCCCGTAATCTTGCTCACGGTTGGCCGGACAGAATCAATTTGGTCACCAGATTCGTCATCAGTGAGTCCAACCTAGTCGTTTGAGATCATTTCCGGAAAAAAATTCAAAAATTACAGACATTTGGACAAAGCACGCAGTTCCTCAGAAAATGCGCGCAAAAACGCTTGATTTTGGCGGAACAGCCACTGACATGAATCTGACAAATCGAATGTCATCGAGTCCATCGGTTTGCGAGTTTCAAGGCAAAAATTCAATTGTCATGTTTATTATCGTATTTAGGAAAAATATCTATGACGCCAATAATGAGGTTTTTTAAAGGGCAGGAAATTTCTGGCTGATATCGATATATTTTCATCTTGCTAATATCTCTAAACCATTATATAAAGACAATGTCTTCGACATTTGAACCTTTACGTAATACACTTATAAGAATGTAAATCAATTCAACTTCTCAGTTCAAGAAATAGATGATTTGATGTCTTCAATCTGGAAGATTTATTTTCTTTAGTTGGAAATATAACAAATAAACTCTGATAACTCTTAAGAATAACTCACTAACCTGGAAGAAATCAAAAACAATGCTATTCCTTTAGGTTTTCAATGAACAATCTTTGAAATATGAATTGACATAAATTAATAATTGACAAATCAAGGCATTCTCTAAATTGAAATTAAATAAAACATAGAAAGGAAAATAGAAAGTTGTCTTTTGAAGAAAATGACACTGATCATTTTTACATCCCCCCACACAAAGTATGCAACAACCACTATCTGTTGGCGTTGTCATATGGGAGCAACTTTGTTACATGGAAATAATTATTGTCCTTTTTCCTATTTCCAATGTCTATCTCATAGATAGTGTCTGAAATTTTCTTCACTATTGGAAAAGGTCCTATTCTTATTTCCTCAAGTTTTTTTCTATTCAATTTAGATTTATTTTCAACATAAACATAATCTCCAATTTTGAAATCATAATCTTTCCTGTTGTTGTCGACTAATTTTTTATTGTATTCATGATAACGTAAAGAATTTTTAAATGCTATTTCCTTATCTCTTGGTAAATTACTCTTTTCTTTAAGTTCTTCTGGAGCAATGGGATCCGTTTTTCCATAAAGTAAATATTCTGGGCTATATCCAGTTACAGAATGGTCTGTCCTATTGTATTCTTCAATACATTCATCTGCTATTTTCGTCCAAGCTCTAGTTTTCTTCTCATTTTGTTTGCACCTTATTCTGTTCACTAATGTCTGATTCAGCCGTTCATTTAAACCATTTGAAAAAGGACAGTCTACTGCTGTAAAAATCAATTGTATATTCAAATTTTTCATGTGCTGTCTGAATTTTTCCGAATTTATTCCTGGATATTGATCTGTTAATAATGTTTTTATTGGTCGTTTATCTTGAATTTTATTAATTAATTTGATGAAGTCTTCGGTTGTTTGGTGTTTGGAAGTACTCGCAAATGCATATCGAGTAAAATGGTCGACTAAGAGATGAAGGTATCTTTTTGAAGAGCGATTTCCAGCGAAGCCTCCAATTGTGTCTAGTGACATTATCTCAAAGGGTTCTTTTGCTGGACCCAGCTATGAAAGAAGTCCATACTTTTGACCTACTCTGGTTTTATTTTTACAACAGATATCACATGATCCACAAACTTCTCTCGTCAGCGAATCCATATTTTTAATGTAATAAAACTTTCTAATTTTCATATTTATCTTACTAGCACAAATGTGGCCATAATGATTGTGCAATTTTCTGATTAACTCTTTTCCAAAATCATTTGATAAAATAATTTTTTTGCTATTTTTATGCAATTTGTAAAATATTTCTTTCTGTACAATAGTTCTTTTCATGTTATTTATCATCAAGAGATTATTCTGCTGATCGTTTTTTATTTCATTTAATGCCACCAAATTAACTGTTCTTAAACATTCGTCCATATTCTCCGTTTCCTCCAGAACTGGGTTTCTAGAAAGACAATCTGCTTCTACATTTTGTTTTCCTGGTTCATATTTAATCTCAAAATCGAATTGTGATAAATAATTCATCATGTCACCCAACTCTTCATCTGGTCTTGTGCGAAATTCTTTTCCTTCTAATGGTTTATGGTCAGTAATAACAACGAATTTTTTTCCCATTAGCCAATATTTCCAAAATTTTATTGCCTCCTTAATTGCCAGACATTCTAGGAATATTGCTTTCTTATTCTTCTGATATTTATTCAGTTTTTTAGAAAAATAGGCTACGGGTTTCATTTCACCATTAATCTGTTTTTGTTTAAGAACAGCTCCTACTCCTTGAATACTGGCATCAGTATATATAGTAGTATGAGCATTTAGGTCGAAAATTGCAAGAACTGGTTCAGAACAAAGGATGTCCTTAACCTTAATGAAAGCTTCCTGACAATCCAATGACCAGTTGAATTTTACATCTGTCCTCAGTAAATTATGCAAGGGTTCTAATAATCTAGCGGAATCTTTAATATATTTGTGATAAAAATTAACTTTACCCAAGAATTGCCTTATCTTCTTCCGATTATCTGGTGGAGAAAAATTCCTAATGGAAATCAAATTGTCATTTATGGGTCGTACTGTATTATTTCCAACAATATGTCCTAAATATTTGACTTCTTCTTTGGCAAAATTGCATTTGATAAATTTAAGTCTGAATCCTTCCTTACATATTGCTTTCAAGAGCTCCTCTAAATGTTCTATATGTTGTTCAAATGTTGAAGAAAATATGAGAATATCATCTATATAATTTTGGCAGAATGAATTCAATTTATTTTTCCTGATAATATTATTCAAAATACGTTGAAATATCGCAGGGGATGTTTTAAGTCCAAAAGGTAGACATTTCCATTGCCAGTGACCATTTTGCGTCACAAAAGCAGTCTTATATCTATCTTTGATACGAACAGGAATCGACCAAAAGGCAGAATTCACATCTAATGTAGTAAAAAACTTTGCATTACGGGTTTTCGCTAAGATTTCATCGATCAATGGAAAAGGCTGTGGTTCGGGAACAATCAATTTATTAAGTTCACGGAAATCGACACACAATCTTGTCTTAGATCCCTCATCTCTTTTATATGCCAACGTGACTGGTGCTGCAAAAGGTGAGGAAGATTCTTCAATCAGATTCGCTTTCAACAGTTTTCCTATTTGAAATTCTATTTCTTTTTGATCCTCCATTGAACATCTGTATGGCTTTTTGGCTACAAATTTGTGTTCTAAAAGTTTTATATGTGCTTCATTATTCTGCACCAAACCAATATCAAATTTGTGTTTTGCAAAAATATTATCATATTTATTTATCAACATTTCAATTTTACTTCTCTGATTTGTTGTCAAATGTTCTAATTTCGCTTCGAAAAGTTCTGTTGGTATCCCTTCATTAAAGTTGATGTTGTAATCATTGTTACCATTATTATTATTGAAAGATTCGATCTTTTTCTCTTCATTCATATCTTATCTTTGATAAATATTCAAATCAAAATCTTGTTTCAATTGAAAATTGAAAATAGAATCTAATCCGAGTAGAATATCATACTCGAAATTTTTATCTTTAATTACAAAAAACTCAACTTCTTTTTCAATGTCATTGATTCTCATTTTTGTACTTATTTTTCCTGAAAAATTTGCCCTGCCATTGACTGTTTTGAATGTGTTCCTATCCTCTTGAATGTGTAGACATAACTCATCTGCCACTTTCGAATTCAGAAGAGTGACATTTGAGCCAGAATCATAAATTCCACATAATTCATTATCATTTACGAACACTTTCAATTTGATCAATGGCAGCAAAACTAGTTTTTTTGATCGGAAATGGTCTCATTTAATTCATCCTGTACCCCAACATTGTTCACCATTCTTATGTTACCGGATACGTTCTCTTGTTTAAAATTATTAAATCTCCTATTCTTTAGGCGACATAGAGCTTCTGGATGAAATCTCCCTGGGAAACCATTTTTATCACAAATTGAACATGGTTCCTTCTTATCCACTTTTCTATTTGTTCGTGAAGGAAGTTGTTCGGCCGATTTGTTCATTTTGTCATTTTTGGTATTTCGAGCGTTTTCATATTTTGTTGAACCTTCTAACTTTCGTAACTCACCTAATAATTTCTCAAAAGTTGTTACATTTGATCGATCGATTCTATCTTGTAAAAATTTTGGCAAACTTGCCACAATTAAATCAATTAATATGTCAGTTGGAAAATTATTTCGGAGATTCAACAACAAATTTTCTTTCCTGAAAGCATAGTCAACTAAACTTCCTCCTATGTACCTAAATGAATATGCCTCTCTATGCTTATGCCAACTTGTTTCAGAAAAACTATCTAAGAAGTTATATTTCCATATTTGAAAATCATTTTCCAAACCTAATATAATTAATTTAGAATCGAACCATTCTTTCGCTATTCCATCCAAAAACAAGCGTAAAACCAGAATTTTGTCTATATCTTCTTCCACTCCACAACGCATGCATTCCGACTCAAATTTCTTCAACCATAAAGTCACAGAAACATTCTTTCCATCAAAATTATTCAGCACAAAATTGTCCTTTATCTTCTTGAAATCTTTTTTATTCTCCTTGGTCTTGCCTGACAGTTCTGTTGTATTTCGTGATTCTGCTAGTTCTCCTCCAAATTTTGTTCTCACGTATGCAGGTGAATAAGTCATTTGTAAATACTCATCCCTAAACATCACATCTTCTTCGGCATCAAAATATATTTCTTTTAATTCCGGAGTCAATGAAATAACACATGTACGAAATGAACCTCTTGTTTTCATTGATTTTAAGATATTTTTCACCTTCGGTAGAGCAAAAAGTTCATAATGGTCATGTGGATTCTGTTTGTCTTCTGGTATTTCATAATATGTTTCTGTTCCCGTAGTCTGTATCCATTTAAACTTGAATATATTCTTCTTCGCATCAGTATTTGATGTTTCAAATGCTATGCAAATTTTCATGGATGTGGTCATTATAGCTCGAAATCTCAGTGCAGTCCTTAGAATATCAACCAGATAGCTTACGTTTTTGATTTATAAGAATGTAAATCAATTCAACTTCTCAGTTCAAGAAATAGATGATTTGATGTCTTCAATCTGGAAGATTTATTTTCTTTAGTTGGAAATATAACAAATAAACTCTGATAACTCTTAAGAATAACTCACTAACCTGGAAGAAATCAAAAACAATGCTATTCCTTTAGGTTTTCAATGAACAATCTTTGAAATATGAATTGACATAAATTAATAATTGACAAATCAAGGCATTCTCTAAATTGAAATTAAATAAAACATAGAAAGGAAAATAGAAAGTTGTCTTTTGAAGAAAATGACACTGATCATTTTTACACACTTCTTAAGGCCAAGTAAATGAGCCAACAATCAAAGAATTCTCTCTACACTGTGTAGCTTCTTATTCTGTGATTCACGATTTTATACCTACTAAAAATCAAAATGGTAGTACCATTGTTTAAGGAAAACAATGGTAGTACATTTGATGTTCTATGGGTGGTTCTTCAGGTAGAAAGACGGTTGGGAATTTGAATTGTGTTGCTTTTCGAATAATTTTGCTGAACACCTTCTTATAACAAGAGTGACATTTAGAATTCAATATCTGAGGAGATAAGGAAGGTATGTTTGATGTTGACTAGGATTCTACAATTTTTCTCAAGTATTTAGTTGCAATAGATCATGAGCAGTTTTCACAGTTGAGAGAGACTGGAGGACCAATAATAACCAAAAATGCGTTGTTTACTATGACGAAAAGCGATTTCTTTCATGATTTCGTATTCATTTGGAAATTTTGGACTGATATATTCTTTTTTTTTCGATAAGGATATTATGAATTTGCTCTAGTTAATATGAAATTAGTCCCTGATTTCATAAATAGACCTTTCGTTAGTTCAGTTAGTCGTATTTCTGCGTGTTATACTGTTGTAGTTTATTATACAGGCACCTTATTGTTACTTGAAATGAAGTTAGGGGGTGGGACTCAAATTTCCCATCGCATAATTCCGATCGACATCAAATTTGTAGAGCTCACCAAAATACGCTTTAGGTAGATCTAAATAGCTATACAGGGTCTTTCACGAGGAACCTCACCCATATTTATACGGGAAACTACTGAACGTATTTTCATGAAATTCAGCACTTATAAGTATTTCACGATGCTGATGAAATCTAAAATATTTTCAAGGCATGAGCACCTTCGGTTTTTCCGGAAATGACGTCAACTTCCGTTTTTCAAATTAGAACACCATTTTTTTATTGCAGAAATAGATTCCTTAGAAAATTTCAATTTATTTTGATGTAACATTTTTCAGTTTTGGTTGGAAAATTCTCTCTGAGCGGGAAAATTCGAGAAAAAAAATCGAAAATAGATTTCCGCTGAAACAAGAATAACTTCGAGGTTTTTGGATGGAAAATTTTCATTTTTGGGATTTTTCAAGATGTAAGATTGGTGTATCCACTTTAGAAATCGAAATCGCGATTCATGATACAGGGGGTGAAAAAATCGCTTTCAAAGTTAGGGATGACAAAATCGTGAAAAATCTATTTTTTCAAATTAGAACCCCATTTTTTTATGGCAGATATTGAATCTACGTTAAAAAATAATGTGAGTGTATGCATCACACCCTTGCCCTAAAGTGGATATTTTCTGAGTTATTCACAAAAAACTGTTTTTCGTCTTGAATTTTCAGCTATTTCTTTTCCTTTCACGCCAAAAAGATGACATTTTCAGGAACTGTTACTTAAACCATGGTTCAGATTTTACTACCCTAATATGCAAGAGAAAAAAGTTACAGGTTGTTCCTAAATAGATGGCGAATTTGGATTCGAATTTGTATCGGAAACCTCTTTATTTCAACTAATCGGCCATCGGTTTTCTCTCCAGTGATAAATAAATAATTCCTTATGAACCATATGCAAAAACTAACCATGTTTTACATAATTTTTTTTAATGATAGATATCATTAATTACATCTGCCAAATTCCTCTTTATTCAGTAGCATTTTGTGTTTACTATTAATTTGGTGATAATTCGTATTAAGTTATAAAATCGATCACTATGCCTAATTTTACCAATGAAGATTATTTAAATCTCATTCTACTTCATGGAGAATGTAATAAAGTTGTAGATAGAACGATTCGACTGTTCATTGAGAGGTTTCCTGACCGACCCAGACCAACGAGAGATACCATTAACAGAACCATGACAAACTTGAGAAATGTCGGATCTTTCGTTAAGAAAACTACACACAGAGAAAAAAGTGTAGTAGAAGATGAGAACAACGAAATTACAGTTCTTGCATATTTTCGTGTGAATCCTCGAAATTCTCTCAAAGATGCCGAGATTGATCTGGGATTATCTCAATCGAGTGTTTGGAGAATTTAAAAAAAACATAAAATGCACCCATATAAATTCAATAGGGTACAGCATTTGAAGGAAACTGATTTCGTCAGGAGAACAGAGTTTTGCGAAGCTATGATGATTCGATTTCAAGAGAATGAAAACTTTTTGGACTGTATAATTTGGACAGATGAATCTGAATTCACAAAGAATGGTTCTTTCAATAGGCATAACAGTCATTATTGGGATGAAGAGAACAACCACCACTTCAGACAATGGAACTTTCAAGAGACCTGGAGTTTCAATGTTTTTTGCGCCATCAAAAATAATGCAATTCTCGATGTTCACATTTATGATGGGACTTTAACTGGTAAGATAGAACACTACACATGTTTGCATTATTTAAAGAATGTTCTCCCTTAGGAGATAGATATTCTGACATATTGACTCAAATAATTGAGCCGCTAGTACAGAACCATAATGACTTATGGTATCAACAAGATGGCGCGCCTCCACACAATTCACTCAATGTGTCAAATATCCTCTACAGGCTATTTGAAGATCGATGGTTGGCGAACAATGGTCCACATCTTTGGCCACCACGTTCTCCCGATTTAACACCTTTAGACTATTATATTTGGGGTAGGATAAAAAATATTGTCTACTCAACTCCCCTGACTGATAAAGAGGACTGCATAGAACGAGTCAGAAATGCGTTCAGGTTTGTTTAGATTTTTAGATCCATAGTTTTGAAACTCAATTTGGTTTTTAAACACTTTTGCAGATCTCTTCCTCCCGATGAAATAAGAAGAGCAACGCACGAAGCATTCCTGAGACGTATAAATAAATGTCTAGAAATTAACGGTCAAAACTTTGAGCATCTTCTCTAGTTATAACTGCGAGAAATTGGCATGGTTCTCCTAATAGTAACTTGAAGTCGGTTTCAAGAAGGGGTGAAAAATCTACAGCATGGTTCAAATAACAGTTCCTGGTAAATTTCATCTTTTTGGCGTGAAGGGAAAAGAAATAGCTGAAAATTCAAGACGAAAAACAGTTTTTTGTGAATAACTCAGAAAATATCCACTTAAGGGCAAGGGTGTGATGTATACACTCACATTATTTTTTAACGTAGATTCAATATCTGCCATAAAAAAATGGGGTTCTAATTTGAAAAGATTGATTTTTCACGATTTTGTCATCCCTAACTTTGAAAGCGATTTTTTCACCCCCTGTATCATGAATCGCGATTTCGATTTTTAAAGTGGATACATCAATCTTACATCTTGAAAAATCCCAAAAATGAAAATTTTCCATCCAAAAACCTCGAAGTTATTCTTGTTTCAGCGGAGCTCTATTTTCGATTTTTTTTTCGAATTTTCCCGCTCAGAGAGAATTTTCAAACCAAAACTGAAAAATGTTACATCAAAATAAATTGAAATTTTCTAAGGAATCTATTTCTGCAATAAAAAAATGGTGTTCTAATTTGAAAAACGGAAGTTGACGTCATTTCCGGAAAAACCGGAGGTGCTCATGCCCTGAAAATATTTTAGATTTCATCAGCATCGTGAAATACTTATAAGTGCTGAATTTCATGAAAATACGTTCAGTAGTTTCCCGTATAAATATGGGTGAGGTTCCTCGTGAAAGACCCTGTATACTTACACATCATAAAAAGACATACTATGTCTGTTTCATCCTTGTAGATTTCAATAAAGTCGAAGTCTCATGTTAACTATCGGCTGATGTAGAGAATCGTATTGAAGAACATATTTCGAATTTCGCGCCAGCAAACAATCATCTGTCATCGACGAATTCGCACGATTCCGAACGATGAAATTGGCGGCAATGCCAAAGCCAAACCACAGACCAATCTGTGATCTGTAGCCAAACTGCCCAAACTTCACTTGTTCACTTTTCGATTGAATGGAAGTTGGAGGCTACCTCGGTAGACTAGTTGGCTGAGAGGTGGACTAGGGTGCCGAAGGTACTGGGTTCGAATCCCGGCGAGGTCATGGATGTTTGTCGTCTCGTTAAAATTATGAGAATAAACACCGTAATCTGGGTACATGCTACTACGGCGAGCCCAAAAAAGAGAAAAAAAAAAAAAAAAAAAAAAAAAAAAAATGGAAGTTGGAAAAAATAGAGGTTAAGTGGTTGTCCAATAATTTCGATTTTTTTCCATTAAATATTGATAATGTTTGCTGGAAAGTGTCGCTAATCGTTAGTTCAAGGTTCGATGATGATATGTGAACTATATGGATGAAGTGAGTGATTGTTTTAATGGTGGAAAAAAAAAACCTGAAAATGTATAAATGTGGAACTTTGGGGGCGCATATCTTCCAAACTAAGAGAGATGTCCGGCTTGAGATTTTTTGTTCAGGAAAGCGAACTGCATACAGTGATGTAAGTTTCTCAATGGTATCTTCGCGACGGGAAAACTTACGGGTTTATCTTCCTTTTATATGGAGGTCATATATTGCGAAGATATTTTGTGATATCGTGCTAATAACTTTTTCGTTCTCAGTGATGATTTAGACCCTTTATTCGTGGAAACAAATAGGAATATTTATCAAAACTTACGATTTTACGATAATTCCTTACCTGGATTCAATCGGCGTTCCCCAACCAAATATTGTCGGTAGTAATCAGCTCAAAATTGACTGCATTTAACTTGAATGGAAATATTTTCAATAAATCCTGCCTTGTTCAAATAATAAAGAAATTGTTATTAAGAACTTATGATTTTTCAGAAATTCCATACCCGGATTCGTTCGGCTTGCCCTACCAAAACATTGTACATGATATTACTCGATTAATCATGAAAATCACCTCAAAATTCGATTTTATTGCATACCTGAATGTCAATGTTATGAATCAATTCTATGTAATTCAAGTTTTATTGATTGTGTAGTATAAACTCTACCCCTATGTTCTTTACCGAGGAAACTGACAAGTTGGAAAGTAACATTAATTCTGTTAATTTTCCAGTTTTCAAATGCAGTTATAGATCGAATTAATTCGGAAACTATGATTTTCCCTTTCAGAACCAATAGAATTTTCTTATTTCTCTCTTTTATAATGGTTACGTTGAGTTCCTCCATATCCGGATAGTACCATTCAAATTCACTTAAAAAACTTAGGTTTTAAATTGTATTTCCTGTCTTACTATACCCAGCAATGTGCATAAACGCTATCAACCAGCAAGGATTGTATTTATTCCATAAGTTTAGTGAAGCTGTTACTGTTACAAGATATTCATTACTTTTTATTCAATTTGCATAGAATAACATTCTATGCCTTCGTAAATTACTGAAATACGGAACTATATAATATATAATTGAAATTTTTAATTGTTTCAGATGAAAATATGAATTCTGTGCTGGTGGATCAAAACATACTGAGATGGTTTCAGATGATAAGTATCATATGAGTGGCTACTGGAGTGTTTGGCTTGCGTCTTGACAAGGACCAGGTCATGGCTATTATGTGAAGGTATTTATGTTTTAATCGGATCAAATTTAACGGGTATTGAATGCTTTAAAATACTACGCATTTCATATATTTCAGAAGGTTTTGTATAATATGTATTATGTATGCTGCATCAGTTTTTTTCAAATTTGATGAAATTAAATTGGAATAATCTATTACCGTGAGACAACTGGTCTTTTCTTCTGAATGCTTATGTGAATGATAACTTTGTGTTGGCTAATTTATTCATGATTGTGAAAAGAATTTCATCATTCTGGGAAAGCCAATTAGCCATTCTAAAAATGAACCTTCAATTTTTGTTCTGTTAGAGTAAATTGAGTAACTATCATTTAGGGTCCATCATTACCAGATTGAGCAATTAAAACAAATATTTCTGCAGGTTGAAATAAAATAGCATTTCTTGTCTAATATCACAATATTCACTACACAACATGAAAGCAATTGTTGATATGTAATTATAGGTAGTTGTGAGTCTGAGTTAATTATGTTGCCTGGAACTGAACAATTTTATAGTAATTAATCTATGTATATGACATTCTTCTGGTACAAGATTTATGCCCAATCTGGTAATAATTGTCCCTTAATGACACTGATGGTGCATATGCCTATCTAGTTTCGAAGTAGACTTGTAGATCCTGAATGTTCACCCAGATCTGGATGTTTTTATTGTTCATTTCTCAAAAATCTTGGTGAAGGTGCTGGATCCATAAGTTGATTTCAAAACCAGATTTGAATAAAAACTGATTGTAATGTGTTATACCTGTACACCTTTTGTGTGGTTTTACAAATTCACCTCCATAACATGGTGTTTATTCACATTACTAGTCTTACGATTGTAAATTGAAATTGAATTATGAATAAACATATTATTATCATTATAACAGCCAACACAATTCGAAAAACAGGTCATTAGTTTATAATTACAGTCCTGTAGATTCTGAGTGAATTATTTTCGAACAGGGAAAGAAATTTAAATATACGTTTTGTTCCAGGTTGAAAAAGTCCTTAAAACTCTTCCTAAATTGACGATGGATGCCGTTTTCATTAAGCCTTGTAAAAAGGTTTCATTCATACCACTAAAAATACTGAGTGCATGTGGAAAAGTTATGAAACATTCTTTTCACGTTGAAGATTATCTATTACCCACATGAAAGATATTGTGGAAATATTGTGGAAAAAGCAGAAAGTCATGCCCAAGTACAGGAAATTCTCCCAGACTCAAATCACATTTTGACAATGGCTTCAGATTATGGTCGTAAGCTATCATGATTCTACATTTTATCTGAGCATAAACTCTGTTATATAATTTGGTCAATGGTTATACCAGGCTAAAGGAAATCATCAAAGAGTATACAGTTATATGAAAGCGATAAATCATGGCGATCATTTCCTGATGCAAACTTGCAGCATTCAGAACAATAAATGACTTGACTATAAAAAACTTCCCAGAAGTAACAAGCTGCCAAGTTGATACTGGATCGATATTTTTTAAGGTAATTTATAACACTTGATAGAGTTGATAAGAAGTTTGAAGTATATCCGCAAATATTTTTAAGATTTTGATAAGATGTTTGATTCAATGTACTCAAAGTGTAAAGTCTTCTTTTTGAAAATCTGCAGTCAAAACTCACTTTTAATTTGGAATGTATAGGCCCCCAAAGTTCTACCTTCAGGTCATTTCCACAAATAACAATCAATAACACTTCAATTCAGCCTGAAAATCATCCTTGAAACTTCCTTTGATATTGAATAGCCAAGCAGCTGCTGATACATTTTCTTTTATTTTCTACATTAACTTGAGATCCGTGAATAGCTTTTTTTGAGGATAGATTACCTATTTAACGAAGTCATCGTAATTATGCTTAAAATACTTAGTCGACAGGTTAGTGTCTATTTAGAATTTTCCTTTTATATCCCTCAGAACATCCACATTCAAACACAATTTTTGCATTTTTGTGAGTTGAGAAAAAATATGGTGATAATTCCTAACTTACACCAAGTGGCGAATAAATATTTTAATATCACAAGCTACCATGCCAACTGGTATTTTTGTTTGTCGACCCACTTTTAATTTGAATATGGTCAAATGTTCAGAGGTAATGAAATTTTATATTGAGCACAACAATCATACATCACACGCCAAAGTTTAATATACAGCTTTTAGAACATCCTGTGTTGAAGAATGTATTGATTGTTTTTATCGATGAAAAGGTGACTTGAAGATGCATCATTTTAGAACTTTGATAATAATAATAATAATATCCAAAAAATATAAAATTACTTTGGTAGAACATGTGCACTGAATTTGCGATTTTGGTTTATATTTTGTGGTGTTTGAGCTGACTGCACCATGAACAAAGGCCAGTGATTTTTGACTACAGGTTTGTGTTCAGGAGAGCACTGAAGCAAATATAATATTAATATCTTGGCTGCTGGAAAATTCAGGGATTCACCGGAGTTGATCTAATTGAACCCATATTTTTGATAGTTTATGGTGGCACCCCTTCAATTGCAGTATGGAAATCTGTCGAATGTGTCTCAGTGCAACTGTCCAACTAACATGGGGGCCTTTGAATTGGTTGGGAACAAACAACTGGAGTTGGAAGTTACCAGGAGTTCTTCTCTGCTCTTAGTATATTTGCTTCAAACATCGAACATCTTTCGAACTGAACACAAAGCTGTATCGCAACAACACAATGTCCAGGTATTTATAACACTTTAAATAGAATTGATCTTGGAATAGAAGTAATTTGATTTCTGTACGAAATTTATATTTTTTCATGATATGTGATCCAGCAATTGTAAAATTTCAATTATCATCTTCATTTTGAACAATAACCCTAATACATCATGTAAGAAGATCTAGGGTTGGATGTTGATTTCGATTTTCCACCAGCTTCTTAACATGTTGAGCTTAGTTTATTAATTGGCCTGCAGATAATTTCTGAAGACATGTCATAATAAAATAAAATGAGAAATACAATATACAAATCTGAACAACCAAACAAAAAAAATAACGAATTGAATCAGTGCAGAATCAACTTGAAAATTGAATGTGGACACTTTCATCAAAGGCTTTAATTACTCCATATTTACAGTTTATGAACATTACAAACCGTACCATAAATCACAGGATTTTAACGACAATAATTTTAGTGTATCTAAGTACAGATGGAGTCTCCTTGGGTGCAATCTTATCAAAAATTTCGTCCTTGAACAAATACTCGAGAAATTTTTAAAATTGATAAGGTAAAAACAGTATCTTCACAAAGACTCATTTTTCAAAATTACAAATTATCCCAGTCATTTTGAACATAAAACAAAATTCTCGATTTACGATTATTCCAACACCATAGGCGGACCATTTTATATTTCCAAGTTTATTGAATAAAAATTCAAGGACTGAAGTGAAATCCGAGGCTCGATAGATGTTGTCCACTACCTCACATAGCGCTGTATTTTACCTACACCCCAATCGAAAACCTGACTGTTTACTTCGTAACAAATTACTTTTCTCAAGGTAACTCGTCATTTGATTTTTCATTATTGTCTCTAAAATTCTCGACAACGTAGGAAGAATAGATATCGAACGCATATTAGAGAGGTTATAATTGCCCGTTTCCAGCTGGAGGGAAAAAATTATTTTTTCAAATATATGTATGTTAACTATTTTTTTTTGTTTTTTTTTATTTTAATTTTATTAGAAGAACGTTTAAATTTTTATTATAAAAAGTGTTTAACTAAAACTTCAATACAAAAAATATCGCTGCGTTCAGCGGATGTGGTTATATTAATATTTATATATTTACAATCCATGATTTATCACAGGACGACAATCTTATTTTGGTATTATCAGTCTAATAAATATCACAGTCGGGTAGCAGTGCTATAAAATGGTTCATTGTCTTATGAAGGAAATTGAGGTTCCGTAGATGGACCTAAGAGTTAATTAAGTACATCCAGATTTCGTCTGGGTTATTATTTATACTCTTCTGGGTTCTGTAACTTGACCAGAGGTAGGGATATGTATCTGGGAAAGTCGGGGCTCTTCTGCCTTAAATGCGGTTTGTGTGAACGCGCACTTGGGATCATTGAAGAGTTCCCGAGCTATGCATCCTTTAATGGTAGGGTTCTCAGTAGCAATGCCTGATTGTGCGAAAATCCGCACTAAGACTCGACGCATGTCACAACAAGCAAAGTTGAGTGGATCCTGCTTTGTGTTATGTCTTGTGCGGTTGACCATTCGGAAGTAAATGTTACCAACATATGTTAGGTGAACCGGTCTTATAGAACGGGATGGGAGAGCTCCTTGTAAGTAGAAGCTGTTGTTCTCTACTAGTGTTTTGGGTTAAGGGTCGGGATACTGACACCATCAATGTTTCTTTGCTCTATTTTTGTTCCTTAGAATAAAGATAAACCATTAATGGATGGGCACCTTAGACGTGGCTGGAACCGAAGAACCGGTGAATGCACGTATAGTCTTTTCCGATGATTAAGCTTAAGAGATCAGTGCAGATGGATGTTTCATCCTGTTCTTGATCGCCGCTTAGTGATGACGTTTTGGATCGGTCGCTCATTGAGGTATCAGGGTCGTGTGAAATTAAAGAGGTGTGGGAGGGGGACATCTTATTTGTCTTTACTCTTTAGTTGCATGATAGTAGACTTAAATGTTGCTGAGCCAGGAAGGAAGTGTCTCAAGATTTGGAAGGTTTTGTTTTATCTTTAGGGGATTAGTGTGCCAGGTTGGAAGTGTCAATGGTTCTATTGAATGCGTCAGCATCGTGAAACGTTAACTCGTAATATATCGAATCACAATAGGAAAGCATAGCTCGAGCGCTGTGATGTTTTCTCCACCAGTTGCCCTCGACCTCGCACCCCTAAAAATAGACTCGTCATGATTCTGGGAAACGAAGTGAATTTAGAATGATTACTGAAATTTGCACCGAACTTCCCTGCTATTGAAAAATTGGTTACAGTGCCGTCAAATGTCAATGATGTTACTATGACACCACTCTCGTTGATGAATTCAGGGCATTTCTTCACAAGCTCAGATTTTTCAAAACCGTTCAACAAAACTAACCGAACAGGCACCTTCCACGAACCATTAATGCATACTAGTATGAAATCTAACTCTCCTTGCTTCCGGTGAAGTATCAGAGTCAAGGTTAGTACCAATATCAACATAACCAGTAAATTTTTTTCCCGTCCATTCTACTTGTTGTCTTATGGACATTTCATCTAATACCAAATTACATAAAACACGCAATGATGAATTGGCTGTCTTCAAACTCAATGCAAGGAGGGTTTTTTTGGTGAAACCAGGACTAACATCAATTGATCTGTACCATTTAGATATCGTTCCTAAATGGGGCAAACTGTCATTGAAGGTTTTCCTCATATAATTATATGCCTTTGGTGAATAAAATGCCAAGGTAAGATAATATTTCTGTTTTGTGGGGCCTTTCAACATTCTCTTTGAAAGTTCTCCAGCTGCTTTAGGTATGAAGCCTGCAAAAATTAGATCTATCACACACAGAATAAATAAAAAAAATATATTTTACAAAGTTCTATTGGAGTATTAGATTTTCAGGTAGTATTATCACACGACAGCTATTGTAGAAAGATTTGCTTGTTTAGAAAATGTAATCATAATGAATTATGGACTACTTTTTCTTTTTTTTTTTTATTTGTTAGGTTTTTTTTTCTGAAGTTTTTTTTTTTTGTTTAAGTAAAGAAATAAAGCCGATAGAAGGCGGCAAATGTAAGGTATTAAACAACTTAAAACTAAATTGAAACAAATCTTAATTCTAAGAACGAACAGTAAAAAAATAAACGTATCTATGCGCATAGACTAGTCATTCAATGTGTATCTTTGGGTGTCTAGCAAATATATAATAATACTATTAGTTTATCAGTCTTTCGAATATCACAGGTCGGTTATTCATTGGTCTTTGGGCTGTTTGGGCCGCATGAGCAGGTACTTTTCGGAAATTAGTGATCCTATTGATTTGTAGGTCGTTTCCTTTGAGGATATACTTTGCAAGGGGTGGTGAAGCCAATAAGGTCCATTTCGACATAGTATGTTATGTCCAAGGGTGGAGAAGTGACCTATTTCATTGATATGTGTGATACAGTTTGTCTTGGTTCCGGTGGCGATCATCGCATTGTTCGGGGCGACATTTAGCTCGGTAGTTGAGTGCTGGAACTCGAAACTGAATACACCAGTGGAGTGAAAGGCGTGGGTCATTGTGTGAAGAGGGTTGTCATCAGGGGCGGGGGTGCTAGCTTTGGTGAACTCTGATACTATCAGGGGGGCTGATGTTGAGTTTGCTGAGCATTGTGCTAAGGAGACAGAACCGATAAAGTAATTGGAGTAAGTACTCATTATTTGAGTAATATTTCCGAACCAAGTATCGTCAGTTTTAAGGTAGCAAAAGCTATCCAGGTGTCTGATGCTGTCGTCAGCTGCTGGGGTGGGGAGGGAGAGTCGGTTTCCATATCTATTAAAAGATGTATCTATTTCTCTGTATGTTTCCGGGGCGTAGAGTAGTCCGGGAGTAAGGAGAAAGGCTCTTTCAGTCTCAGTCCAATTGTTGGCGTGGAAGAGGTGACCGTTTATGGTTTGGTCGATATTGATACTGAAGGTGGCTGGAATGGTATAGTCTGGAATATTCGCTGCTTGAGCGGATGTCAGCTTGTGTATAAATCCAAGAATTCCGGGTATATTTGGTATTCCTAGCATATTACAGTGGGCTGCGTCGTAGTTCAGGAGATTGGAAGCTCTAAGGTTGAGGTTCTGATCTAGAATAGTGGGAGTAACTTGTCCGAACAGGGTGTTGGAAGGTCGGGTGGGATTAATACTCTCGAAGGTAGCTACGAGGGGTCCAGGTATGTTAAGGGACTCGGGAGGATAATTCCTTAGGAACCGGGTTAAGAACCTTTTATTGCGAGGAGTTATAGTTCCTGCTTTTAATTCTGCTCTAAGTGTCTGAATTATAAAAAGGGTGCCAAAGTAAAGGCGTGAGATGAGCGGGTGGACTACTTAGTTGAAGGGGTTTCTTTTATAGTCACTTAAGGTGCCTCTTGTGCTAGGGAGATTCGGTGATTTGGGTATTTGGATATCCACCCTATAGGTCACGAGCAGTTTCGACAGTTGGGAGAGACTGGAGGACCAACAATAACCTAAAATGCATTGTTTGGCTTGTGATTTTGTATGAAATTGGACATTTTGGACGGAAATATTCACTATTGCATTATCTAGGAACTATATCCAAACTACTTGATATCTTGTATCGATGAAAACTACCACTGAGTTGTTGAAGTATTTTCGTTTGAATGATAGATACTAACCGGATGTGGAGAGGAACTCAATTTATCCATTATTAAAGAGAGAAATAAGAAAATTCTATCGGTTCTGAAGGGCAAAATCATATTTTCTGAATACATTTAATAAAGAACTGCGCTCTAAAATGGAAATTCACAGAATAAATGTTACTTTGCAACTTGTCAGTTACCTTGGCAAAGAACTTAGGTTGTATATTAGTCTCCACAATCAATAAAACTTGAGTTAGATAGGATTGATTCAAACCATTGACATTCAGGTATGCAATGACATCTAAACGATTCGGGGTATGGAATGTTTGAAAATCATAAGTTCTTAATAAGCATTTCTTTATTACTTGAACAAGACAGGATTTATAAAAGATATTTCCATTCAGATATTCATTGCAGTAAAATTTTTAGCTGGTTCTCACTTAAGGTGCAGTATTTCTACTGACAATGTTTTGTTTGGGTATGCCGATTGATACCAGGTAGGGAATTATCGTAAAATCGTAAGTTTTCGATAAACATTCCTGATTGTTTTCACAAAGAAAAGATCTAAATCATCACTGATCGGCATGCTAGCACTGTTCCTATTTACTACACACAGGAATAACTGGCAGTGTCTAGGAATGAAAAATTTATTAGCACGATGATATCACAAATTATTTTCGCAATATTTTACCTTCATATGAAAGTAACAAGGTGTCTATATAATTTACTACAACACACAGACTGTTGACTGAACTAACCAAAGGTCTGTTTATTTGCTTGTATATGAAATCAGGGACTAATTTCATATTAAGTATTCCAAATTTATACTATCCTTTTCAAAAAAAGTGAATATATCGATCCAAAATGTCCAAATGAATACGAAATCACGAGAGAAATCGCTTTTTCCCATAGTAAACAATGCATTTCAGGTTATTGTTGGTCCTCCAGTCTCTCCCAACTGTCAAAACTGCTAGTGACCTATTGGCCTACGACGATCACGTGACCCCAGCTAATATCTGTTTACCCAAATACTCGAAAGTTGGTCCCTTTTGTGCGGGGGAGAACCGGTGATTTGGGGAATAATAGATCCACCTTGTTGGCCGACGACGATCACACGATTCTACCTAATCCCCGTTTACCCAATTACCCGAAAGTTGGTTGACGTTGAACTTTTTGGGGATAATATGTACTTTACGCACGCGTGTCATCACATATAATAACATAACCTTGCCTCTCTTGTCTGTACCTGTAGTAATCTGATCTTGGAAGTTCGTTCTACGTTGTTATTACGCAAATTATTCTACAGCAAGTTATGAAGCCACAATAGGAAAAATGGAAATAAGGACATACGTCCCACCTTGTTTTGTTCTGTTCTTTGAATAGAAAAGGAGCTGTCAGAAGCGTATGTCGTAGATATCTTCAAATAGCAGAATGGCATGACATATGAAATGACAAAACTTTATTTTTGGGGTTTTGTTATTGTTGTGAGTTTAATTAACATATTCACTATCGGAATATATAAGTACAATGCCTTTCCAGGTGTTATTGATTGATAATTTATTTCATTATTCAGATTATGTTGAATTAATTAGAATGTTAGGTAAGATTGCCCCAATACAGTGCGGGAAATTCCATTTTTCCTGAAAGCCTTTAGCTATTTTTTTCCATTCTTGCTTATCATATGTTATGAAAACTTCTGGTGCAAGAACATCCCATAACATTCTTGTTGTTTCTCTGATGATGTTAGATACGGATGTTAAAGATATTCAGTAAGAATAATAAAGACTTGTCATGCTGTCTCCAGACGCCAGAAATCTATCCAAAATAATAATGCGAAAACAAAAACAGATAGATACCTATAATATAAATACATACCTTAATGTTAAAGCCAATCTTTGAAATGGATTAATCACATCTTTTCTGAAAATATCAATTTTGGCTATTTTCGGCCCAACCTTATTCAAAAGTAAATCAAATAGTTCTGCAGACATTCTTAAATAATTAACAAACCTTGCAGAATCAAGCCTGAGTTCTTCAATTGAAATTCTTGTTCCCCTAGTATACCTATCTTGTAATATAGGATGCACCTGAAATAAATAAGGTCCATATAGTATCTTTGAATATAGTTAACAACATAAATACATACAAAATAATGATTTGCAGGTTATTTGTATCATCATACAAATTATACATACCTGCACGGTTTTTGTGAACATTTGTGCCAGGTATTTCAATGGCTAACATATCTGTATCAGGTTGCTCGCTCAATTTAGGTGAATAGGGACTCGGTGATCGCTTTCTGCTTAACAAACATGCCCTGCGCTGTCGTTTTCGCTATCAGATTCGTCGTTCCAATACAAATGGGGGTGTTTTATTTGGAAGGAAGGGAAACAAAAGGAGAACAAAAAAAGATAAAGGAATCCAGAAAGGGACTTAAGGAAGGGAATTCAAAGCAAATAGATTTCAAAGAAATCATTCATCTACTGAGGTATCCAGTGGCATTTCAATACTAGCTGGTCCTTCTATAGTATTAAAGAATTCACTAGTGGAAAGATTTTGGAAAAAGTTGGGATTTGTACTTGCAATTATCTTATTGAAGCTTGCAGCCCTGGTGTCTTCTGGAATAGCTTCCGATTCATAAGCATTATTTGTGTACATTGTGCTCTCATGAAATATCTTACTTATTTCATCAAGAGATGAAACTCTTTTAAGTAAGCAGGTTGAGGCGGCACTATACATCACACATGCAAAATTATCATTCCATTTAGCAGCGTCATCTGCAAATCTAGTACGTGGTATTAAGGAAGCTACATACTGTTCCCTAAGTCAATCAGGTATAGTGACAACTGAAGCCAAATTCGCCACACTACTAAATTTCTCACTTGAAACTGGAGAAGGGAGTGTGGATTTTAAAGTTAATTCTAAACTAAATTCAGCAAAGGCAGCAACTATATGGGAAAGAGTAATTATAGGTTCTCCTCCCACAACTACAGCTTTTTGAATATTAGCCTGTACATACAAGATTACAGATTATTTTAGTTTTGTAACAACACTCTTTTCACAGGGGGGAGATAGGATTGTGACGTTTAACAAATCTTATTAGATGTCAAATTGACAACCGAGTTGAATTAATTGAAAGTGTGAATCGAAAGAAATATTCAGTTGAATATTAGGGGTATCTTCAGATATATTACACACAAGTGAGTTAGATACAGGATTCATTATATTTTCAATCTTAATCTAATTTTATATAATATAATATGTATTTGTTTACATATCGTCTTTTTTTCCTGATAGAATTTGCATTCACATGAAGACATGTGAGTTCATACTTCACCGAAACAAGCGTATTTGCTCACAGCACTTTATTTTCAATAGTCGATGAATTTTTTTATAAAATATGTTGGCTATTCGAAACATTCCAACTTTTGTTATGATTATTCGAAGTAACAATATAATCATCAGTGTGTCTGAGAGCTTCCTTATGATATTGAGATAATAACTTGGTTTCTTTAGAATGTTCACCTTTAGTGAGTCTAATTAATCTTTCCACACTTTTATCTTTTTCATACTTGAACATGGCATTCAATCCTTTATGCAGTCGTTTTATTATTTCTTTCTAGGTTAGAGTACTTTATGACTTCATGCATTGACTCCAAGTGCATATTTGTATTGATACTTACTTCTGATCTGAAACAATATGCCCATTTTCTTAAATTATGACCTTAATTATTTTTGAAATATTCCCCAAAATTTCCTGTATTTTCCTTTGTACTTGTAAGTTGGAGCATAAGTCAAAGCGGAAGTGAATTCATTCAAAGGTGTTTCTTGTTGTAGAATTTCCAAAATCTATTTCAGCAGACAACACCTACAATGAGATAATTGAACTAATTATACAAAATACCCGTCAGTAAGAACAACCAATCTCATTATAAATTAAATCTTATGAGTGATATACTATCAAATAGAATACGAAAACGTATAATACATACTGTATACTCAACTATACGGATGCTAGAACTCACACTTACATTCTTCCTTTTGAAATATTTCAAAATACCTTCATTTTTAGGTTTAATTTGATTATTATCTGAAGGTTTTTCCGTTCGAACTATTCCTAGTTTAGTTCCCTTTCTATTTTTCTGAATATGCTCAGAACTATCTCTTTGAGTTTTCATCTCGACTGGCTCCTTTAGAACTCCATTCGTGGATGCTTTCTGATTAGTCCCCTCCTTTAAGTTATCTGCTAAATGTTTCATTTGTTATATTCTGACAAAGATAAGTGCTCCGATTCTGCACTCGATAGTGCAATGACACTCTGTTTTCTCGTTTTCCATTCTATCACATTATTATTGATTCATGTCAAAAATCCAGTAACACTTCTCCTATTAAGAACATCGTTTGCAAAATCAGAGTCTGCATAAGCAAAAATATTATTTCTGAACTTTTACTATTAGTAAACATTAATCCAAAGTTCTGTGTTTTGTTTAGATAGGTACCTTAATGTATTTTTCAGATATTTCCAATGATCAAGTGTGTAGCAGTTTTGGTACTGACTGAAATAACTGATACGAAAGCTCAGATCTGGTCTAGTACCAATCATTATATACATTAATGAACAAATTATCTGTCCAAATGGTATATTTTTGTCACAAATGGTTAATTTCAAACTTTGCATGCATCGGAAAATCGTGTGGTTCACACTCCAACATATCAAATTTTTTCAATCAAATCAGTTTGTTTTATATAAAGAACATTTTCAAATTTTGAAATCTCTAAACCTAAGAAATGTATTACTTCACTCTAAAAACTTTTCATTTCAATACTTTTTGACAAAGAATCCTTGTTGAAAATTAAATAATTTTCATTTTTAGAAAACAATTATATCATCTACATGAATCTTTCTGAGAACACGTTGAAAGCCCAACTTAATCAAACTGTCCTCATCCCCACATTTCGTTTTCCAATTCTGCATCAAAAATCAGGCATCTTACCTTTTCCATAATGATTCTAATGAATCTTTCGGCTACTCCATTATTTTCCGATTATATGCCACTGTATACTGCAATTTCATTCCTTTTCTGACTCAAAATTGTTTGAAATCTTTTGAAACATATTCTTCCCTGTTATCGCGTCTACAAGCTGGGTTGCATTCCTTCCTTTGAAATATTTTGAAATACCTTCATTTTTGGGTTTAATATTTTTATTACCTGAAGGTATTTCCGTTTGAACTATTCTTAGTTCATTTGTAAAGTCCTTCTTTCTATGTTTCTGAATATGCTCAAAACTATCCCTTAGAGTTTTCTTCTCAACTGACTTCTTTAGAACTCTATTCGGGGATGCTTTCTGATTAGTCCCCTCCTTTAAGTTATCTCCTGAATTTTTTATTTTCGATATTTTTGTTTCTGATTGAAATAGAGCTTCCTCAAAGTTATTTGGGATATAGAGTATCTAATCCGTTACAATTGTGGAATTATTGTATCTACATAAGATGTAGCATTCACATGTTCAGGACCACCTGAGTATTAATTTATTTCAATTAAAGAGAAATTATACAATGTTAACGTAACATCTGCGATGTTGTATCAACTAGACAATCTGCAATATGACATTCTGCACCACATTTATGAACATAGAGTAATGCCCATTTCTCACCCATAATTCATAAATTATTATATTTAACACCTTGTCCTAATACTCTATGAAAAATATTCAGTTGAATATTAGGGGTATCTTCAGATATATTCTATACAAGTGAGTTAGATAGAGGATTCTCTATATTTTTAATCTTAAGGTCATTCTATATAATATGTATTTGTTTACATATCTTCTTTTTTTCCTGATAGAATTTGCATTCACATGAAGACATGTAAGTTCATACTTCACCGAAATAAGCGTATTTGCTCACAGCACTTTATTTTTAATAGTCGATGAATTTGTTTATAAAATATGTTGGCTATTTGAAACATTCCAACTTTTGTTATGATTATTCGTAGTAACAATATAATCATCAGTGTGTCTGAGAGCTCCTTATGATTTTGGGATAATAACTTGGTTTCTTTAGAATGTTCACCTTTAGTGAGTCTAATTAATTTTTCCACACTTCTATCTTTTTCATACTTGAACATGGCATTCAATCCTTTATGCAGTCGTTTTATTATTTCTTTCTAGGTTAAAGTACTTTATGACTTCATGCATTGACTCCAAGTGCATATTTGTATTGATACTTGCTTCAGCTCCAAAACAATATGCCCATTTTCTGAAATTATGACCTTAATTATTTTTGAAATATTCTCCAAAATTTCTTGTATTTTCCTCATTGCACATGTAAGTTAGAGCATTAGTCAAAGCGGAAGTGAATTTATTCAGAGGTGTTTCTTGTTTTAGAATTTCCAAAATCTATTAGCAGCAGACAACACCTACCATAAGATAATTGAAATAATTATACAAAATACCCGTCAGTAAGAACAACCAATTCCATTTTGAATTAAATCTTATGAGTGATATACTATGAAATAGAATACGAAAACGTATAATCCGTACTGTATACTAATTGAATGAGAAGAATCTGCAATGAACAACCATTATAAGAATCCAATTTGCGTTGCGATCGACAATAAAATAATGGGAATAGATAAACTAATCTGAGATTATTTGTTTATGTGCATTAACCTGTTTGGTTAATACCCTTCGAGAGGGTTCATAATCGTTTTTATAAGTCTTCGCGTAGAGCGGCTCTGAACTGAGATCGTCTATGATAAAGAAATGTTCAAAGCAACTGCACTGAAACCAATTATATAAAAATTCACAATTCTGTATTAAAGATTCGATCTTCGTTCTGTATATTATCAACAGACAACTAAAGTAAAGAGAGAGCACATTGCCGAAGTTTAACAATGACATTCATCTCTATGCGTTCATAGGCAACATTGGATTTCCCTGGCCTGACTTTCATCTCGTTTTGAACCTAACCGACGGCCAACTGAGCTTTATAAAACGGCCCTGTGAATGTTTATCATGAAATGTCAGTCCAAAACTAAAATCAGCAATGCATGATGCAAGCGGTGTTATGCGTGCGTTTATGGAACTAAACTAGTGCTCCAGAGCTTTGTGGGCAAATTTTCCCTCTATCTTTAGTTACTTTATGATTTCAATCCAGTATTGAATTGTACTTTCTGCGGACATCCATCAACGCTAGTTGCAAAATATGGATATTTCACATTAACAATTAGTTCTGTTTCTAAAATCATTCGATTTTCTCCACGAAAACACCGGAAATATTTCTGGCTTTCCTGCATTTTACACTGAAAGAAATTTCTATTAGCCGTTAATAAAAATCTATTGACCGCAGCAAAATATTTGCATTAAATAGGCTTCAAATAAGCTCTGTATTTGCTTCTAATGAAGTCAACTTACTGGTATTTACTTTTTTGACACTAATAGAGGAGTCGGTCTGTCAGAAAATGTCTACTCTATTTGCTCCTAATAAATCACATACCTGCTACTAATAGTTTGGATTTTAGTGACAAATAAATATCTATTTGCTATCAATATACACGCAAACAACTCCAAGTAAGAACTTTAATAACCGTAAATAGCCACAGTTGCAGCAGGAAATACAAATTGTGCTGTAACTAATAGTTTACTTATTAACCACAAATAAATTTTTATTTGCCACTGAATCATTACCGGCTTGCGACTAATAAAACTATATGTGCCATAAACATATGATAATACAGCTACTAATAGATTTTTTGCTGTAACTAATAGATTAGTTTATAGTGTCAAATAGATATCTATTGGCTATTAGGACATAAGCAACGTACCCGAAATAAAAACGTTATTAGCAACAAGGAACTTTTATTTAGTTAATAATAGAGATTTTACTGTCGCTAGTAACTTTTTTATTAGTGGCTAATGTTTTTTTTGTCATTAATTAGCAATACATAGATATCATGCCAAACAATATTTTTATCATAAATAATCCGTGGATTGTAAGTTTTTCAGTTATACTGACAAATTTTGAGAATTTATTTGCAACTACTTGTTATAAAAATCAATTTTCCAAATTTGTTGTACTAAATTTAACTAAAAGACTGACAATTCACGGGTTATTTATGGTAAAAAAGTTGGTGTGGCAAATAATATCTGGTCATTCCTTGCTGATGATAATTAAAAAACTGAAAGCCACAGTAAAATCTCTATTAGCAATTAAATAGAGGTTCCGTGTAGATAATAACTTTTTTATTTGAGATAAGTTGCTTTGTATTTATTTTATCTATCAGCAAAAATGTATATATGAAAAATATAATGATTTCATAAAGAATTTTAGGTGTGTCATTTATTTGTATACATTCTTTACCTATACTATGTTACTTATTTTTGGCAAAATAAAACACAATATAACAAGAGAATGAAATATATTGAAACTTCACATCAATGTGAAAGGTTGTTATCAAAATACAAAGAAAATTGCTATTCAATGGAAGAAAAGTAACATTATAATATTCAAAACTTAATGCGTAACATAAGTCTCTAATTCAAATTGATACTTAAGGTTCCTAATAAATATTACATACAAACATACAGCCCTCATTGAAATCTAAAATAGGGAACTTAGTTCGTAGAAAAAAGGAAATATATACTCCAAGACAATGCTATACATTTTTTTGTATTCAAAGAAATGTGATGCATAAAACAAAATAACATTCTTTTATATATACATAAGTTTATGTGAGAAGTGCCCATAAGAAATTTGGGACATCGACTATTACAAGGTATTCTATTTATATATACTATTTGTGACTGATTAACACTTTCAGTTATATAAACCAGTAATGAAACATAGAGTGAATTATTCGAAAAAATTTATATTTTATTTTTCTAAAAATACCCTTTATGGAATAGTCAAATTTTCTTTGAATGAAATTATTTGTAGAATAGTTTAGGACTTGTCAAATGTGAAAACGAAATTCAAAAAATGGATGGACATATAAAGAGCACAAATTGATAGAATGGATAATTTGATTCTGTATTCATATACAGGTTGTGCCATTTGAAAAAGGAAATTACCGAAAATTGAAATTAGTCGTAGATATCACGCACAAAAAGAATACCTCCAATATTGTCATGTCCCAAATTTCATAAAGCTGAACGTATATATAAAACATTTTTCAACATAAGAGTCATAATATTGTAATCAATTGTCCATTTCCTCTTGTCGTTATGATGTGGGTATCAAAATAATCTAATTCATTGCAAGATATACAAACAATATGTCCACTGAGTTCAATTTCATAGCAGTAAGAATGTCGATCAAATTTGATAATATTTAGCGATTCACATATGAAATGAATTTGCTTTAGTTCATCGATTACAATTTTTAAAATTTTTGCGAAAATAGGTGTCTCGTCTTATATTTTGGAGAATAATATCAGTTCCACAAAAAATTTTGCTATTCATAGATGCCCTAGATACTTCCTTCAAATTATTTCCAAGCGCATTGAGTTTCTCAGTTATTTCAAAAATATTTATATGTTTCTGGCTATTATGACCTATCGATTCTATATTTAAATCTTGTGGATTTGAAAAATTAAGAAAATCTGAGAATCCTGTGTGCATGGAAAGGCGCAGAGAGAGTTGAAGCTGGTGCTTAATAGCTAAAGTTCGAGTAATATTAATTCTAGAGGCAACAACATAAGCAGATAATTTAAGTTGTCTGTGTTTCGATTCATATCTCAGGGTATTAGTTTGATACAGTGGACCAATATTTTCAATTACTAATGAAAATTTTTTATTGTGGGAATAGGACAAATTATAATATGTCAGATTGTTTAGTACATATATTCGGCGACGTTTCGCAAATTCACATTTGCTTCCTCAGGCCTACAAAATTAAAAATATATCAGCAATATTTTTCTTTACACAGATACACAAAGTGACAGAAAATTACATACCTCAATATGAAGGTTGCAAATTCTGACCATATACTATAGAAACATTTTAAATACAAGTTAAAATATAAAATTAAAATCAAGGAAGAATGAAATTGCACACCAGATACAAAGACGTTCAAAACAACAAACCATAACCTATAAATGAGACGTCACCAAACAAGTCGTGTTTTAGTTGTCAAATATTGAACTATTTCACGTTTGAACTACCTAGTTTATCTTTTTGTCAAATTCTTATATTTAGACAATATTGGATTATATAAACAACTAAGATGACTAGTATCAGATCTAAAATTGACAGACTTGTTTAAATTAATGTGAATCATCTCTAAGATATTTCTTTTTATATATTGTTTTTCTTTTTCAAGAATTTTCACATTCGGAAAATCGAACCTGTGATTCTCCACGAAGAAATGGGAGCACAGTGCCGTCTTTTCTCCGTTTTTTACGTCTTTCAAGTCATATTTGTGTTGTTTCATCCTGCTATTCAAATATTGCCTTGTTTGTCCAATATATTTTCAATTACTGTCGGATAATGTGTTAAGAAATGAAGTTTTGGTTTTAATGGAAGGTCAAAGACTGCTTGATATTGCACAAGCATTTCAGAAACCACAGACTTTAACTTTTCAGTGATTCCAGTAGTAATACAACGTAAGTGAGTAACATGTATTATGTCCCTTAAGATTAAATATATATTCCGTTGATTATTATTCAATGGAATTAAATGAACAAACATAATTGAAAAGTAAAGAATGAAACATTTCATTTCTGCAGCAGACATTTTGAGTGTCTTCTTTCGAATCGAGTCTAAAGAAATTGTGGGTGGTTTGCTTTCATTCCTGCCATAGTTGAAATATTCTATTTTATGATTCAAAGTAGTTAAATCGAAAAATTTATCAATTAAAATAAACTGATGTAACAATTCACCCATTATAAATACGCCAACTCCTTCGAAAATATCATGTGCCACATCAACAGAAAAATTTTGTGTAACGTGAAATGAATCGATAGTATTAAAAATAGTAGGGTATTTAATTCCTGTAAGTGATGGATTTTTTTTGGCTATTTCTATCGAATAATTGTGATAATTTCTCAGATTTTCTGAGTTTTCAGTGACTAATTTTTGCGTTTCTGATTTAAGACATTTGCAAAATCGGCAGTATGAATTGGCCACAAAGCTTTGTTGAAAACCTAGAAGGGTATTCAGGCCTAAGTTATCTCCTAAAAATTGTGCTGTACAAAAATACAAACGGGTATTACCTTCAGGGGTAGTCACTTTCACCCCATATTTTTTTAAATCATTGAGTTCATCAACTAATTTCGAAAATATAACTGTTTCTCCAAAATTCTTAAGAACACCAGCATGAAAAAGTTGAGCCAAAAAAATATTTTCTATTTGACTTCGATATCGAACGGGTAGGCATGGTATGGAGAAATAAATTGCTCCAATTTCGTGAATCCCTGCATGAGATCCCAATGGATTGCCGGATTCAAAATCATCATAGTATATGAAAATAGGGAAAACGATATCAGATTTTTTATAGCAACCGATTTTTTTTTCCAAAAATTCGTTTGAATGATATTGGAAATGCCTGCTTTACCTTCCAAAGATTTTACGTATTTGACAGTCTCTTTTAAAACATAAGGCAAGGAAAAATATTTTTGTAATACTTCTCGTAAGAGAATAAATTCTGCTGTATAATTTTTTGGATGTGCAGTTGGATTTTCAATATGTTGGCCAACAATGAACTGATAGGGAGGAATAAAATATCCCGATTTCTCTAAATTTTTTAAACGTAAATAATCACTTCCGAAATCATGAAATAGTTTGCTGAACTCGTTGAAATACTTTGTCATTTCATATTTGTCTTTTTCTGAAACTGTTCCCAAATTTAAACAATATTCCTTCAGCAAAGAGAATGGTTCAGAAAGTAATTCTGTTACATATTTCATGATTTTATCAACATCTTTTCTACAGAAAGTATTCTCGTTATAAAGTGAACACACAAATTTTACATTATTTTTCTGCAATGTCTCAATTAAATTTGTTAGATTTTTTTCTACTGAATTTTTGCTACCGTTTTCATCATCAATTTGGCTACATTGATCTGCGGGTGTTTTACTCAGTTGGTCATTGTCTGATACAGTTATTCTGTCAATATTATCGGAAACATAGGTTGATAATTGAGAATCTGAACCAGAGGTTGATAATTGAGAACCTAAAATTTGAGAATCAATGGAAGAATTTATAGCATGATTTCTTAAATGCTGTCGAAATGTTTTCACCACATGAGAAACTATCATGACTACTATGAAGATGTGTTAATAACGATTTATTAGTTGAAAATACCGAACAACAAATTTTACATGTAGGCATCGTGGTACATATGAAATTCACACAATAAATGACTTTTGAAGATACTTATTTAGTTTTTCCCAAATGATATAGCAGGTCTGCTATAAGGGTTGTTGATGCTGGTGACTTTCTCGCTGACTTCATTGAATATACAAGCTCTTTTATCAACAGCCAAATATGTTCGGACTCACCGGGGTAGTCAATGTCCAAGGCATGGTACAACTTATAGAGTAATTTCAATGTCCTTATGATAGATTCAGATTTATAAAACACATTGTCCATAACAATAATGTAAAATGAATCAGGATTCTCTAACGGTCCTACAATACACCCAAATGGTTGTAATGGAATGCCATATTTCTCTAAGCGCTGTTTCCTTAGACTTAACTTCTCTTGTAGTTCGTCAAATTTCTGAAATGAGGCTTTGTTGGTGAAATGAAATTAGACATAAAAAATTCAAAACATTTCAATATTCGAGAATAAGTATTAGTTATATCAATAGGTTCAATTCAAAGAAACTCCAACAGGTTATGCCCACAATTTTTTAGTCATATTGTAAATATTTCATATAAAGGCCAAAATATATTATATAATTGGAATAAATGACTTCCTTTTTATGGCAGAATTCAGATAAGTTAGCCATAACCTTTTCTTAAGGACAGTTCTATCATACTACATTGTCTAAATCAGTTTTGCTGTCACCAGAATGTGATCAAATTTTAATAAGTCCATAGCCTTGAAAAGGTTATGGCTAACTTCTCTTAGTTCAGCCAGAGAAAGGTATTTTTAGAAATTGCCTAAATTACAATGCTATAGTATTCAGTGGTGTATTCACGAGAGGGAGAAAGTTTCAGGTGGTCTGTACCCCTTTATTTTGTGGACAAAGCCAAAATACATTGAAGGACTGTGTCAGAACAGATTTTTCCCACCTGAACTCCATTTCCAAATGTTCTAATCTAAATACGCCACTGATATACGTGTGCACGAAATGAATATAAATTATAATTAAATATGATGCTCACATATATATGAAAAAAGAAACTATCTTGAACTTCTGCTCTTGTAGGGCGCCAAATTTCCCCCTTCCTACTCTTCCGCAATGTCACAGGTTGGAACAAATAAGGCAAGATCATCAATGCCTTAATAGTAGAATCTGAAGTATATAAATGAAAATAGTAGACTCAAAAAAAAACATCACTCTACATATTATGAAATTGCATTGCCTAAACAAAACAAAAATTGAATACGATCTGTGCACTAATACTATAGGTATTCGAATTGAATGAAATTATAAATTTGATATATATATTAGATTTGAATGGAATAATTTGGATTACCTTTGCATTCAGAAGAAGCGATCTTTCTTTCATCACCTTCCCTTATTACAGCAATTGCTACATTTGACCATGATTCATATATCTTGTCTATTTTTTCAGGAAACCTTTGGTTGAAGTCAGTTTCAATCTGAAATGCTATGTCATTATTTATTGATTAATTTCAAGCTCTTATTTGCGCAAAAACTTTCTACATATGACAACATTTGCGATTATAGTATCAGAAAATAATTATCTGCGTGAGCAGATACTCACCAACTCAATGCCTGTATTTAATTTTAGACAAGGAAAGTCGTCATAGATTTGTGATAATTCTGTGTTCATGTACAATTTCCTTCTTAGAGGAAATGTTTGCTGCCAGTTTTCCAGTATTTTTGAATGAGGTTCAATGGCAAGCTTCAGAAACTCAAGATGTCCTAAAAGATGATCCTGAATCGGACTAGAAGATTTTAGAGTTTGTGAGATTCGCACGCGCAAAGTTCCCTAATAATAAATATCCGTTATTTTTATTAGTAGCAAATAGATCCTTATTTGTGACCAAAAGTTCACTTGTTAGCGTACATACATCCATCATAGAAATGCTCGCCTATTTGCCACAAGTAGAAATATATTTGTGACTAGGTAGACTATATTAAGGGCTAATATTTCACTATATCAACGACAAATTATAACCATATTTGCCACAAACTGATAATCCCAGCATGTTCCACTGCTTTCCCCAAATAAATTTTGTATTTGTCATTAATAGATTAATTTTATCTCTATTACTCCTAAAGAAATTTTTATTTACAGTAGCAAGTTGTTTTCAATAAAAAAACTCTAGCTGGAACAGCTTGTTCGTCTAATCACGACGATTCAGCTTCATTTAGCAGCAAATATAGTTTTATTAACAACAAATAGGTTCAGCACTGTCAAACACTTCATTTGAAGCCTTTCTTTCAGTGTACTTTCCACAAATGATTGCAAACGTTGAAGTAGGATTGCTCAAGCTCCACAGATTTTTCCGAGCAATTTGTCATTTTCTTCATTTAAACTAAGGATTGTTATGGATTAAAACGTGGAAAAACAATTTTTTATTTTGTAACCTTATTCCTGCTCGAGTTCTTTTTTTGAACATATAGTCTGGTTTCCTGTGTATTGGCGAATCCTCTCATAGCATTCAATAAAACTGAGCACGGTGACCGGTTTCGTGTGAGTAAAATCTATGCACCTTCTGGCCAAATCTGCACACTACAGGAGAAATCGAATTCAATCGTAAAAAATCATAAGGTCAAAACAATGTGGACCTTCTGCTTTTGCTGTCCCCATCAGGATCGTCAATTCTGAATGAAATAGATTCATCATATGAATTGTTGAGTGCACTTTAACAACAGATACAGAAGAAAAAGCGAATTTTTTTGGTTTAATACAGAATTTCTTTTTTAACTCTCCATCTTGTTATTACGGACCTTCCAAAAAAAATATATTTTCTTTTACATGAACTAAAGAGCAAAAAATAATATTTCTCAGAACTCATGCTTTGAATATTCCTCTCCGCAGGATCTTCCCTGAGCGCCTGCATGTTGATCTCATCAGATTGGGTGTCCTTTTTTGATATTCTTGTAGATTATTTGCTACTTGAGTAAAGACAGATAATTTTAAATTAAAATTTTTTAATTTTTTCTCCTACTGACACAGAGTACGATGACTTCATACTATCGACTGTCCTTTTTACAGTGCTCTTGTCATCCGACTAAATATATTCATATACCCCCATCTGTACTCAACTTAACAGAATTGATAACAGATAACTACGATATCCTTTTCATCGATCTGTTTAATTAAAGAAGGCAACTTCCCTTCAATATTAGAGCTCACACTACCGAGCTGGGTTACATTCTTTCTTTTGAAATATTTCAAAATACCTTCATTTTTAGGTTTTTTATTATCTAAAGGTTTTTTCGTTCGAACTAATCCTAGTTTGTTTCCTTTCCGAGTCCTTTTTATTTTTCCGAATATGCACTTGATGGAGTTCCCTCTGTACCTCAAGCCTCTCAACTTTTTATGAAGCATTACCTATATTGAAATACCTTTTCTGGAAGAGGTGTTTGTTAAACTTCTCATTATTTCTCCTCCTGTGAATTTGGTCTCTATAGCTTCCGAAATATTATCTGATAGACACTGTATGATCAGCGATCTGGCCTTCACATCATCTTTCCTCCATTTTGCTAGGTCAGTCGCTTTTGATTAATCTGGTTGTGGGGAATTTGTAAAACTTCTTGTTGTTCCAGCAATAATTTCATTCTGAAATCCCAATTTGAATGAGGATTAACGTCAAATGGTTTCACATTGTGATTCAATCTTTGTTCCGCCATTTTAGCTACCAGAATTTCTCAAGTCTCCCACGTCCGTTCCTTTGTAACCTCAACTTCTCCCTGTCTTCCTGCTAATTCCGCTGTTATTCCTTGAATTTCGTAATTTCTCAACTAACTGGGTAGGCTCCTGGGCATTGAACAAGTATAGATAGAATGGAAACTGCCATGCTATGATTTGGCACAGTTCTAAGCGGCCTCATGCGGGTGATTAGGGAAGTATATAGCCCTCTGGCGGTGCTTTTCGGAACGAATGCCCGCGAAAATTCAAAATGCTGCCCACTAAATATGTTTCACTCAAACACCGAAAACGCTCACTGAGCGAAATAAACGGCCACAATGCGTTGTGGACGGTTCTCAATAACCAAACACCGAAATATCATCATTAATCGCGTTGTGGCCGGTCCATTGCGTCCACAACGCGCTCTGGACAATCTTTAAACAGCCAGAACGCGTTCTGGCAATATCCAAACAACCACAACGCATTTAGAATAAAAGACGCATGTAAACCGATTATATTTTAATATGGAACAGGGTTAACAAAGAAAAAATAATCAAAGGGTTGGAAACCTTAGATCATATAATATAATAATATAATATACTATAATAATAATATAATATAATATGATCTAAGTTGGAAACCTAAGTACAAACATAAAACACAAATGAAAGAAAATTTTAAAATATTTAAAAGGTCGAATATAGGTATACCAGATTAAACGCGAAACAGATACCTAGTTAAAAGGACATTATAATTGTCTATTTACTTATTTTTGCAGCCACTATTATCATGACATTTCGAATTGCACAACACCTTATTGGCCTTGCAGTTGCACCTTTTTCTGTTACAATGACGCTTACAATTGCACTTAACAAAACCTTGTCTTGATCCAGACGAAAGAGCGGAAGCTTTTCTCAAATTTATAGAGCAACTCGGGACATCTGATAAATTTATAAAATTTGAATCCGCAAAGATAAATTCATTACGACTATAAAGTCTTTCCAGTGCACCGTCTTTGTTCCCAACTTATACAAGCTGGACTCATTAACGTTTAAGACCACAGCTAGAACACTTCTAGGAGCAAGACGCCCCCTGTCGACATCCGGAACTTTTACTACAACATTTTGACCAATTTCAGCAGGGGGTAGTTTTTTCCGGGACAGAGTCAGCATTTTTTCAGCTTGCTTTTCCAATCCGGCTTTTGCGTCCTCGCGTTGCACTTTGATTGTATCACTTCGAAAGCAAAGGCTGCATGTGACTTCTCCTTCATTTTCAAGACCGCACTTTATGTGTACGTTTAAACCGCATATTGTACAGGGTTGGGTAATTCCAAATTCTTCGCAAGTGTAACATGCAACGGGATTGGGTTCTGCATTTGTCGCAACAGGATTGGGTTCTGCATTTGTCACTATCTCTTCATTCTGCTGTTCTGTTTCACATGTCATCCCTTCTAACATTTTCTCCAAATCTTCTTCAGTTTTCAAAGAATCATATACTTCACTTTCCAGGGAGGAGTCTGCCAGTCCGATTCTTTGCTTGCTACCAAACATAGCTTCGTAAGGGCTTTTTTTAATCCCTTCGTGTAGGGCTCGATTTTTTTTACTCTGAGTAAACCGTAAACCGTCTGACCACTGTTTGGTATTATTGTCAAGCATCCAAGCTACCAACATATCTCTTACATCCTGATTAGATCGTTCTACAGATCCTTGGCTTTGTGAATGACGGGGCTTTCCGTGTACAAGTTTAAAACCTGGCCACAAATCCTTTAACTCTTCTATAATCCTATTGGAAAATTCTCTTCTGTTGTCGCTTTGTAGAATAAACGGAGCACCGAACATGCAAAAAATGTCTACCACGACATACGCAACTTCTTCAGCGGTTTTTGATTTAAGTGGTTTCAAAATGGTAAATTTTGTGAGGTGGTCTTGATAGTTTAATATAAAACGGTAGTCTCGATCGGGTTCACTCTGCATATCGATCAAATCCACTTGACATCTGGAGTTCATGTGATCTGATAAAATTGGTGCGACAACTAACCCCTTTTTCCTTATTTTCTTTTTTCCTTGACAAATAAATTTGTATAGCTGTTCTAGTAACATTGCAGTATTTTTTGTTGACTTCAGCCTCCACGACTACAAAACAAATAAACAAGTTGTTTAATTTTATCATAACCGGTGTCCGCAAATACTATGTGTGTTCCATAAGGATTACATTAAAATTAGGTTGGGTTTTCCGACATCACTAATGAAATTAGATGATTATACTCACCTCTAGTTCGTTTGTGTCCAGTTGCTATGTGTGCAGCTTCAATAATGCCAAAAAGATCCTCTGTTTTACAGTAATATCGAAAGCTTTCATCTCGTGTTCCTTTGTTTTTAGCAATTAATTTTTCATGTTGCCCAATTGTTATGATATCGTATCTCTTTAGCCTTCTATATTGCTTGGCAGACAACGGCATTTTGCTGTCTCTCAAACGTTTGGCTTCTTTTACCTCTCGGACGACCTCTTCATACCGTTCGTTTGTGAAATAATCGCTTCGATTATTGCTGTTGTCGACGATAGTTTTAATTTTTTCAATAAACGCATCTCTCATTTTAGCCTTTAGGTTATGATAGGTATACTAGGAACCTAGGAACATAAAACGCACCTTACTCGATAACAGATAAAACGCACCTTACTCGATAACAGTTGGGATCACACTGACAAGTCTGGACTGGAACACGTGGTTCGTTAACCCCTCCCCAAGCTTTCAGACTCGTTGTGGTTGTTTGAATATTGCCAGAACGCGTTCTGGCTGTTTAAAGATTGTCCAGAACGCGTTGTGGACGCAATGGGCCGGCCACAACGCGATTAATGATGATATTTCGGTGTTTGGTTATTGAGAACCGTCCACAACGCGTTGTGGTCGTTTATTTCGCTCAGTGAGCGTTTTCGGTGTTTGAGTGTAACATATACACAGATTTGATATTTTCGATTTCAAGAAGGAAACAAACGGTGATCGAATATAGCGATAACAAAGCATTCAACTATAAATCAATTCAATTACATTGAACATACTATCGCTATATTACGATCACCATTTGTTTCATAATCTAATGTCTTGGTAAGGATTCAAATTCCAGGAGAAAAAAACACAAATGTTCACAAAATATCATTTTATTTCCGTCTTGTTGGATTTTTCGATGAATGTATAAACTTTTTTCGGGCAATTTCCTTTATTGGGTCAACTATCCCCTGTGCACTTTGATAAGAAAAACTGTTAAATTTCGAATCAGTGCCTTTCGCAATTGCATTCACACGTTTACACCAAAAATTCACACAGCACTTGACGAACAACTTACAGGCAGCAGTTCCTGATTCAGGATGTAACCTGCAGTGAATGGGTTTAAAATTCACTTGCTCCTGTAATATTCGTTCAAGAACACATGTTAATTGTTTAATATGGCATACACGGGGAATGAGGTAATACAAACGTGAAGAACACTGTGTAACCAAATAATGAAAAAAACTGCCTGGTATCCGTAAATTCGAGTTTTCTGTATTATTTTCTAGCCTCAATGAATTAAATGTTCTCAACATGCTCATAGTTCGATTGTAAAAATTGTTTACAATCGGAACATGTCAAAACTTTGAAGATTCGTTTCACCACTCATGTACACCAAAGTATTTTCTGCCACCCTAGACTTTCGCCTTGGAGTGACATTTAGTTGGAATAAGTGGTGTTTCAACTGAATTATTTGTTACACCATTCAAATCTTCCATCAAGAAAACGCTCAAATTATTAAGAACGCCCTCTGAAGAATTTCACAATTTGCATGTGGAGAATGGTGAGACAAATAATTGTTTACAAGAAGGGCCTTGAAAGAAAGAACTTTCAAAGTGGGAGGCATCCGGTGAGATAAACCTTCCACCCTGGCTTCTTATGGCCCCAAAAAAATTTCTAGAGGGTCCTGATTGATAGCTCTTGTCAAGACATACTTAAAATTATGTTTTGACAAGAGATTTTTCGATAACCTTTTGATTCCTCTAATTGTAAAAATAAAATTTCTTATTGAAGGGACCGAAACCAGGCAGTTTTTGTTTCTTGAAAAATATTTCATCGAGCTCAAAGTTTTGATACAAGTTTTCCAGAAATCAAATTGAGGGGATTCTTTGGTCACACCCCCTGTCCTAGGTTTGCCGCTTGTACCCAACATGTTTCATCCTCAATATCTGTAAAAAACAAAACACTTAGGAATATTTCTTTGTTTTATATTTCATTTGGCTTATTGAAAAAAGTACTTGAACAGAATTCATTTTGTCACTGTGATATTATTTACAATACTACAACTGAGTTAATTGAGAGATTAGTATTTTCAGTACGTGTTAGAAATCATTAGAATCAACTGAATTACAAAAAAAATAATAAAAAGCACTTTATTAGTAATTTTGTGGTGATCGTGTCATTAGAACATTTAAAAAAAAATCACATTATCCTCATGAAATTCTGTCTAAACCACCGAGAAATGTCATTTTCGATGAAGTATTGGATTTCAATTCGATCTGATCTATATTTTTGGAAATTGGGAAAACTAATTTTTAATGGCTATATTTGCGGAATTTTTGGGTGAATTTTAGCTATTCACGAACTCGGCCTTCGTAATTGAGGTCCAAATCTATTCTACGAATATTGAGGTTCCTATTTATTTCGTTTGGAGGTTATTGTGTTAACGATCGCCTATAAGGCCATATCACCAAATTTGTGCATTAATTATTTCATATTTGGCATCTTCATAAGTGTTGCGGTCGTTTCTGACTTTGGATTAATAGCCAACCGTAAACACAGTAACAAAAGAAACAACCCTGAAACTCGATATTTGCAGAGCAGGTTTGGGGCTTAGTTACAAAGGTCGAATTCGTGAATGGGTAAGATCCGCCCAATAATTCCGTAGATATACCCATTTTATTTTCCCAATAATTCCAAAAATAAATTTGGATCTAGATCAAATTGAAATCCAGTATACATTATCGAATAACCTATAGAAAAGCACTGCCGTGAAGGCAGCAGCTTTTGTGCGCGTATTCAAATCCGTTGCCAAAAAAGCGGTCATCTCCATTGAACATGCGCGCACAAGCTGCTGCTTTCACGACAGTGCTCTTCTGGTTTTCTTTACTCATCCCATTCGAAATAGTCAAAATATCTCCTAGAAATTTAAAAACCTGATATTCTTATGTACCGCAATAGCAAATTAGAGTCTTCTGCCGGTCCCTATTCCATCCTTCGCTATACCTCTCTCTATGCATAGAGCAGTGTGATGAATTTACGCGACGCCCAGTCAACCCAGTCCATGATATCGTCTGTGTTTGTAGTCTCTGGTGGCGCCAATACCGAACCGATAGCTTTTTAGATGGAAAAAAAAGGCGCCCTTTAGGCGGCTTCGCTCGGCGTTGGCCGTTGATTCGTATAAAATACTGCAAGAACGGAGGAAACCGAATAACTCCGAAATTAATGAATAACTTTTAACTAATTCAAATAACTTTTCATTCATGAATAATTAAAGCACTATAATAATGACTAATTAACAGTATTCATTCTCATCACAACTGATATTTAAAATGAAAAAGTTTATAGTGGGTATTAAGAACTTATAACCTGTAAATTTCTTGACTCCCACATCAAGAAAAAGATTATTTGTAGCAAATGGGCAATAACAGAAAACTCATTCTACTCATCCCAGTGGATTGTTATCAATAAATGGAAACCGTGTTCGTTATTGATGAGATAACTCCCAACAAACTGTTCATTCGGACGATTTCTCTCAGTGTAAGAATCAATGCAGCTCAATCTGCATGATTCCCGAAAATCGATTTGTAATCAATTTCTAATGGAAGAATATAGATAAATAATGTTTTCGAGAGCTGTTACTTACATTTTCAGAAGTTTGAATAATAATATTCAATTATTATTACAGAACACAAAAATCACTATCTTTGAAAAAAGGAGTCACTATCTCAAAACACAAAGTCACTATATTCAAAAGTAAAGTCACTATCTTAAAAAATACAGTCACTGTCTTAGAAAATGAAGTCACTATCTTAATTAAGAACTGAACTGAACCAAAATCACACACACAAAATAACCACGAAAAGCTCCAAGAACTAACTCTTTTAAAACGCATCTAAAGCCAACGCCAGCAATAGACTGGTCGCTGGATCATTTCAGGCAGCGCGGAGGAACGTTTAGCACATGCTGGTCAGTCAATTTGGGGCATATCCGAACAGGTTCTGATACGTCTAAATTATAGAACTTCTCGATATGCCAACATTTCGCAACTCTATCCTTGCCATCATGATGAAACTGAAGGTCTTTCGTTATTAGATTATTGCGAATCCCTTTCATGAGATGTGGAACATCATACAAAGGGGTTATTTCCTGGTTATTCACCAGAAAACCAAAGTACTTGTCCTCCACATTTTCCCTGGCACAATATTCCCTTCGTTCTTTAAGGAGACCATTTATGGTAGCTGTATTAGCACCACCTTGGTCACACACAGTGCACATGACCCTCAATCCAACTTCTTGTCATGCCTGAATAACTTCTTTTAAAGTATTCTTCAAGACAATACTCTTTTCAGGGCCACTGCTAAAGGTGTAACAAATCGGTTGCTTCCACTGCTTCCTTAACCCTTTCACGAGGAATACATTTACATGGTCAGCAATGTCTGGTCTCCTTGAATGTCCGTTATCTGGCATTCCCTTGACGATATCTTGTCTCGAATTGTACTGCAGAGAGGGGGTAATTGACATCTCGTCAAACATAACTACACAGTACTTTTCTTCATCTGATATTTTCGATACCGTTTCCTTCAAGGTTGCAAGGATTTGCCGATTGAAACCTGGTGTCATCGGGACTCTATTGAGCAGGTTGGTGAGGGTTTTTCTTGAGGGCAAACCTAAAATTTTTGAGAGCAAATTATATCCCCCTCCACTTGCTTTCAGAAGGGATAATGCCAGAATCTTGTCCTCAAGCTTATAACGCCTACCCTTAGGTTTTTTGAACTGATTTTTCACTTGAGAAATGATGAAATCATAGGTAGGCTGAGAAACATAATCCATCAATTTAACGAAATTTGGAAAGGAATTAAGTTTCTCTGCCTTTCCTAATCTTTCTCTGAATGAGGCTACCCTATTATTCGTCCTATATAATTTGCGACTTAAATCAATATCTTTCTTGGAAAGGAATTTTTCGCGGTCACTCAACCTTGCTTGTCCTCTCCAGTTCATTGCAGATTTCCTCGGTCCTTCGCAAGTCCAAGTTTTAGAAGGCCCTGCCAACTCTCTTTGGACAGCATCCAATGCAGGACCTTGGACATGGCTATCCATTATTGCATATGTATCTTCAGATTGACCTGTGAATCATAATGAAAAAATGGTGAAATACAAGATTAACTAGAACTCAATTCAATATTAAGCTCCTCCATCTGTTCGACGTGAATTTATCTTCATACTAATGAAAAATATGTAGGTGGAATTATAAAAAATGAAACTTACCAGGAAGAAATAAGATGGGTATAGCTGTATTCCAAATACCTTCTAGACCACCTACTTTCACTTCATCTGTAAAATGTCTATCACAGACATAATACGTTTTTCTTATTTGCTCCGCTGTTTTTACTTTGAATAACAGATTACTCACTTTTTAACCCAAAGTTTGAAAAGTTCAGGTTCCTTATCTGGTCTAAGGAAATGATGGCGTTTACTATACTTATCCTCACAATTAGGGACGCAACATTTGGCAGGTCCAGGCACCGACATATTTATCAATTGATAAAATTCGAGAACGAGACACGTGGATCACTTCAGCCGACTGTTGACTAAATAGAACGAGATTATGTTATCGAAACAAGCAAACGAAAAATCAGAAATCGGCGATGTGAGCAACTTCACGCGGCTCATTATGGAACTAAACTATTGTTCCGAAGCTTAGTACGCAGTTTCTCCTGTAGATATATTTATTTTATGCTTTAGACACAGAATAGAGAAGTATTACAGAAGCGACACTCTCCCTTTTCCAAAGTCCCAAATTTTCATGGGCATGCTTCAATCCGCCATTTATGTTTACGTTTAAATAACTTTGACTTCTTGATTCGTTTTGAATATTATTTTATTATTTACATTTACCATGAGTGGGAATAAAAAAGATGGATGTCTGAGCCTACAAGAGACGGTAATTGCACGTTATTCGATTCACCAAAAGAATCTGGAAGGTAGGAATAATTCGATACTAGGGACGATGTCGAAATCTTATGACTATTATTTTTCCAGAATAAACCATTGGTTAACAGTATGTGTTCGGGAAGATCTATTTGGAAAAACCCTCTCCCAGTTGAAAGCATATAGGATTAGTGCTGTACATTTCGAGTTGATGTACAGGAGGAATATGCCGAGACCGAATGTCGTAGGAAAACTCTTATTCACACAGGTTTCATGACAATCGAGATTTTCTTATTTATATTCCTTATACCCATTAGATTAAAAATTATATTTATTTATTTTGTAGCTCTAACTGTCGGTTTCACAAAACCTTTGACGTCTGATCAACTCATTGATTAAGGTTTGCATTTGATGGTTGGATTGAAAATGAAGTGGAATCAAGCACAGAATTCACTGCTTACTGACAATCAAGCCCTTGATCTGGCAATCAAAGTTTTGGGAAACCGGCTGTAGGAAAAATTGTAATTATTTCAAAGATCAAATATGTGATCTGGAGATTAGGGAATATCCCTTGCTATACTCACATTAACGAATGGAAAACTTTAGAGTGTATATAAAATATATAACTTAAAACCAATTTTATCTTTTCAGATATGGTCATTGATGTTGGTCTGTTGATGTAGTGCCACCACGAGGGAACCAGTATAGTTTGTGCGACTCCTCCGGCAATATCAAGTAGGTATGAAAGCATTGTTTCAGATGCTTTAATCTGTAATTTGTCATATAGAGCTTCTAATTTTAGGTTTGAATTACATATATTTGTAACAACCCTTGATGAGATTTCCAGAATAGTGCCTTGAACATTATATTTGGTTTTTTTTTCAGGTATTTACAGTACCCTAGCCTCAATCGAAGACAGATCATCAATTGATGACAGAACATCAATTGGTGAGGAAATAGCCTCATCAGTAGGAACACAAATTGCTGCGTCTTTGAGTTCATACAGCCCAAGTAAGCAAAAACTTAAAGAAAAAGTGAGAGCCCTCAAAAGATAAATGAGGAAAACATCTGAAGGAAGAGAGGAGGGGCAACTAATGTCTTTGGATCAATTCCACGAAATCTACCTTAGGTATCTGCCTCAGGAATTAGCAGATTTTGTGAGCATGCAAGCAGAGTTGAACCTGCATAAAGTGAAGGGTTGGAGATATAATGCAGAATATGAAGAAATTCGCTTTATCTCTATATTTCCTGGGACCAAGCGCTTATAAATATTTTGAGAAACTCTTCTATTTATCTTCTGTGAAGAGCCTTGAAAGAATCGCCGAATAACTTCTGTTTAAACCAGGTTAACGTTTTCATAATTTTCATCAAACTCATTGAACATTTCATTGTCCTAAAATTTCATCAAATAAATTGTTATATGCCCACTATGATAATATATGTATGTTGGAGTATATGATTTGAGTGGTTTTATTTGTTGAAATAAATATAAGAAATAAAAAGGTAGTGTCAATTTTCTGGAAGATGCTGGGTTCGTCGAAGACTTCTGCAAGCTTTCATTCACAACGATTAATTGAACATTACTAAAGTGGTACTAAAATTTATTAGGACTCTGTTTTGCGTAGTTTATAAATTTTCTCTTTTGAATAAAGAATGGCATAGTACGTTGAAATTAATAAATAATGTACGGTGAGTATAGTTATAAAGTTCATTTGATTAATAGAGAAATGGAAAATCACCAGATGAATTAGGTTGCATTCGTCCTGAATTAAAATATTCACCTCTTGTCCAGAAAGCATGTCGTTCAATCAAGATATTTTTTCTATGAAATGATTGAAGGTTTCTTCATTTCAAATAATAAACTGAGTCAGCGTTTGCCTTATTAGTACGATTTAAAAAAGAATATTGTATAATGCAATAAGGCGATGATGTATTTCACGAAAGATAATTCAAATAAGGTAATGAAATTAAAAATAAGGAGACAGTATTTAGTTTCCACGAAATATTTTGTGGAAACTATTTTTAATTGAAATGAGTTTCTACCAAGTAAAGACAGAAACTATCAAACACAAGGTAATCAAAGTAACACGTAGCCCATTAACTATATCAATTCAACAAATTTTCGCCGAAAAAACGTAGAAATAAAACAACTGCATCCATAAAATTATTCAACGCAGTTATGTCTAAAATATTGGCCAGTAATAACAAATATAACATACATAAATATCCATATGTAATTTCAAATTCGCCGCCTACTAGCCATTTGGTTAGTGCTCAAGGTCACGGATTTTGGGTACATCGATAACAATGGAAATGTCAAAGAGTGTCGCTTCTGTAATACTTCTCTATTCTGTGCTTTAGATGTCCAACTTCCCTACTAAAGACTTGTCGCGCATTTAGCAGCGCCTCTGGTGTTTGTATGCTGTATCATTAGAGGTTTGGCGGGAATTCAAATGATACCATAATAATCTTATCAACAGAATGCCGTCTCCGGCTGCGAATTCGAGAAAGTTTAAATTCGAGTGTTAGATATACACTCAATTTTTAAACTAGCTCGAACTCGCATAATATACTGAGTATTCTGGGTGTGGAAAAAAGAAATGAAAAGAATTAGGTTTTTGAGGATACTTTATTACAATGAAATCAATGAAAAAAAAATGTGTATACTAATGAATAATTATGAATATACAAGGAGAATCTATTGCTAAAATTATTCGATGGCCCACACTAGTCAACTGATATCAATTCAAATACAATAATTGTCCGAATATATTTTTACAAGAAATGTGCTGTCTATGATTTGCTGGATTTATTTCAAGTCAGAGTCGCACTGTGAGTTTAAAAATAATTTAAAAAAAGAATTAGTAGAATGTTATTTACTTGATGAATCAGGAAAAATACTAAAGAATTTTTGATCCCCTTTGCAGCCTTTTTTTTGAGTCAAAAATTTTTTTAGTAGACAATTGAAAATCTATTGACAGCTTTGCACCATGCATGCACAATAGTTCTCATTGAAAATTTATTGATATCTTCAATTGTTTTATTGGCATGAATGGTGCAATTTAAAAATTCAGTTGGTATAATCTTTAAATTTGTGTTAAAATCTTTCAAGAATGTTTCGGACTTGGATTTGGTGATCAAAAACTCTTGAATAATTTTGAAGAGATTATTGAAATGGAGGGCAAATCCATCACTGGAATATTTGAGCATTTTTTCTCATCCATCACAATATTCCCTGTATTTAATTAGCATATTATTTCCTGATTCCTCATTTGCAAATAAACATTCTGAACATTTTTTGCATGTAACTGAACTACGTAGTTTTTTCAGAATAAATCCAGCAACATAATTATTGGACAGTTGAATCAAATCCAATTCCAGCATTTGACTGGATGAAGTCCCCTCGTAATATGTCATATTTGAAGGGCTAGCTAGTTCTACGTCTTCTGCAACCAACACGGAAGTCTGAGAGGGCTTCAAGTTCTCAAGATCCACGAACAGAAAATACAGACGGTCATTTTCACAACTGAAAGTTGACGAATATAAAGACACACTTGAGTTCACAATTATTGTTTTGAAAATATGTGTAAATGGAGGTGGGATTGGATTATTGCGAAATTTTCCATGACCCCGGACTTGACCAAAAAAATTTTCCAGTGGATCTTGATTGAACTGACGTCCTTATATATACTTGAACCCTTCACCATTTAAATATTGTGACGTCAACTTTGAGGAAGCCGGTCACAAGGCAATTTAGGCTCGCGGCTATACTCAGTGAAGATGGGAGTGAGTTACTAAAGTGAAAGAAAATGAAAACGGGCGCCAGGTAGAGATATGCCTGCCTATTTAAGGAGAGAGCTGCGTACCCCTCTACCAGAGTAGCAGTAAACAAATTCACTCAAAGATATTATTCAACTTATTTATTAAAAACAAAATGCAGTGGTTGACAAGTACAAGGGAAGATAACGAAAAAGTAAACAACACAAATAACCAAAATCAAGAGCCAGAAGGGCTTCCCACAAACTACCCCAAAATCTATACTAATCCGAACCTGAATCAGTAACTATAAACTCTTAATCAGCCTTACTCGGCTAAAGTCAACTGTAAATACTTTAGAATCGTTCACTGAACATATAAGTTCAAACAGAGAGAAAATAAAATCTCTTAATAACGTTTATACTATAAAAATCCTGAAGGGATACACAGGTACCGTTGTTGATACCAAAACGCAATTTGTGAAGTGCACCTCACCGTAATTGCTTACAAGCTTACCACAGATATGACTATTACGAAATAATATCAATACATTATACGTTATCAATAGTTACAATTAATGATCTTATATTCAGTGCAAAGCACTGGCCACCTCAAATTTATGCTATTAATAGTTACAGTTGATGATCTTAAAGCCAGTGCAGAGCACCGGTTATCTCCAATTGAGATGTTATCAATAGTTACAGTTGTTGATCTTATCGTCAGTGCGCCTGAATAGCTTCCACCATACACCTGAATGTTACCTTTGCCGTACACTTGAATGTAATCTCTGCCTAACACCTGAGTGTAACCTCCAACGTAAACTTGAATCTGCTCTCAACTTCCGCCGTACACTTGAATGCGTAACTTCCGCCGTATACTTGAATGTAATTTCCGCCGTATACTGGCACCCTAATAAACAAGTATAAGACATGGTTCTTTCAATAAAAATTATTCCATACCTCTAAGTTGTTGTTCGAGGGAATTGATGTATTCAGTTCTTCTTGAAAAGTCCAACCGACAGAAAATGCTCTCTCAACAATAATCGTCAGACGAAACCTAATAAAATATCTTCAGACAAAAGTTCAAAGAACCAAAGGATATTCATATCTTAGATATTCAAAAGTTCAATGTAAGAACAACAGTTCTTGTGAAAAGATTTGTAATCACGATATTCCCAAAAATACTCCAAATACTTCACAGGGAATCCTTCAAATTAAAATAATAATCGCCTATAACAAGGATGATCCTATATCAAAATTTTCTTCAATTCGAAAAACTTTTTCCACAATCTTCTCAACAAAATGCCGGTTCTGACAGTTCCACAGAATATTCCATTGACACCGAACTACCAAATTTCACATAGATACCAACTGTCCTTTATAACAAAGACGAAGAATAGGAAGAAATCGTAATTTATTAAATAATTCAAGTTGGCAATGATGGTCTACCTTGTATACACTAAGTGAGGCATTCTGTAAATTCAAATCTATAATAATTCCTTAACTTCCGGAAACATATCGAGGAGGCCAAAAAGATCCTACTCGCGAACCAAGGATGAAATGCTAACGAAATGACAACAAACCATAACCTCACACATTCCCAAACATCAAAACAAACCGAAGGAACGAACTTCAATTGAAACAAGAAGTGCAATAACCAAGGAAATATCTTATTCCAGGATCGAAATGGTAAATTTTGGAATTTCGCAAATTTCCTAATGCATGGTGGAAATAGTCAATGATGCAAAATTATAACGTTACAATATTTCCAAACATTAATAAAATTTTCGAGAGAAAACATCCAGTTATTTACACTAGGCGGTTTACTCCTATCGGAAGTCTGCTTTGGGCAGAATGCCATTGACTGCAGGGTGATCACCGTCTCTTCTTTCCAAGACTTGATGTGGGGCTAGAATCTTTGATTCCACATCGGAAAATCTTTCCTCCTTGGGGTTTCTCCCTGTTGCCATTGACGGAGTCAAAAAGTTGGTCGAAGAAGTTCACCAATTCTGCAATTTCATTGGCACCCTCTCCAAGATTCTTCATGGTATCTGTAAATAAAATTCAAATGTAAATATGGAATTGGATACACATATGATATAGCGAAATAATGGCGAAAATAATCTGCTCCACATGAGTTAGGGATATTGACTTAAATTCCAAAAAAATATAGTTGAAATAAGATTTTTGTGATGAAAATTCATATTAATATGATTTCAAGTTGCAAATTAATTTTAGCCTGTAGGTCTGCAGCGTATAGAGGGTGGTTAAGAAAAATCGAGTAAAATAACGAAATTTTATGGCCCCCACGGGCATCAATAACAGCTTGACATCTTCTTTGCATACTACACACCAGGTTGTGGAACATTTCTTGAGGAATTTGGTTCCATAAACGGGGCAGAAGCTCTCTCAGATCATTTAAGGATCCTATTTAAGGATCATGGGAGCATATCCCATGCATGTTCTATGCAATTCAAATCTGGTGAGTGCGGAGGTATTGGTAAATGTGGAATACCAAGCTCCTCGCGCGTATTCTCAACTATGGCTGCACGGTGCGGTCTAGCGTTATCGTCTAGAAATTGAAAAGTTTCACCAATAGCAGCGTGAAAATTTGGTACAACATTGTCAATGACATGCTCCCTATAGTGTAAGGCTGTCATATTTCCAGGACAAATGTGTAGATCCCGGCCCATACCATAACACTACCCCCTCGGAATGGATAGACTTCTTGGACATAGCGACGATTACGGGGTATGCGTGGGATTGTCCATACCCTTATTCTTCGAGAATCTGAAAATCGTCCATATCTGGATTCATCAGTGAAAAGAACACTACGCCATTGATCGTTCCAATTGATATGTTGCCTTGCCCATTCCAGTCTTTGACGCTTATATTCACGTGTTAATGGAACTCCTCTGAATGGACGTCTAGAACATTTTTTTTTTTATTTGTTAGGTTTTTTTCATAAAGTTTTTTTTGTGTTTAAGTAGAGAAATAAAGCCGATAAAAGGCGGAAAATGTAAGGTATTAAACAACTTAAAACTAAATTAAAACAAATCTTAATTCTAAGAACGAACAGTAAAAAAATAAACGTATCTATGCGCATAGACAATGTGTATCTTTGGGTGTCTAGCAAAAATATAATAATACTATTAGGTTATCAGTCTTTCGAATATCACAGGTCGGTTATTCATTGGTCTTTGGGCTGTTTGGGCCGCATGAGCAGGTACTTTTCGGAAATTAGTGATCCTATTGATTTGTAGGTCGTTTCCTTTGAGGATATACGTTGCAAGGGGTGGTGAAGCCAATAAGGTCCATTTCGACATAGTATGTTATGTCCAAGGGTGGAGAAGTCACCTATTTCATTGATATGTGTGATACAGTTTGTCTTGGTTCCGGTGGCGATCATCGCATTGTTCGGGGCGACATTTAGCTCGGTACTTGAGTGCTGGAACTCGAAACTGAATACACCAGTGGGGTGAAAGGCGTGGGTCATTGTGTGGAGAGGGTTGTCAGCAGGGGCGGGGGTGCTAGCTTTGGTGAACTCTGATACTATCAGGGGGGCTGATGTTGAGTTTGCTGAGCATTGTGCTAAGGAGACAGAACCGATAAAGTAATTGGAGTAAGTACTCATTATTTGAGTTATATTTCCGAACCAAGTATCGTCAGTTTTAAGGTAGCAAAAGCTATCCAGGTGTCTGATGCTGTCGTCAGCTGCTGGGGTGAGGAGGGAGAGTCGGTTTCCATATCTATTAAAAGATGTATCTATTTCTCTGTTTGTTTCCGGGGCGTAGAGTAGTCCGGGAGTAAGGAGAAAGGCTCTTTCAGTCTCAGTCCAATTGTTGGCGTGGAAGAGGTGACCGTTTATGGTTTAGTCGACATTGTTACTGAAGGTGGCTGGAATGGTATAGTCTGGAATATTCGCTGCTTGAGCGGATGTCAGCTTGTGTATAAATCCAAGAATTCCGGGTATATTTGGTATTCCTAGCATATAACAGTGGGCTGCGTCGTAGTTCAGGAGATTGGAAGCTCTAAGGTTGAGGTTCTGATCTAGAATAGTGGGAGTAACTTGTCCGAACAGGGTGTTGGAAGGTCGGGTGGGATTAATACTCTCGAAGGTAGCTACGAGGGGTCCAGGTATGTTAAGGGACTCGGAAGGATAATTCCTTAGGAACCGGGTTAAGAACCTTTTATTGCGAGGAGTTATAGTTCCTGCTTTTAATTCTGCTCTAAGGGTGCCAAAGAAAAGGCGTGAGATGAGCGGGTGTCATGCGTCTTCCTGTCGTTTGAAGTAAAAACTTCTTCTCATTAAGTCATCCATGTGATGTATAATAAAGAACATATAGAAGGCGTTCGGGACATAAGTGCTCGATTTCGGTTCATTCTTGCTTACGCTGGGGTTGCGTAGGTAAGGGGTTAGGACGTCTAGAACCTAGATTCACCTCTGTCAAACGTCGTCTGATGGTTTCGATGGAAACTTGGACCCCATCTGCATTTAGAAGAGTATTCCGTAGCATTCTACGCGTAGATGTAGGGTTTCTTTTCGCCGAAACGGTGGTGAAACGATCCTGAGCAGGTGTTGTTTTTCGTTGCCCACCAAGTCTTGCTCTTTCCAACACGGAACCTGTCTCCCTGAACCTATTCCAAAGTCGAGATATCACACTTTGGCTGACTTGGAGCCTTTCCGCTACAATAACCTGAGTTAGGCCACCCTGCAGCATTCCGATAGCCCTATTAGCCTCAGCGTTTGTTAATTTACGTCTTGGCATTTTCAGAAAACTCGTTTCGAATCGAAGCCGTTGATAAACTGACTTCATTTCAAAATAAGAACATTCATGAAGCATATGCAAAGAACCAAACTTCAGGAAAAAGGCGACCAGATTGACGAAATGCCTCATACTGATTTTATTGGATCGATTCGAGTTGTTATTGAGTTTTAAATGATTTTACAGCGATTATCTCGAAGATTACATACTTTTGAAAACGATTGAATACGATATCCCTAACTCTTGTGGAGCAGTATAATATCCGTATAAAGGGTGATTCTTACTATACAAAGTATGTTGTCAATATGATATGGAAACGGAATGTAAGTAGGAATGATAGCGCCATTCATTGACACCTTATGATAAGATATATTGAGCATATGAAATAATTCTCTGAACATATTCACCTACTTTGACGGCCAAAAAAAATGTTGAAGCTATTTTATGGCTCAATACTTGGGCTGCATATTTCACATAATTTTTTTTTTGACCCCTTGGAATTGATATCATTTTCTGTTAAATTTGGTAGCACTTGAAGACCTCCAATAGTGCTTGGCGCATTATCAATATTATACAGGTATTCTATATGCTCCCATTTGGCCATTTTTCCATTGCCAAATTCAATATTTTTCGTCAGGAAATTATTCCGAATTCCTTTAAGGACGTGAGGTGGATCGTAAATAGGGTAGATTTTGAAATTTTGTATTTCAATGAATCCACCCCTATACTCCTGGTTTTTCTTCAAATAATTACTTTTGGTATCATCCATAAGCTGATTAATTGTTTCAACATTTGTGGTTGCCTGATCACAAACTTTCGAAATTGGTTTCAGGCCAATTTCTAATAATTTGCTTAGTATTTTTTTACCTTTTTCCTGACAAGTCCATTCCTCAATGGTTTTCTGCAGCATGCAAAAACTGTTTTCATTCAAGCCAACCTCAAAATAAATGTCTCTCAGGAAATTATTGAGGGTTGACCTGCTTGGCAGAGCAAAAATTCTGGCCAGAAAGCGATATGGCTTCGGACTCTGTTTGAAGAGAGTTGCGGCCATGATTTTTTCCTCTGCCTTGAATCGGTGGTGCCTTCCGAATCTACCTGCCTGTCTTAATTGGCATTGAATGAATGTAGGATCTTTATCAATCGTCTAGGGGTTTGATTGACTTCAAACTCCTAAAATATCTCTTCGTCTCTCTTCTTGTAGTGGGTATCAAGAAAACACTTGTTTTTGGCTATTTAATCTATTTACACCGACTTTATACACTTTATACAACTGAGCAGATTAACAAGGAAAAAGACAATTGCTGATGTTCGAAAACTCGTTTAGCGTCTAAAATCTTGACTTTACTTCTAAGTCTTTCATCTAAGTTTCGCGTCTCGATAACTAGGTCTAACTTCAACTGTCTCTTCTAAACCCCGACGGGAACACTTTCGTCTTAAACTCCGACTGGAACTGTTTTCCCTCTTTCAACTCAACGGGAACTCTTTCTACTCGACGGGAACTCTTTCGTCTTAAACTCCGACGGGAACTCTTTCGTCTTAAACTCCAACGGGAACTCTTTCTACTCAAATCCCCTACCACCTGCGTCTGATTGGACAGACCTCTTACAGATCTGACTTACTGGGAATGAAGTTAGACCAATCAGCTGGGACTCATTTCGACCCCCCCCCAGGGAAGACTTTCAAGAACTCAATAAATTGTACTGTTAATTTATTACTTCCCTTACAAGTTTTCTGACATTATTCGAGACCTCCCTTGTTGACTAAGATAAATCGTCGATAAGAGAGAGAGAGAGAGAGAGAGATTTATTGGTGATTACTACAAATAATACTTTGTTTTCACACGTCATTGTAAGGAAACTGAAAAATCTCAATATGAAATAATATGAGCATGCTTACTCAACATATAAACACATACATAACATAACATAAATAACAATCGAGTCTTGAAAAAAAATTAAATAAAAACAGCTCCAGAAGAGGATCACATAAAATCAGTCTCATCCAGAGTCAAGCCTAAAAACTCATCAATTAAATAAAATACATTAACTGCCAACATCAATTTCAATTTCGTTTTAAACGTATTCATTGGCAGATTTTTCACCCCACCAGGAAGTTTATTGTACAGAGACACCACGCGGTATCCAGGAGCCTGTTGGGACTTACTTAGTCTTAAGAAGTCCTTCCTAATGAGTGACCTATTTCGGGTACTGTATCCATGTATGTCTGATTGTAATAGGTATTTGTCTTTATTTTTATGTACGTAGATTAAATTTTCCAAAAGGAACAACGATGGGAATGTGAGAATACCCAAAGACTTGAAAGTATCTCTACAGCAGTCCCGATACCCCAGACCTCCCAGAATCCTTATTGCCCGCCTCTGCAGTCTGAAAACGGCCCCACGATGAGCGCTACCTCCCCACAGCAAAATGCCATATCTCAGATGGGACTCAACCAGTGCAAAGTACACAGAAACCAACACACCCGTTGTTAGGGAAAAGGCCAACGTTCTCAGGGCAAAAATATTTCGACTCAGCCTGTTCAGGAGGCTGTCAACATGTGAACCCCATGTGAGTGCAGCGTCCACATGAACACCGAGAAACCTCACCGAATCAACCGTGCCGTCTGGATCATCCAATTCTCTCAGAGTCATAACCATATTTTGTGTCTTACCCTCATTCACCAGTAGACCGTTTGCCGTGAACCATTCGATGAGCCTCTGCCATGCCACGCGTGACCGTTCGAACAATGTTCGTGGACTAGATGCCCCGACTGCGACAGTCGTGTCATCAACGAATAGGGTGGACTCAACCTCTGGTATATAGTCCGGTAAATCGTTCATAAAAATCAGGAATAGGACCGGTCCCAAAATTGATCCCTGAGCTACTCCTATGTTGATGGGGCTCATGCTGGAGCATGTTCCGCCCGAAGCGACCACCTGGTATCTCTCGCTCAGAAACGAACCCACCATACCTATGGCCGTCTCATCAAATCCATATTTCCTCAGTTTCGAAAGAAGCTTGTCATGGGGTACGCAATCAAAGGCCTTCGTCAGATCTACAAATGTAGCCAGACGGTAGTCTTTCTTCTCGAAGCTTTCGAGAGTAGAGTTTACAAAATCAATTATCGCCTCAATTGTGTTCCTATTCCCACGAAAACCAAACTGGCGGCCGGAAAGTAATTTATTGCGCTCGAGAAAAACTATAATCTGCAAGTACATCGCTTTTTCTAATATTTTCGAGAAAACAGGAACAAGCGAAATCGGTCGGTAGTTATCAACATTATCCCTTTCACCCTTTTTGAAAACAGGGATCACCTTGGAGACCTTCAAGCACTTGGGAAACTTACCTGAGCTCAAGCACTTATTTATTAACTTGGTGAGTGGAGAAATTATAGAGTTTATATTACGTTTCACTACCTTGATTGAAAGACCATAAAAATCGGTTGAATTGCTGTTCTTCAGGTTCCGTACTATATCCCTCACAACATTTTGTCCAACTTCATGAAAGCTGAATGTATTACCCGGTGGAATTTGCTTTCGGAAAGTTTGATCTATAGATATGTCAAGTCGGGGCAGATCTCTTAGGGCTTTCTGTGTAACGGTTGAAAAATGCTTATTAAAACCATCTGCATCAATGTTGGCTGACTCTTGAGTACAATTGTTCCTGATATGACCACTTACTATGCGCCAGGCTGCTCTCGACTTATTCTCTGAAGATACAATCTTGTTGTCGAAATAATGTAATTTTGCGTTCTCTATTGCTTTTCTATATCTCAGACGTAGTTCGTTTCTATGGGCGCGCAGTTCAGATGTTGCATAAAAACGGTACATCGAGTTCACAAGAATCAAATTCTCTCTCATACGTCTGATGTCTTGAGTAAACCAACCACTATCGGCATGAGTACTCTGTATTCTCGATTTCTTTTCGGGAAATGACCTTAGAAAGTCATCAACGATGTTCTGGTGAAACAAATTGAACCGCAACTCAAGATCTAAGGCATCGTCATCAACAAAACCCCAATTCCTTCCTTGTAGAGCTTCATGCAATCCGATAAAACCCTCAGCCGTGAGAGGCCGGATTTTCCTATATCTGTATGTTTCAGATTTATCTGGAAAAATCGCCCTCAAGACCTGCGCGTCATGATCCGAGAACGCCGTCGGCAAAACATCCACGTACTCGCTCTGGGCGTCAAAATTGGTGAAGATATTGTCCAAACAGTTGTTGTTCCTGGTGGGCTGAAAATTTTTTTGCTTGTAACCGAAAGATGACAAAAGACTTAAAAACACTTTAGCCTCCCGGTCTGGAACAAAATTTACACTGGTTTGAAATTTGATATTGAAATCACTACATAACAAAACATTCTCATTTAATACATTTATCTTTTCAAGTAAAGACTCTAGACTATCAATGAACAAATTAAAATTTCTGGAGGGAGAAGAGTATATACATAGTACTATAAAATTGACCTTGTTAAATTTCAACTTCGTGGCAGATATTTCACAGTGTAACTCTACAGACAAACTGCGAACATTCATTATCGTAGGACAATCTAGAATAGTTCCAGTATTATTTACCAGAATCATGGATCCTCCCCTAGAAAGGGTCGTCCTTGTGTATGCGTCACCCACGCACCAGCCAGTCCGTCAGCCTCCGTCCTGGATAACCAATGCTCCGTCAGACACACCACATCGTAACCATTCGGCTGGGAGTATAACATACTCTCAAGATCGTTCACCTTGTTTTTGACACTCTGTATGTTCATGTGCAATAAATTTATACCCTTATTTCCCTTCTTCTGCACATGACCATTAACTAATCTACATTCGGATTCTTCAACATACTCCTCCGAAAAAATTTGGAAACGTATGCACCATTTGGCCAGGAAACGCTATTTTTATCCTCGATGTTTTTCGCATCGATAATTGTTCTGAATGAACTATATTTATCTGGGTGTTTGGACTGGAGTTTTTCGCATTCAGCCTCCGGAAATTTCTCTCTTACCATATTTGTGAAATCATCGAGATTAGTATTGACTGATATTCTCGATACAAAAAGACTAACTTTCCTCTCAATCGCTTTCACTGGATTTTCTGTCGATGCTCCGGTTATCTTCCAGAAATGATCTTTTATACTACCCTCAGAAGCATTCGGCATGCCTGGAGATCGCACAGCTTTCCTCTCATTTTTCCGCGGAATATTCCTTCTGTCGGCTCTCTTCCTATGTCTAACAGTTTTGAATTCACTGGTGTCCAGTATCTCTCCCTCAGATGTCATCTCATGAGGGGACAGCGGTGCTCGATTGATAACAGGTGGAATTTTATCGATCATATTGTTTTCTTTATCGGCTGGAGTCCCCGGAATTCCGTAAGATACGATAACCTTATCAGTTTCAACATTGTTTACAATCACATTGTGATCAGTATTGTCATTGTCATTGTATCCAACAACCTATATCATCTTACGTGTAAGGGACAGGATATTCCCAGAAACCTCTCGACTTGTTGGCGTCTATGTCCTCTAAAATCTGCCCTTATGACCACATGTGCCGTCAGAGTGGCGACATCCCAGATAGCCTTTGTTCTTAGTACTCTTCATAAAGCACATAACACACACACACAGAATTAACTACATCAATCTACAATATGTACACGTAGGAAATCAACATCTGTGTAGAAGAAATTGAAATCCTACATGAATGTGGAGGCTAAGGGGTTCAATAAGGGAAGTGCCTCCACCACTTTCTTGCTCGTACAATTCTTTGCAAGGCCCAGCCTTTTTTAGAAATTTTTTTGGCCCTGGTGACTTGTCAGCTTCTGCGTTAATTTTTTTATAGAAGAGTATAAACTTCTTTCTCGTGGAGTCATCCTAGATACCTCAGTCATACAATATTTTCTTAGTATATGCTTAGTTTTGCTTCGAGGTGTTGTATAAACTATAAACAAAATTATTAGATATTGATTAGTTACAAAAGAGTGCACTACTACAACCCATTATATTCATATAATGTAATTATCAGAGTCTGTAGTATTGATAATATATTGTTTTCAGGGTTCAACGACTCTCATTATTGGAGTAAAAGGAAGTCCTCTTTTTTCTGAACCAAGCTTTCGCAATTTGTTCATTGCTTCTTCAGGGTTTCTACAATCCAGAACATCTTTCAATAAATTTAAAAACATTCACAATATTAATGGTTCCTACCGAAAGTGAGGTTAAACATGAAACAGCAACAACAATCATGACCAATAAGTTTTTAACTCTCAAATATTTCACACAAATTGCAAGACACTATCATGGATTTCAATTTGTACATTCTTAAAATTTTTAGAATTTATTTCCACGTTCTACAATAAAATTTTATTTTCATTTGTCTAATTGCGTTTATCCCGATGATTATCACCTCTCAATGGCACTTCTCTTCTTCTCGTCTTCTTTCACGTCACTGCATCCAACAAATAGCTGTAGATGTTACTTGAATTTTGTGTGTCACTTTTTTTTATTTATTGTATTATTACTTTTTTTATTTCTATCATTTCATGTATTAGCCGTTTTTGGTAGTTTTTTCTGTTTTTAGTATTTTTATGCTGTTCAGGTCTATTTTATAGTCCATGGTATGCGCATGTGCTGCGAAGGCTTGGTTAGGAAAAAAGAGTTCTTCCTTTTACTCCAATAGCGAGAGTCGTTATACCCTGAAAACAGGTCTATTTTAATGGTCGTTCTTTAATGAAGGAGGAAATAAGGTACACTGAGAGAACAGTTTATTTATATATAATGAAGTTTATTAATATTAAATAACCTCCTGATTCGTTTATAGCGTAATGAATCTTTATTTGCCATAAATAATGCTTTTATTTGAATTTCATGAATAACTATTCATTATTTAAAAATTAATTTTATTCATATCGAATAAATGATTTATTCGTAGATAGAAAATTTTTTACTATATAAATCGATATATTTTCATCAAATGACGGCTTTATTAGTCTTAAAGAAAGATAGTTTGCATCAAATAATGAATTATTATCATGAGTTGCAATGAACGAACATATATATTCAGATTTCATACATATTTGTTTCATATGAATAATAAAAATTATTCATAAATAATATCCCTTGAACAACGAGTTTAGTAGTTGTCAAAAAGGATACTTTTTCATTCAATATTGAATTATTAGCAACAAATCAATATTATTTAATGTTTTTTTTCCTAGAAACATATATTTTTTCAATAAATATGATCAATTGAACAGGAACTGAAGTATTTAAAATTTTGTGATGAAAATTGCTAATTTCAGATCATAATCTGAAATTCGCTATCATCAATATCATGAGTTTTACTGTTATGGTTATTTGAGGTTATTGAAGTCACTGAAGAGGTGGTGCATTTGGTCAAAAATAAATGAGAGAAATAATTGCGAACTTAATCTTCAATTATACATCAATATAATATCAATATAAAACTTAACATTGGTATTCAAACATAAATTTATACAGGGTCTCCCAAGATGTTCCATACAGCCATGTTCTAAGTCTGACAATCTCCGAGTCTGACAATCAATTTTTCGAAGGAATCATCCCTCAGAAATTCTTCGAGTAATTCCCCACTATCAATACCATTCTCCGAAACAATACAAACGTCATCCCATTCTGATCTCACAAGCGGAAAATTCATGATGTATAAAATACTAGAAGGGTAATATACAGAGTGAATAAATAAAAAGTAACTCACATAATTCATATCTTCGGTTTATACCCACTATTTTGTAGAAAAATAGGTCGAAGAGGTCAATTTTCATTTCAAATGAATGTTTGTGATCAACCTCTCAATACGAAAAATTCGAATTCGATGATATGAGTTTAAAAATTGACATTGAAAGATTACTATTGAAAAATTCAAGCAAATTATTTCACAAAATTTAATCTATTTTCACGGAATTTACTGCATGTTAACTATTTTTCCCTTTGTTGAATTCGATGAGATTGTTTTATATTTCATTGACAGTGTTTTTTTCAACAACAGTAAGTTAAAATATATGCCATTTGTAATAACGATATATATTTCTTTGGTAAAAGTGTACGAGTGTGAAGAAAACTAATATGCGTCATATTTCAATCATATTCCGAGAAAGCCAATTTTACTTTTAAAACTTTTTTATGAAATTAAGGCCTTACCCTCAAAACCATCAGCCAAATGGTTCAAACCATTTTCACTCAAAATATGTTGGAAGTCCATTTTTTTCAGTCCACTCACCTAGTTATATTCTATACTCAGTTTCGTAAATCGAAAGCACTAAAACTAAACTACCACAGTAACGCACCACCGAAGGTTTATGCAAGAATGAGAGTATTTATATTCACACAGACCAGTATGAGGTATTAACGTGGTTCGCAGCCTGAAGGGGTTTGGCGAGGAAGAGGTGGCAATCGACAAGTCTCTTCACGTTGTCGGATTCGCGGTAAAATAAAGATCCAGGCGTTAATATACACTTATTGGTGTCTAATCAATAATTATTATTAATTAATAAATTTTATATCATTCATAATTCAATGCACAATTGTTCGACATAAATAACTGCAGTTAGTATTTCAAATAAGATTTGATTTTTGGAAATAAATGTTAATTCATAGCTAATAATCTTTTCGAACATTACTTCTCGATACAAAATTTCCTAGTAATAAACTTTTCTTATAAATAAATAGTGCCTAAATAAATTGAGTGTTTCTCAGAAATAAATTCAGAATCCAGAGATGAATAATATTTTCGAATAATTGATAAATCGTATTAATTATCAATAAAACTGTTCCAAATAAAGATATCTTAATTATTAACCCTTGCATTTCTCTCAGTGTATTTCGAACCAGTTAGTGTGGTAGTTCACTCTTTATTCATTCGCCGAGCTTTCGGAACAATTGTTTCCTTCGTCAGGGTTCCTACAAATACAACAGAGATTTTTTTATTATACATTCCTCAAGTGTTTTGAATTTATACATACTGAAATTGAGATTTCGAATGTTCTCAATGGAAAAGAATGTTATTGTACTGAATAAACTTGGTTCTTAAAGGTTGTTGTTCATTTGAAAATTTACGCAGCAAGTTTTGATGTTTTGTGAGCGTTTATTTCTAGGTTAGCTGTCAGGGCTGTCCAACTCCTTTTTCATTCGTCGATCGCGCCGTCGTATTAGGGTCTTTTATTTAGGGATAGTAAATATGTGTAAATTTTACTCAAGTTCTGAGTGTCTGCCTTCTTATTTATGGAATTTCGTTGGTCGTTTATATGGATCATTTCTAAAATTGTCCTCTTTTTGTAGTTGTTGCTGCTATCTAGAATTCTGACATCTTCGAGGTCCACCCTATGGTCTTTTTGATTTGCATGTATTGTTATCGATACATTTATGAAAAAATTTCAAGAGCCTACTCACTAGTGTATTTTCTGTCGGTCTACTTAATCAAAACATAGAAATACATGTTTTTAAATGCTTGTAACTTTGAAACGAGAGCGAATCAGACCTATGTTGTGGAACACCCTGTATAAACAGATTGTGTGTATCAGTGGATACGCGTCCGTAGCTTCCATCCTTCTCTGGATATCTAGGCGTGTCTAAATAGATGATACTTCTAGTAGGGTCCTCTACATCGCCTTTTGATCTTAAATAGACCGAGATGAGCGATAGTAAGGGGGCTCGTTCATAAATGACTGTTCTAGTTACTTCGCGTTGTACTTTTCTTTTCCCTTATATTTGTAACTATACACTATTCCCACTCAAAAGTGCTGAACAATGTGAAGGGTGTGTAAAGTTGCGCGTTTTTTTTAAGAATAAATGAATCATAATTTGCATTCATTTGCATTTCATTCAGAAACTTTTTATTGGCAATTGAAGTATCAGCTATGACATTTATATCCGAAAAATAATATCTGTCAAATGGCCTCCTCTTGCAGCCCTACAGACGTCCACTATTCTGTTAAAATTTTCAATGACATTTTGACATAATTGATGCTCTATCTCACTAATGACATGAATAATTTCATCCTTTCGTTCAGGAATCGATTGTGGATTATTCTTATATAACTGGCTGTGCACATAACCACAAAGAAAATAGTCCATCGGTGTCAAATCACATGAACTTCGTTGCCAATTACCGTTTCTGGAGATTATTCGTCCAGGAAATTTTTGTTTCAATAAATCAATTGTGTCATTCGCAAAATGAGGTGTAGCGCCATCCTGTTGAGACCAAATGTTCTCTAGATCAATATTCATTAATTCAGGCCAGAAAAATTCGATTATCATCCGTCGGTATCGATCACTATTGACAGTTACAGCTTCACCAGTAGCATTTTAAAAGAAGTAAGGTCCAATTATACCACCTGACCATAATGCACACCAAACAGTGACTCGTTTAGGATGCATAGGTTTCTCATGAATAATTCGTGGATTTTCCTCACCCCACATACGACAATTTTTTTTATTAACAATGCCACCAAGTTGGAAATGTGCCTCATCGCATGATTTTTTGAGAAAAAATCAGCTGGTTGTTCATTGATGAAATTGACAAATGGACGATGTTTTAAATTATCAAATCGCTTTAGTTCCTGTATTATTTGAACCTTATATGCCTTCAGAGCTACATCCTTGTGTAAAATACGCCGTGTTGTGGACCTATTAAGTCCAACTTGTTGTGAGTCGTCTAATGGACATTCCAGGGTCTTCAGCAACACTTTCACGAACAAAATCAATATTTTCTTGTGAACGACCGCTACGACTGTATATTTCACTTTTTTGAATTTTCACCGAATCGGTCTCTTGAAATTTGTTAATAATTCTACCAATAGTTCTTTGAGATGGTCGATTAAGTAAACCATAAAATTCACGTTGACCTATCATCCCTGGCTGCAGGAAGGATTTAAATACTCATTTGTAATAGATGCTAAGAGTCAATCATCATGTATAACACATGAACCAATTATCTAATTTCAAAAAATTTGTTGCTTTTGATATTATTGCTCTCACAACATCATTCAATTCAAGGTTCCCCTAGCTGTATGGATGATATTATTATTAAGGAAATTTCTTGCCTAGAGATATCCCTTTTCCTTGGCACATCTTCCGATGGTCTTCCTCCATCAGTATCACGGGAATCAGACATTTCGAAAACATTCCTAGCTAATTTTCCACAAGCCTCTGGTGAAGGAACTGGTGTGGTTGCAGGTTTTTTTTCTCTAGCAAGTTCTTCGTATATTGTTTTTATCCTAGAATTGTAAAGTGAAATATTATACAGGGTTTTATTTTCAAAAGAAGTAATGACAAAGTCATAGCTATCAAATGAGACATCCTGTATACAAAATTCATATTACGAAAAAAATCCAAATAAATATACTAATCGACGTGTCTGAGGATTTTAACATGAAATAGAAACCTCATTTTTGAACGAACGATAGGTTATTTTAACAATTTGAATGTGTTGTTGTATCGTGTACGAAGCCATTTTTAGTGTTTTCTCTATATCGCTTGAGATCGACCAACTTTGCATAAGAATAGTGAACAGGTCTTCTGGAACCGATCTGTTCCAAACATATTTCACAAGTTTGGCAGGTTTTCGTGATGCTATCTACAATATATCCAGCTATATTGTACAGGAGTTCACTTCACTGTAACACAAATTATAAGTTGATTTCTTTGGTATATTAATGGTTGGTGTTTCCTCTGGATGTATTTCTTTCTTTTCTTCTAGCACATCTAGGAAGCCAGCAAGAAACTCTCGGTCATCTTCATCGTAACTCCTTGTGTGAGGATTTTTTAAATATTGTGAAACACAAATCAATTTTAAATTATTTCTTCATTGTACGGCATTTGGAACCACTTGTTTTGTACATTACAAATTCTCTAAACAGTCTTGAGAAAATCTACTGGTTAGGTTGAATTCATATCCTCGCTGCAGTAAAACTTCATGCAATTCTAAAAGAGAAGTGGTGGAAATCAGTACTCCAGTTTGTGATGGCTTCCATGTTTTTTATAGCCAACTTCCATCCTTTGAAATAAAGGGTTTTTCCACAAGAACTTTGTTTTTTAAAACAAAATAAAACAAAGAATTTAGTGGAAAATGAATAAAATTTTTATTGTATTACAAAGAGAAAAGTTCGGCAATTATGAATGAAAAATGATATCTGACAAATGTCCACCACGACCACGCCGACAGACGTTGATTCTTTCATCAAAATTTTTAATTACTTTTTGGCAAGATGGAGGGTCTATTTCGTTAATGACATCACGGATTATGAGCTGCAATCGATTCGATTGGCTCCGTATAAACTCTGTCTTTAACATAGCCCCACAAAAAATAATCCAGTGGTGTTAAATCACACGATCTGGCCGGCCACTTAACAGCTGAATTACGCGAAATTATGCGATCGGGAAATTTGGTTTGCAATAAATTGATCGTTTCATTGGCTGTGTGACATGTGGCACCGTCTTGTTGAAACCACATTTCAGTGACATCCATGTCATCAATAATAGGCCAAAATTCAGTTGTTAACATCTCGCGATAGCGTGATCCATTGTCTGTTACCGACAGCCTCATCTTCGAAAAAAAACTGCCCAAACACACCTCCACACCACATAGCACACCACACAGTGACACGTTGAGCATGCAAAGGCTTCTCAATAATTGCTTTAGGATTTTCAGAAGCCCAAATGCGGCAATTTTGCTTGTTGACGTAACCTGACAAATGAAAATGTGCTTCGTCTGAAAAAATTATTTTTTGAGAAAAACCAGCAGGTTGTTCTTGAATGAACTGAGCGAATCTACGGCGATTTGAATGGTCGGTCAGCTTCAATTCCTGCACCAGTTGAATCTGGTAAGGCTTCAAAGCCAAATCCTTTCGCAAAATTCGCCAGGTTGTGCTTTTGGATAACCCCAATTGTTGAGAACGTCATGAAATTGATAACTTTTGATCTTCTTCAACACTGTGGCTCACGGCAGCGATGTTTTCTGTTGAACGACCCGGTCGAACACGTGTTGGTGTTGGCACATTTTGTACCGAGCCTGTCGACTCAAATTTTGCGACCAACTTCATGATAGCGGTCTCAGAAGGACGTTTATGTTGTCCGAAAATATCACGAATTTTACGAAATGTAACTTTAACAGAACGACCATTTTCATAGTGGATTTGAATTATTTTAATGCGATTTTCGAGCGAAATTGAATTCATTGTAACAATTGCCAAAGCATATACTGCGAATACGTCAAAAAACTAAATGTCAAAACTGTCATGTGGTGCCGGTGTTACCACATTGAAAAACAAAGTTCTTGTTGAAAAACCCTGTAGATCCCTAAATGCTAGAAGAAGGTCCATGGCATCTCTATGGACTTCAATATTAATTTTACTTATGGCTGCCGAGGGGTGAAGTGATGTCTTTAGATAAAACCATTTCTCTACTTGGTCAATAATACTAGGTTCATTTAACTCTCCTGATAAATATTTTCAAGCACTGCTCACATTGTGATTAATTATATTTGTTGACTTTTTCACTTTCATTTTGTCAAACTGACTGGGCATTAAATCTTCTTCATTCAGCTTTGGAGTCAATTTGAAATTATGGTTTTCTTGGTGCTTCACTAAATCTTCCAAATGCGTAAACAGTACTTCATTGGTTGGAAGGTGATATTTTTCCTGAAGGTCCTTTGGAATTAGAATAACTTTATCTGTCACCAACATGGATTTAATATTTTTGAAAAGATCATCAGCAAATATATGTGCCGATTCATTTGTGTTGGAAGGTTTGTCGATTTCACAGCGAATTGAAAAATACCTTCCGGCAGTTATTCCCCATATTCTCCATAAGGACTGGTTGGATGGTCCCATATAGGATGTAATGCTCAAAATATTCAATTTCAACTGTTCTGATTTTTCAAAAATTGAATGAATAATTTCTTTTGAAATTTTTTCCCTGATGGAATCACCTGTGAAGTAATATGCTACCACTCGTTCCATCTTTGAGTCATCCCAGCTAAAAGAAAAACCAGGACATGCGTGGCATTTTCAGCATATTGCTGCGGAAGGGTTACATCACCGAAATATTTATTTAATGAACTGTCGAAAGTAAGGCCTGGCTTAATTGCCATCTCATCTAATATCAGACAGCAATCCTTTTGTTCCTCTGTGAAATTTTCTACTTTTAATTTCAGAAAATCGAAAACTTCTTCTAAGATTCTACTGTCGAATTTCATATTCTGCAACCTTCTTTGTAGCGTCCGCATTGAAGGCAAAGAATATCCCTACTTGATAAGCTCTTCATAACCAGCAGTTCCACAGCTGAATTTTAATTTGAAAGCTCTCACTGTAGTTTTGTTGGACCATTTCATAAATTTCGTTTTTTTATTTCTCACTTGTCTTGATAATATATTGATTTGATCGATATTCAATAATTTTTGTAAAATCTGTTGGTAGATTCCCTCCTTCTTCTCTTCCTTCTTGAATTTTGCCTGAGAATTTCTGAATAATCTTATATATTTTGCGCTTCTAGCTCTTTCCTGTCGATAGTACTTTTCATATTTCAACAATTTCTCGTTTACATCGATAGATGAATTGTTTTCCAATATATGCTTAACTGAAACGAATAATCCCATCAGAAACATGCACTGGGTTTCAATAGTGGATGAAATTATAAGAATTATTGTTGCAAAATTTTTGAAACTCACCATTGTCGACAACTATTGGGCTAATTTCATGTTCTGGAAGATCAAATCTGGATGTTGATGGCTGACTTATTGATTCTTCCTCACAGCTAATTTCTTTTTGCATTTTTCTCTCAACTGGTGGTTTTCTTCTTGTTTTTTCTTCAGTAAAACAAAATATAGTAGGCACTGCATTCAACCTCAGTTTTCGAGTGCCATCTTCTCTTGTAGTTTCCCAGATTTCGGGAGGAAAATGAACCTTAAAATACAGTTTCACTGTAGAAAAGCAAAGTCAAAGTTCAATATGCATATATATGAATGATGTATAAAGTTTGAATAAACACGTTGAGATATTCTGTTACCTCGCATAAACAGGAGAAATCTGTAGGTGTCCATTTATCACGTTTCATTTTAGCTACCCATGCTTTTCTTCTTGCTGAATCTTTCGGAAATTTCTTCATTAAAAAACCTTTTTTCGCCGAATTACGGCACCCTATAGCTCCACACCCAGGCATTTTCACTTTCTCTTTATGCAACAGTAAATAGAAAAGAAATATTCACACAAGTTTCAACCTAAACACCTCCTAAACGCATCAATAACACGAAAATATATCTAACGTCTGAAAGTAAACAAGCATACCTCGCCTCTTAATGGCGGAATTCACCACGTGACATCCAACTGCCAATAGAAAATGAGACATCCGTGTGTCGCCACTGTCTTGTTCATAGAACTCTATATTACTACCTGGAAAGGACCCGACCCTTCTTCAACTAAGCTTAAGCCTGGCCGTCCACTGGAAGCGATTTGGGGCTTTTATGAGCTACGCGTTTTACGAGCGCCGAGGAGCTTTTACGACCGAAGCGGTTTCAGGCTTCGGGGTCGTCCACTGGCAGATAGTTCGCGAGGTTTCGGTTCGTTCTTGTTCTTGCGTAGCAGAGGATTTTTACTTCAGATTTCCTTGTTTATTGAAGGAATTGTGATACGGAATGGATTTAGAATTAATAATTCATTTCAAGGATAAATCTCACTTGATCAGGCATATGTTAGCTACGGAATGGGGAAAATTTTTGAGCTACGGTAGATTCAAATTTAGAAAAAATGAAATTATCGGAAAAAATTCACCATCTTGATAATGAATGATTATTATCGTATACTCATTTATAATACTCTGGAATGGAAGTTGAAGTGTGAATGTTGATGACCTGGGTACTTCGATGGGTATAAACGATGTGGAACTTCGAAATTATGGCTGATTTGAATTTTATCTGTGAAAGTCACCTTCAGAAGAGAAATATGTTATTAATGTATCTAGAACGTGACTTCAAAACTTTAAAAACTGCTAACATCGAAAGAAATGATGGTGACACAGATATTCAGAAATTCTTAAAATTTTGCAGAAGTGAATGCGCATTTTAGAAAACAGGTCACTAGTAAAAATCCGTAGCGTTTTATAAAGAAAAAACTATGTTTATTTTGTGATCGAAAAGATCGTTCTGCATATGAGATTGATTGAAACGTAGTTGAATCATTACAGTACGTTTGGGCCAAAAACACTTGAGCATATAGAAAAATTTTCGGAATAAAATTGGTCGGAGACTAAAAAAACAAATTGATAATAAGAGCTATAAAACCCGAGATAATGGCGAAACACGCTGGATTGATTATTTTTGGAATGCTATACAGCCGATTATTGCCAAAGAGTCCAACTTCAGATAGGCTACTATACACCTACAGAACTTCTGGATGTGAGTTTAATGTAAGAAAAACGACAACATTCATTAACCTTTCAATCTGATCCATCTAAAATTCACCAACAATAAACAACGAGCTTCAACAAATATTCCGTTCGTAAACCATACATTCCACTTTCCGACGGATAGCTCCTCTTTTCGAGCGTATAGAGGCGGCAGATCCAAAGTGATCGGGATACGATTGCGCCACTCGAATCCTCTCGAAATCACCCGTATGAACTCGCTGCCAGTCGACGAGGGTACCTAGAATTCCATTCATTTGGATCTGTCGCGCAAATTCGTTCGTTTACGCTCCTATCGCGCCTCTCCAAATCGCTTGCAGTGGACGACCAGCCTAAAGCGTAACAAGGGGCAACGAAACAAAGATAGCGCTAATTACGGTAACCTCTCCCTGTCACACCCATTGAAGTAAATGGTGTTGAACGGCTCAAATTTGGTTTTACTTGGAAATTCATGTAGTTTGGGTATTACATCGTTTAGAAAGTGCAATATTTTTGAAAATGAATATCTATTTTTCTCTGATATGCCATTACTTTCTCTGCCTTCACCGCGTGTGGTTCAAAAAGTGAAGAATTATATTGGTGTGAGCAGTAGTGCATTGACGATTGACGATAGTTTCATCATTATTACAATAAATTTAAATAATAGGAACATAGGAAAATACTTCTCGAAAAGCACTGACTTGAAGTCAGGAAAATTTAAGCGCTGGTTAAAATTCATTGCCAATGCGAAATATGACATACTTTTTTCCGATATTTTTGGAAATGTGAGTCAAATCGAGCTGAAATTTCGAACATTGCTGTTCAGATTCGACTTCAAGGTCTGCGCCAAGTTTCATTGAAATCTCATTGATAGTTCCCGAAAAAAATATTTTTTAACGATTCTTCATGCAATCATTTAGCAAGTTTCAATCTGATCGCATCAGTACTTCTTGAGATATAGAGGAAATAAAATAATATATTTGAAATGGATATAACTTCGAAATTGTTAGGTAAATTTTGCCCATTAACGAACTTATTTTGAATTTTTTAAGTCGCTATAGCTTTTCTCGGTAGTAAGTTATCGTGACAACGGGCGGCTAAATAGAATTCAATTTGACATTGAACTCTTCATCAGCGAGTCCAACCTGGTCGCTTGGAACCATTTTCAGCAAAAAAACGCAAATTTACGGAGGATGATAACTCGCTGTTCCCCAGAAAAACCGCTCACTAAGTTGAAATTTCACTTGAACATGTGCGATCTTCTTCAATCCTGCCTTATTCACGAATTAGTCAGAAAAAAATTCAGGTTCTCCTAATTTGACACGAAAAATTAAAAATATTTAGAATAAATGCGACAGAGTTCCCTTTACTGCAATGAGGAAGAAAGAGATAGATACCCGTCCACTTCGCGGGTTGCATAAGCAACGAATTGGCTTCACTTGTCGCTCAAAACGGGTCCCTTCCAGGTATATAATATATAGTTCATTGGTCTTGTTAAAGTCACTGTAACCCAGATGAATTCAGTGCGCCATCTGTATTTTATTTATTATTAAAACAAACCGCGCGATTTGAAACACCCTTTTTTATAAACATAAGGGCTCCGACAATTTCTTCCTTAAAACTTCATTTGCGTCACACATTTTGGTGTAAACGTTTCCCGCTAAAAGTATAAGGCTGTGAGCCGACATCGCGTTGATTATACTTTTTTTTATGAAAATCAGTTATAGTTTAGGTTAATAGATCATTGACATATGTGATTTTGGGATCAGCCTCAGTCCGTATTTTGAGAATTACCCATTATTAGATACCAGATATAACATCAATTTTTTTTTGGCTCTCCACTAACACATTGCGTAAGTGCACTGCAACTTAATGCCACCATCTCCACAACAGGATCATCTTCGACCTCGCTATCTGAGGACGAATCTTCCAAACAAAAAAATGCAGCTGCAGGATCCATTTCAAAAATAAAATCGAATTAAATTTTGTTAGTCAAAATCAAGGCAGTTTTTAAGGTTATGTTATGATAACAAACGAAAGTTTGACAACCGAATCGTGAACGAGGATGATTTACCGTGCGTCGTCCGTTACATTAAACCGAGGTGAGACGAACAACTCGGGTTGACAATAGTGAACGCACCCCTAGAGGTGATTTGCATGGTGGGTCGCTAGGTGCCATGATAATTTGCTTGACAGCACGTAAACGAGATGTCACTATCGAAATGTGCTCTGAAATTGCTACTTGAATTATACCATTTCACGGCTTTATCCATGATGGTGGGTTCATTATACAGGGTGATTCCGGAGGAGACCGTCAGATTCTGGGATAAGTTTACACTAGTCAAGACAGTCTCAGAACACTGTTTGTTTTATGGTTGGGGGTCTCTGTTGAGAATATACAGGGTGATTTGTCCGATTCGACCGATTTTACTTTTATTGATAACTTTGGAATGGCTTATTCGCTTTCAATGAAATTTCCAGCGTAGTACAATAGTGTTGAACACATTCATTGATTTCGATTTTTTTTTTCAAAATAAGCGGTTGTTATTGTGATAAATCCAGATTAATTGTGCAGGTTGAAAAAACACCCTGTACATAGCGTTTCCTAAACTACGCTATCTGTTTACGATTGTATTATAATAAGTCATTATTAGAGAGTTACTAATTTTTTCTAAATTTTTTCAAAAAATGATAATGTGGAAATTTCTCTCCAATCGATTCTACTTTTATTGATAACTTTGGTATGGCTCATCCAATTTTGATGAAATTTGCAGTGTAGAACAATCTGAATGAGTATATTAAATAATCGCAACAATCTCTCAAAATACAGTGTTATAATTGTGATAATTTTATAGTTTCAGATTAATTGTGTAGTTGAAAAAAAAACCCCTGTACATTGCTTTTCCAAAACTTTCTTATTCGTTTCAGATTCTACAATAATATGTCATTATTCAGAGGTTTTTCATTTCTTTGGCACACCTCCGGTTTACCTAGAAAACATTTTTGAAGAAAAGCATTATCGAAATTTGGCTCACAGGCAGTGAGAGTATTCCGCAATAGGTATGAAAGCTGTATCGTCCAAGGATGCAAAGTTGTTCGTCACTTCTAAAATATTCTTTTCAAATTCGAAATATATTCTGATTTGAATGATTTCATAGAAAATATTAGCAATTAAATATGAATTTGGAATTTGAAAAGAATATTTTAGAACTTAAGAACTGCTTTGCATCCTTGGACAATACAGCTTTCCTACCTAGTGCGGAATACTCTCACTGCTTGTGAGCCAAATCTCGATCATGCCCTTCTTCAAAAATGTTTTCTAGGAAAACCGGAGGTGTGCCAAACAAATTGAAAACCTCTGAATGATGACATATTAGTGTAGAATCTGAAACGAATAAGAAACTTTTGGAAAAGCAATGTAAAGGGTGTTTTTTTTTCTACTGCACAATCAATCTGAAATTCTAAAATTATCACAATTACAACCCTGTATTTTGAGAGACTTTTGCGATTATTGAATGTCCTCGTTCAGATTGTTCTACACTGCAAATTTCATCAAAATTGAATAAGCCATACCAACGTTATCAATGAAAGTAGAATCGATTGGAGTGAAATTTCGACATTGACTTTTTTTGATGGAATTTTCTCAGAAAACTAGAAGTGTGCCAAAAAAATTAGAAACTCTCAAATAATGACTTATTGAAGTAGAATCGTAAACAGATAGCATAGTTTCGGAAATGCGATGTACAGGGTGTTTTTTCAACCTGCACAATTAACCTGTAATTATTACTATAACAACCACTTATTTTGAAAAAAACTTTGAAATTAATGAATGTTCTCTTCAATGTTCTACTTCGCTGGAAATTCCTCTCAAATCGAATAAGCCATACCAAAGTTATCAATAAAAGTAAAGTCGGTCGAATCGGACAAATCACCCTGTGTATTCTCAACAGAGACCCCCAACCATAAACCAAACATTGTTTCGAGACTGTCTTGCTAGTGTAAACTTATTCTAAAATCGGACGGTCTCCTCCGGAATCACCTTGTATAAATAAGTCAATCTTCTTTATAACCGATTGCGTGATTTTGACGATAAGTTTCACGAATATTTGCGCATGACTACAGAAACACTTGATTTACTTCTTATTAAAGTAAAAGGAAAATTTACTCTTTTTAGGAGAAGCTAATCAGCCGAAGAACGACTAGTCGTTACATTGAGGTGTGTTGAATGCTTAATACATTTTATTAACTTAAAAATACAGCAATTCAAGATACAAAGAAAAACAAATCAATTTTTTCTATTGAAATCATTTATGTATCCTAACAAAGTCGAATCGTTCTCTACTGATTTTTCAGTATCCATATTCGGGACGGAAATATGATGCACTGGCAACAATTATTCAATGTTTTCTTCTGTAGTTTCAATTTCAGCCTGAATTAGGTCTCGAATCTTCGACCCCAATCTCAGTTTACGCCTTAATGGAATGTTCTCCATATGAGGCAATAGACTTTTTAACCTACGCTGATCGTGCCAAATTTCCTAACGTCGTTGCTCGCGTGGCGTCTGGGAGACGCATTATCTTTTTTCTCTCATCTGTAGAATAATCGGTCAAAAGAACATAAGAAATCTGATGACTTAATTAACTTCAATAATAAAGAGTATGAAAAGTTTTTTAACAATTGTAGCGGTTTCAATGAAAATGATTCATATTTCCCTGATTTCTAGATGGATAGTTCTTGAATATAGTTGAATTAATAATAAATAAATACTATATATTAGTGTTTATTCTTGCAAATATAATCAGCATGCTCTAAGCAAATTTATTCATTACAAATATTACATTTATATTTGGTCATACGATTTTTCTCCCGTTCACAAATGTAGTATCTTTTTCTTGCATTGCTAGAAGACTCCGCCTCAGAATCCTGCCGCTTTTTCAACTGAGGAGCTTAACCACTGCAACTGGGTCCTGGTTCATCTTGTACAACTTCAGAAATGCGTTTTTTGAGCCCTTTGGCAGGGAAGATATTTTTGATCAATTCTGTATGTGCCCTTTCGTTAATTTAAGGGCAAGCGATTTTATGAAATGCCTCCTTGTTTCTAATCCTTGGTTTTTATTTCTTTTGTATATGATATGAGCATTGTGGGCTGCAATATCAAGTATCATATGAAATAGTACCATAGGCCAACGATTTGTATTTCTTGATGTAGAATATAACACATAGTTTATGAAAGATTTCGTTTCATTGTTAAAGTTATGATTTCGGGTTTTCTCAGCTCTTTGGTGGCAGTGTCTTTTACAGCATCATAGTGCATGGTAGATAACAAAACAACATTTTTTCCTTTTTTTGGAATAGAAGACACTAGTGTCATATTCTTTTGAAAACCAAATTTCGATGTGAATTCCTCTCGGCCACGAACTGTCACAAAACTGGGAGGAAGCTCACGTGACAATCTGGTCACTTCTTTTTAATCAATTCAGGCAGTTTCTTATCATGTTTTGGTCAACCTTCTAAGATTGTCTTTTTTAACAATTGAAGTTCTGTGTCAGCATCTAAAATCTAAATCTAAATTTAATTGAAATGTATTAAAGTTCTAAACTATTGTTGATGAAGCATTTCAAAATTAATTTAATTCTGAAATTATTTTTGTTTTTTATACTTTTAATTATTTTATTTAATAAAAGCATTCTTATAACCTAAGAGCATATATTTAAAATAAGTTCTCTAAAACTAATGTCAAGTAATTAAAATGATTAACACATTATATAAATAAAACTTAAGTTACAATGTTATATAATAAAATAATTTCAAATCTACAGTCTGATTAAATATAATTAAAATGATCTTATAATCTCATTCCAGAGAAAATTGTTCCTCTAAGTCAATACCTAGCTCTGAAGCACCATTCATTATTATTGCCATATCATCTTCTAGTACACTTTTATTGACGATTATTGTTGTTATGCAACTTTGTCTCATTTTTGTAGAGACATGCGTAGCATTACATGAAATCCTCATGTATTTCACTACATCTTTGGCTCTTTCTTCTTCAGATTTTGGTTTCTCTAGAGGATTAACAAAAATGCCAGTTTCAGTATAGCATATGCAAATAAATAGCTAATTATAACCATAAAAACATGTTGATTAAGTTCATTGAAACTGTTTTAATCTGTATGATGTTGGAAAATTTTCAACTTTTCTTTAGTTATATTCATTTCGAAATAAAAAATGGATAAAATCGGCTGTTCGTACAGTTTGAAATCGATCAGAAACTAACTGTTTCAGACATGCGCATTCATACTTGTTTGATAACTGTTGGAGATTTGCTGTGCGACCAAACCTTATAGCTTAGGGTTGAGTGATCGAAATGTTTTTTGCTATCATAAGATCTATTGTGGATGGTGTAACGTTGCGAACAGGACCCTTTTACCTAGTTTCATCAGTTCGGCAAGTTCGTTTGCGTTCAGCTGAGATTTATGATCATTGTAAATGTTAACAATTGTAATGTCGTTGAGTATAAATGCCTGGCTTTCAGTGTCTTTGGTCCAGGTGGCTACCTCTATCGGCCTGAGATGTTCACGATAGTATGTAAGTAACACTCCGTGTTGGATTTTGGGTTTATACAGGTAGTAGAAATTATAAGGTGTTGGTGGCGCTTGTTTGCCTAGTCTGGCCTCCTTAATACAGCTTATTTCAGTTTTCATTTCATTGCTGTGGATTTCGAGTTCGTTTATTTTATTTTATATGCCTTCAGCATTCCATGTTATAATGTTGATGTCTTTGAGATTTCTGGAAGCCATATTTCTGCGAAATATTTTGAATAATATTTTGCATTGTTCACGTCCATGTTCAAATAACCAAGTTATATTCACAGGGAGTTGTACAGAATTTAGATAAATCATTTATGATTTTGCCAACGTTTCGGAACAATTCGTTTCTTTTTTAAGGCTAGAAAATAAATTCATTAATTAAATAAGGAAACAGAAACATTAAGGAATTGTTACCTCAACATATTAATTAACAATTATTTAAAATAAATTTAAAACAGTTAACGAAGCTAAAATTGAAACTCTGGAATTAAAGTTTTTCCTGAAATCACTTGAAGAGATCGAGTGTTGTTGATTCCATGTGTTCTCCAGGCATGATATTTGAATAATCGTAATTCTTACAAGAAGGGAAGATGTGCTGTTGAGAAATAGTTTCAGTTCTCTGACTAGGGAGAGTACTTGTTTAATATTGCATAATTTATTGAACTTTTCTATTTATGCGAGGAGAGTTTGAAGTACATTAAAGTTTCCTGATAATAATAATAATAATAATGATCTTTATTCGTCACTTGAAGCAATACACTCATAACAGTGAAAAAGAGTATGACGAAAAGGCGAAGTTACAGCTGAGCTGATTTTAAACTTAACCTACATAAAAACACTCATATAAAATCATCGCACTGAAGCATGTAGAGAAAAAGTTCAAGAACGAAACTAGTCGGGTGTAAAATTATCAAAGTAGAGAGAGCGGAGCATATCCGTCAATCTTTTTTTGAAATTGAGCAACGAATACTCCCAAAACTGAGCTGGGAGCGAGTTGTAATGTTTAGCAGCACAGAAGGAAAAACTACGCTGGAATAGTGCCGTGCAGTGTCTAGGAGTCACTAACAAGATCTTTCCGTGTATTAACCCGGTTGAAGGAACGATATAGGGTCAATCGATTCCGCAAGAAAGATGGAACATTGGTCTTAAGAATTTTATGGGTCTGTGTAAGTGGGTGGAGCCGTCGCAAACTATCTAGTCTGAGCCAACCAGACTCGAAATATTTCGCACTAATATGATCGTACTTGCGTATACCATAAGAGAATCTTATACAGGAATTCTGGATTTTCTGCAAGCGGAGCGCATCATCTCGCAGGAGTGATAAACTTTGGGGATTAAGTGCCTTCTTATAGAATTTTGTGGGGACTGTAGTTTTGTGTGCTAAATTGGATTTAGGGGTTGGTGGGTTTGCCGAGGGAGTAGGATTTGAGGTGGTTTGGGGTATACTACGGGGAGTTACCTGGATTTTGTAGTGTTTCGACATACCTGGAGTAAACTGAACATTTTCTGTAGTTGGCGGTATGTGGGTCGCCACAGTTGGAGCACTGGAGCACTATCGCGTTCCTCTAATGGTCACTGTTGTGTATGATGTTGTTTCCCGCAGTTCACATCTCGTAATATCTCAAGGTCAGGCACCTGGAAGCGGTATACTTGCTTAAACGTTGCAAATAGTCGCGTGAAATATAAGAATTCGGAGAGATTTACGTTTATAGGAGAAAACGTTCTACAGGCGTCTGTGAGTATTTTTTGAATTGAACTCTAAAGCACTGTGGAACACTTGAATTTTTCAAATATTTATGCCACTCAATTTTAATATGGTCCAGTTCACCGATTTTTTTCACATCCGCCAGGTTGCACTTTTTTGGCACTGACCATAAAAATGAATGCGATGAGGGACCTCTTCCTTTCATTCTGATGCGCTGAATTTCTTCTTTATTGAATTTGAGTTCCTGACTTATTTTCTGCGCGATGTCTTCGGTCTTTGTAAAGCACGCTGCCTTCATGACAATCTTTTTTGTCATATCATCCTTGTGAGTGAATGTAAAAAATCCGACGTTCTCCTTCCTTAGGCTCGTAATTAATTTGTGGTGATCCTTTTAGTCACTCACGAAGAATTTCGCTTCATCATTGTTGTATTTTATGGAGATTTTCCCACTGATCATATTCTTCATTTCGGTATGAAATTTATCGTAATTTTCGAATTTTCCTGTTATGATAACTGGGCATCGCCCTGCATTCTCCTGCTTATATTCTTGATAGTAGGTCTTTGTGGAGTTGGGGGTGCAATTGAAGGGCAGGTGTCCATTTATTATGAAATTATTTCATTCAGAATTCAAAATTTGTTGGTCACTTCCGTGTCTATAAGATATTTTTTCCGTTTAATTCGAGATTGTCATCTAAGAGAAATGGGTTGTTCTTATTTTTGAGTATCTATAGTCGCTTTATGGCTACTACATTATGAAATACTGAACATACTATGGAAGATTCATATCCAAAATCAAATTCGATCTATCCAAATTGAATGTGCAATGATCATCATTTTCGCTGCGCTTGAATATAACAATTATTTTGATAATATATTATTAATAATTTAACTCTTCAATTTATGACAATCTGGTATATCATCGCAAAGAGAGGATTATCCTCCAATATTCATATTTGCGTGGAAATGCTTGATATATATTTTCTTATTGTAGCTTTCGTGTCTGAAGAATACGAAAGCAAGTCCCTATTGTAAACAAGCGCGTGAAAAATAACTATTCCCTTTAATCTTTGAGTTGGATGAATTTTGTAAAACTTTGGAATTGACAGAACCGATGCAATTTTCGAGGGTGACTGTCATGGGCTGAATCAAATCTGAAATGGTATATTAGTTAATCAATATCGTTATTATAGAAGGAAATTGATTATTTACTTTTTTTATTGAACATTTATGTTTCAAATGAGAATTCAGGAGCCAGAAATTGAATATACAAATTTATTAAAGTTTCATTGACTTCCCAGACAACACGAGTGCTTCCATTGGACGTCCACCCATGGACATCAAGTGGATGTACGGCATTCCTCGGCGTACGTCCATTGGATATCCAATGGATAATACGTTTCCGACAAAATGGGCGTACAACGGATGTCCATCGGATATCCTGTATTACATCCGATAGATTTCCATTGGATATCCAACTTGAGTCCATACTAATAGAGTGTATACCGAATTCCCATCCGATAGTCCATGGATATCCATTTCATGTCAGCTGAAAACTACTGGATATCCATCAGACATTCGATGAATATCCAATTCATGTACATTGTAGCTGGAAGACCAACGGATGTTAACTAGGCATCCGATGAATAACCATTTCAGGTCCATTGCAACCAGAACTATATGAGATTTGGATTTCCATCAGACAACCAAAGGATATCCATTTCATTGCCATCCCAATTGGGAAGTACATTGGATTTCCATCAGAGATTCAATGGATTTCCATTGGACAGTAAATATTCAATGTTTACAAGGATATCCTATTGGGAATATAGTATTTTCCAGGCTCTCAGATACAAATTATGAAAGGTTTATTATTCAAAGGATTCATTGAAATCTAAAGAATATATAAATGTCTATGTATAGAAAACTTGTTATTGGGTAATCAAGAGTGCTGTTTATTTAGGTTAGAATACTATTTATCGTTTTATATTATTTAGCTTTCGCAAGACCTCGCTTGGTTCTTCAGAATATCTATAATTAACATGTGAAAATTAGTAAAACAAGATCGAATGTAGGCCTTTTTTTATGACTCACAACAATGTTTGGACTATCCCTATCAGGTTGTTGAGTGATGTATATGATTTTTCGTGGGTTAACATGGACCTATTGAGAAGAGATATAAAATTGACTCCAATGAGAATTAATTCGATATTTTTTTGCAATTTTGATCCGGCGCATTATCTTTGGCAATTGACATCGAACACGACATGACAAATGACAGCCCACAGAAAAGTCTATGTATACATATTTAGGAAAGTGAGATAACATAAATAAAATAAAATAAAATATCTTACTGCATAAACTGAACAAAAAGGAACAAGCCTTCAATAAAATACTCATTCTATCGAAACATCAATAATGAAATTTTTTGTCAATGTACGTTTAAACATTTCAATTTTGAAGTTTCCTGTTCTTATTATTGCCCTGGCTATTTCTGAAATTTCTTCGAGCACTTCTTCTGGCAAAATTTTCAGCGCTAAATTCATTATTACATCTACTTCTGGTGCCTTTTTTATTTTTGAGGTTCTTAATTATGCCGTTTATTTCTTCTTTAGTTATTTCCTGTAATTATTCCTCGTGTGTGTCTGGGTTTACGGCTTCCGTATCTTCTACTTCTTCTACCAGTTTCTTCGAGCTTTCGTCTTCACATTTCGGGTTAGGTTTAAATGGTTTTTCTGAAGAATCCGCGAACATTTCTGCCTTTTCTTCATTTGTTGCTGCTACGTTGTTTCCCTTCTTTAATATTGGTATTTTCGTTTTTGTCTTCTTTCCGGTTAATGCTTGAGTCATTCTCCATAAGGACTGATCTTCCGTATCCAATTCTTCCAATTTTCTGTCCCATTGTTCAGAGAACAATGCTCGAACTCTGGATTTTACTTCATTGGTTACTCTGCTCAGTATAGTTTTGTCATCTGGATGTAATGTTCTGCTATACTGTTTCTTGGCTTTCCCTTTTTTCCTCTAGTAGTATCTTCACGTCTACAGGTAAGGGAGTCTTCTTTGGTATATTATTCTTTGGGGGCTTGTAAACAGAGTAAATGTTAATTTCACCTTTCCTTGTTTTGACGCTAACCCCTTTTCTTCAATGTTATCAACAGCGATTGGTGGAAGGTCATGGTGACTTATGCCTCTCTTCACTAGGATAGCTGTACCCTCCTGTCTTCCGTGATCTCTATCTTTTCTGTAAACTTCGTAATTTCTCATCTTCAGTGTTGTCGTTGGCTTCAACCAGGTTTCGCTTAGAAGTAGAACATCAATTTTATTTTCTTCCAAGAAGAGGGTTAGTTCCTTTCTTTTCGGAATTACAGATTCTGCTTTCCAGAAAGCTATATTCAAACTTTAGTGGGGCTTACTATCCATTTATTTCTGCTTGAATAGTGTTATGAATTTGTCTTGCACTTTTATAAAGGCTATCTTCTGTTCTGTTGATGCATTCGTTGCACACAATGTAAGTGTCATTCTTCCCGGAATGAGGGCTAGTTCCTCTTCATGTTTGATTTGTCTTGGTTCTTTGGCCTTTGCGTTCTTGGTTTCTTCTTTTTTCGTCTCCTTTTTCTCTGGAATGTTCTCTTTTTGCAGTGGTTTCTCCTTGTTTTCGTCCTTTTTCAAGGATTTCGTTTCCGTAATCCGTTTTGCCCAGACTTTCTCTTTGGGCAAAGGTGCTTCTTTGAATTTCTTCTTGTCGCTTCCGGGTTATTGGGATTTTTCAAACATTTAATGTATGACGAAAGGTGGTCCCCACCACAATTCGCGCATTTCGGTGACGATGTCCTTGGTTTTTGGCACTCTGAACTCATGTGCCCCTCTCCACATTTCATGCACTTGAACTCTGCATGACAAATCCTCTGTGCATGTCCAAACATCTGGCAACGGTGACACTGTATAATCTCCGTTCGAGTCTCCGTTCTTATTCTGAGGCTTTCCACTTGCACGGACAGCCCGCAGCAAAATTCCAATTTGGTGAATATGGCCTTATAGGCCTTGTCGACCTCCACCAGGACAAGCGGTATTGGAAATCCCTTGTGTCCCTTCATTCCTGTTACCTTTGTTACCGGGTAACCTTGTTTTGTTAGGTCCTTCTTTATTTCCTCTTCAGTTGTTTGTACCAAAACACCTCGAAGAACCACTTATAGCTTTTTCTCGCTCTTCAACTCTTAGGCGTGAAATTGTTTCTCGCTTTCTTTCAGAGCTTTGTACAAGTTCCTGTAGTCGTCTTCTGTTCTTGGCTCTAGTTGCACACCTTGCCCTACTACCTTTGATTTCTTGATCTGGATTTTTTTCCTTTGGATCATTTCGTTTATATGACCCCATCTCAAAGGGTCTCTGATTAACAAGTGAGCTATTCCCTCACTTTTTACTGGTCCGCTTGTTTTTTGTGCAGGTTTCTCTTGATTTTCCGGCTTCGAGGGTGGTGCCACTTCCTGGTCACTTGCCTTTTCTTGAATCATTTCAATGTCCATTTCATCGTCGGATAAAATTTCGTATCTGTTAGATACTTGAGTCATCCTTTCTCCATTGTCCTCACTTTTCTTTGGTTTTTGGAAAACCGGTCCATCACTTTCACCTTCACTTTCAATTTTCTCCCTTTTACTACTCTCATTGTCTTTCACCAATTTCGTTTTGGATTGACCGAACGTATCTCCTAGGTCGTATCCATTTCCGCCAAAACTTTAGCCAGGGAGACAAATTGCTCTATGACCTTTTCCATCGTGGAACCAACGATCATAGATTTGTACTCTACACGAACTGATCACTCAACTCAACTCCACCTTCACCTAACTCGTAAACACGTCTGCTCTAAACGACTGTCGCACTGACACTGATGGGGGTCGTAAAGAGAGATATGACATCAAGAGATACAAGTTCGTAGTTATCGGGAACCTGAATTTTTTTAGTTCTTCTACAAAGGAGAATGAGTCTTTCATCTTGAACCTTAATGAGGATAGTACATTATTTAGGATTTCATGCAGAAACAAGCCAACATTATAGCTGGGTGAACATATACAGCTTACTATAGGCCTTAAGCTGATATCCTGTTTATGAGTTTTCCTTGAGCAGTATAATTGTGGGGGAGTACTATTATATCTAATTAGATGTTTGTATTTCATTTCTGAAATCATGTTATTGTCCTTGAGTGTTTTGAAGAACTTATTAATTTTTTCTTGGAATTTCTTTGTTGGATCTCTGCTTAGAACTTTGTAAATGGTGTCATCATCTAACAATTTTTCAACCTCTCTTATGTACTCCTCTCTATACATCACTACTGTGGTGTTATATTTATCTGATCTACCTATTACAATATCTGGATTGTCCTTGATGAATTTGGATGTGCTTTTATAATATTCATTTAAGGGATCTAAATTCTTTGGATTCTCCATAAAATTCAGCACTCTTCTTATGCTTATGCTTATATTCGGGTAAATGAGGGACTGGGGTCCAAACAAATTGAACAGAGGGAATGGAACGTAGATCCAATTGTCTGAAACCGAGCACGCGTCGCTTGAGCTTAGGCGCATGCGCAAATGTAACATTCAAAATGTACGTGATATGTCAATATGCAATTCCACCTTCACAATGAACAAATGTAATCAAATAGATATTTGCTATCAAAAGTCTCAATATGAAAACGTAGCATGCAATATATGACAAACTACACTAAAAGCTTGTATCAGTCAATCACATTGAGACACCACTGGTGTTCTATGGCGCAATATGCTCAAATCAAGCACGTGAAATATGCATTAACTGTTGTGATCAAACTCAAAAAGATTAGTTCTTAGCCCGTGCAGACACGATTTCTTTGTCTGTGGAACATTACGCCCTGAAAAGATAGAAATCATCTCGTAAATGTCATTGTAGCACCGATGTCCGAGGTTCAAACTATGGATTAGAGTCTTGAGAGCACATACCTGATGGCATGAAAGTCTAGCAGGTACTTTTTTTCATGATGAATAAATCATGTGTTTCAAATTGGGGCATTTAGGGTTTCATCGGGAAAAAACTACATTTAAACGATACTCACCACTTCTCGCCGTATATACCATTGAATTGAGCTAACTTCAGTACTGCTCATTTCGCCATGATGGCTTGTGAAATAATCCTGTTGTTACATGCCATGATTGATAATATTTCTATGATACTATGTTGGTCTATTCGATCCACCACTTCAGCATCCAACAAAGCCAGTAGTTCTTCTAATAGTATAGGGGTTGTTATGTTCTGAATTGATACAGGGTCATCCTTCAAATCAAGGAACATTCTATGATAGAATGATATTATATTATCAATCAACTTCATATCTTCAAGCTCCTTAGTTTGCGGCAACCACGTTATCAACAGGGTTAGAAATCTTTAGATGATTCCTAAACTACTTTTTATGCTTTTTATATCATGAGCAATCAGTGAAAGTACAACCTTCACAAATTCGTAATCCAGGCATGGGAACCTGCCCATGAGGATCTCCAGGACTTCCTGAAAAATAGTTAACTACCATCCAAATTAAACCTGCCTAACCTCCTCTTTGGTTTTGATGAAGATTTTTCATACACAAATCACCCTCGAGGGGTGTTATGACATATCCTCAAATGAGGAGACACTGTGATCCAACGGTTGCCGGGTAAGACACAAGTTGAAGTGATAAATAAAAAGTTCATTCAGAATTTTTGTATGTAACAAAACAGAAATTCAACAGTTATGTTCATCTAGAATTATGGTAATCATAAAAACAATTTTTTTCGCCTATCCAGGCACAAATGAATAAGTGAAAGCTCGAAGAAATCTGTTAGGACCTCTATTTTATATCCCAGATATATATTTATTACCGTATACTCACGTTCATTGACTTCGCTGCAATTGATCTGATAGTTTTACCTCCTGCTTTCAATATCTGATTTTCAGTATCTTCATCCCATTTGATTGGAAAGTTGCCTAAGGAATCAAAAATCATGGACTTCAATTTTCTGAGCAGAACCAGAAAGAGTTCATTCGACATTCACAAAACACAACATTTTCAAAAATTTTGTTTTCCCTTTGAAAACTGGTTTTTGAATCTGTTGAATGATGTTTTATCAGTCACTAAAGGAAAATATTCCACATTGCCCAAACGGACATCGGACAATGGACGGATTTCGGCCTAAGCTCTTTTCGAAAGCCTGGTGATGGCGCTGAACCCTGATTACTTGGTCTACCCATTTTCCTAGTTGACGGCCTATCTATTTTGGTCAGTACCTTCTCTACATTTGCCCTTATTTTTTTTGGAAATACCCGATTGCATGGCCTTTTTTTTGTTGTATTCAAACCATGCATTAACACATGCTAAATCGATAGCATGAGTAAACATACGCAATGTCCACTTTTTGGACATCATAAACGTTCGATATATTGTTATCAGAATATCGATCTCATCCACTCCTCCCATGTGATCGTTATAAACCTTCACCAGTTCTGGGTGCACGATGTCCATATATTTTTTTCTATTCTGTCCCACCTTTTACAGATGTCTGTATTTCCAATGCCCAAAAAATTGAAAGCCAGCGCAACTGACTTGTTGTCGAACCAATTAGTGAGAATGACATCGCCATCTGCGCTCAAAAGTTGCTCACACAAAACCCTACCCCTTCCTTTTGCATTTCTTTTTCACTAGAAAATGGAGGATTGCTAAATGGATTCTGACGGACGGTGCATATTGCATATACGGGGTGAGTCCTCAAGTTGTACAATAATTTTAACCATAGATTCTTCTCATCAAATAAAACATTTATTTCATTTGCGATTTTTCCAGATTCGGCTCAGGTAAAAAGTTATAAGTGTTAAAACATTTCTCAATGTGCTAATACAGTCCTGCGCTTCGTTTGTGTAATAGTACGATAATATAGGTCTTTACTTTTTGCTTTTTGAAGATGATTGAACTTACAATCCAATCTGTACTCCCTGTCACCATTTGTAAAAGTAGAATTTTGACTTCTCTATCTTTCAGCTGTCACCGTTTACAATAAAAGGATTACATTTACTTAAAAACGAATTCATCTCAACTTTATTCTACTTATATTGTCCGAAAGGGATGGAATTTCGTGCTCTATGCACTAGGATAGAGTCCTTTGTTTTGATATTTCTCCGAGGAAGAAGACATCAGGAAAGAAAAACTCAAATTGAGTATACTTACATTATATTCAAATTTCCTTATTTACACAGATCGAGGTGTTCATCGAAATAGAAACAGAAGATCAATTTTATCACAAACTTACTTTAACCGATATTTCAATACAATAAAATTCATTAGTTGAACGCGAGGTTTCCTACTATCATGTTTATAACATGACAACAGACAAATTTCTCAAATATATTTTCCGAATCAGTGTTTCTTCATTGAGGAGACATCAGTAAAACCTATCAATTTTAATAACTCATTGTATCTAACTAAAAATATAACGAAAGGAAATCGAAATACGATGGGTTAATCACATTAACATGAATTTTCCGAAACGATTTTACCTTTTCCTTACTAGTAGAAAGCTTATTCCAATAGGTGTACCTGAAGACCATACACCAACTCCGATAGTGACCTCTATTCCATGAATACACTGTTTCCGCCGCGAACTCAAATGGCCCTCCTAACAAGCATAAGATCAACCGTTATCTCAAACTTTTACCGTGAGCTATTTCCACATGTCCCTACAATGGACCCTACAATGACCGAATCTATCGGTTCCGTACTTTTCTCAGCACAACAAAAACTCACGAGCTAACTTCGCAAATACACTGTCACCAAAAACGCTACTCTACTAGGAAGGAATCGGTTTTTTCAAATATGCTATTAACTATTATTGATCAACCCAGCCCTCGAATTCTCCAACATTATTTTGTCCCGAAGGACCGCCTGTTCTCGCGGTACGATCTACATATTTTTTACTCTAGAGCTATTCCCGCCGATCTCCGATATGCAACTGCCTTTCGTACTAAAAAAGTGAGGCTTTCACCCCTCTCAAAAATTTCTCTTAGTCAGCTTTTCGAAAGAGAACTTTACTTAGGAAGTTCTCCCACGTAGGTTAGTCAAAAATTCAACTCCACATTTTTCTTATCTCGGGCTTTAGTTGGATAATATACTCTTATCTTTCGATACCGCTCTGCACGAAAATTGATACTCGACACAAGAACAATATTCTCTTTCACGACGTCCGGCCGTATGAAAAAACGAAACTATATTCGAAGCTACTTCGTCTCATTACTTTGACTTCTTATCAACTCGTTCCAGACATCTCAATTCTAAATATATTTCACACGGATATTAAGCTCTTACATTGTTAAGATCGAAAACTTGAAAAATTTCTACCTCAGGTATTACATTTGCAAGTTCACCACAGATATCTCTTCCTGTGATTTCTTCTGGAGAATAACCAATCCAAGGTTTGAAATTCAAAGAAACAAGATTGAGAAAACTCATTTACTCACTTAATTCTTATGATTTGGTGCTTTTTGCGATTTGATCGCAAGGAAAACATTTCACTACACTGGACTTGAAACACTGATCTTCAACTTGATGTTCATGCAACATCCAATTTCGTTCCACTATATGTTTATACACAATTCCATCCTCGCCCACTCTCATATTTGAAAACTCCATAATTATACTTTTTTCACGAAATTTATAAATGAATTGTATAAAATCAATCAATTAACCTAAAAATATCCTTTAGACTTATAATAACATGTTATTCTATGTCTATGAATGTTATGGTTAGGTCTGTGGTATGATCGCGAAATAGCATATACCTAAATTAGTTCTATGCGAAATCGATAAATATTTATGTGTATTCTATGGTCCGGATAAACGTGAACCCAGCTTAATTTTCTTCCTCTACTAGATCAGGGGCGGATCTATAAATATAAGGTATTTGTTCGAATTTTTATCCGATTTTATAATATCAAACGTTGAATATCTGCTGCAAAACCGTGCGTTTTAGGAGAAATTATAAGGAATAATCAAGTATTTCAAAATGATCGAAGATTCTTATAATGACATTAGATAAGCTTTATCTGCATGCTTCATGCTAATTTCGTATAGTTTTATGAATCGGCGAGTCTATCACTCGGAAACTGTTTGAAGTAGGATGAAAGTGATTACTGAAGAATATGCGTAATAGTTATAGAAAACTGGACACCAGAGTTCATCTCATTCGGAGTTACCATATCAAAGCTACATAAGAGAAACTGATTTTTTTTTTCAATTTAAACAGCCTGTACCTATTTGCTGGAGCCGAATCTAAAAAAATAATAAATGAAATTTTCCATTTGATGAGAGGAATCTATGGTTAAAATTACATCGTTCGTTTTGATTCTTTGTGCTATATTTAAAACTACCGAAGCACCTTGTCCAAAAGTTTTCATATTTTTTTAATCTTTTTCTGTTGTCGACCCTTGATATATAATGAAGTGATACATCTGTCTACTTGTACCACAAATCGCAAATATCTTGATTCCCTATGGGCTTGCTTTTCCTCTCGCACATTGTTTCACATTCAATGAACCTTTTTTTTTCAATTTTTTTGTCGATTGAATAAGATAATTGTGGTTTTTATGAACGTATTACCTGTAAATTTCTTGCCTCCCACACCAAGAAAAAGATTATTTGTAGCAAACTGGCAATAACAGAAAACAAATTCTACTAACCCCAGTGGTTGTTATCAGTTCTCAATTATTCTTGCAAGCACAAAAGTCACTATCTTATAGGAAGGAGTCACTATCTCAAAAACAAAGTCACTGTCTTGAAAAATGGAGTCACTATCTCAACTAAATCACACACAGGCACACCTAAAATACTAAAACAATAACCAGAAAGACTAAAATACCATAAAAATAACTGGATACTTGACCAAAGGACCAAATCGCTCTAACATCTACGCTACTAATGCTAGCAATAGACTGGTCTCTGGGTCAGTTCAGTCCCGCTTCAGAACCAGCGCGGACTAACTTCCTCAATTTTTTTGTTTTCTTTGGGTGAGTGACTTTCGGGTTATCGCTGTCACTCACTCTTGATTTCCTATTCGATTTTGTGGATTCATCGTCACTTGATGTTAAGCAATCCATTTGGCAAACATTCGGGTGAAAATAAATTCGCTCGTCATTTCTAGTACGTTCTATATATTTCCGAATGGAAATTTCCACTTCGGCGCAAGCAACTGCGTGGCTGATAATAGAATAAAACTTATTTCATAATGAATTTAGTATACGCTAACTCGAAAGCTAGTGTCCGAAGTTCCATAGACGTTAGGCCGTCAAATCGAGCCTCCATTGATTTTATATATGCTTCTAATTCAGTCTCTTGCTCATTGGTGAATACAGTTACGTAATGGCCCAATTTCTTAGTTATTCTTGTCTCATCGGGATTGCCTCTGTACTTCAAAACATACCGTTCAACTGTAGTTTGAGGCATATGTGTTTTTGCGCTGCCTTGTTGAATCCCATTTCTCCTGAAAATAACACAGAACGGCTTTATTCATTGCTTCTAAAGACCAAGAGTGCTGTTCTGTTTTCCTCTCATACGTCCGAACCACCGCTCTGTAATCAAAGAAAGTATGTCCATAAACAAAAAAAACTTAACGATGAATATGGGGCAAAGTGGGGTACAAAATAAACGTTCCCCACTTTGCCCCTGTCGGCAAGCCCTCTTTGTCTCATATGACGTAACTAAACAAACATGGCTGCGACACTTACCTTCTGTCGTGTTGAATATATGAACCCCGAAACACACCTCAATCCGTAGGAAAGTTCGTCTTAATCGTTGCACAAATACAATACACTTGATGTCAATACGAATGTTTACTAAATGGTTAAGAAAACTGCGTTTTTTCATCTAGGTTTCTGAAAAAAATATCTCGACGTTCTAGAAAGATCAACTCAAGCGCAGGTCGACTGGCAACTACAAACCATTAGCCGCGTTACTAACTCGCCATCTTGCGGTCATCTTCAGTAGCTCTAATGACGCTACCCCGCAATATCCTGGTCTCCCCTACATATTAATATAACAAATAGAATCAAAGTTACATACATAACAGATGATTTCAGAATGAATAGTAATATTATTGATGTCTGAATAATATCTGTTTAGTGAATGAACTTCTCACTCTATTGACATTATCAGACATTTTTCTTGTTTCATGATGGATACGTATGGTGAAATATTAAGCAATTATAAACTTGATCAAGATCATTCCATTGTTAGTCAATAACTCTGGAGGTTCAACTAATAAATGATCCCCAAAGCTCACCACAATATTTTATGTCAAGTTCTAAATGGTTCTTCGTACCAAATATGCATTAATGAGCTTGTTTTTTGGACACGCAATTCCAGTAGTGACATTTACAATCCTGAATTATTTTTCGACCAGTGTACACAAATCCGCAACCAACTTCGAAGCTTTATGTAGTAAACAATATTCTTTTCTCTTGTGTTAATTGGAAAACGTTTCATCATTTTCAAGAATATCGATACATTTCGAGCAACGAAGTTTAGGTTTTATGCATTCAACTACAAACCCTGCAATGTAGATGACAGTATTTTCTATAAAGCAAGTACAGTGCCAAGAAGGTGCTCCTAAATAATCTTGATCTCCAAGTGAATTCTGGATCTCTTGCTGATCTTCCCCGTCATCTGTGCAGGTTAATTTATTTTGCGCAGAAGACCAATTCAGGATTGTTCTACTGTCTAAGATTATTACATTCGACCTTTCAGATGTTGTTCTTTCTGTTTCAATTAATAATTTTTTGAAGGATGCTTCAAACTGCTGAGCTGTAGGATTATTTTTAAAGCCATTTCTGGACCCCACAGCACTAAAGAAGGACTGTAAATGGCCTTGGGAAATCTTGTATCCAAGTGAAAATTTCAAGCTTCTAGCTTCAACATATCTATGAAACTTTTCATTCCTGACAATCCAGTTTTCCCCATGGAACTCAATACAGGAACATTATCCATAAATATGGTATTGAAATGAAAGTCACATTCTTTGAATTTTTCAAGGACCATAGTTTCTGTGGTCTCAGATAATGGTTTTTTGAAGATGTATTTGCCAAAATTCGATTTAGAATTGAGAATATAAAAAACGTCATTTACAATTATGCAAAACTTCGACGTCTCTTCACAAGATAGAAATGCTTCGCTTTTGAGGGCATATCTTAAGAAATCAAAAGCATCAGCAACACTTCAACTGAAGGTTTGGGAAGCAATACGAACTTTCATTTTCTATCTTGCCCATTGCATTTGCCTCATTCTCAGTTCGTGCTAGCCTTCATTAACCTGTAAGGAAACCAATTTTTCAGAAAATTTCCTTTCAATTTCGTTTCCGCTTGATGTTTAAACAGTTTTTTTATCGCCCAAGCAGTGTCTCGATAATTTGATCATGTGAGCAATATCTAGGAAAATGAAACTTTTTCTTGAGTAAAGGGGTGTAAAAAATATGGACGCTTTGAATTTAAAGTGAAATTGTCCCCAAGAATTATAGCCACACTAAAATGAGGAGCAGTTCCATCAAAAGTTAAAGAGGTTATTTCCACACCACTTTCGTGGACTTTCTCGAGACACTGAATTACCAAATTAGGTTTCTCTGATCCACTTGATTCATCTATAAAAAAGTATCCAAATGGTACTTTGAAGTATCCATTCACTGCTGTTAGAAGAAAAACAATAACTTTAGCTTGTGGTGAAGTATCACTACTGAAACCAGTTCCAATATCCACATATCCTGTGAAGTATTCTCCACTCCACTCTACTTTTTGCCGTATTGCCATTTCATCAACAGACAAACTACACAAAATTTTCCTTTTACTCCCCACTGTCAAGCCCTTCAGAGCAGTGATTGCCTCACTGGTGAGCCATCCACAGATTGATATTATGAAGATAAGGTAGATGTGTGTAGTCCGGTCAATTTATTTATCAATACCACAAGGAATAAAGTGTCAAAAGTCCCAATCAGTCCCATGTGCGCTAAGGGACTTATTCGGGGCCCAAGGTCAAAATTTTAGGTTTTTTGGATTTTTCTCGAAAAGTTTTATCGAAAAAGTACCTCAGAGCAAAATTGTAGATCTTAAAATTCTGTATAAAAATGGTCCTTATGATTTTTTCTCTAAGACCCACTATTTCCCAGATATTGCGCTTGTAAGAATCACGTTCTACATTATATGCACACATTTCCACACCACCTGTGAGGTAGTGTACTCGGCGCGTTTTTTTTAACGTGGTATCCCCGGTAGGCCTATTCCACGAATCTTTATGACGTTATTTTCGGGAACAATAATTATTTAATAGTATGAAGATTATTGATATGGGTTACTGAGTTTAACTGTCGTTCTTACTTTTTTTATTACTTCAATCTGACTCATACTCTTCATATTCAACCTCGACAATCATGTTCTCTTCAATTTCTTCTTGTTCTTCTTCTTCTCCTTCCTGTTGATGAATGCTTGGAAATTGTTCAAATGAAGATGAATCAGTTGTCCCTTCATCAAAATCACATGAATCTTCGTCTCTCGTATTTAATTGAACATTTGAGCAAGAGACACCTTGGCAATTGGTACACGCTGGAGAACACTGCAACCCTCCTTTTTTACAGCCACATTTAGCACTACAACCATATCATTATACCAACTACCAGCCATGAAAATAGGCATATAACAATTATGTTGTATGAGGAGTTTTCAGGATTACAAGTGTTACATTCAACACGAGTTCCATTTGTGGAGGTATAGCATCAGCTATAACCTAAGAAGTTGTTTAAAAGAAAACGCGGGTATTCTTCAATTTCTTTAAGTTCTGAAATATAGATGTTCAAAAGAACATGAATCAGAGCGGAAATTTAATCTTGATAAATCGCTCATCTGTTTGTGGAAAATCTTAGCATCTGAAATACGAGCTGTGAAAACAAATGGTATATAGGTGATGAATTGAAACAATATGAGAAGAAATCGATAGTTTATTTTACAATTACAGAGCCTTTTTTATTTCTCATTCTATAGAACCCATACGAAGAATTACATTGTTGATAATGTTTCCAGTATTGAAATCTTCTTCCAGGTACCAAATACCTTCTATCATCTTCCGGACCCAGTGCTATCTTGTCTTGTGTCAGATACACTTTATGTTCTCTTGATTGTATCAAATTTTGGGGAATAATCTTATGTTTCCATGTTTCCAAGCAGCTGGTATAATCTTCGAAGCAAATATTATTTTTCACAATAGATTTTTTTACACCTTTCGCCTTTTTAGTGACACCATAGTTACGAATCATGGATTCAATCTCATCGGGATCATATTCTCCCTTCTCCCACTGACGCTTCTCGGCATTCATCACATCATCTGTGGTCGAATTCTTTATGGCATATAAATCAGATCTGAGGCCTACATATTCAGTTAACGGTACTCCATTGTTTTCATCGGTCATCATACCCAAATTTTTTTTATTACATTGACAGGTTCTATAGGGGTTATCTTTGGGGTAGTCGGAGCTATCAAAATATTTCTGACAATCTCTTTTAGTTACCTCATAAGGATCATTGAATAATTCATAAGTCCTTGAATCGGCATCGGTATATAATGCGAAAGTTACCGAAAGTTTCCTTTGAATAATCATAGTGGAAGTTATAAATAGTTGTTTTTGCTAACTCTAGAATACTTTTTCCCACTTAGATTGGCTTGTTCAAATGGATCTGCAGCTTTCGCATCTCAACAGCCACCAAGTTTTCATTGAATATAGTGCAGTTTTTAAACTCTGGCTTCGACATATAACCTTCAGCACCATAACACCCATCCCACTTGTAAGAAGACGAACATTAACCCTTTTCCGGATATTCTCGATAGTCTTCCCTGTGAAAAAGTATGTGTAGATATGTGAAGTGTAAATAGTTGAATCATTCGAATAGGATGAACGATTTAACTTAACCCCCCCAAGACAGCATTATTCATCAGCTTGAATAAATTCTTCTCAAAGATATTCTTGGCCTTCTTCCTCAGGTCGGTATTAAGATCGATATATGTCTTAAGCCACCTGGATTGCTTGCAATACTCAATGTATTTTAGTTAAAATCAACCCATTTTTCAAAGCCTGCTCTAGATTTCGATAGTGAATAATATATTACTGTTTTGGATGTGATGTAGCCATTAGTTTAACGTTTTGTTGAGATGCTGTATTGGCTGTTTGAGTTTTACAATTCATATGTTCGCGACAGAAGGGTAGATCTTTATGGACATCATGTAACTCTCTGGGATATTCAAGATCAACTTATTAAATATACCCTTCTGGAGCAACATCTGCTACTTGAGAAACATCAATATTAGTGTCGGTCCATTCAAATCCTCCATATTATCTGCAACAAAGAAGTTTAAAATCAAAAACTTGTATAAATATAATTTTTGATGAGTACCTTTTGATTTTTCTCACCCGAATTTTGGATAGCACTTGTGTGTACGTCTTCTTTGGTGTTGATAACTTGACTCGTACCTGGAGAGGAAATTGGTGAATCTTCCTCGGTGACGGTCGTTTCTTTGATAGTTGTCAATGGTTTTTCCTTCAGCAGGAAATTATTCATTTTTCGTACAAAATCTAAAACAATTTAGTAATCTATTATCTGTTCAATAGACTACTTTCAATATTTACCTGCATCACTATCGTTACCTGCAGGGAAATAAAATCTAACAATTGTTCCTCCAAGTACGTATATTTAATGTCTACAGGCGGCCCACCTTCTGTTCTGAATTTTTCAGATTTTATCTTGGCTGCTTTGCTTTTTATTCCTCTCTTTATGCCATCACATTTTGTTTTCAACATTTTCACTGTTCGGGTGCTACCAGTCAATATGTTGAAGGCATTGGTTAAATCCTTTCACATCTCTTCCTTTTCTTTTCAGGTAATTGCGTCGGTTCGTTTATTTTCAATAACCGATGCCCTTTTTGATAATTCAGTTATCAAACACTCAGTTTCTGTTGAAGAGAAATTTTTTGAACGATTACGCTTCTGCCCTACAAATTAAAATAATATTACAATCTTTATACATTGAAAAGTGCTCAAAACTCACCTGATTCCGTCGTTGCTTCCACATAAGCCAGTTTTGTAAAACACTTATATATAACTTACTACTACTGTTCTACAGACTCACTGTAAAGTGACGAAAAAAATTACAAAATGCCCGTTCTGGTTTTGGTAATATAATCCCTAGTTTGGTTTGGCGCCAAACCACAGAATAGAGAAGTATGAAGTATTATATTTCTCTATTCTGTGGCCAAAAAATATCTTCTTGCACGCAGGTTTTCGTTTCTTAGTCGATAAACTTGCATAGCGATATCTTTGTCACCGAATTATACTAACGGTTCAAAAACATAGACTCTCCGTTAAATATCCAGTAACTACAGAGAGGTTAAATTGAAATGAATATAACGAAAGTCGTTGAAGGTAGTCGGTAAATTTAAGGAACAGATAGTTGACGAACACTCTGTAGAGAGGTTGAATATACCGGCCCTTAGGGAGATATTTATTATTTGCATGAGCTCGACGTTTACCGAAAACTTGACTCAGACCACCACGGATTCCTCTCTCCACGAAGAGAAACATACCAATATCGGTGTGGAGCTCTAATTTCTGTTTTGTGTGCTTGAACATCGCATCCCATGTATAACCAAAGTGAAATAATGTGCAGGATCAAATCCGTATGTCATGCGACAACTGCGACGAAATTGTTCGAATACATCGGCCAATAAAAAAATATCAGTTTTCATATAGAGGTCTGAATATTCATCCAAGCTTCTACATTTGAGTTAATCCCACACAAGTTGCGGACTCTCATATCTTATTTTGGGGCATTTTCTACCTTCTAATTCATTATAGAATGGTAGGGATTCTTCATCGAAACGTTCAATGCAGTCAATATTGATGTGTTCTTCAGATTCCTCAGGGAATTGCGGTTTCAGGTAAGGAAATTCCTGCAAGTATCATGCCAGTTGATCTTATGGGGAAGCCATGAATCGGAAGCTATCAACAAATCGAAAATTAATCTGATGATTATTAACATGTTTGGTGAAGCTGATATATTTTCCTTCGTTATAGGTAGTAAATTAATCTTTGCCTCCATTCTTATTGCGATATATTCTATAAAGAAATTTGCATCATATCCACTCAAGTTGTGGAATACTACTGGGATCATGTGACAATGAATCCATTTATACCAACAACTGTGATGTTGGACTTCTGACGAGGAATCTTGATCTGACTTGCCATTTGTTGGGAGATGAGGGTTAGTTCTGATCCTGGATCGATGAGTAAACGAAGTTGTATATTTGTCATTGGAGTGACAGCACTGGCTAGTGCGCTCGCTAGTAGAGTTTTATGGGCGCTGGCCTTCTGGTGAAGAGAATTCTTGATGACTGCCTGAACACTTCGGGCTTGTTGGCTTGATTTGGAGGCACCTTTACTTGGAGTAGAGCTGGTTGGAGTAACCTTTGGAGAATTGGATTTGGGCGGACTACTTCCCTTCTTACTGACAGCATCATGCACCATCGAATGGTGTTTCTGTTGACAGACAAGACATGTCGCTGTGGAACGACATTGATTTTTATTGTTCCGACCAAGGCAGTTAAAACACAACTGTCTTCTCAATACTACGCTGTATCTCTGTTCAGCTTTCCTGGAGCGGAATTGCGGACATGCGGCAATGTAGTGATTGCCTTCACAGTCGTCACAGGAGTATCTGATCGGTTTTTGATCAGTAGCCGATCCGTGATGGACACTGCGCTGTCCTTTCGAGACCGGTCTGGAAGGTGGCATTTGGGTGGAGGTCGAAGGCTGAGCCTCAAGCCATTCTAGAGAACGAGCTTTAGCGTGGAAAAATTTCATAAGCTCACTGAACGAAGGATAATTCATAGAAGAACCAAGAGAGGAATCCCAACTTTCTTGCATTGGTCGATCTTGTTGTCGCACGACCAAGTGAACTAGCAAGCAATCCCCTCTTGGTGTACCTGTTGCTATTAATACATGTTGTATACTTTGATTTTCTTACGATTATTTGAAGTCTTTCGACGTAAAACAACTACCTCTTTCTGAAATAATACGATCGGGCTTAAAATAGTGTTCAAAATCGATTATTTAAGTAGAGGCTCGGATACAATTTCAAAAATTTCGTGAAAGCATCTACTAGGTAAAACAAATATATCGCACTTCCGTTAAAATGGTGTATTAACTCGAAAACCCAATTCCCGAGAAAATGGCTTTCAAAGTTGAGTGCATCCGAATTTTTCACTTCACGGTTCTTAATTCGAAAAACCAGGAAAAATAATGCGTTCACTTCTTAAGTAAGTTTGAATAGTTTTTGAAGGTTAACAATATATTGTATTTAGTATATCGAATTTTTGAAAAAACAAAATAATTATTTTTGGAGTTGTGACACTTCATTGATCAAAATAACAAATAATTAACACAAAATTTTTCAACCAATGTTATTTTATTCGTACATAAATATTTTATTCCTCAGAAAAACAGTACAAAAATAAACCTTCTACTAATACTACTAAACTTAAAAAAAATTAAGGTCAACATTAAATAGATTCACAAAGGCCACGAGGTATCTGCATAACGGCCTGTAAATCGTCTACAGCTACAATGAGATTTTTGTTTGTCTTGAGAGCTTTTTCTCTTCTCTATATTAATTCTTTTCCATTATGTGCTCATCATATTTTTTCTCCAGTGCAACTTTATCTTCAAGTATCGAGTTTTTATAAACTACACACAGTTCACATCGTTCTTTTTTGGGTACAAAGTATCCTAAATTGAATTCACCGTTGAAAAAGCGACTTTACATGACACAATTTCCTTAATTTCGACCATCTCGTTTACACTGCTCGACATAATTCCTATGTAAGTCAGAAATAGTTTTCCCCCCATCAATGTATTCCCTTTTAGTTTGCGCCCCCAAATAATGGCTTTCGATCTTTGGTATTCCTTTGATATGATTTCTGATGTCATTTTTAATAGTTTCGCCTACAGTAAAGTGGTTATTGTGTTTTCGCCTTCGATCTTTTTCCAAAAAACCCCAGTTGATTTCTCTACAACAGTTCTGTCATTAGTATCTAGCGTATTCATGAACATTGACTCGCAGATCCACTTCAGTAAACCTTGAACCTCAAAGGAAAAAAGCATAATTAGGTTTTCCAGGTTTTTGTGCTACGCATACCTGTACTTAACTTCTATTGGTTTCAAATTTTTGTTAATGAATTGTCTATGACTCTCCAAATCTTGCAGAGCCCATCTTGCAGAAACAACTGTAGCCTTGTTTCATTGGTAGAGAAAGAGCTGAATTTCAGGCGAAAACGTTCTCCGCAACCTGCTTTGATAGCCTTTTGAGAAATACTTCGTCCAGATTTTTTTTTATAGGGTAATCTAGAGTTCCTTTAGTCTTATAAATCGACTCAATACATTTAATTGAAACAGAAATTCTGTGTTCTTTCATAACTATAATCAAGTATACTGTTGTAACTTGAGAGAAACCATCTTATTACGAAAGATATATTGAACAGTGTCTTCCCAGCAAACAAGTTTGGTCGGCATTATGCCGGTCCATACTATGCTGGCCAGACTAGGCCGTAACGGCAAGATGCCTGTGACCATTACCGGTCCACTTCCATCAGGACACACCGGCCATCAGTAGGACCAATGCCTGTTGGCCGATATTACAGCAGCTTTTGTATGATGTTCCTTTGAAGGCAAAACAGTGGCAATCATTGCTGGTCCGTTGGAAACCCGGTATGTTACCAACTCTTGAGGGTTGGTATTGGCCCACTGAAGATTAAGTACAATCGTTTTGGTGCACTCTTGACAATATTAATTCATTCCTTGAAAAATCACGTTCATTTTGAGAATTGAGAGCTTCTTACGATTTTCTATTGATCAATTTTCTGTTCAGACTGAAGCCAAGTAGAAAGTATATCTTTAGATGATAATCAATATTGCATATCATTCATGATGAACATGATTTCAACATGAAATAATACTTCATTATTACATCTTATTGTCATGAGGCTTCAGTGTCAACAGAAAATTAATCTATATCAATACAGCCACAAACTCAAATATGTCAAAATTAACATGTTTTTTTGAGGAATAATTCTACCTAAAAAGTCAAACATACACCTCACCAATAGGTTTACAGACTTGTTCAAAAAATAATTTAAGGTTTTTGTTATCAAAATAGATATTTAACTTTTTGACATGAAAATTTTCTTATGAGACTTTGCAAGAGGAATGTGTAACAGTTGAGAGTAAAAAAAAAACAGAAAAATAGATATTCTGAAAATTTATGCTGATACAATGAACATTACTATCGGGAACATGAATTCCATGAATAGATGAAAAACGCAATATGAAAAACAAAACAGAATTTTCTAGAAAAAAAAATATCACAATGCTGTTTGTTTAAGCAACAGAATAGAATCTTTGGAAAAGCACATCACGGTAAGAAATTATCACAGTCTTTCAGAGGAACAGTCATCTTTTCCTATGTTCGTTAATCTCCTTTTGTTTCTATCGCCTTGTCTAGCAGGAGCTGTTCAAAGCCAGATTTTTACTACCGAGGCAATTTCTGCCTCAGTTGCATTTCTCGTCAGGGGATTTTGTCGAAGACAAACTGAAAAGAAATAAACATATTAAGTTCAAGGCATGACTTATGAATAAAATACACGATAGATAGACAAGTACATTCAAAGACTCAAACATCATGAAAATATGTTCACCAGAATGTGAACATTAATTGAAAATTAAAATTCAATATTTGTATACTGGAGTTAGTTGTCACATTATATTTTTTGCCATTGTATGTCAAGCCAAAATAATAATATTGTTTCGATCCAAAAATGTCATAGTTTAATTTGGTAGGTGTTTTTAAAAGTGTACGAGCACCTTTTGGTAAATTTGTGACATCTGGCTTGCTGCCGAACCAAAATAAAAGTTCAGAGAGTGCCTTATGAGTAATATTGATTTCGAGAGACCATTTGACCAAAAAATCACTTGAACGTATCACATTGTCACGAACACTAGAACTGAAGAATTTGTATCACTAACTGAAGAATCTGTATCACTATCCGAAACCTCAGATAAATACTCATGAATTGTAGGTTCCGTTTCGGTAACAGAAGTTGATGGAATAGGCTCATTTACATACGAACGTAATTCTGGTCTAGAGGTATTATCAGAAATAGAACTTGTGCATTGACTTGACATTGCCTCATCACTTCCAGTGAGGGAAACATATTTTTGCTTATCATTTTATACTTATGACTTCTCGAATAATTTTTGAACATGATTGCAAATTGCAACTCGCAAAAAGAGTCCTAAGAACTTTAAAGTAGAGTGAAATAATTTATAACCTCAAACTTTTGTCATGCAAATGAGGAATAAGATATGGATATTATTAACACTTACCTCACTCCAGGTAAATCAGACATATTTTTCTTCTAAAGATTATTATCTGACAACTAAACAAGCACTTTAAGTTGCTGGTAAACTTATCATAACATTCAAATTCAAAACTTCGCCATTCAGACAGACACGATCGCGGATCGCGGCTTCAAGTTGACAGTTGACGGGACGGTCATGGTGGGGAAAAAAGCCCGGCAGATTCAAACATTAGACGTCGTACTTTGTTTGGGGACAACAGAATTTTGACCACAGCAAAAAATCAAAATGTAAACTTTCATTTCGATGATATTTTATGCGATGAATTCAAAGCAATAAACAAATCCATAATCACAGATAACTCTATCTGTTATGTGTGTCCATATTTCGGCTGATTGGAGATGCTGCAGTGCCAACATCGGGCCTGCATGTTCGTATTGCCGACTTGGCCAACGTCGGGCCGGAAAACTGCCGATGATTTCAATGCCCGGTACCGTTTTTATAGTATCAGGCCATTAGTGGCTGGATTGTGTGTGCCCGATGGGCGGACGCCGTACAACAGGTCGGAATTTTACCGATATTGCTTTGCCGATGCCAGCATGTTGCCGACTTGGCCTTCATTGGGCCGGACGCTGGCCAGAGATTCATTGTTTGCTGGGTTACCTTCATTACAGAAAGTGTCACAGGTCAACACAATTCACTTTTCTTGGAATTCCCACACAATTATTCCGGTTATATTTTCACGTTTACCGTCATGAATCGGGAAACAATAATATATGAAGTGGATAAGATACACAAACGCTTATGCAAGTCCTGACAAGACACTTTATGTGTCTGGTTGGCAGTTCCTTCCGTTCAACATTATAACGTCACTAGTGTCATCTCGAGGCGAATTATCGAACTATACACATGAGACTTTCTGGGATTACATATTGAAATATTCTGAATCTAATGACGCAATAAAAGCGATTTTCAATGTTAGGTGCGATAGGTTAATTGTTCTGGATGCATTCTAAATGATCTATATGAAGATTATGAAATGTATTTTCACCTTTCTCATTGTTATGAAGAAATCCTTCTTTGTCTTCTTTTATTTCGAATAACTGGTGTAATGCTTCTTTGATTTGTTTCAAATTGTATGTGACGTGTTCTGCTTTGGAATAAACCCATTTTCTTTCTTTCCCTTTTTGGCGGTAATCGGTAAGATCGGTACCTGTTCTTCAATATTGTAGGCTGTTAGGATAGTTTTAATACGTTTTCACTATAGTGTTATGCCTATACTGTCTTCGCCTTTGCATTTGGGAATGAATGTGGATACTTCAGATCCCAATTTCAGTTTACTGTTGTCGTTAATATTCAATTCATTTGATATAATAATTAAATTCGTCATTCATACGTAGCATGTTGAAGACAATGAAGTATAGTGTACCAATATCGAAGGATATCATGTAAAGGTTTTACAGGAAAATCTGTATTTTGTAATAATTGCAAAAGAGAAGACTTACTGAAGAGAAGTATAATTTTGAGAGACGTAAAATGAAGAAACGCCGTGATTTTGAATGCATATTTCTAATCCTCAGGTAGGAAAAAATACAAAAAGTATTGCAATAGAACAATCCACCATTCGATCAGATTTTATTGAGGGTGATAATCGTAAAAGCTATGGTAGTTATCACGATCTCTACAGTTCTGATATTGTGATAAGAAAAGGGAAACCCCTCAGTCGGAGAGTTGGGCTGGGTTGATACAGCTAGAAGTATTATTTTTTATTTTTGGGCGCCACGTAGTTTTATTACCAATTGAAAAAATGCCGTTCTGATGTGAATATTCGACTTCAACTACGAGAAGTCGTATATGTATAAGAACAGACAATCAAGGTGAAAGAAAGGAGATAAGTTTTAGTCAATGTCTCTATTCAAATTGAAAGAAATACCGTCATCAAATATTCGTGTACTCGTTTATAACGTTATACCAGGTTTACATACATCTACAGTTTCAGTGAAGTGTAAATCAGTAATTATAGATAAAGTTAATTAACAGAAAATTTTGATCTGACCTCAGTTTTGGTAGTATAAAACGTTGCGTATAGTTTTCCAAATTTTCCTACTACCTTCTGATGGATGGTATGACAGTTTTAAGAGACGTTCTCCAGACACACGTACCAAACAGGAGTTTAGGAAAAATCCCCCGGAATCCAGTTCCTGGGGGCGGAAATGACAGTTCCCTGAAGTTTCCTCGTACTATCAAACTTTGGAATGCTCAATCTTACAAACGTAGTAGAATGACGATATTCTAATTATGATATATGATAATGATATATGATAATTATGTAGATTCGAATATGAGGATGGTAAAATGGAAGAAAGGAGCCTTGAGATGTTGATCGGCTCTTTGTGAAGGTTTATTGCAATTTTTATCCGACTTAAGTCGTAAGAAGTATTTTCTGTAGATAAGGTAACTCAATAAGGTAATAGAAACACCTCTATATCAATTGTATTAACTACTTGGAGAATTATTCCGTAAAACGTTGATTTGTCTCCGAAAAGCAAAACCATTAATAATCAATATTATTCGACGCAAATCAACTCCTACCATATGCGTATCAACTCTGAATCTTACTGACGTACAAAAAAAACATCGTGAATCGAACTTTCCAGCATCACATAGGCGTAACGATACTGAGAACTTGAGGATGATCATTATCATGATTCTTTTTAGTAAAATAAAAGCGTGACACAGTCGGATGACATTATTGACTTTAATACTTGAAGATGTTTCCATTTCGATTCAGCAGTTTTCATATGTTAACCTTCGAACTGTTGCTTCAACGATGTCTTCGATAGAAAGGACACTTTCTTGTTCCGCCATACTTGTTTTCGTTGAGTCGTGGATTCACCTGCCTAGTTTTCGTTCACCTGTCTGGTTTTGATTACCAGCTTGTTTTTTTGTTCACCCCACACCTGATTATAGTAGTATCCATTAAAGCGGAAAAATCTTTGGTAAATATTTGTGAAAATATCATTAAACCGCGGCCATGAATTATAGGTATTGATTGAAGCTTATATTCGGAGAATTTTGCATTGTTTTTCAGGTTTATTTCTGGGGTTTCAATCTCAGTATATGAAAAAAATTTTTAAAAATTTAATATAAAATATAATTTCAAGTGTTCCAGGCACTAAATATCGTTTGTCATCTTCTGGACATTCAGCAGATATGTGTTTATTCATACAGTATTCCAAAATGTCTTTTTTACAAACGGATAAATATAAAAATTTCTCGATACAGAACACCGCGTTTTATTGAAACACTATTTGATTTATAAAAAGTAAATGAGAAACACACTTTAAGATTAAAATGTATTCTTTAGGCGATCGATTTCGGTTCAACGAACCATCATCAGGCCAGCTGAAATAAAATGCACAATTATCAGGAGGCAACATTCAAGTATTTAATACGTTTCACTGTGAAAGTGAGGTTATAAAAATATATAAAAACATAAATGAAAATAAAAAGACAGGAATGTGCAACATACCGTCCAGTTTAACAATCGAAATAGCCTGACAAATCAACATTCCAGAAGTGTACAAATCAAACGGTAAATTTTTCTTTCTGAATTTCTCGTCCAAACAACACAATTACCAAGTACTATGAATTCAATCTGCAGGAAAACGAAGGAAATAGAAGTGGGGACACCCATGATAGACGAAAATGTCAAAACTTTGGCGGTCAAATTCAAATCCACTCAGACAAAAGGAGTTATGAGCTTGAAATTATTTGTAGAAGCTTTTGAAATCTGACATGTCATTTAAGAGATTTATTTTTTAAGTAAGGAATTGTTCCTTCACAGCACTGCCTTTGTCAGAGCCGACCTTGATAGTTTGATCCCTCAGGCCATAGATAGTTTCTAGTCTGATCGGTGCAGGACCTAACCTAACTATCAAGCTGATTTACTTCAGGCACTCATTAAATTCTTCAATTATTTTCATTTAATATCCACGGTCGGTTAGTACAACCAACGACTTCAATACTCGTTTGACTCAAACCCTTCCGATTTTCTCCCTTACCTTCATACCTTTAACTGTAAGTCTTAGGGCTGGTTAAAGGAAGCTATGACTGTAGGCCAAGTGCTGGTCGTAGATTCTTGTCCTCATAATTCTAATCCCAATAATTCTTTTGATGATATTATAGCGTTAATGTAACTGTAAGTTATTGTTAGGAAATACTTTATAGATTTTCAATTCTTTCATCATATTGAGAACATGTTTGCTTTTTTATAAGGTATATATAGGGTGGTCGTCGAGTTACTGTATATCGTTTCACGGCGAATAAATGTGTTGGGTTGGCGGAAAACACGAGAGAACTAACGTTTATATGATATGTAATTGAAAGAACCAAGCACTGACAAAACAAACAACTTAAACAGATGTGCAGATACAGAAATAAAATAGTAATTTCTGAGTTTCCGAGAATAATAATACCTTCTCAAAGCAATGAAATCAAAAAATCGTAAATAACTTCAGTTTTGCTTTAATTAAAGGAAAAGAAAACCCACGAAATGAAAAATCGAAAGAAAATAAATCTTAGAAATTTTCTCGTTTGTCTGATTTAAAAGTCAGATTTGTACTCTGAAACGTCACAGTTTGCTTTGTGGATAATTTGTTATGTTTCGGTATTATTCATTAGGCAATCTATTTTTCAAGAAACTGCCCTTGACAAATAGTCCAATTCTGCAATCCGCGAGGGGTTTTCCAAAAAAAAATGTACGTAGTTTTCAATAGTTCTGTTTCAGATATTGGGTGTGAAAACCCAGTAAAAGCATTAAAAATTATACAAAATCTTTCCAAAATAAGCTTTAATCCACACTTGAAAGAAAGTTATGGGCCTTCTTCTATCGTTTGTTTCAGAAAATTGGAAGAATGATATAAAACACTATCACACAAAGAAAACAATTAAATTAATTTAATAAATGAAGAGCGAACTTGAAGCTGTGAGGCCAGAAATTGTTTTTTTTGGTGTGGAAAGTCTTAAATTCTATCAAAAGTTTGTCAAGTCACAGTTTCCTACTTCCTTCAGCATATAAGTACACTGTTCACAATCACATGTGAAGCCAGACAATTTTTTTGTAAGGAACCACGATCATAAGTGAAAGCATTCTGAGCAACTATTTCTAAAGATTGATATAATCTTAGTCAGGTTCTGGGGAACAGCGCGTTATCAATTGACTCACTGATGAAGAATCCGAGGTCAAAATTGATTCTGTCCGTCCGACCGTGTGCGCTGTAACTCTCGAAAGAAAGGACCTAGAATCTTGAAATTTTCAGGTTAGGTTAAGATCCTGAATATCTCGGTTAAGTTCGTTAATGGGCCAAATCTGCCGAAGGGTTTTTGTGCTACAGCCATTTGAAATTTCGATTCTTCAATAACTAATAAAATATTTATCTGATCGAAATGAAACTTGGTTGGAAGTTGAACAGTGTCAATAAGAAGAATTATCCATGGAAAAATAAGAAACACTTTTTTTTTTGAAAATTTTTATATTTCATCAAAATTTCACTGAAATTTCCAAGTCGCCATTTCGCAATGTGAACAAGCGCGTAAAAGCTGCTGACTTCACGTCAGTGCTTTTCTAGATTTTTTATTTTATGTTTTTTGTTTCTTACTGCGAATTCACTGAGCAATACTTGCTACACTGATTCCAGTCTAAATATGATCCTCTAGCCATCATGACAAATCCATTACTTACAGTCGAAGGTTTTTCATTTTCAGTGCCATGGAGCCCTATTTTTTTTTCTTTTTCTGTACTGTTTAAGATGGTTCCTCTATGTGCCATTTCATCCTCACACAAAATATATTCTTTATCATCTTGTAACATCGTTTTAGTCTAATTTTCTAGAGCCTTGAATAACGAAGCATTTCTGGAATCTGCTGAAATGAAAATATGATTCGTCATCATTTGTAAAGTTCTCTTGCTAGTTAGAATAAGTATTTTGCTGAGCACATGGGTAAAAAAATACAGAGGGCAAACTGTTTATATTCTTCAGAATACCTTAGCGCCTTTGCTGACACTACACCCAATTTTTTGGCGTTTAACAATTTTAGCAAGCTCCCTAATTAAATATTTGTCACAATGCTTAGTGTGATTATCTTCAGTTGCCATTCTTATTTTCCTTCGATTCCTGAGTTTTTCCTTCCGAGCTGTTGCTTCAATTGAATAACATATCTGTGAAGAGCAAGTCATAAAAGACATAGTTTGGATTGATGCAACTACAGCCTAAATTTGATTTCAAAATTATTGACATCAGAGCAGGCAATGAAAATCAAGTCGTGGCTTTATTTCTAGTTGAAAAAAAAAACTAAAAATTTCCGTGTGTCGATCATAGATTAAAATATATAAATATAACCTAAAAAATTATTTTCAAGGCAATTTCGATATTGTTGAGAATATTTATAATACTCTAATTCTCTTAACCTGTACAGCGGCAGTATATTATTTTCATCATTGTGGCATTGACAAATTTTCAAACTTAGTTTCAATTACCAAAAGGCATACAGCTAAATTGACTACTAAAAATATCAATCATTGAAATTCAGGATTGATGATGAAAATAGCGTGGAATGCTTCAACATAAAATTATTCAGGCTTTCGAGAAACTCCAATTTTGAGATATCATTGATTAAATAATGAAAACTTAGGTAATCAAAGATCACTTAAAGTTTCGTCTCAATAAAGATTTCACTCTTCAGCAATCTTTGTAGTCTTGATGACTATTAGAAATTCATCCAAGTTCTAGCCCTGTGTTATTTTTTCCTCAGAATTAAGGAAGGAAAAGAATAAAATAAAAATTATATCCAAACTGATATACTCATTGCTTTTGATTTTCGAAAAAATAAGGTCGTTTAACGTCTCTTTGAAGGTAAAATCCTGTGGAATAGGTTTCCTTCCACTGCTAACTCATGGCTGTACTGACTTACCTTCTTCTTTTTTCTTCAAAATTCTTTGGACAGTACTTGGAGAAATTTAAAATTTTAAGACTTATTTATTAATCAGAAAACACCTTGAATAGTTAAATGATTGATTAGGTACCTGAAAAACTAGCAAAACGCGATAAATACTAGTAGAAATATCTGATGAATCTCTGGAAAACTCGCAGTAACACCGGTACACTGCCCAACGTTCTCTTGTAGTTAGGCGAGAGGTATCTTGATGAATTCCAGCCATTTTCAATTCAGTAAGGTTTAAGAAATACTCAAATCCAAAACTTATTTGTCGATTGAATCAAGAACATACACAATCAGAAATAAATTCCAAATATTTTCAACAAGTTGAAAAAACTGGAAAAAGTCATAAGTCAGTATTATTCTCAATACCAACATGAACCCTGCAAGACAAATGTTACTGACTGGTCTATTACCAAAATAATTTCGTGTGTCCACAGCCGCCCGAGATGTCAATCATTCTGAAACGGACTATACCTGATTCTTGGTGTACAATTCACTTAAATGCAAAAAAAAACAATACATATTTGTCTATAACAAATTTAGTATTTCTGTTAAAATGTTGTTCACTAACTTGACGTTTGGCAGGCATTTAGTTTTTTACGTTAACACACAATTAAGGATGTAATAATTCATAAGCAATTGCAACTTTAGTCTTGCAATTTCTGCTTTTTAATAATTGTAACTCATTCCTTTTAGTGTAGATTCCTATATTTCAATAAAGCACAACATAAACCACCTTTCCCTTTCGCCAATGATTTTTTTATGGTTTTTGCTATAACCACAGCTCTTTCATCCAATCCATTCGATTGTTGATATTCTGGGCTACGTGTGACAATCGTGAAGGTGCACTTTTTGGGACATTCCAAGATTATTTCACTCTTATATTTTTATTATTTTATCACCCACAACAGTATCAGGGGTCCCGAATTTTTCAAATGCTGGTTTGATTTGTGAAAATAACAGCCTCAGCACTTTCATTTCTTATTGGCAAAATCACAAACCAGTTAGAGTAGGAAACGAGTTGTATAAAGATTGCACAAACCATATACTTCAAAATAATTCAAAGTTTTAGTTCCATTAAAACCAAGCCTAATTTGAAACGCTGTATTAAACCCTGTGCAGCTTTCATTTCATTTTCTGCGGGTGACATGGTTGCTTCATGAGATCCATCAGTCATATCTTGTTTCAATCGTTCAGTTTTACCATTAGAACATTTCAGTTGTTTCTTTATGATATAATCAACAGGAAGATTCCTGGAAGGCACAGTGTTCATCTTCAGTAACTCTCTTTGTTTGGAACTGGATCCTGTAAACGATTATCATAAATGTAAACCAATATTTCATCAGCCATTAGTGCTTACATCTTTAATACTAACCATCATCGGTAAAATGCAGAAAAAATACATCTTGTGATTGGATTAACAAGTTTCATTGGCCAAGATTTTAGTAGATCCGTTATATTCACTTTCACGACTTGCTATGCATAGAATACAAATATAGTGTAGTTGTCACAGAACATCAAATATCAGAGTGTAAACTGTGCGCAACATTTGTGACATTCCTCTTGTCCAAAACAAAATAAGGTAGGGGCACCAATGCTTGTTACTATAAGGACATAAACTTCAATTCAATAAAAAAAAGTACTTTTTTATAACTGAAAATCAACTACTCTCAAAATGAATGCAGTGGACCATAGAAATTATTATTACATGACGGAAACGCCTGTAAATCACAAAAAATGAATCCAAACATGAACCTTTTTCAAGTATGTTTGAGTAACCTAAAGATGACTCCTCGAAAAATCTATATCACCATTAGTTGTCGCCCGTCTATACCAATAGTTGACATTATATCTCCATATGAAATAAAGATTTAAATAATAGCTGAACAAACTTTAACAACTAAAACTAATAATTATCACTCATATATCAACCGTATTTAATATTTTACCCATCTACATCCACAGGTTCTGCAAATTGGTACTTGATTCTATCACCCATTATAAGCATCTTTGGGACATCAAGGATTTCTATTATTTGCCAATTGCTTATGATACTGATATCTTTTTCATTTTCTTTGAATGAGGTCTTTCACTGGTCCCAAGTTTTCATCGCCATAACTTCAATATTGTCCTTTTCTGTAACCTTTTGGACTATACAAACATATTTATGAAACCTTTTCTTCCCAGGAAACTTTGCAATCACGTAATAACTCTGTTTAATTATTTTGTTTATATCCTGACCATCTTTTCGCTTCACATACTCAATTTCTTCGTCATCATCATCATAACAATCATCACATAAATCATCCATACTATTTCCAGATCCTAACCATTTTTCTTCAGTACTTGAACTTGAACTATATTCAGTCTAAGATTTCTTTTTCGAAGTCTTTTGGTTTCTCTTTTCTATTTTATTAGCAGTCTTAAATTTTTTTGCTTCTTCAGTCTCTTTTTTCTTCTTTCCTCTTTCCTCGGCTCTTCTCTTTTTCAATTCTTCCATTTCAGTCTTTTTCTTCTCCTTGCTCTCATGGTATTTTTGCCATGCAACAGACGATATGACGGAGGGGACTTTTTCTTTCATCCGTTTATTTGAATTCTCTTTAGGCGTTGGCCAAAAACAAGGCCCTTTTAAATGGACTAGGTATTATCATGTTGGATGGATTCTTTGAGGAATTTTCTGATGGTATGGATTGCCTCAATGTAGATGGCAATATCATTGTTCTTGTACTCAGAACCTCCTGATGATATTGTGAGCGATTTTGATTTTGAGGGGTTGATGCTGAGCAGTGTTGTGATATAGACTGAAGATTTTGCGAAGCATTTTTATGGGGAGTGACGACATCTGATGTGAAATCGAGGGGTGGTATAATTTCGAAACTATTGGTTTGTTCTGGCATTGGATTGTTTGAGTTGTTTGTCAAGTCAGCAGGTGGAAGCAGGTTTTATTTTCAACATTTCTTTGACGTTTCCAAAAAATTCAGATAAAGTTTTGTCTTCGGTGGCGCCTGTCCATTCGTCACAATTTTCAATCTGTGTTACTTTGTCTGGTCCAATGTATTTATTTAAGAATTTCAGTCCTGTTTCCAGTTCCTTGATTTGTGCCTTTTTTTGTAAATCATTCGGATCTTCACTTGGGTCCTTCGACACACAGCACACTTCATCAGGATTTCATGGGGAAACACCACACTTACGGAAACCATTTTTGAATATCTGATGAACTTATAATATTTGAAAGAATAATATCCATGACATTTCACTAAATTGTCAATGTCATCATAGAATATTTAGAAAGGTCTAATGTCATTATTCTTCTATGCACAAGCAATTTTACGAGCACGTTTTCAATAAACGAAAAGTAGAAAAGTTCTACGTTTAAAATAATACCATTTATTCCCCGCAATACATAACAAAAGTGTATCTGGAATATCTCTACCCAATTTTCTATTTTCTCCTTCAGCTTCCAATTTTTCATTCACATTTTTATATGTCAGCATACCAGTTTTAAGATTTTCAATTACTGTCACCACTGTATCGAACGATTTTTGAAATGCCATCAACAGGTTACAAATTATATCTTCTTCATCTATCTTCACGCCTGTTGCCTTTAATTGTCTCACGGTTTTTTCAAATTGAATCAAGAAGTTATCGATTGCTTCACCCTCCTTCAAATTCATCTCAAGCATCTTTCGTTTTAAATGAAGTTGTCCTGGTAAACCTTTTCTTTTGTAATTTTTTTCAATATATTCCATATCGAATATGCTGTCCTTTTGTCTCTCAGTGTTTCAATGAACGAATCAGATACACATTGATCGATAAAAGATTTTGTGACGTCCTTTCCCTCAGTGTCTCCATTTGTTGCTAACCTTTCCTTCGAAAATAGAGACCTCGGGCGCCACCTCTAGTTTATAGTGTTGAGGACACGCGGTACCTGTGGGCGGTATCCCACAGGGGTCCGGGAGCTACAATCAGAGAAGGTTATGTCCAGGGTTCGGATGTTCGTAGAAGTCGGAGTAGTCCTCTGTCTCTGAGTAGTTATGTCAAGATGTTATCCAGGAAAATAAAACACACAATAATAATAATAATAATAAAACCTCTATTCGGTGAATTTTTCTACATGCTGATGATATGCAGGGTGAAAGGGTGAGCAAACGGTGCAGAAGCAGAAGCGGGATGTAACACGCATTTAAAACGGTGCCTGGGTACGAACCTTTGATCGCGCGTGAGGATCACCCACTCGTACGCTGGAGCCTCGGGCAACCTCGCCTGCTCAACGGCGCACTACGCGATAGCTCTGATTCCACCTGTACTTACCGACATGAACCCGGTTATGCCTAGCCTTCAGAAACCCCTCCGTGGACGATGCAGGGGAATACAACTTTCGTTCCATTCCAGTCGCCAGCGCAGACGTCAGTCGCTCGAATTTTCCCTGCGTACTTGGCGCTTATCTTCCCGTTGACTAGAGTCAGTTTAAATCCGTCATTCGCAAATTCACCCTTTTGTAGAGTGGTTAATTCATGCTTCTTCAATCTCATTTGTGTTACGTCGCTTTTCGCCATCTGATAACCGGAGCCGATATACGTCATCATTACATCATTCATTCCTGGGGCACGGTCTTCCTCTTCTTCATCGCTATCTACGACTGCCTGCGCCTTTCTAACAACGGTTTTCTCTTTTGTCACATCAATTCGCTTCACACTGGGTGAGGCATCCGCCGTTTTACTTTCATGCTTCTCTTGACTGACCGCCTCCTCATGTTCTTCTACCATAACAGTTACTTCTTCTGCCTGAACTTCATCTTCCGCTACTTCGTCGTCTGAAAGTAAGACTTTTTGCCCAGATACGGAGACAGCGGGTGATAGTGTCGCACGAGTTATTCCGCCACGTGCTCCGCCACGTGACCTCCGCGCGCCCCTACCCCTCACCGACTTCGCTGCTTTAATCCTTTTATATAGCGCATCACATTCTGCATATTCTTCTATGTTCAGAAGAGTGCTATTATCGCAAACCTTCACTTTACCAATATCCTAATTGCTCAGAAATATATGATCTGCTGATATAGGATTGGATGGCTTATAGCACAGGCAATTGAAAAATGTCCTTCACTTTCTTCACAAGGGACCATGGTAATTTACTCAACAAAATTTTAAATATCTTTATGCGTTGAATAACTCTCTCAGTGTGTACTGGAGCAGCAGCTATTTTAGCATTTAAAACTGCTTTATCTCTACAAATCTGTTTTTTATCTTTTAAATATGGTGGTCTAGTCAACTCAACCTTGAACTGATGAAAAATATCATCAATCAAAAATTCTCTATCCTCCATGATAGCATCTCTGTAACTTTATAAAATTGAAATTAAATCACTCTGAAAAAATATAGTTTTATCATATGCTCTCCCACCATATGGTTCTCTATGAAAAATATTTAAACCCCTCAGGGGGACTACCTGTCATAACTGAAATGACCTGTCATAACTTTCACTATATTGTTAGATTTATATAGAGAGTACAATCCGATTCGACAGCAAAGGCATTGTGGTTTCTGGATACAAAATTCTGTACAATCTAACACAACTCTGGTATTTTGGAAACTTTCGAAACATTTTGGCTTTACTTAATATACGAAGCATTTCGTGAATTTACTGCTGGCGCAATTTTTGAGCAATTCCAAATAAAATGTCTTTCACTTTCTTCACAAGGGACCATGGTAATTTACTCAAAACAATTTTAAATATCTTTTTGCGTTGAATATCCCTCTCAGTGTGTACTCGAGCAGCAGCTATTTTAGCATTTAGAAGTGCTTCATATCTACTCATCTGTTTTTTATCTTTTAAGAAAGGTGGTGTGATCAACTCAATTTTGAACTGATAAAAAATATCATCAATCAAAAATCCTTCGTCCACCATGATAAGCATCCCCAGAACTTTATAACTTAGAAATTAAATCACTCTGAGAAAATTTAGTTTTATCATATGCTCTTCCTCCATATGGTTCGCTAGTAGAGGTATTTAAACCCCCAGGGGAAACGCCTGTCATAACTGAAATGACCTGTCATAACTTTCACTGTATTGTTGGATTTATATTGAGAGTACAATCCGATTCGACAGCGAAGGCATTGTGGTTTCTGGATACAAAATTCTGTACAATCTAACACAACTCTGGTATTTCGAAAACTTTCGAAACGTTTTGGGTTTACTTAATATAGGTAGCATTTCGTAAATGTACTGCTGGTGCAGTTTTTGAGAAATTCCAAATAAACTGGATAATTTCACATATGTTAGACCACTTTTCATCTTTGTTAATAGCAAAACTATACGCTGTTTTCATATTCAAACGAAGTAACCTCTAGTTCCCATGAACGGATTGTACTTGTACAGCTTGTACTATCGTATCTAATAGTTTTATATTTACACCAGTAAAACTGTTCAAAGTACTATTGGTTGTTATAAGATAACATAGACACTTGAGATGTATTAATCTGCACTTGTCCTTTTCAGGACAGACTTTGTGTCTGGGGGCGGTTTTACCCAGTGCGCTCTGCTGATTCGTTTTTCGGGCAGTAAAACTGAAAAATCTGAAGTTTATTTTTTTTGCAAAAGCATGCATCATTTTTTCAAAAAGGTTTTTCTTACTACTACTAATAATTCCTTTGTGAGGCTGAAATCAAAAGGTATTTCCAATATTTTGGAACTATTATCCAAGGGTGCATATACTCATATAATAGCTTCATTTTACTTAAAATAATACATATATTGGGTATTTATAACATCACCAAATAAGTGAATCGTTTCAAAACTTTACTAGCAAATTCCTAAACATTTTAAAATATTCAAAACTATTCATGATCCAATAATAAACCAAAGGCATCTAATGGCACGATTTTAGATAATGATTCAGGAACCATAATCCTTGATATTAATCAATCGAAGAGACTTCTTATGATCTGAAAATGAAAATAATTTGAATACATCTTCAATTTTAAAACCATATTTTTGTGTAGTTCAGAAATAGTTGTTCACAATGATTTTTATCAATATTTGATTAAAAGATAGAATAAGATGTTTAATTTGAATATAAATAGCAAGTTCAAGATAGTGATATAAGTAGAATTCTAAAGAAAAATGTTATTTTTGATAGGAAACTGAAATCGACAAAAAATTCATTTGTATTTCAGAAATAGGTTCTATTTCACATGATGAATATATCTTCTTGTCAATTCAAGTGGAAATTCATAAATATTAGTTAAATGAAATTGAAAACTTTGAAAATTTGTAATGTTTAGGTGGAAATTGTGATATTTTCTATGTTAGAATATAAGATAGTGGGCCAATCACATATCAAAATGTGTGAAAATGCAGCCGAATGATCTAAAGTGGTTCTGAAAACGGAAAACTTACCTCCACGAAGAAATTTGCGATAGCATCATTTAAAAAAAACATGAAACATTGATCTATCTACGACAGGTATAACTTTAACAAATTCTTGTTGACTATCTACAAAGTCCATAAATGAAGGTGCTTTCATATTATGTACATAAATGGAAAATTAGGTTCACTTCACTTAGTTTTTTGTATCTATAAACGTCTCACTATAGTACAAGATAGGAAGTCAATTTGTTACGCTACGAGTACATATGTATATTTCTTCTGTTATTCTTGGGGACAATCCGGCATGGTTGTGCCTCACCATTCACCTTGTCTTCAGGTGTTGTTCGCATCTTTTTAATCATTGGGACTTCTTTATCTTGAGGCGATGATTCCCCTTGCTCAAGTTTCTGGTGTGTCCTATAATGCCTGGGCATGTTACTATAAGAGGAGTAGTTCTTCTCACAACGTGGGCATTGTGTCGGGGAAGAGACTACACTGTGTGATTGGACCTGTCTATCTGTCTGGTTATCATTGGTGGTATTCGATGAACTGCTCATTATTATATTTCCAGAGTTAGAATCATGAGAGCTTAATTTTTGTCCTTTTTGGAGAAGTACATTCATCAGATTTCTGATGAATTTTTAAATGACGGAGCATATTACTCCTGCGGAAAAATTCCTTTTCACACTACGGACATCGTGCTGATTTACTCTCACACACACTCTTCTGAAATTGTGGGGTGGATTGGCGCCTATTGGTTATGGTTGTTCTCCTGGTCTTCCTCAAATTTTTGATTCATCTCGAGTTGAAACTTGGTCATCGGCAGAACTCCTTCCTCCTCTCAATCTTTTGGTGTTTCCATTTCCAGTTTTTCCAACTTCAAATCCGCTTGATTTTACTTTCATGCAATTCTTTACCCGCAGAATCGATAATTACTGCTGCTCAGGTACTTTATTGTCACTTAAATCAGCAGTGCTCCTTTTCCTTTTGAGGTTTGCACTTTTGCACTTTGGATGGTGATATTCCTTTAGAGTTTGAAAGTGCTCGGGTGATATCACTTTCTTCCGAATCATCATGGTGTTTTTGTGCATGATCTATGAAATCATTCACTGTTTTGGAAGCTGTCTTGCATATTTCGCAATAATATTCCACCATGCATGATCTATCATTATGATATTTGTTGATGTGATTGCGGAAATCTTCCAACAATGAAAATACAAAACTACATTTTGTACATTTGTAGCTTTGGTAAATGCGGACCTTAAGATTACTTCGTTTTTCCATTTTAGAAAGTTGATGCAGCCCTTCGAGTCTCTGTTTTCCACACAAACTGCGATGTTTCCTGCTGGAAGAGCTATCGGAACACGTCGACATGCAGTTGAAATAAGTGAATGCCGGAAACCAAACATTAGCTGTTCGGAGATGGGAAAAACATTGTTTGGAGGTTGTTGAAGGAAATAGAATGGCATGCACATTTTAGAGAATCATGCATGCCAATCATAATCTTGCATTTATTGAGGAAGCTTTCCTCAACCGCAGATAGAATTTCCGTCTTGATTTCAGTCTCTTTGGGCTTCTTCACGAGACCCAGGAGTTCGACAAATTCAATTTTGTCCACTTCGCACTCTTTCGATGATATTTCCATTTTGTTCGCAGCTGAAATCTCTGAAAAGAAAAGGATTATATTAGACTGACGTGAATTTTAAATTTAACATGATGTTGAGTCTACGTTTCGGAAATACAGTCTGGTTTCTGGAGATACGAAAATTTTTTAACTTCGCGAAGCTTATTATTGATTCACAACGGAAGTGTCATGATGCACTATGTGAATCATTTTTCTTGTATGATATATATATTCTTTTGAGAACGAGCATTACATTCTAAGATATATCATAGTGTTAGCAGAGGAAATGTAAATGGGGTACCATACTTATTTGCGTATGATACAAGAGCACAGATAAAAACCTCAGGAAAAATTCTGTCTCCCCGTATAAGTGTAGTAATTTGTTTATGGAAGATGTATGGCATTTTTTTTCATTGGAAAATAATTTTTTCGTCATCTTGAATTCATTTCGACAAAATATCTTGACATAATATCTGAAACAAAAAGAGGGACAGAAAACCAGAAGGAAGCAGTAAATAATATCACCAACATTTGCTCATGACCGAGAGGGTCTTTCGACCAGGTTCAGTCCTCCAAGCGATGATTTTCAAATCCTCAGATAAACGAAGAACGCTACAGGCCCCTTTATAGGGGAATCATCTCCCATAGATCCAAAATTGTTTATTTCGAACTAGAAATCTAATAAAATATCTGGAATGAAGTGAAAAACTTGTGACATGTATTATGTCAGAATGACATGAATATTGAAGAGATACCAACATTACTCAACAATGTGACGAGTACAGCCCTGTCTATTCTAGAATGTTGCTGAATGTTCCAGAATGCCCGAGCAGTCTATGAGTCACCCGCCTCGTTCTAGAGCGTTCTCGAAATTGCCAGAAATTCCACATGTGATAAAAGGGTAGGCGCGGAGCAGCACAGGAACCAATTCAGCAGAGTGATTCGTAGCGGAAAGAGTTCAGTGAAAATAAATTAGTGTGGATATAAATTGTGAACAGACTTTGATAGAAATACTTGTTTAGTTATTGGAATAGTAGTGTGTAAATAGTGTAAATAAATAGTTTAAATATTCGGAACGTTTTGATGAAGCCAGAAAACGTTACAATAAGTTCCGGGCTCGGCACACATGCGAAACCACTTCAGCCAATTTTTGAAATAATTTTTAGTAGCTAGCTTTAAAAATGCGTATAACAGTTTAAGAACATAGACTTAAGACTAGATCGAGATATTGAAGATTAAGTGACACCACATTTTTTTTCGCAAAATGGATGAGAATTAACTTCGTGGGTTGATAAAACATTGTTTTTCGATGAGACACAAAACTGTGCAAATATAGCACATGGCTTGATAGTTGTTATTCAGAGTCTTCTTCATCGATAACAACATTTTAAAGGTGGTTTGCTGACTTCAATGTGGTCAAGAACCACTGACGATGTTGAACGCTCTGGTAGCCCAAACGCAGCATCAGTTGTTTCAGAAAACATCATAGACCACGAAATTGATTTGTTCGTAAATTAAAGTTGCGTGAATCAGATGTGGAATTGAAGATACCTTTCAAGAAAAATTTTGTTTTACTAGTTATAGGCAAGAGCCCTATTTAGTGATGTATTTAGATAGTAGCCTTTTCCAGAATTCTTTTTTGTCTACATGGAAGTAACATTCTGCTTGTGAAAATAACTTTCGTTAAGGATAAGGCAAAATTATTAAACTACGATGTACCAAAGACGCCATTAGCTGAATTTGTTGTGTTAGTTCACTATCGTGAACCCAATTTTTTTTTGGGGATAAACGACTAAAAGATTCGATATTTTTTCGGTATTGTGACGACCTTTTCTCGGTGGCGGTGTAACCTGCTTATTTCAACTCTTGAAAATTTGCTCGGGCGCCAGTTACAATGGGTTTTACAAGGTTGTAACGCCTTGATTGAATCGTGCACCTACGGTATTACCTGAGTAGCTTTTAAACAATTGGAGAAGAGTTCTGTCTAATCTAAGCTGGTAGCGATTAGTATGTAAAGGTTTCTTTCTCACAACAGATACTGACATTGTACAGGTATAGTAGTGAAACACACGAAGTCTATACAGGGTCTTTCACGAGGAACCTCACCCATATTTATACGGGAAACTACTGAACGTATTTTCATGAAATTCAGCACTTATAAGTATTTCACGATGCTGATGAAATCTAAAATATTTTCAAGGCATGAGCACCTCCGGTTTTTCCGGAAATGACGTCAACTTCCGTTTTTCAAATTAGAACACCATTTTTTTATTGCAGAAATAGATTCCTTAGAAAATTTCAATTTATTTTGATGTAACATTTTTCAGTTTTGGTTGGAAAATTCTCTCTGAGCGGGAAAATTCGAAAAAAAAATCGAAAATAGAGCTCCGCTGAAACAAGAATAACTTCGAGGTTTTTGGATGGAAAATTTTCATTTTTGGGATTTTTCAAGATGTAAGATTGATGTATCCACTTTAAAAATCTAAATCGCGATTCATGATACAGGGGGTGAAAAAATCGCTTTCAAAGTTAGAAATGACAAAATCGTGAAAAATCAATTTTTTCAAATTTGAACCCCATTTTTTTATGGCAGATATTGAATCTACGTTAAAAAATAATGTGAGTGTATGCATCACACCCTTGCCCTAAAGTGGATAATTTCTGAGTTATTCACAAAAAACTGTTTTTCGTCTTGAATTTTCAGCTATTTCTTTTTCCTTCACGCCAAAAAGATGACATTTTCAGGAACTGTTATTTGAACCATGCTGTAGATTTTTTACCCCTTCTTGAAACCGACTTCAAGTTACTATTAGGAGAAACAAGGCAAACTCTCGCAGTTATAACTAGAGAAGATGCTCAAAGTTTTGACCGTTAATTTCTAGACATTTATTTATACGTCTCAGGAATGCTTCGTGCGTTGCTCTTCTTATTTCCTCGGGAGGAAGAGATCTGCAAAAGTGTTTAAAAGCAAATTGAGTTTCAAAAGTATGAATCTAAAAATCTAAACAAACCTGAACGCATTTCTGACTCGTTCTATGCAGTCCTCTTCATCAGTCAGGGGAGTTGAGTAGACAATATTTTTTATCCTACCCCAAACATAATAGTCTAAAGGAGTTAAATCGGGAGAACGTGGTGGCCAAAGATGTGGACCATTGTTCGCCAACCATCGATCTTCAAATAGCCTGTAGAGGATATTTGACACATTGAGTGAATTGTGTGGAGGCGCGCCATCTTGTTGATACCATAAGTCATTATGGTTCTGTACTAGCGGCTCAATTATTTGAGTCAATATGTCAGAATATCTATCTCCTAAGGGAGAACATTCTTTAAATAATGCAAACATGTGTAGTGTTCTATCTTACCAGTTAAAGTCCCATCATAAATGTGAACATCGAGAATTGCATTATTTTTGATGGCGCAAAAAACATTGAAACTCCAGGTCTCTTGAAAGTTCCATTGTCTGAAGTGGGGGTTGTTCTCTTCATCCCAATAATGACTGTTATGCCTATTGAAAGAACCATTCTTTGTGAATTTAGATTCATCTGTCCAAATTATACAGTCCAAAAAGTTTTCATTCTCTTGAAATCGAATCATCATAGCTTCGCAAAACTCTGTTCTCCTGACGAAATCAGTTTCCTTCAAATGTTTTTTTAATATTCTCCAAACACTCGATTGAGATAATCCCAGATCAATCTCGGCATCTTTGAGAGAATTTTGAGGATTCACACGAAAATATGCAAGAACTGTAATTTCGTTGTTCTCATCTTCTACTACACTTTTTTCTCTGTGTGTAGTTTTCTTAACGAAAGATCCGACATTTCTCAAGTTTGTCATGGTTCTCTTAATGGTATCTCTCGTTGGTCTGTGTCGGTCAGGAAACCTCTCAATGAACAGTCGAATCGTTCTATCTACAACTTTATTACATTCTCCATGAAGTAGAATGAGATTTAAATAATCTTCATTGGTAAAATTAGGCATAGTGATCGATTTTATAACTTAATACGAATTATCACCAAATTAATAGTAAACACAAAATGCTACTGAATAAAGAGGAATTTGGCAGATGTAATTAATGATATCTATCATTAAAAAAAAATAATGTAAAACATGGTAAGTTTTTGCATATGGTTCATAAGGAATTATTTATTTATTACTGGAAAGAAAACCGATGGCCGATTAGTTGAAATAAAGAGGTTTCCGATACAAATTCGAATCCAAATTCGCCATCTATTTAGGAACAACCTGTAACTTTTTTCTCTTGCATATTAGGGTAGTAAAATCTAAAACATGGTTTAAGTAACAGTTCCTGAAAATGTCATCTTTTTGGCGTGAAGGAAAAAGAAATAGCTGAAAATTCAAGACGAAAAACAGTTTTTTGTGAATAACTCAGAAAATATCCATTTTAGGGCAAGGGTGTGATGCATACACTCACATTATTTTTTAACGAAGATTCAATATCTGCCATAAAAAAATGGGGTTCTAATTTGAAAAAATTGATTTTTCACGATTTTGTCATTTCTAACTTTGAAAGCGATTTTTTCACCCCCTGTATCATGAATCGTGATTTCGATTTTTAAAGTGGATACATCAATCTTACATCTTGAAAAATCCCAAAAATGAAAATTTTCCATCCAAAAACCTCGAAGTTATTCTTGTTTCAGCGGAGCTCTATTTTCGATTTTTTTTTCGAATTTTCCCGCTCAGAGAGAATTTTCCAACCAAAACTGAAAAATGTTACATCAAAATAAATTGAAATTTTCTAAGGAATCTATTTCTGCAATAAAAAAATGGTGTTCTAATTTGAAAAACGGAAGTTGACGTCATTTCCGGAAAAACCGGAGGTGCTCATGCCTTGAAAATATTTTAGATTTCATCAGCATCGTGAAATACTTATAAGTGCTGAATTTCATGAAAATACGTTCAGTAGTTTCCCGTATAAATATGGGTGAGGTTCCTCGTGAAAGACCCTGTATATAACATTATTACAATATGTACAAGTATAAAAAAAAATCAACACTTATAAGAGCAGTACTAACACAATGGTACAGTGTCATGAGAGTTCAGTTGAATGTGAGCTCTGGAATTGTCAGAATGGTAAGACAAGTATATTCACAATGTACAACACCGTGTCTTCGGTGTGTAATTAAATAACTCAATAATCAAAGCAGGTAAATATGAACAGTGATGATAATATGCGGTGAATTGGATGATTGGAGCGAACGAAGAATAAAGCGGTGCGGTTAATATGAATACAAATGAGCGGATTAAACAGAAAGAAATGTGAAATACAAAATATGTAACTGGAATCAACATTGTCAATAACAGATACTAGCAAGAAAAATAAATGGTTGAAAAGGAAAGTACGGAACGGCAAAGAATAGGGTGAGTATAGCAATAGTTAGAGGTAACAAATATACGGAAGGGTGAAATAAAATGCAAACGGTGATAGGTTATTACGGTAAATAAATGAGAGCACACAATGAAGTATGGTAAGCCGGTAAACCAGTGAAAAGTGTTGCGTCTTACTACGGAACTAACTTGTGCCTGGATCAGAAAATATTAAATACACAAATCGGTATTTAGACTTGACAGATCTCGGAAATCCACTCTCAGCCACCGAGTCAAGCGGTTCACCTGACCCAATGGACCAAAGGGCACTGAGACACCAACTCACGTCTGACGTTTGAGATTAGCACTCCAAGTGAGCGTCTCGCGGAAATGATATGATCAGTCAAATAACAAATTCGAAAACGGACGGAAGGTTCGATGTGTCCACTAAAAAATGAACGTGGGGACCCACCCTTAGACACCAAGTCAAGTGGTTAACCTGACCCAATGATCTGAAGAGCACTAAGCTGGGTGGTTTGAGACCAGCACTCCAAGTAAGCACCCTTAGGAACCGGTATGATCAATAAAATGAATGAACACGATGGAGGACGGACGGTTCGGTATGTTCAATAAGAATGATCGTGGAGACCTACCCTTAGACCTCAAGTCAAGTAATCAACCTGACCCAATGGACTAAAGGGCACTAACACACTAACTCACGTCTGACTCTAACGCCCAAAGCGAGGAGATCCATCAGTGGGTGGTTTGAGATCAGAACTCTGAGTAAGCACCCTTAGGAATCAGTATGATCGATGAAATAAATGAACACGATGTCGGACGGGCGGTTCGAGGTGTCCGCTAAAAGTGATCACGGATGTAGACCGTTAGACCCCAAAGTCAAGTGGTACACCTGACCTGATGGACTGAAGGGCACTAAGACACTCTTTCACGTGTAACCTCAAATGCCCAAAACGAGAAGCCCCAACGGAGAGCAGTTTGAGATCAGCACCCCCAGAAAGTGTCCTACGGAATTAATATGATCAATTAAGTAGCTTCTGACGCCCCCTGTCTAGTCTCCCGACTCGCGGTACGTGTTCTCGAAGAATATCGTCTGAAATAAGTCACACCTGGACCGGCTTGTTCCCGACACTCGGTCCCCGAGCAATGCAATCCTTATCGCCGCCACGTGTGGATATACGATCGGAATAATTTATTTATTATGAACGGAAATATTCGGAATTGGAAAACTATAACTGATCGGTACACAAGAGGGTAAAACAAACGGTAAATTAGACACAATCAAATAGGTTTTCTTATCCTGGTATTCACCAGTATGAGCACTACGGTAAAACTTTATTCTCCATCTCGGAACTATTGCACTTAAATCGCGGGTTGAAATTCAAACGGAGTTACGGTTGAAAAGTAATTTAAAGTCAAACTGTAAAATATAGTATGTAGATGAAGCGGAATGAAAAGCTAACAAACTCAGTACTACTCGTAATAAGACGGAATTATGATTTTTCAGCGGCATACGGGACGTATATCACTTCGGATGGAGGAGGGAGACATGTTCCAAATTTTCGGTCATGTTTCCTGAGTGGGGCTCGAAGTTCCCTGATTGGTTGGTTTGAAATTCTCTGGTGTTCTAGAAAGATCTAGAACTTTTCCGAGACGGTAACAAAGAAGAATCGTTTCACCCTTTTTTGTGCTGTTCAACATCTGACAAACTGAAACAACAACTGGAAAAAAACTGCGGATTGAGACAATCGCGAACTGCAATTGTTGTACGTTATTTTTTCCACATAGGATTGATTTCAACATTGATTTTTATTGAACAGCATTTATTCAAGTGAAATGAAATGAATTTCTACAGAAATTTAAAAGTAACGAAAATAACTTCGTTACAAGTCACCAAAATTACTTCGTTACAGGTCACTAAAATCATTGCGTACCTAGAGCTTATTGATGGTGTATAAGTAGGTCTATGCTTGCGTACCACTTATGTCTTGTAATTCAAGTGTGTTTTGTGTTCCCGGATCGCTCTAGTGAATATTGATTATTGTGAATGATGTTTCAATACTGATTCCATTGAGAGAAAAAAATGTACCTTTTGGAAAGAACGAATAGATCCAATCCAACAAACGTTTTCATTGCATGGTATTAACTTTTAAATTCATATTTTACATAACATATAGACAAGCAAAAGAGGAATTGTTTTACGTAGCCTACCAACCCCAGGGCTTATTGCCACGGCCCCTATGGGCGAGGAAATGGGATACGCCCAATCAGCGCACAGAACATACGGGGTGCTCTGCTACCAGTATGGATTCAGATCTCAAGTCCTACACCCTCACTGGCGGGAGGAGACCTAATCCAAGTCTCTACTAGCTTCGCAGGTTAGTATCCAAGTTGAAATCGCGACTCACGCGCCGAAGGGGGAGTGCCCCCTTCTAGCCCAGCACGCGGGCTTTCAATCACCGCTACTACAAAACCTATCCCGATAGGACAGACAGGCACACCCCTCCAGGCGAACCCAGAGATGCGCACCTGCGGGCAAGCCCTCCCGTAGTGCCAATCATAGCGTCATTGGTCAGACATGCTTCGGGAACGTATATCCTAGCAAATTTAGGATCTTGAGAATCCATGCCTTGCTGAAGCAGGTTAGGGTTACCTGTACGGGTTCACCAAGCCCGTCGGCAGTAGCGTAAAATGGATTTTGAACACCCAGGAATCCGGGTAGTGTCGGTAAGACCCGGTACACCACCCCTCAAACCAGGTGAACTCATTTTTCAGCCACAAACTGCCGCCCTACACCACGACTCGTCTTCCCCAGTTTTAAATAAACTCAACGCCTTCTAACCTCAGATCCCCGAGCCGAGATGGACACCCAAATGAGCGAATAATACTAAGCCTTCCTCCCAATTACCGTCAATTTCCGAGGGACGAATCCCTCAACGAGTCTATAACTGAGGTCCTCTTCCTGAAGACCTCCCGAGAGAAGCAACCCAGTTGCTCATAACACTCTCACGATTCAATTAACCAACAAAAATTTTCCCGTATGCCAGCCCTAGCCAGCATACTCCCCAAATATACATCCCGTTAATGATTATAATTACCACATTCGAACAATATGTGTTCCCAAGATTCGGTCGCACCACAAACACATCTGTCGCTCTCGCTGAGGCTCCTCTTATACAGGAACTCGTTCATACTCCCGTGTCCGGTGATGAGATAACCCAAACACAGACCCGGGAAAAACCATTCCCCCCCGACAAAGTCGACATTAGGAATAAACTAAAATGTGACCCAGCCCTTACTTCTTCCGCTCCACCTTGCCTGCCTCAGCGCCATCTCCAAATCAGCCGCACTTTCCATGGAACTAGAATCCCTTTCACCAGCAAATTTTCTGTCGAACCCATTCAGCGTTAACCCTTTCTTGAGCTTGTAGCTCACTTCCATTCCAACAGCCACTAAGTCCCATGGCATTACACCCATCAATACATTCATCGCTTCGGTGGCTACCGTGCGACAAACCCTCAAACATGCCGACATTACCACCCGCTGGCATCTATTTATTTATTTATTTATTTATTTAAATATATTACATCCAACAGGCACATGCCCAATTACAATTATCAAAAATGATAAATAACGGAATCGCCGTCGGCAGAAAAAAAAAAATAAACAGCAAAAAAAAAAAAATCAACTTCAATTTTCTATCAGGTAGTACAATTTTCTTCTAAACTGATTTAAGGACAGAAAAAAAACATCTACTGAAGGGACATTGTTCAGGCTTCTACACATCGACAAAACAGGACTGTGAAAATGGTGCTGTGAACTTGGGACACTAATCCTAAACATTAAATTAGATCTCGATGCAAGTCTAGGCACGTTGAAATCCAGAAGAGAAAGTAACGATGTTGAGTCAATATGATTATTGATCAATTTATATGCAAAAGTAGCATCAGCAATTTCTCTTCTCTTCCTCAAACTGGTAACACTAAACTCCTTTAACAAAGACTGATGGTCCGGATGAACAGGATAGACATTATGCTTCTTAAAATACAAAAACTTCAAAAACTTTCTCTGAATAGACTCCAACGCAGTAATGTATTTATTGTGATATGGATTCCACACCACACTGCAGTATTCAAGCTTGCTACGCACTAAGCAGTAATACACTGATTGGATAGCTCTTAGATTTGAGAATTCCCTGCAGTTGCGCAATAGAAAACCCAAAGACTTAAAGGCACCGCAAATGACATTTTCGATATGAGGACTGAAAGACAGCCTGCGGTCGAACAAGACTCCCAAGTCTCTAGTTTCAACAACCCTTTTCAAAGTTTTACCCTCAATGGTATAATCGAACTCAATAGGTGAAAGCTTTCTGGAGTAACTCATTACTTGACATTTCTCTATATTTAAAGGTATATATATATACTATTTCTTGCATGCTCATGCACAATCTCCTTATACCAGACTTCCGCCCCATGCTCTAAACATGCCGCCATATATCATCGCCCTTCTGTTCAATCCCCAGTCTAACTAGCTTAGCCCTTACATCTGAGAAGTGCTCATGGAATCTGAGACCCTCCTCAACCCTTACGCCCAAGTATTTCACACTACATATCCATACCAAGATAAGATGTTGGGTTTTCATGTACAGTCATATCAAATTCTTTCTTTCAATTTTACTCCGTCCAACTATGATGCCATCATCAACATGTATAGCTAAGTACATACAGGGCCGGCGCGAGCAATTCTGGCGCCTGGGGCAAAAAAATAATTTTTTTGCGCCCCATCGTATAAAAGCATGAAAAATAGCAAAAGTTAAGTTAATCGGAAAAATTGGAGAGGGTGTAAATGAAAAATGCTTATCTCGATATACTTGTATACTTAGGTATATCAAGTGTGTCCAAGGTTTTTTTTTTAATGAAACAAAAAATAGTATATAGATAGAAATATCACATTGAAAAAGGAAGGAAAAAAATAACTTAATTGTGTAGACATTACTGACAAAACATAAAAAAATATAATCATTCACTATATATAAATAGTATAAAACTTAAAAAATCGATTTTCTATATACATAGCTAACCTAAGTACGATATGAGGATTTTCTCATTACTACTTCGGAATTTTTAGAAATAACAGTAACTGAATATTTCTGTATTTAATTCTAGCAAAATCATCTATAACATCTTACAAATTAATTTTATTGCTTATTTCGTGTTCAATAGAGATAATGGCTAGTCCAGAAAGTCTCTCTTGGTGCATAGCAGAGCGCAAATAATTCTTTATAATTTTCAATTTTGAAAAAGAACGTTCTCCGCTAGCTACAGTTACTGGCATTGTTATAAGTATCTTGAGAACAATTAGGACGTAAGGATAATTCTCTGATTAATAATTCTCCTCTAATAATTCATCAACTGGAGTGGTGACATTTTCGATTTTAGCGTGCGACTCAAAAGAAGCAATTCAGTGCTAAGATTTCTATGCTCAATGTCATCTCCTTATCGATCGAACAGTCTACTGCAATTTTGCATTATATAATCTGGAGGTATCTGTGTGAATCAAAGTTGCTTGTTCAACAGCGTTTGTGACAAACGTCTGTGCTCCACCGAACAATGGGGGAAACCTGTTCGTCATCGGAGGCCCCCCTATAGTTTAACATTGACGTTACTCCTGAATCCCTTGCTATAGCTACGGCAATATCAGTGAAGATAGATAAATTTCTCCTGTTGAACTCCTCGACTTCCGCTTCCTCTGTAATTAGTTTACAGTAAGGAGCTAAAACCCTAAAACTGACCCACTTTTTATGAGCGGCTATGAGTTTGTCGGAATGTTTAGCCAATTCATTCCAGGCTAATAGAATGTAGTTTTCCGCTAGAATATAATTCAGAATGGTGATAAACATTGACATCTCTGCCCCTTGGAGGTACACCAGCGTTGTCTTGAAAGCGTGGTATAAAAAGCCTTTATCATTGCTCTGTGCTACCCCATACACTGACATGAACACAGCTCTCCGGATCATCCTGTTTCCACTTAAAAACTTGTATGACCCAGCACAGAAAAATTGGCTTGGTTGGGCATTTACACAAGCATTATTGACAGGGTTACAGGTTAATGCAGCCGCAAAAGCATCCAACCTCCTGGCCATCCAGGTAGTATAATTGTTGGAATTCAGAGCTCTGCCCATCATGACAGCAATTAAACCGATGAGAGCGTAGATGTGTTGAGTGGTGAGGTCTTCAAAATCGCTAAGGTCTCGAATATCAACATCAGAAAAACTTGAGGTTAGTAAAAAGTCCTCCAAATTTGTGTTTACCATCAAGCTGTATCCAGCGTCACTAAACCTTTTTTCTGCACCTTTAGAGGCCTCGGGAAAAGAATAGCAATGTATATTATACCAAATTTGAGCCCATTCAACGTATGTCGCATCAACCTCGCAACTAGCGATTTTAAGCAATATCTTGATATAACGATGGGGATCATCTGGATCTTCAATGGGCTCAAAAACTTCAAAAGTCACAACTGCCGGTGTCCTAACTTTGGGACACACAATTCCTTTCTTTAGGATCTCGCTGTTTCTCAATGGGGCTGCTCTCTTAACTTTTTCTTTGTGATCTACGATCATGTCTACCACCCCATAATTTGCCTGCGAGTGACTCTTGTAGGGCAACATCTTTCTACCGATTGAGTTGCTGACTTTTGGAAGACGAAAAATATAGGAAAATAAGAAACAGGCTCTCTAATGATCTTTAAAGCAGAAGGTATGAGGAAGTACTAAGATAATGCCAGACAAGTCCCAAAAGTACGTAATAAATCAGGTGAACAGGTACTCGGTATCCAAAAGGTGAGAACCCAGAGAGTAAGGTTCCTAAAAGTTAGGTTCCAGGAGAAGTTAGATCCCAGAAAGTGAAATTCCACGAAAAGTTCTAGAAAATTCGAATAAAATTACCACATGTTCATTTGTGTTGGCTTTACCCTCCAGTCTATCTTCCAAAATTTTAAAAGAATGAACAATAACAAAATTCAACTAAGAAAAATATATAGACAGGAAAATAATCCACTTGAAGATTAATAAGATATGAACAGATAAACTATTTGAGTCGCAAAACCTCCTGGCTACAATCTCCCAAAATGGCGTTCCTACATGTGACGATATATCGGAAAAAGCAAATAAAATTGATATATAAGGTCATTTAGTACAGTTAAACTAAAAGTACTTACCCCTAATACTTAATATTAGAGCACGCAGGTTACAATTTCTCAAAATCAATGAGAATACTAAACTCAATTGATCGATATTGATCGTAAATATAAAATCGATCTTTGCACCTTGTAGACTCTGCCAGAAAAGAAGGAAGCTGAACGAAGGAGCTCTCAGGCGCCACACTCGTCAGACGCGATTGCGCAACAGTATCTAAGACACAGAGTTCGATATGTGTCAAGTAAAAATTGAACTACTGAAGTGTTCAACTACTACTTCGTTTATATTATTGTTAAAATGTACTTTTAAACCGTTACAATTATCTTGGATTTCTTGGTCTTGAAGGTTTTTTACTCCCCCACTTTCTTGATTTTCTGCATTTTCCTCCCCTTCTGGATTTTCTATCTCTTCCTCCCCATAAAAACTTATGTTGATTATTTAATCCATTTTGTGTTCAATATTCATGAAGAAATGAATTCGTAGCGATTAAAAAATTAAACCAAAAATTACATGCGCATTCCCACCAGCAAAATAGATCATTCAAGAAAAATATTATCAATTCGTTGCCTCCAAATTACAGTCTGCTTGTTGGTGTTATCGCTTAAATTTTTATTTAATTCCAAAATTTCAATACCCAAAATGATTGTGGGTTGATTCAATGAATGGCTGAATTCACACCTAAATTTGTGAATGCAGTAAACTGCAATCATCAATTTGTCTCAAACTGATGGCAAGCTAGTGTTCACTCTCCAGGGCAGAGCAAGTTCTTAATGCATTTCATCATGTTATTTAACTGATATGAAATAAACATTACAATTCCAAAAATGTATCATAATTGTTATTTTTTATTCATACAATTCGTATCTTGATGGTGTAACACATTATTGCTGGAAGTGTTGCTTGCATTTGCAGCAGTTTTTTCAACTGCAGCAGTAATCCTCTGCAATAGCAGCAAATATTGATCCTGCCCCACCATTTTTTCTCGGTGCCTTCTCTTCGCTGCAATTTCTGCGTGTTTCCTTTCCTTCATGAATGAAGAGTTGAAAGAGCTTTGGTTGCTATCACTGCTGCTGTCTTCCTTTTTGTCCTGCGTCTCAGATAAATCATCTACCTGCCCTAAAATCAACAGAAACTTGAATGCCATATCATTTTGAATGCAGAGCTGTTCTTGAATTTCTGGCAAGTAATACACAAAAACAGAAAAAAAAAATCGGACTAAAAAGTTATGAAAAGACTACTCTAATGATTCGAAATCTTAATTATTCTAATTTATTTGCTCCAATAGAAACCAACCTTGTATCGTACCCTTCATCTCAAATGTAGGTGCAGCAATCAATTAATCCCCTTTTACTGGAGCAGGTAACAGTGGCATTAATTTCTGGCCTACTGAACGAAATCTCGTCCATTAGATCACCTACCACCTTTTTTTATTGTTCCCCGACTAGTAATTATGCTTTATGATTTGTTTGTACATATTCTGTAGTACTTTCCACTTTGTATCGCACAGCTGAACGTTGTATAATTGTTCAAAATTGACATTCATTTCATTGGCAACTTTTTACCATACATATATTTTTTTTGTACATTTTCGTCGGTACTTTCCACTTGGTATCGCACTGCTGAGCGTTGTACAATTGATCAAAATTGGCATTCATTTCATTGGCAATTTTTTGCCATACATATTTTTTTTTTGTACAAATTCTTTAGTACTTTCCACCTTGTATTGCACTGCTGAGCGTTGTACAATTGATCAAAATTGGCATTCATTTCATTGGCAATTTTTTGTCATACATATTTTTTTTTTTACATATTCTTAAGTACTTTCCACTTTGTATTGCACTGCTGAGCGTTGTACAATTGATCAAAATTGGCATTCATTTCATAGGCAATTTTTCGGCATTAATTTTCAAGTTTACTTACATGCTTTGACTGTTAAAACCGTCAACCGTTTTAATTATGATATTTGTTGGTAGTGGGCAACTAATAACATGTTAGAACTATTGACAAAACTAAAATTCAAAACTCACCATCATTTCTTGCTATTGAAAATATTGACGAATGTGATTTAGTATTTGGAATCATATTAACAGCAGCTTTGAATATCCCCTTCTCTTGTTCTCTTGCGAGAAGAACTTCAGCAAGAGTGTAATCTATAAACAAAAGTAGTACGAAAGTGTTATCATCAAATCAACTTATAAAATTAGTGGAAGCATTCAATCTCTTATTCTTAACAACTTCATCATAATGTTCATCTGACACCATTATCGAATGTATCTTGCCTGTGTTATCAATAACAATGTCCAATTGTTTCATTTGATAATGGTTACACTAATTGAATTAGAATATGAAGTGTTATCATCAAATCAACTATAAAAAAAATTGTGGAAATATTCACATACTCTTATTCTAAAGAACTTCATGATAATGTTCATCTGACACCATTATCGAATGTGTCTTGCCTGTGTTATTAATAACAATGTCGAATTGTTTCATTTGATAATGGTTACACTTATTGAATTAGAATATGAAGTGTTATCATTAAATTAACTATGAAAAAATTAGTGGAAACATTCACTTACTCTCGTTCTGAAGAACTTCATCATAATGTTCATCTGACACCATTATCGAATGTGTCTTGTTTGTGTTATTAATAACAATGTCCAAATGTTTCATTCTGATATTGGTTTAAAAAATTAAATTAGAATATCACAAAACGTGAGAGCAGCAGCAGTAAACAAAGCAACACAACTTAAACTTCTTAACCTCGAAAATCCACAGCTGATTCCAGATTAATCTGTCTCGTCGGTCAAAAGTAGTCGAGCTGAACATATCGCTCACAGATTAGTCGGATCCAATAACCGAACGATCCCGAGCTATCCCCTCCAGTTTCCGATGTTATAAACGAACGATACGGACTGGTCTGAACAGTCCGATTTAAATACCGAACGCGCCTAATATGAGTCAATTCTTGAGGATTAATATGAAATTCAGGTTAATTCAAACAAATCTTTCGTATAATAATGGCTTCAAGAGAAAAAATTTAGAAAAGCACTGCCGTAAAGACAGCAGCTTTTGCGCGCATGTTCAATGTAGATGACCCCTTCGGCAACGAATTTGAACTTGCGCGAAAAAGCTGCTGCCTTCACTGCAATGCTTTTCTAGATATTTCTTCGATAAATTACTGGATTTCAATTCGATCTAATCTGTATTTTTGGAAATATTGGAAAAATAAGATTTTGAATGGGTATGTATATCTAAGGAATCATTGGGCGGATTTTACCCATTCACGAATTCGACCTTCGTAATGAAGCCCCAAACAAATATCGAGTTTCCAAGTCGTTTCTTTCGGAAGTTATTTTATTTACGGTCGGCCTAACGACCGACTGCATAAACACAATAACTTCCGAACGAAAGAACTTAGAAACTCGATATATTGATATGTAAGCCGATCCCACACTTCCTTTAAATTATAGAAATAGCTAATATTGCACGATAGCTTCGACAAGGCATCGACCGCTATCGTACTGCTGAATCAGCAATTAGTATATAAGACCTTATTCTTATCAAATCCATCGAAGTCGATAGATATCAGTTGTGTAGAACGTATGTAACATTTTCTGAATAAAACTTCTCTTAGTATTTTTTAAAAAGTGGTTTTTCGAGAGCAAAAACATAATTGGCGACGAGGATGGGATGTTGCTAGTATTACTATAGAAAAGTATACGTGAATTTCAAATCTTTGAGCATCATCCAAAAACCCGAGTTTCTGAAACTGCGACGAAAAATCCAAAGTGAAATTCCGACCAAAAAAAATTAGAAGCTCAACCAGTGCAGCGATAGAAAGGCCAAGACGAGTTGCTGAATCCCTGAAGCAATTGTAAGGTGAACCAACCCTGACTAGATCTACCCTGCAGCCCTTGAGAAAATAACACTTTGGAGTTTGGAGATAGCAGCCCAGACACAAGGTTTAAATAAGAGTAAGTTGATCTATTGCTTCCCTAGTTTTTCCTACTTCCCTAGCCCAAAGGAATAGAGTAATTTTAATTTTTATTGTTAAGAAACAAATTAACTAGAACTTTTTTTTTCTCAAAATTGATAATTTAATAAATAAATTTAATCAATTAAAAGTAAATATGACTCAACCAGCAGTCAATCAAGCCTCAGTAGATATTAATGATTTAAAATTATTCGGTGATTTATTACCAAAATTTGGAGGTAATTCTCACGAATTACAAGCATTTCTTGTAGAAATAGAAAATTACATAGAAACTTTTGGACGAACAAACGTAGCTAAGATTGATCATTACTGTTTTGCAATGATTAAGTCAAGAATTATTGGAGAAGCCCGTATAATCATAAATTCAGGACCTATTCCTAATAATTGGATAGAACTAAAACGTATTTTGATTGATAAATTCGGATTCAGAATTAATTTTGACGTTTTACAAGATACATACCAAAACATGAGAAGATCACATAGAGAATCTTTACTTGACTTTATAGAGAGAATCAAACATACCAAATTACAGTTCGATTACCAACTGCAAATGCAAAATTTCACAAATAACGAACAAATGATTTATAGGAATATTTCGGACAAAGAGTCATTTATAACAATGTAGATGAGAATGTTAGAAATCTATTAGATAGTAACAATAAAAACTTTGACGACACTTGCAAAATGCTGGAAAATCGCGAAATAAAAAGGCAACAATTAAATTTCAATCATTTTAAATCATTTTCGCAGAATCCTCAAATGAAACAAGAACAACGAAATACGCAACCCTACACAAACAATGTCCCGAACCATCAAAACCAAATTACGTATAGAAATTTTTCCAATCAAATAGAAATGAATAGACAAAATATAAATCCAGGTAGTAATATGACTTTTCCAAGTCAACCCATTCAAATTCAACCTCGAATTCAACCTAATCAGAAATTCTTCACCAACGAACAAGTTTTTGGCAAACAAAAAAATGTTTTTGAACCGAGTCCAGATCAAAGACGAAGTAACAAACCAGAACCAATGTCAATCAGAACACGAGTGTTACCCCAAAAACGACAAAACGACTCAACAAGTATAGTCCAGAGAAAACCAAATTATCAACCTCGAGAAAATCATTTTAGGCCTAAAGCTCCAACAACTTTTATTTCGGAAGAACTAACAAACACAGAAGAACAACTTGAAGTAATTGAACAAGATCAAAATTTCAGTGATGAACAAGAATTTTATTGCCAAACTGAAGATCAAATTCCCGATTTATACCACGAAGATCAAAATTTTCAACCGCAAGCCTATCAGAGACACATGACCTAAATTTTAATGACGAAAGAATAGCTACTCTTCCATTTATACCGTTAGAAAATCCTTCATGTAAACTGTTAGTTGATTCAGCTAGTTCCATTTCAATAATTGACCCAATAACCGCATATAACTATTTTCCAAATTCAATTTATGAAGAAGCTACTCAGTTCACAACCGCAACTGCTAAAAATTTCTGCAAAAACAAAATGTTATTTCCCTTGGACGTGTTTGGCAATAATACAACTTATCCATTTGTCGTATACAAATTTCATCCCCAATATGATGGCGTAATAGGATACAATCTAATGAAAGATTTACAACTAAATTTAGACTTGAAAAACAAAATACTTACAAATGGAATTGTCTCTCATGAACTTCACTTACAACAAGTTAAACCCAGAGAAAAATTACCGATAGATTTAGATCATTTGAATGGAAATCTTAAAAACCAATTGACCAAAATTTTACAAAGTAATAAATCTGTTCTACAATTACCAGGACAACCTCTAAATTTTACTAATAAAATAAAACACCACATCAGAACCATTGATAATAATACAGTTTACGTAAAGAGATATAGATACCCGGAAATTCATAAGGAAGAAGTAAAAAATCAAATTCAAGATCTTCTAGACAAAAATGTAATCAGACCAAGTATTTCTCCATGGTCTTTTCCTATTGTTATAGTTCCAAAAAAGTCAGATAAATCAGGAAAACAAAAATGGCGAATGGCAATCGATTATCGAAAACTGAATGAAAAAACTATAGATGATAAATTTCCAATCCCTAATATTGATGAAATTTTAGATAATTTGAAAGATGCAAAATATTTTAGTACCATCGATTTAGCATCAGGTTATCATCAAATTGAATTAGATCAAGAATCTATTGAAAAAACAGCTTTCGCTACAGATAGTGGACACTTCGAATTTCTAAGAATGCCTTTCGGATTAAAAAACGCCCCTTCGACATTTCAAAGAATAATGAACAAAATTTTACAACCCCTTATCGAAAAAATTTGTATTGTGTACATGGATGACATTTTAATATTTTCAAAAGACCCAGATAAACATTTGGCAGATATTCAAACAGTGTTAGAATTACTCAAGAAAGAAAATTTGAAAATTCAATTAGACAAATCTTATTTTTTCAAAAACGAAGTAATGTTTTTAGGATTCAAAATTTCGAACAAAGGTGTAGAACCTAATCCAGAAAAAGTAGAAGCAGTAAAAAATTTTCCAATACCGAAGACTCCTAAAGAAATCAAATCATATGTAGGCATGATAGGATATTATCGAAAATTCATTCCAAATTTTTCTAAACTCACGAAACCATTAACACAATGCTTGAAAAAAGACTCAAAAATAAATTTGAACGACCCGGACTATCAAGAAGCTTTCAACATCAGTAAAAACATGTTATTAAATCACCCTATTCTTAGATTTCCAGATTTCAATCAACCTTTCATTTTAACCACCGATGCATCAAAATATGCAGTAGGCGCAATTTTATCACAAGGAAATCCGCGGAATGACTTACCGATAGCTTTCGCAAGTAGAACTTTAAATAAAGCGGAAATAAATTATTCTACTATCGAAAAAGAATTACTTTCGATTGTTTGGGCAACAAAACACTTTAGACCCTATTTATTTGGTAGAAAATTCACGATCTATACAGATCATAGACTACTGACATGGTTATTTTCATTAAAAGAAACATCCTCAAGGTTAATGCGATGGAAAATAAAATTAGACGAATTCAATTTCGAAATTAAATATCGAAAAGGTGTTAATGATAATGCGGATGCCCTTTCTAGAATTAAAACGGAAGAATTCAATGTTAATGAAGAGGAAGATTCACTATCAGATCTAGAATCAATTATACCTCATATATCTCACGCCGATCTAAATTTACGAAAAGAAGATTTCGATGAACTTTTAAAAATTAATGATGACGAAAATTCAGATTCTGAAACTATTCACTCCAACGAGGAAGATCCAATATTAGAAATTCCATATACCCAGCGTTCAATAAATGCTTTTCATTACCAAATTATATTCATAAGTGGAAATCAATTTAACGTTTCCAAAATGAAATTACACAAAGCATCAAAATTCAGACTAATAGTATCCATTTCAGAAGAAACTCAATTCACAAAATTTCTGAAAGAATATATCTCTCCAGAAAAAACATATTGTGTTTTCTTTCAAAACAAAGACATGGAAAAACCATTCATTCAATACGCACAAAATTTATTCAAATCAGGAAGTTTCAAATTCAAAATCTCGAATACTTTCTTACAAGATGTAGAAGATGAAGAAGATCAAATAGAAAAAGTCAAATTATACCATGAAACTAAAACAACTCATAGAGGCATACAGGAGAATGTAGAAAGCATAAAGAAAAAGTACTATTTTCCCAAAATGTTTCTTAAAGTTCAACAATTCATCAATAGCTGTGACATTTGTCAGCGTCAAAAATACGAACGAAAACCTAATAAATTAATTTTCAAACAAAATTCTATCGGTGAAAAACCTTTTGAACACTTATACGTTGACACGATAAACATTTCGAAAATTCCATGCCTCACAATAGTAGATTCATTTTCTCGACACGGACAATGTTTTATACTCAAAAGTAAAACAGCAGTGGAAATTATAGAATCACTCATACGATACTTTTCAAATCATGGTACACCGAAGAAAATTACAACCGATAATGGCACAGAATTCAAAAATATTTTATTACAGGAATTCGCTTCGACCCATAACATAGAAATCCACTATGTAACTAATTACAACACCACTTCAAATTCTATTGTGGAAAGATTCCATTCAACCTTAATAGAACAAATAAGAGTAATAGAAGATAAAAACTTGAGTTTAAGAGAAAAACTAAATAGAGCCTTATTGAGCTATAATAACTCAATTCATTCCACACTGAAATATAGTCCCTTACAAATTATAAAGTCAGATTTGAATTATAGTCTACCTCTAGAAAACACAGATAATGAAAAAGTATCAAATTACATAGAACAATACAATCAGAATTTAAAGGAAATTTCGGAAATTTTTACAAAAAACAATAAGAAAAATGAACTCAAAAGGCAGAAAGAAAATGAAAGTAGAGAGGAAAATGTATACTCCATTCACTTTTATAATGTAGCCCAGTTGGCCATGACATCCTGACAGATTTCACCGTGTATATTTTGAAATTGTTAGGTTAAGGTCATTTTCCTGTCAGATAACTATGCAACGTTGTCCTCTCTACATAGAGGTCGTAGTAATTACTTATTTTTCAAATGTCAATCTACATTGATAAAGTAATGAATTTGAGAAAATATTATTTGAATTCGATAATTCCAAAGACCTGGCGAATGTTGAAGAAACTTTTGTCTCTGTTAATACTGGAAATATTTCACGTATATAAACATGGTTGAAAGATTTAGTTATGATATTTTCTTGTAAGGAAATCAAGAATCGGGTTTTTCAAAATAAAGTCTTCAGTCCAGTCTTTTTGGGTGCACCAATAGAAGGATATTCTTTGTCGTCTCTTTCACTTAAAATCTTCCTTATTGTGTTGATGTGCAGCTAAAAAATAAATATCTATTCATATAAAATATAATTCCTTGGTTTTCACTTACATACGTCGAAAATGTTGCATAGCTTGTGTTGAATTATTGATTCCGAATTATCAGGGTTACTATCAGAAAAAGCCGATTTCAATTCTACATAGCACTTCCTGATACTTTGCCTCTGCTTCTTCAAAACTACCTTCGGCATTTTTATTAGTTTGCAAGCGTTATTATGCTGAGATTTAGAAATCTAGAATCGATTGATATTGATAATAGTAGAAATTGAAATTTGGCAACGTCTTTTGACATTGCCGATATTTCATGAGTGCCAACCTGCGTCAGTTTTAAGGGAAAAAACTTGATAAACCTAAATCATGGCCAACCGGGCTACATTATAAAAGTGAATGGAGTATACCTCTAGACGAAAATCGTAAAGCATATCTGAAATTACCAGCTGACGCAAAATTAAAACCCCGATTCAAAGAGTCCAAAATAAAAATCATAGATAATATACTTATTAAGGAGCCTGATAAAGGACATGTTTATCATAAAAGTAGAATAAAACAGCGAAAGAAATAATCATCATTTGTTTCAGGATGGTTACCCTTCACGTACTAATTTTCCTAATCTTTCTGAAATTCAACATTTGTCTTAAAACAACGGAAATTCGTAATAACATTATTTCATTCAACGGTCCCAAAACATATATTGTAGAAAAAGATCACATTCTTATGTATCATTATAATCTATCCCAAATGAATTCAATTTTAACTAAGCACGAAGAAATTCTAAAAAACATGACACATTTTAATGAAACCAACGAAACAATGACACACTACCTATACGAGTTGACGTTGAACCAACTTCTTTCTAATAAACAGACTTTACGAGAATTGATTCCAAATAGGAATAAACGAGGACTAATAAATTTAGGAGAAAGAATTTCAAAATTTCTTTTTGGCACATTAGATGACGAAGATGAGTCTCTTTATAAAGAATATTTTCAAACCTTACAAAATAATGTAAGCACCCTAAAAGTCAATCAAAATAGAGTTATTAGCGCAATTAATTCATTATCTGATAAATTCCATAATCAAAGTAACATAATGATCAATCAGATAAATAAATTCATGAAACTTCAACAGGTTTTAGACAAAATAATTCTTTTACAATTTGAACAAATTAAAATTTCTAAAATGCTATCAGAACTTAATACGGCTGTCAGTTTTGCCAGACTGCATTTATTGCATGAATCAATATTACTCCTAAATTATTTCAGAAACTACATCCAAAGCAATGATTTATTAGAACATCTGATATACCTAAAAGATTTCTACTCAGTCTGTTTCACTTCAGTTAAAGTTCAAAATGAACAAATAATATTTGTAATTAATACCTTTGGTAAATCCAATCCCTTTTGATACCTATGAATTAAAATTCATCCCTTTCCTGAATACCTACCCAATAGATCAACCGAAATATTTATTGGTCCATCAAGAAGATGTCAAATGGTCCCTCTACGATGAATGTCAGCTGGTGGAAGAATCAATGTTATGCCTTCAGAACAGTTTAGTGCAACCGCCCCTGTGTTATAGTGAATTCGTGAAAGAAAAACGAGAAAATTGTGACAGAAAAAGTGCCCCTAATATGACAGACTTAATTTTACTGCCTAATGGAAATTATTTATCTATTTTTAATGATAAAGTGAAAGAAAATTGTTCAGGACAATTATCTTACGAACATTCTCCAGGAAAAATCCTGTTAATAGAAACAAAATGTGAAATTTCAAATGGCGAAAAAACATTTCGACCATCAACAACAAACCATATTTATCACAAATTTCAATTGATTGACTTAACAATGTCAAAAATTAAGGAATTAACCATAAAACCTATTAATTTCTCAAATTTTAATGACTCAAATTTATACAACTGGAATTTACATCCAAACTTTATTTCCACAATTTATTTTTTCATAATAATCATTTCAATAATAATAATCACTATTGCATTATATAAAATTTTTATAATAACTTTTAAAAAATTAATTGATCAACAGAGTTCAACCACTGGGATTGAACTCAGTTCTTTAAAAGAGGGAGGTGATATGTAAGCCGATCCCACACTTCCTTTAAATTATAGAAATAGCTAATATTGCACGATAGCTTCGACAAGGCATCGACCGCTATCGTACTGCTGAATCAGCAATTAGTATATAAGACCTTATTCTTATCAAATCCATCGAAGTCGATAGATATCAGTTGTGTAGAACGTATGTAACATTTTCTGAATAAAACTTCTCTTAGTATTTTTTAAAAAGTGGTTTTTCGAGAGCAAAAACATAATTATATGTAGAGAAGGTTAGGACCTTAATTACGAAGGTCGAATTCGTGAATGGGTAAAATCCACCCAATGATTCCGCAGATATACCCATTCAAAATTTTGTTTTCCCAATATTTCCAAAAACTCGATCAGATCGAATTGAAATCCAGTACTCCATCGAAAAATTACAGTTCGAAGGTTCATACAGAATTTAATGTGGATGATATGATGAGAAAATCACAGAAATTTTTTTTTTCAAATTGTTCTAATGACACGATTATCACGAAATTTTGCATAAAGTTGCCTTTCCGAATCTTCAAATTTGCTGCGAAGTTCTCTCAGGATTGAATCAGTATTTCTCGAGTTATACCGAAAAAAAAACAACGATATCGAGAAGAAAACCCCGAAGTTTGACATACTTTTTTTCCAATACCTCCACAACTTATAATCGTATCGAACTGAATTTTGGTACACTGCTGTGAAATAGAAGCTCAAAGTCCGAGTGGAATTTTTTCTCGGTATGATGAATGGTTGCCGAACAAAAAAAAATTTTTTTGGAAATTTTTTTTTTCGAATTTACTGACAGGATGATCCTGACGAAATTTGATTCAGAGTTGCGCGTCATTATACTCCACCTAATTGCCGAGTTTGAATCCAATCACTCAAGTAGTTTGTGAAATAAAAAATAAATAACTTCAACATTTCAAGTGGCTATAACTCCGAAACTGTTCGACGGATCTGGCCCATTAACGAACTTAACCGCGGCATTCCAATGCGCAACCTACCCTGACATTCTCAAGTTACTAGCTCACTCCGTTCGACAGTTATCGTGTCCACGGCCGGCCGGACAGAATCGATTTTGACACCGGATTCGTCATCAGTGAGTCCAACCTAGACGATTGAGACCATTTTCGGCTCAATCATCGAAAATAACAGACATTTGGACAAAAGGATAGCCGCTGTTCCCCTAGAGCATGCGCGCAAAAATTGGCCCGTTCTGATCACAAGTCTTGATTAGACAGAAAGAGGTACTCTGAGTGGTGGATGATGACATTCCATTTAGCCCTTCCACCGGTAATGATATTCTCCTACGAGGAAGTTCTAAACGTCTAACAGAAATTTCAGAAATGAAGTTTGCCATGGAGCCTTGTTTCCAAAAGTATAGGAATTTTCTGTAAATTGTTGTTAAAATCCTTAACATGTATAACGCATGTAGATAATTAAATTGTTGTCAATGTTGAAGGAAGAGGGGATGAATTAGGACTGACGAGAGATGTTGGAACAAAAGATTGAGTTTCTTCCACCGAGTTGAGTGGTTTACTGTGATTGGATGGCTGAAATGCAGAACTGGATCTATTCGATGATTGGTTGAAATGCAGAGTAGTGTGATTTGGTGATTTGCAAATTCTACATTTATGAATGAAACTACAATTTCTGACAGAATGAGGTGAAATTAGACCATCAACACATGGATTATTTTGCTTGACTAAGGAGAAACGTTCTCTGGAAGCAGTTAACTGTACGGTTTGAAAGCCTGTACATTGGCAACCAACTGTCTATAAGTAGGAATCCAACTCGAAATCAGTACATGTTTTAACATCTAATTTATTCAGGAGCATATTAAATAATAAGAAATCCCAATAATCGATAGGGAAATCAAGAACACGTAAAGCTGCAACATTTTCCGTGAATGTATTTACCAGATGTCTTTAATTTGATGTGGGTTTCTGTACCGATAGGGCATTGAAAATATCATAGAAATACTGAGTGGCAAGTATTCTCTTATGTTGGTATCTTTTCTCTACGCAATCTTATAATTTGCATCAATAAGAGGAATGCCTTTAATGAGCTCTAAAGGTTCTTGATTGACGTTGAAAGATAACGAAACTTCAACATCAGACAAATCAGGATTTTCTTGAATTATACTATTGAATGAATCGAAAAAGCTAGGCAAATCCCTGAAATTGCCTGAAAATGTTGGAATAGAAAGCTTGGGAATTCCGGCTGAAGGCTTGCAGAGTTGTAAACCAGATTTTAATGAAGCACGACGAAATTTCTGCAGAATCTTTGAATAACGAGTCGTTTCTAAACGATTTCACGCTGTAGTATGCTTGATCAGCCGACATTCTGAATTTATCGTAGTCTGAAAATTTTTCATCTGAAATTAAACCAGTGATTTTATTGTGGGATGTCCGAAAAGCCTCGTTAATGTTCTCTATTTCGTCAGCTTTGGGTGAAAACTGTGATTTATAAGCATCATTTGTTTATACCTGAATGCCTTGAGCTTCCTTCAACCGAGAATGGGCGATTTGTCGTCCTAAATTAGCTCTAGTTAAATTGCTGGACATTATGAACTAATGAAATATTAATCTGATATACAGGGTGATTCCGGAGGAAACCGTTAGATTTTGGGATAAGTTTACACTAGTCAAGACAGTCCCGAAACAATGTTTGGTTTATGGTTGGGGGTCTCTATTGAGACTATACAGGGTGATATGTCCGATTCGACCGATTTTACTTTTATTGATCACTTTGGTATGACTTATTCGATTTCAATGAAATTTACAGCGAAGTACAATATTGATGAGCGCATTGATTCCAAAAAAATTTTTCAAAAAAAGCGGTTGGTATTGTGATAATTCCTGATTAATTGTGCTGGTGGAAAAAACACCATTTACATCGTGTTTCCTAAACTACGCTTTCTGTTAACGGTTCTACTATAATAAGTTATTATTTCAGAGTTTTTCATTTTTTTGACACACTTCTAGTTTTCCGAGAAAATTTTATAAATAATTTTATAAATAAAAGGCAATGTCGAAATTTCGCTCCAATCGATTCCACTTTTATCCGTAACTTTGGTATGGCTCATCCAATTTTGATGAAATTCGGAGTGTGGAACAATCCGAACGCGTACATCCAATGATTGCATTAATCTCTCAAAATACAGGGTTGTAATTGTGATAATTTCAGATTAGTTGTGTAGTTAAAAAAACACCCTGTACATTGCTTTTCCAAAACTTTTTATTCGTTTCAGATTTTTCCATGTCATTATTAAGAGGTTTTAAATTTCTAAGGCACACCTCCGGTTTTCCGAGAAAAAATGTTTGAAGAAGAACATAATGATGGTTACCAAAGATCTTTAAGAATTAACCGATTTAAATGGAGATTGGCGTTTAATGGAAATTTTGAATTTGAAAGAAGCATTTTTCGTCAACGTCTATCTAATTGAACATTTCACATACTTTTTTGAAACCGTTGATGAGAACATTGTTGAACGAAATCACATAACGTCACTGTTTCATAGAAATAACCCTTTTATTGAAAAGCGGAGGTGTTCAAAAAAATTTAATTAAGTAATTTTCTGAATGGAATGATTTTATACAGAAAATGGGCAATGGAAAATAAATTTAGAATTCGAAAAGAAAATTTTGATGTGACGAACAACTTTGCATCCTTGGACAATACAGCTTTCCTGCATAGTGCAGTATACTCTAACTGCTTTTGAGCCAAATTACGATTATGCTCTGCTTCAAAAATGGTTTTCTAAGAAAACCAGAGGTGTTCCCAAGAAATCAAAAACCTTGCGATGATGACGTATCATGGAAAAATCTCGAACGAATAAAAAGTTTCGGAAAAGCAATGAAGAGCGTGTTTTTTTTCAACTGCACAATTAATCTAAAATTCTGAAATTATCACAATTATAACCCTGTATTTCGGGAGATTAATGCAATCATTGAATGTACTCATTCAGATTGTTCCACATACCAAATTTCATCCAAATTGGATGAGACATGCCGAAGTTATTAATAAAAGTGGAATCGATTGGGGCGAAATTTCGACATTGTCTTTTTTTGATAAAATTTTCTCGGAAAACTAGAAGTGTGCCAAAAAAATTAAAAACTCTGAAATAATGACTTATTATAGTAGAGCCGTTAACAGAAACCGTAGTTTAGGAAACATGATGTACAGCCCAGATAGCACACCACTTCCCCAGTATATCCTGTTAATATCCTATTCGTGGCGCATGTCCCAGGACATTAGGAGGATATACGCAGGATATACAATTGGGGATATCCCTGTGATTTAGGGTTTGTATATACCAAGTATGTCCTCTGAGTAACTGTAACCCACATTAAATTTTCGACATTTAGAGAACATACTTGGGATGTACAATTTGGGATATCCCTGTGATTTAGGGTTCGTATATACTGAATATGTACTCTAGTATCTGCAATGCAGATATATAATGCTGGTTCAAATTTCAATGAGGGCGTGAATGTTAACTGGATGGATATATGCTATATTATTAAATATGGAAAAGATGCAGCGGAAGTTATGAAATCAAATTAGGTAGTTAGAAAAGTTTAAAACAGCAAATTCTGTTATTTATTCCTATATATTTCTGGTTATGTATCTGAAGGTTGAGACCAATGAATGTCATTCGTCGATCATGAAGAAATCTGCGATGATACGTTCTTGCCGGTTTGGCGGTATATCGTATCTTGTGCTTGCGATTTATGGTTAGCGTTAGCGGTTAGGATTTGGAATCTTGGCGGTATTTTACTTATGTTAAAAGTGCAATATTTTGTATAATATTCTGTAATTTGTGTATGCAATTGCAATCGTGTTTCGTTTCAAGTAGACTCGTGCTTCGAAAGTGAAAATTTTGTGCTGTATTTAATAACCTGTTTTAAGTAAGTATAAAAATGCATAAAGTAGGTAAGAAATATTACATGCGGGCCAAACGACAAAAAAAACAAGAGCTGGAAGATCAGGCTTGCAGGAATAAAACTTCTATTATTGTTGAAACTAATACTTTCGAGCAATCAGTTCGCCGATTGGAAAATGCAGGTAGTATGATTTCTGAAACAGGCATTTCTATTACTACTGATAATCCTATGAATTCTTGTAACACAATTAAGTTAAATGATGTTAAATTATCCTCTTATTGTTCAGAAGAAACTTTACCGAAAGAGATTTTTTACCCTTGCTTTGTCAAAGATGGAAATTTATCAACTACTCAGGTTAAGGTGAGTCCAGTAGATACTGCTGTTGTTGGTGTTTGTTCTGATTCATTAGCTAGATGGGCAATAGATCATAATGTTAATCATAAAACCATTCATGGCCTACTAACTATACTTAAACCAACGCATTCAAACTTGCCGAGGGATGCCCGAACACTTTTGAGTGCAATACGTGAGGTACGAACTGTATCTGTTGGTTCAGGCTCCTATTTCCATTTTGGGGTATACAATTGTCTACAGAAACTCATGAGTAAATATGAACGTTTTTTTGAAAACTTCTCAGTTATCGAAATTCTCATTAATATTGATGGTTTACCATTAGCCAAATCGTCCAGCAGCCAGGTTTATCCAATTCTTTGTAGTTTAAAAAAAAATAGGGGCTTAGTCGACATGATCGGTGTATATCATGGCTATGAAAAACCAAACGTTGCTAATGATTTTTTGGAACCATTCGTAAGTGAAATCAGTTGTATAATAACTAGTGGAGTTACATTTCACAATGTGCATTATTCAGTACAAATTTCAGGTTTTATATGTGATGCACTGGCAAAGTCATATATAACTTATTGTAAGGGGCACTCTGGATATGCATCATGTACAAAATGTTACGTTGAAGGAGAATATTCGAATAACAGAATATGTTTTCCCTGTTGTAACAATCCTAAACTTAGAAGTGATTCAGAATTTAGGGCAAAGTTGCAAGAAAACCATCACACTGGAACCTCCTTGTTGGAAAATATCCCCTTGTTGAACATGATTGATGACTTTCCTTTAGATCCTATGCACCTTATTTATCTAGGCGTAGTTAAAAAATTGATTGTGTCGCTATGGTCTTGTGGGCGTCCTCCTTCAAAGTTATCTTTTCATCAACTGGGTCAGATTTCCAATCGACTGTTAGGTCAGTCAGAAAATATCCCAGTCGAGTTCAATAGAAAACCACGTTCCCTTCTGGAAGCTAAAAGATGGAAAGCAACTGAGTTTCGTCAATTTTTACTGTATACTGGGCCTATTGTTTTATTGGGTATTTTAGATAATGACATGTATTTGAATTTTTTGTGCTTCCATGTTAGTGTCACCATCCTTTCTAGTTTAGAACATTCTTGATATACTGATTGTGCTGAATCTCTTTTGAAATATTTTGTTGATACTTTCATAATCCTGTATGGGCGAAAAAATGTATCTCATAATATTCACAATTTACTTCATATTGCTCAAGATGTAAAACGTTTAGGACCTTTAGATACTTTCAGTGCCTTTCCTTTCGAGAATTACATGCAGTCCATTCATTAGTTCGTAAAAACCATAAATATATGAATATGAAAAGACCAACATTTTAGTGGCCCCCTACTCGAAAATTGTTCAAATGTAATTCAGTACAAAAAAAAATTTTATTCAGGTTTCGAATTGCATACGTCTGAGCCGAACAATTGTTGTATATTAAATAACGGAGATATATGTATCATTAGAAATATTTTAGTGCATGAAGGTAATATAAAAATCATCGGTCAAAAATTTAATACTTTAGAAAATTTTTATAGTAGCCCAATTGAGTCTTCAGTTATTGGAATTTTTGTAGTAAGTAATACTGGTGAATTGATTTGCGTTCATTCTTCAGATATAAAGAAAAAGTGTATAAAGTTGAAATTCGGATCAAAATTTGTAGTTCTGCCTTTTTTGCTTGTTTGTTAACAACATACACACTGACTTAGCATTGCATTTAAGTTCCTTATTTTTTTTTCTCAATATTATTCGTTAGGCAACACTGTTTTCAAAAATTGCTCCTGACAAACTATGCTCAACTTGTAACGCAGGAGCATATACTGAAAGAAATTAATTTCTTTTCATTTATTTATTACTTGTGTTTCAGATATTGGTAGAAAAAACCCACAAAAAGTCTCAAGAAAAATGCTAACCCCCTTACAATAATCTGTCAACCATCAAAAATTACAACATTCATTTCCTAGTTGTTACATTACTTATATTGCCTCTACTTTTTTTTTCGAAGTAAAATATAATGGGGTGCGAAAAATTTACTAATACAGAAAAATCCTTGAATATATTGCATGGAAAACTACAGTTCAACGGTTAATTCATTGAATCATATCCTGTAGTACTGAACAAACTTTATACAGTTATAATTATTGATCTTTAATATTCCATTTTTATCGACTAGAACTAATGGATACGTGGACAGTTGTTTCCTTCGTTGGTGAAGGATCAGTAGAAGCTGTCCCTACAAAGTGGATAATAGGGGACATGTGTTACTTTCCTGCAACAACAAAGGAAAAAACCACAGCTGCAATTATAAGGAATGAGCATGTTAACATGGATTGGCCATCCTACAAAATCAGGACTTTCAGAGAAGGAACATATGGTAAGTCATACAAAAATTTTTTTTAAATTTCCAGTTTGCAAAATGTTCAACAATGTTTCAGATAACTATATAGTAGCTCGCAATAAAGCTAAAATAGCTGAAGATACAAGTGACCTGAATTCTGATTTGGACATGGTCACCCAGATGAAAAAAAAAAGAAAAATACATAAAATTAATTATAGCGACTCGGATTCCGAGTCTTATTATGATAGGCAGCCAAGATCTCAGTTACCTCCAATTCCTAGAATCACTTCTCTGCCAACCTTCTCCAAATCAACTACACAACAGTCACAAAAAGGTAAATTAATTTATGCATGAATAAGCGATGGACCAAAAGCTCCAGTTATGGTTACGGTTATCCGAAACAGATTATCCTTTGCGTATATGCCAGTTTGGATATCATGATGCTTTCATCATGACCATAACTTTGAACGGAGCTTTTGGTTCATCGCTTGAAATCTATGCATGTGTTGTGAAGCTATAGAAGAAATGATGCTCAAAAAATATCATTTTTTATGGTGGATTATTAAACGATTGATAAACAACAATAACTGTTTTTTACTGTTGTTTTGACAAGCTTTTAGAAGAGAAAAAAATAATGCACTAGTGGCTTGTTTGGACATCTATAGAATAATAGAAAACACCTGACATCAAACCATAAATTGTTTTTCAGTTGCAGAAGCCAGTGTAATAGACAATAATAGGATTATTATTGAGAACACACATGAAAGTATCGGTAAGTTTTTATTCAGGGATTTTTTCTCTGTAACTTTATGTAGTTTCATATAGTTGGTTCTGTTTCAATTTTTATTGGGCCTCTCAATTTATAATTTGCTACAGATGGGGACTTAACGTAAAGACCAGAATATACCATGAAGTTGCTATTTTTCATAGTTGAATTTCTTGTGTTTACTTGAGTTTGATTCTTTATGTTTATTTCACCAATTTTTTTTCTTTGTACTTCACGATATAGTTGTATACTAGTGTAAAATGAAAACTAAAAAGCACACCTGATGTGTACGAAATGATTTTGTTAATTTTTATTTATCATTCAGTTCCAGGGTCAATTATATGGAGTGGAATGGATAACAATGATGGAATATGGAGTGGAATGGATAACAATGAGGGAATATGCAATAATGCATGCAACAAGTGTTGCAAGCAAAATAACTTAAACAGTGGTAAGTCTATCAGGTGCAGTTCGATGAACCGTTATATAATATGTGAAACGTTTCAGTTGATCAAAGTGTGATCAAGAATCTTGGTACGCAGTGTCACCTTATTAGGAATATTGTAATGGATATCCTACAGGATGTGAGAGAAATGAAGCAGAGCTTCAATGGAGCCAAAGAACCAATGAATGAAGAAATTAACAATTTTTATGAGTCCATGGATATAACTTTCCCCATTAATGGCTTGGGTGATCTGGAGGCATTTGAAGGTTATTTGAATGACAAGAACAATTTCGATTCGGCAGTAAGTTCCATTGATTGCTAATTGTTCAATTGAATTCATGAGTAGACAGTTTAATCCACGAGCCCAAAGTGTGAATTCATCTCTTCAAATGAGTAAACGTTTATATTTCACGTATTGCATACAGAATTTCATTCCATTTCGACGAGGATTTGCATGAGGTATCCCTTCGATTGGTGGTTGTTAGATCACTCAGTATTTGATTGTCATTTTATGCTTGTTGCTGTGGGTTGGATAATGTCGAAATAGGATTATTGTTGATAAGCATTTACAATTGTCTGAATGTAGGTTTATTGTAAATAATTTTATCGTTAATTGTTATCGAATTTAAAAGATCAGCAGTTTTAATTGAAAAAATTGTGCAGAAGTTTAAATTAGATAAAATCATTGTGAATCTCAAATGTGTCAATAAAATTTTAATAGGTTGAAATTCTTTTGGAAAGTTGAAAAAGAGATTAACTATTTAACTTGCCGAATTTGTATTTTAGGCCAGACAGCTTGCACGATGCGGAGGTAACAGCAGTTACGAATTCATCAAAAGGGCGATGACTCCATTGATCAGTGACAACCTCGCAATGCAGTTCAACTGGCAAGGAAAAAAGAACAAGAGGAAATTTGCAGATTTATTAATTTCAAAATTGATAATTGGTAAGCAAATAAAGTTGCAACTGATTCTCTTGTTTTAATTTGTATATTTTCACTCAGAGGCTGACAGAATTGCAAATATATCGGCCACCCAAAAGGAAACAGAAATAGCCATTGTTGCCTGGCTGAAAAGAAGCAAGGAGATGATTTCGCGACTTCCTAAAAATTTTTAGAAGAATAATGTGATATTCAAGAAGGAACTGTGATATTTTGTTTGATAGAATCTTTCCTTTATTTTTTTTTGTTGGTCTTTTTCAAATAAAAATTATTGAAATTATTGCTGTAGTCTGTGATGTGGAACCCATCCCTTCTATTCTAAATTAGCATTTCCTATATTCCACTCAAAAATATTTCCCTAGGATATATGCGTAGATCGCTGAGGGAGTTCCCATTTTACTAAATAAGTCATCCTCAGGATGTCCTATGGATAGCTTGTGGTCTGTAGAGTATATCCCCTGGATATACAGAAAGACCACCTAGGGGATTCCCACTTAGTAACATCTTACATCCTCAAGATATCCCGCGGATGACCTATAGACGAATTCGGATACCCCTGGTATATATCTCATATACTGCTCGATTGTCCCAATTACGTCCTCAGGATATAGTTGTGCTATCTGGGAGGGTATTTTTTCAACCTGCTCAATTAATCTAAACACTATCACAATAACAACCGCTTATTTTGAAATTTTTTTTGGAATTAATGAAAGCGCTCATCAATATTGTACTCCGCTGTAAATTTCATTAAAATCGAATAGGACAAATCACCCTGTATATTCTCAATAGAGACCACCAACCATAAACAGAACTTATCCCAAAATCTGACGGACTCCTCCGGAATCACCTTGTATATTTACGATTGATTCACTTGTGAAAAATATGAAGTTTCCGACTACGGATTTTCCAATTTTCAAAATGTAATAGTGAATGAATTAATTGGCGTAACTATGGGAGAAATTTTAGTGAATATGGCGTATTAATGAATGATATTTGACAATAGGTACCTAGTGATTATGATAGTTATCGAGAAGAAGTAATCTTAGTCGAAGAAGTAGTAATTACAAGTTGAAAAAAAATAGGCATAAGATGCACTGTATACACCTCTAAACAGCTCCAGAAGGCAACACACAGCGACCGAAACAAAATATTGACCTGTAATATTGAAAAAGGTTTAAAAAGATTGAATTTATAATCAAAATAGTATCCACTGTATGAATGAAGAGATATTATAAATGAAAATAAATCAAATACATTCGTTTTCCAATTCCCCATAATAACCAGATGCACAATGTGCAATGCGACCCTGACTTTGAACCGGTCTCCCGTGAAATGAAATGATTTTCGCGAGATTCGAAGAATGTTGCAAAAAACTAATGATAAAAGGTGAATCTTGGCCGAACTGAATTATATAAACCAGATTTTCTGGAGAAAATAATTGGGCAACGAATGGACCAATGTAAGCGTATGAAATATTGCTGGTTTGAAAAATCGGCTGGAAAATGAGAAAACGAGCGAGAACACCTCAGTAAAGAGAGTTCAAAGGCAACGTCTTACCTCGTCACTGCTTTCCTGTTAATTTTTGGTTGTTCGGGTTTCTCTGTTGTTGGATCACAGCACTGGATAGATTTTTAATGGTTTTGGGATGATATTCAAACACATCGATAGCACTAGAAGCGGGCTTATTATTCATTGGGTAGTAAGAATTAGAATGTCACATATGTCCGAGAAAACAGCATTTCTCGAAGTTTCAGACGTGTAACTTGCAACGACGGCGAAAATTGAATGAAAAATGAAATAATTTAATTTTGCCTATGAAAACCAAGAAAAGAAAAAAAAAATAATATTTTGTTGAATTGGGAAATACAGATTTCCAAACAGTTTCTGAATCTGAAACGATGTCTGGGCGCATTACCTGTTAGTTTATATACACCAAAACGGTGTATATTTTATATTAATTTGTATATTGATAAGGATTATATTGGATTTGATTACGCAGAAGATATTTTCTAGGTTTATATTTTGACAGAACCTCGATTGGACATAACCACTGAAAACATAACATTTCAATCATAGAAATAAAATTCAGTTGGACTAAGAATTAATCTAGTTAACAAATACACAGTCGTCACGTTGTAGATACTGACAAAAGCGTCATTGGTTTAGGAATACGGAAAGACTCACTAATTTCTCCTTGATTCCTGTTTTTTCTTCCAAAAAGCACTTAAACATTGAGTCCAAGGGGCAATGTCCCCGTATTTAAGTGTCCACGGGCTCCTTGATCGGTTTAATTTTCAGGGTGGCCAGTTCCACCAGGACACTACACATCATGTTAATGAGTTTGTCAACTTTTTCCTCCAATCTGGCGAAGTCGTTACCTAGATGTCCATTATTTAGAGGGTGTGAATGTTGTTTCCATGAACTTTTACTTCTATGATTATCTGAAAACTTGTTATTGGCTAATGGCCGGATTCAATGCAACTGAATTTGAATTGCAACTTGATTTTTAGGGTCGAACATATGCAGATTTTCGTGGAGATTCCATCGTTAGAAAAGTTCAGAAAATTTTTTTCAAAAATGTCCAGAAATTTCATTATTGGATTGTCAAATTTCGATTTGATTCGAAAGAGACCTTTTAGTGGACATTCTACAAACGTGTATAAAATTTGCGATAGATTAGATGCGTGTTTGCAGAAATATTTTTTAGGTGAATTTTACCCATTCATGAACTGGAACGTAATTATTCTTCAATTCTAAACTTAGTAGTTTTCAGTCAATAAATTGTTACCCGGAAAATATATCCAACGTTGAACCAAAAGTGAGCATAAATATTCATAAATTTTTCTCGTTGTCAAAAATTTATTACAGTAGCCCACACTTCTTTAAAACATATATATGTTGAAGAAGTGTGGGCTACTGTTATAAATTTTTCAAACGGGGAAAAATCGGTAATATCGCAATTTTCTATAATAATATTTCGAATTTTTTGTTCACATACCAAGTAACTAATTCCGTATTTCTCTTATTCAAATAGTTCTTTCGAATCATCAAGCTTGTGTTAAAGAAGTGCGGGCTACTGTAATAAATTTTTGACAATGAGAAAAATTGATGAATATCGAAATTCTCCATCATAATATTTCTAATTTTTTTTGTCACATACCACGATACTAATTCCTCATTTTTCTGATTAAAATGGTTCATTCGAACCCCAAAGCATATGTAAAACAAGTGTGGACTACTGTAATAAATTTTTCAAACGGTGAAAAATCGATGAATATCGAAATTCTCCATCATTATATTTCGAATTTTTTTTCACATACGACGTTACTAAATCTTTATTCTTCTTGATCAAATATTTAACTCGAATCTCTAAGCATGTGTAAAAGAAGTGTGGGCTACTGTACTAAATTTTTGACAGCGAGAAAATTTTATGAATATCGAAATTCTCCATTATAATATTTCTTATTTTTTTTCACATACCACGTTATTAATTCATTATTTTCATGATTGAAATAGTTTATTCGAACCCCAAAACATATGTTAAAGAATTGTGGGCTACTGTAATTAATTTTTGAACCGGAGAAAAATCGGTGATATCGCAATTTTCCATCATAATATTTCGAATTTTTTGTTCACATACCACGTTACTAATTCCGTATTTCTCTTATTCAAATAGTTCATTCGAATCTTCAAGCTTGTGTTGAAGAATTGCGGGCTACTGTAATAAATTTTTGACAACGAGAAAAATTAATGAATATCGAAATTCTCCATCATAATATTTTTAATTTTTTTTCTCACATACCACGATACTAATTCCTCATTTTTCTGATTGGAATTGTTCATTCGAACCCCAAAGCATAAGTAAACGAAGTGTGGGCTACTGTAATAAATTTTTCAAACGGAAAAAAATCGATGAATATCGAAATTCTCCATCATTATATTTCGAATTTTTTTTCACATACCACTTTACTAAATCCTAATTCTTCTTGATCAAATAGTTCACCAGAATCTGCAAACATTTGTAAAAGAAGTGTGGGCTACTGTAATAAATTTTTGACAGCGAGAACATTTGATGAATATCGAAATTCTCCATTATAATATTTCTATTTTTTTTCACATACCACGTTACTAATTCCTTACTTTCATGATTGAAATAGTTCATTCGAACCCCAAAGCATATGTTAAAGAATTGTGGGCTCCTGTAATTAATTTTTGGAACGGAGAAAAATCGGTGATATCGCAATTTTCTATCTTAATATTTCGATTATTTTTTTTTACATATCGCGTCACTAATTCCTTATTTCTCTCATTCAAATAGTTCATTCTAATCTTTAAGCATGTGTTAAAAAAGTGTGAGCTTCTGTAATGAATTTGAGACAATGAGAAAAATTGGTGAATATCGAAATTTTCCGTAATAATATTTCGAATTTTATTTTTAGATACCACGTTGTACCGTCCGCGGGAAATTGCGTTACGCAGTTTATGTCGTTGATCAGATAATTAAGTAAAAGGAATTTCGAGATGTTTGGGGATGCTTCATCTTTCGGATGCATATTCAACTTGAATATTCAATATTTAGGGGTGTCTATCTCCTTGGGGTGAATAATTTTGAATTTTTTGCTCGTCATTTATCTGCATTAAATGTGTAAGAAATTCTGGTGACAATTCGATCACTAAATATTGCATTTTTTGGAAAATACAGATTGCGTGGTGCAGCTTTAATCTAAAGCTGGCCCACGCTTTTTTTCTGGAAAACGGGAGCCGTAATAAATTTTTGCTTTGGGACGCAAATTTGTTATAAATGTGTACAAAATTCTGAGCAATGTATTTTTGAAGTGTTCCATAAATGCTGGTGTAGCTTTAAGAACATCACTTTCATTGATTCAATGAACTTCTAGTATTGTCATCGGTTAGCACATTCACAGCCGGTTTCACAAAGCGTTGATCACGGTTAATCAGGGAATCAAGCGCTTAATCGGTAGTTGAAAACCAAATTGTATGCTCTATAATCTAAGTTAATTGGCGGTTAAGGATTTGACGGCTCCATCAAGAAACTGTTGATTAACGACTGTTGATTGCCGATTAAGCACTATTTGGGTTTCACAAAACATTTTCAAGTCATGATTAACATAGAAACTTCACTTGATGATCGTTGAATTACCTTGATCGGACCAATTTGGGCAATCAAGATAGTTAATCACTAGTTGACTTCTTCGTGTATCAGTGTGGAATACTGTTTTAAAATGTTTTCAGACATCAGTTCATCATCTTCATCAGACAAAAATAATGCAAATATTGTATTACGGAGATACAGAAGAATGAGGGATAGGAGCGATCCTTTCCTAGATTATAATGACGAGGAATTTAGGAACCGTTTCAGATTTAACAAGCATACAGTTATGGAGTTGTTCCATGAAATTGGACCAGAAATTGAACCACGTACTAAAAGGAACAAATCAATTGATGCGAGGTCTCAATTATTAGTTGCTCTACGATTTTATGCAACCGGTGGTTTCCAAATAGATAGATCACAAAAATATAACAAAAGCAACAGTATGCAGGATAGTGAAGAGAGTATCAACTCAAATCGCTTTGATGAAACCGGAGTACATTTCTATGCCAAAAACTACACAGGATAGACTGGATGAGGCTGCAGAGTTCTATATAATGAGTGGACTTCCCAGAGTACTAGGCGCTATTGATTGCCCCCATATACCTGGAGGTGTAAACCCAGAAATATATAGAAATCGAAAGGGCTACTTCTCCATAAATGTGCAGGTGGTAATTAATTTAAAAATAAGGCACATAATAGCTGGATGGCCAGGTTCTGTTCATGACTCCACCATTTTTAACGATTCCCCATTAATTGACGAACTGGAACGAGGATGTTATGGTAACAGCTACCTGCTAGGTGATAGCGGCTATGCTTGTAAGCATTTTCTCCTTACCCCAGTTTTAAATCCAAGGACCGAAGCAGAGAGGAAGTATAACCAAGCACAAATTAAAGCAAGGAATACTATCGAGAGGTGTATTGGAGTATTGAAGAGGCGATTTCCTTGCTTGCACTACGGTCTGAGGAATAAGATGGAAACCTCACTGACCATTATTGTAGCTTGCAGTGTGCTCCATAACTATGTTTTGGCTCAGTTCGACAATATGGATGGTTAAGAGGAATTCAACATCGATGTTATGGAAAATAACATCGATCCTGGTCATCAGAACATATCAGTGAGAAGTGCTTTGATATTGCACATTTTTAGCAGCTCTTTCGTTTCCTGAAGACATAAATTGTCCCTGTGAAGTTTATTTTGATATGAATGCATTTGATGATACCTGAAACATACTTCTGATATTGATGTGATCTCCTATCGTCATTTGGAAACCACCGGCTGCATAAAATCGCAGAGCAACTAATAATTGCAATTTCCCATCAATTGATCTGTTCCTTTTATTACGTGGTTCAATTTCTAGTCAAATTTTATGTAACATCTACATAACTGTATTCTGGTTGAATCTGAAACGGTTCTTAAATTCCTTGTCATTATAATCTAGAAAAGGATCACTTCTATCTTTCATTTTACTGTATCTGAGTAATTCTTCAATATGTTCTTGTTTATTTAAATTGTTCAAATGAATCAAAATATACAGTTGAAATTAGAATGAATTTTGATAACTGTTGCAAACATGTTTGTAAATTTTAGAGCGCAATGTGCAGTTTCTCAGTAATATTATTCACGATACGAATTGATATTCTGTAGGTTGAAAAAATGTCACAAGTAGTGTAAATTTCGAATAGGATGATATTAGCAATTTTCTCTCATTTCCCTAAATTGAAAAATTGTTTTCAAACATGTAACATTAATTTTCAAAATATACTCTCATATCTAAACTATTCAATGGAAATTTATACAATATTCATATTATTGACCCGTATGCGATATATCTCTAATTTTTCTTCAAAAAAATATAGAAATACAGAAAGATTTACTTTGAAATGAGAAAAGGTATCTACAACATTTCAACTACATGCATTAGCTGGCTTTAAAAACTCTAACGACTAGGGAAATTATATGATCACTTACATCTCACATTGTGCACTTGTACATTCAAATTAAATTTTCATCAGAGAACTAAGGAAATTTCGAATTTTACCTAGTTTACAGATTACTTAAAATAGACAGTCAGGAAAATGAATAGCAAACTAGTACAAGTGCATAATAGAAAGGGACTGATTTATTTATTTAACCTTTCTCGTAGAAGCTTTATTTCTGTTGGATTTCAACCCCCCATTGGATCTTACCAAAATTAGTTCAAAAATATAATGGTAGGGAGTACAACAAAAGAAGCAAAAAATTTCCAAAAAACAAAAGTTTATTGAAAGAATTAAATGTTCGATTTCATTTCTATTTTCAATCTCAGTCGTAAAATCTTATTTTCTATTTTGGCATTTGCTAATTTTTGCAAGTAGTACTTATTTTTAGGCTAGGTGAAATATCTGAATTTTTTTGTTTGTTTTTTGTCACTATTTGCGAGTCTTTTTTTGGGTTTTTTTTTGGACAGTGGCACTGGATGTACAGGGATTTTCTTCATTATGGGTTATTATAGGATACACAGAGAAAAACATTTCTTTATAACAAATAAAAATTATTTGAACTGAATAAATTTGAGCTTTCAATAGACCGAAATAAACATGTTTGTTGAATGAAGAATGCGAATTCTTTGATTTCATCAAAGAAATATTTCTTTAATTCAATTAAAGTGATATTTAATTCAAGAATCTGTTGTTTAAAAGGAAAAAAATATTTTATTGGTATAAATTTCGAGGCAATTAAATCAAGACTCTATTCATCCCAATTCAAATGACTGATAATTTAATATAAGTATATTGATTTCGTTTTACAGATTATGATGTGTTGGTCTGAATAAAATATTTCTCAACCCAAAAAAAATAGTTTTTAATGTGATGAAATGAGGTCTCAATCTGTATATATAATAAGACAAATGAAAGAAACTTAACTTATTTCCAAGCACTTTAAATTTTGATATATCATCATACTCACTTGGATTGAAGACATATTATATTACCTTGAAGAACTTATATGATTTGTTTGAAATAAATATTTTTTTGGTTTAAAAAAATGTTTTTTCAGGTAACAATAAGAACCCATTCAATGAAAGTATTGAAATTTCTATTAAGAAATTTTTTTTACCCTGTTAAAAAAGTTATGGACATTCAAATGAAAATATATTTGAAACAATTACAAATTTATTTCTAATAGAATCGAATTTTATTGAGGCAAATGAAATATTTCATGACCTCAACAATTCCCCCGAAGGAAAAATGGGCTTCAATTTAAATGATACTTTGCATCAAGAAATTTATTCATTCAATGTAAAAAAAAGTAGGAACCTAGGTACCTAAACAAATATTCAATATAAAATAACAAAAACTCTTAATGAATATCGTATACAATAAAACTCCTCAACTACGGTTGAACAATTATATAACACTCTGAAATAAAAAAAATATGAAAATAGTTAACCAAAAACGACAGATGTGCCATCTGCCATTTGATGAATATTGTAGGGTGTTCTATCAAGCATGCTCCTCGAGGAGATCAAAACCAATTCATTACTGATATTTATTGTTGGTTTGATTTCGTAAGCTTGTATATGTAAGTTGAAGCCAATAGTTATAACTGGACAAACAATAAAAAATGTGTCATCTCCCATATTCAAAACAAATTTTATTTCCCCAAATTCAGGCATTTCCCCACTCGCAGTTAGTAAGCAAAAACCTGGCTTGTACATTAAATTATTAATTTTGATCCAGGCAAGAATGAAAGATATGTCTTCAATAAGTTCTATATCGTTTTTGTGAAATAGTTTCTTGAATATTTCATGATCTGGATGCAATGAGATGTCAGTCTCGGAGGGGCCATGTGAAACAGTATCAATGATGCCAATAGAACTTAATAGTCTGCAAGATAATCGTAGTTGCTGTTTTAAAGATAGGGTTAAAATTATGTTTTTTCTGCTTGTGACAGAATCTGCAAAAATCTTAAGTTTCTTATGAAATCCTTCAAATCTCATAGACCATATTAGTCTTGGTGGACCAATTTTCAAAATTATAGTGGGATAATGTAACAGAATATGATGCTTAGGTTTTAGTGCGTCATTGAATAACTCACAATAATCTTTGTTGTGGTTTTCAATTAGATACTTCAAATGTTCTACAGTTGTAACAGATATAGAGCGACTCAACAAAATGTTTAATATTTGCCATAAATTTATGAAGAATTCCCAAACTACATCTCCTTCTGGCACCAAATCACCATCTAGAACACCAAAAAAGCTGACAAAAGCCAGCATTTCGGAAGCACTCAGTATTAAATATTTATTTTTTATATTTTTTATTTTAATAGGGGGTATGGGATTCCCAATATCCACTTCTGAGAAATTCAAAAATCTGATTCTCTCATTCAAGTTGTCAAGACTGAAATACCCTTTGTCGACCAAATAGTACAGAACTTGAGCCATATCGTAACGTAAGATTCCCTCAAGCATATCATGCATCAAATCTACACTACAGTTATCTATAACATGGTAAGATGGTAAACAGTTGAAGACACATTCCTCTTTTATGCCAAAACTTTTACTCTTCATGTCCATTTCATAATTTATTTGAGTTCTTAATGAATACAAATCTTCTAAATTTTGAATTTTTGTAATCTTGTTGGGGGTTTTACAGAATCTGCAGAAAAAACTAGCTTGAAAACTTTCATTGAATCCCAATATCGAGTTAAGTACTAAGTTGTCACCTAAAATTAAAACTACAGTAAAAAAGACTTGGACAATATCCCCAGTAACTTTTATATGAATTCCAAAATCGTCCAAATATTGGAATTCTTTTAGTAATTTAAAGAAAATTTTTTCATTCCCAAAAGAAGATCTGTCTTTAGAGTAAAATAGCTCGGCTAAGAAAATGTTCTCCAATAAAGTTGCATATTCAGGAGGTAAACAAGCCAAAGAAACATACACCTCACCTATTTTGTGTATACCTGCTTTTGAGCCAAGTGGGTTGCAGCATTCGAAGTCATCAAAATACATATAAAGAGGAAAAACTATTTTGTTTTTGAATTTTGGTCCAATTTTTCTCCATAGTGATCCTTGAAATAAACTCTGAAGTACATCAATAGAAGCAGATTCCTGATCAGATATATAATCCTGAGCAATCTGGAATACATTGGGCAGTTCAAAATATTTTTTCAGAAGTTTCCGTAAGGGAATGACCTGAATATTAGCTTTCTTAAAAACCATGACAGGTCGCTCAGATGTTTTTTTTTTTACTCAAGGCAGAATGTTCACCAATACTGAATGTTTCTGGTTTTATGAGTCTGTTCAAAGTACTTGAATGAGAGATATTCGGATTTGAAATGTAATAAAAAATTCTGAATGCTGATGAAGCTCTCAGACATATCTTTCAAGTGCTGACAACCCGAAACACTGGTTTTCAATATCTTGGTTAGATGATCAAAAACGGTGGACAATAAATTTCGAAATTTCAGTAGTATTAATTGAACTTCACTTCTAGGTAAGCACGAAATATTATACAAGCTTGATACGAATGCAAGAATTTCATTATTGATATCAAATTCTTCAATATTTGGGGCTGAGTTAATAATGGGAGGTGACCTATTTGAATCTAGATTTGTAAGTTGACTATGATTCTCAAAAAGTGCGTCATCAATATTTTTCTTAGTTATTGTGGAAATTTCAACAAAACTTTTATGTTTCACATTGAAATGACTACGTATTGCTTTCAGATTAGGAAATGACCTATGACAACCCCTTATATTACATTCATATCTTTGCAATAAAGGATGAATTACTTTGAAATGCATGAGCATAGCATCAGATGAATTGAAACATTTGGCACATTTGAAGCATATATATCCAGAACCTTCATCCATTGCAGTAAATTACTACAAAGACACTAAAAAAAACTAGTTGAATAACCTGGTTAAGTGGCTCTAATAACCCCAATCAATAAGCATGTCCAGCTTGATAGAACACCTATACAAATTTGCTGAATAATATACAAATCTCACTTAGATTAAACAATCTTGTATAAACGGTATTTTTATATCACTTTTCGTGTATAAACTATATAAACTCCATTGGATCAAATACCAAATATGATGTGATTCATAGGAATATTTTGCGTCCAAAATGTGGTAAGCTTTAAAACAGAAATCTACAGCATCAAGAACTGACACTGTTTTATAAAGATTGTTATTTATAACAACATAAGCAGATGTTACATTGCTTAAGCTCTGGCCTACAATAATTAAATAAGGTTGTACTGTCAAACCTCGTTGGTACATTAATTCAATTTTTTCTTTCTTAGCTCTTTCTATATCTCCGGGGACTTTGACATGCAAAAAAATTCCATCCCTAGATTCGGTTATTGACGGTTTCCGTTGCTTATTACCAGCAACTTTTGTTCGGCCTCTAGGGGACACCAATGAAGGTATCAGATAAAGTTGGATGGTATGCTTCGAGTCTACAATTAAGGAGGAAAATATTAGATGCAAATTTTTTGTGAGTTAAATTCAGTAACTAATCATTCAAATTGATATTAGACCCAAGAAGTAATAGAACAATGCATTTTATAAAACTGTAGATTTTCAAAATTAGTGACTGATATTTTCAGATGAGTTAAAAAAAACTTAATGTCGAAAAAAATTATTGTTTTGTCTCCTAACAGTCCCTAAGAAGTATTTGCATACCAACATATAATTTTCGTATTACTTACCAGATGTTATGTTATCCTCTAACGTTTGAAGAATACTCTCATCTGCAGCTGACAAATTTGGCTTTCGGGCCTTGAGGATTCTATTGAAAAATTCATCAAATTTGTACCATATGATTTCGCAAAATCATAAGACACCTAGTGGAAATGAATTTGCATTTCAATATTTTGAAAGAAGATTAAAAATAAAAAAAAAAACACGTCAAAATGATCTGAAATAATGGGGATATAAATATGGCAATCATTATAATTTTCTTCTGAGCTCTGAAGGTAAAAAAATCAAAATTCTAGTGTTTAGTTTGAAAATGGAGTTTTAAACAACTGGCAATGCAATTTATTTTTGTTGCATGTATTACTTTTCTCAAAAATTATTGTTATTAATTTAAGAAGACACAAGAAGTTTTTAGGTGAATTGAAGGTGTATGAGAACTGAAATTGGAAGTTTACAATTCATACTAATTCATAAGGATATTGGAAACTCTTAAAAATGATTTGAAACCTATTAATTTCATGATGAACCTTTTCTGCTATCAAAACTGAAAATTCTAAATGTAATGAACTAAAAATTCAAAAACTCAAAATTTTTCGATGAGCTCACTAATTTTTAAATATACATATATATAGTACCTACGCTTCAAAATTATGGACCAAATTCATTTTATCTCAGTTCATAGGAGTTGAAAGTTGTGCACGAACAAAACTGTGATGGTCGACTTTCGTTTGGTGACAAATTTCATCAGGTACCATCGTCCCAAAGTAAATGAGCCATGGCAAAGTGCACATTCTGAAACCGCTTTGAACTAATTTAAAAAAAAATTTTTTTGAAAATTTCTGCACGCCTGTAAAGAAGATACAAAGACCTTGCCAAAAAAAGACCACATGACACATTTTCCTTATTCATAAAATTTAGAGGGTTGATGGAGATAGCACAGGGTGCAACAAAAATCCTTCAAAAATGCATAATTTGGTAAAAATGATATAAAAATTGACCTGTTTCAGGATTTTGTTGCCAAATATTTTTCTTCTGAGAAAATGAATTTGTTCCATAATTTTGATGCACACTGTATGGAAGATATTATAAGGTTCAGTTCTTAGATGAAGCATCAACACTATGTTAAATAATACAATCATCAATTTTTTTTCTTACCAGCTCAACTGCTAACTGAGTTTCTATAATTGGCCACTCTGAGAAGAAGTCCTCAATCGTTTTATGTTTATGCTGTGCTATTTTTCTTATTGGAAATGAAGTACTCCAATGCCTGAGGACATCTTCTCTTGCTTCTTCTTGAGGGATACTATTCTTTACTAGCCAGATTTGGCTATTTTTGGCTGTTTGAGTAGGTTCTGAAAAAGTTGATTTCACAAAAGTTAAGTTTATACAAAAGATTTCAGTCATAAGTATGTGGTTTTTCTCTCTGAGGCAGGAAAAAGCATCACAATTTTGTTGGCAAGTAGGGATAAACCCTCTTTATTCAATTTGACTGCTTTGTTGAGGAAAAAAGTCACAATAATTTCACAAATATTGTTCCTATCTTTATTATCCAACCAAGACTTTTGGTCATATTTGCTAAGAATTGCTCTACCGATGATATCGTTTGACAGTATTCCTTTGAGATCTAAATTGTGAACTTTTTCCGCAGAACAGTAACTAAGAAAGGAAGAATTTATTCCACAGTTATTGTTGCTAAGGTCAGTTACTGTTGATGCAGAGTCAGTACCGTCATGCATTGATGTTGATGGAGTTTGAATCTCATATTCATCAACTGTTTCAAAAACCTCTATGGCCGTATATTGAGTAGTCTCACTAGTTTCACTGATCCGTTTTTTCTTCGGAGCAGGTGAGTCTTCAATGATATCAATGGGGGCCTAAATATGAGAAATTTATGATAAAACTCACGGCACATAAGAATTTATACATATATACTTTAAAAATTTATCAATGTCCAATAATAGTATACATTCTAAAATAAATTGCAGAATTGTCTCCTATTCCAACACGAATGCGAAATTCGAAAACGAGCGACGAAGGAGCGAGTTCTTGAACGCATGAGTATTGGAAATGCCTCCTGCAACGAGTTTTGGACGACTTTTTCTCAATTTCAGTCAAGTTTTGTAAAATTCGAATTATTCATCCTAGTGACTTTTGTATTGTAACGTGCGTTCAAAACAATTCGTGCAGTAGGCAGTGTATTTAATATTTCCTTTATAAAACCTTAGGAAAAATAGAATCCAGAGCTTACTTGATCACGAATTTTTTGAACGCACGATATCTTGGCAGTTGGTGACTGTTGAAAATTGACAGATTAAGGAATTTGAATATGTATCGTACATTTCAAAATTAGCAATAAAAAAATCTTTGGTACATAATTTCTTAATGAAAATTATAGAACTCTTCCGGTCAACAATCATTTCACTATATCCGAATTAGGTATATTATATTGACAATTTTTGTGTTGAAATTTGATTGGATCGGAAGTCAGTGCCCACACAGCACACGACATCCATTGGACGTCCATTTCAGGTACATGTTATGTCCAAACGTCCATGGACGTTGAATGGATGTACATTATACGTAGGAACATGGACGTCCATTGGATGTACATCACGCGACATCCATTGGACGTCCGTTTTATGCCCATATAAAGTCCAAACATTCATGGACATTGACTGGACGTACATTGTACGAAGGAAAATGGACGTCCATTGGATGTACAGCACGCGACATCAATTGGACGTCCGTTTTATGCCCATATCAAGTCCAAACGTTCATGGACATTGACTGGACGTACATTGTACGTAGGAAGATGGACGTCCATAAGTATGTATAAATATCACAGTTCAAATCTCAAGAATCGTATATTAATTCAAACAGAAATGAAACTTGTAAGTATCTTCAAACAAAAGATTAAAAAATGATGAAGAGTACCCAGACAACACAAGTGAATCCAATGGACATCCATTGGACGTCCACCTATGAAAATCCTGGATATCCATTGGATGTACGGCATTTTCCGACGTTCGTCCAATGGACATCCAATGGATAATACGTTTCCGACACAATGGATGTCCATCGGATATCCTGTATTACATCCGATGGATTTCCATTGGATATCCAATTTATGCCCATACCAATAGAGTGTATACCGGATTTCCATTTGATATCCTATGGATATCCATGTCATGTCCATTGCAGCTGAAAATCTATTGGATATCCATCAGACATCCATTGAGTATCCTTTTCATGTACATTGCAGCTGGACGACCAATGGATGTCCATTAGACATCCGATGAGTAACCATTTCACGTCCATTGCAACCAGAAGTATATGAGATTTGGATTTGCATCGGACAACCAATGGATATCCATTTCATGGCCATCCCATTTTAAAAAGTACATTGGATTTTCATGAGACATCCAATGGATTTCCAATGGACAGAAAATATCCAATGGACGTCCACTGAATTACTATTGGGAATATAGTTTTTTTCAGGTTCTCAGATTGAATTACAAAATACGTATTAATAAATGTTTATTATTCAAAAGATTCATTAAAATCTCAAGAATATATAAATATATATATACATATTTAGGAAAGTGAGATAACATAAATAAAATAAAATTTAACTCTTACTGCATAAACTGAACAAAAAAGAATGGGCCCTTAATATAATACTCATTCTTTGGAAACATCAAAAGTGAATTTTTTGTTACTGTAAGTTTAAACATTTCTATTTTGAGAAATATATGAATGAGGTCTTAAAATTATGTAAATTCAATCGCGAAAGTTCAAATAGTGGATTACTGAGAGTCATATCATTAAATTCACATCTTTGCACGACTGTGAGTTGAAAATACCCCTTCTTTTCAGTACTGTTCAGATTATTTTTGAAGCTTTGACTGTAACTTGTTTCAAAGAAAGTTGACGTTAGTCTGCTCTCAATTGTTGCCAGAAGTTTACCAAGACCTGAATTTCTGTAAACATGCACTTTCAATGATAAAGATTGTTAAATTTACATATCTACTAAACTTCGAGGTCAATATGAAAGAAAAAAAGCGTCAGAAAAATTATTGCAGATTTTAAACTATCCACAGAAGTTTAGAGCAGATTTTAACATAATTTTTCTTTGAAACAAGTTTCATTTAATGCTGCAAAAATAATCTGGATGATACTGAAAAGTAGGGGTGTTTTCAGCTCATAACCGCAGTGGTGCAAAGATATGAATATAATGATGAGACTTTCAGTAAACCACTATTTTCACATGTGGAATTCCAGTAACATAGGATGTACCTAGTTTGATCATTTTTAAAAATAAATATTCAACAATGTGGTTCCAACCTGTTCGCATATGCACTTCTCGCTTTTGCCCTTCTTAGATACTTATTTTTTGCAATCCTCCTCAGCGTTCGTTGAATAGGAACGTTCCTTCTGCTGCTTCTGAAAAGTTATGAATTTTTTGTAAATTAAAAATTCAAGATATTACTATCAATTTGATTTAAACTCTAAGCCATAACATGCAAATTCAATGATTGCTATCACTTTTTAATGTGCAAATATAATATTCTAACAACATCACAAATATGTGCCAAATTATGGGAAACATTTTCCTGCCCATATACAATAATGAATATTTCCAGAAAACACTTCAACAATGCTTCCGCATAATCTTTTTAGAGATTTGAAGATCTATTTTTGAAAATGAACATTGACACAAGTAGAGTTAAAAAATGGCTGTATTCAGTTTTGGGAACTAGTTTCTGTATAAAAAAAAATTGGTGAAATTTTGTGGCCCTTCATCATTAAGCCTCATTTCAAGATCTTGCATGCTGTTGAAATCAGCAGGTATATTTTGTATCTGACTTAGCAAGTTAATTGAAATTTTTGATATATCAGAGAATGACAGTTTATGTGATAGTCCACTTCCTATCCCCAAATTAACAGTCAATTTTTAAGAAATCCCAAGCAAACGAGATGCATATAATCTAACGGGAAATCATTTAATAAATTAATATTTGGCAAAGACCATCAGTGAAGTAACAGTATGATGATTTTCTAAAAGTTTCATTCTGAAACTTTCAATGGTTCTTAGAGTGAATTTATATAATTAGTGAAACATATGCGGTTACTAACATAACTGCCTTCAATTGAACATTTTGAGCATGGTTGATAGCCTCTACATACCCCGCAATATTTTACAAAGGATAGGGCTAGTACATCACAAATAAATCCTTTAGTTTTTATGATAAATGAGTTACCTTTTAAATTGAAACCATTATTTGAAATGTGGGTTGGGTTTATTTTAAAAATTCATTCGCATCTACAGGTTTCTCCGCCTGGCTTTTTTGAGGACTTCTTTCACTTATGTGTTCCACCTAAAATGTGCAACAATCAGTTTAAATATTTATTTGATATGATTAATATTGATATAAATAATCCAAGCTATGGACAAGATTTCAACGAAAGTTTTAAATAAGCTTCATTTGTTTATATTATGTATTATGTTTATGGGCAACTCAGAATTTTCATTCGTAATAATCCATACTACTCCCTAGAAGAAATAAAATCTGCTCACCAAATTCAAATTCCGATTCAGCGTGTCTGTGTCGACAGGTTTCACTTATCATAGATATATGCTATTTATTTCCATTTCCATCTAAAATTTCAACAGTTTTCATCTCTAGTAATCTATATTCTCAAATATGTAATAACGACATGATTAGGACATATTTACTACTCACCAAATATCGAGAAATAATGAAAACTGAAATCACTCCTAACCTAACTTCAAAACAATAACAATTCCGTTCCGAATCCGAATCCGAATGATTGCAGTTACCATTTGCCTGCAGCGTAGACTTCATGGCCTGTCCAACTTCCTAACCTAACGCCCTAAATTGTGGAGGACAAACAAACGTGTTCGTGTTATTCCATTGTTATTCCGTGCTTTTGGTTAGTTACAGTAGTGTTTCTTCGTTACTAATTAAGATTGAGAAGTGTTTTTTTGAATTTATAAAGACTAAATATACGTTTCAACGTATTTATTTACGTTGTCCTCTAGAATCTGACGTCTATCTGACAGCGGGTTGGAGCGGCCTATAGAACAATAGTCTCTTGTATACTCAACGAAAATGTACTCACTGAAAACCATGTGTACAGAAAATTAACTTATCTTAATACCCATATATCAATTTAATGTATCATTTTAAAAGCACTAGCCAAAATGCCGAGACCACGAGGCAGACCCTCTCGCAGTGCAGCAGGAAATGCAGAAGGTGAAAGTTCGTCAACAGCAACAAGCGGAAGATCCAAGAAATGTAAGTTTTTTTCAATGTATTGTCCAATTAATTATTGTTTATATAGAATAAGTATATTCTAATCAAGTTTTCTCTCAAGGTATGCAGTATTTTATTACTGCCTCTCTGCCGGAGAATATGCCTGTAGAAGTTAATCCCCGAAAAATGTTCCGGAAGGAGTTGGAGGAGCAATTGGCCAATCTGTCCCAACAGAGCGAGCAAGATCGACCTGCCGAAATAACTTCCTATTGCATAGGCATGGATCCGTACGACAGTGCTGAAATGGATGATGATGGCAGCGATGAGGAGTATGTCTCCAACTACAGTTCAAGTGGGGAACTATTGTTTCAAAGCCAGCAAACGATTTCGTCGTCGCAGGACAGAATAGCCAAGTTTCACATTCATTCTTATACGCAATTCAACGTCAAAGTCGATTTTGAAACAATCAGAGAAACTGTTGCTACTATGGACGGTGGAGTTTGGGCTTCCGGTTTAGATGTTCAAGCCGTCCAAAACAAGCACAGAGTTGTTAGGTATATAACAAAACTAGATACCAAACCCTATAGTAATACGTCCAAGTCAACCTTTGCATTTCAATATCAGATATATATGTGGGCAGCTGATAAATATATGAAACCATTTGATCCACTCGATCCATTCGTTGTAAAACATCTTCGCAGTAGCAACTTTTTACAGGCCTATTTATCGGCCTTTGCAAGAAAAATGGAAGCTTCTTCAGTTCCGTCATTACAGCCCGTGCAAGTTACTTATAATTGCCCTTGGACAATAGAGGTAACGCAGTGGTATAATAGCAAGTTATTGAATTTTCGTCATAAGGATCCTCAACTTTATCTTTGGGGTGATAGTAACGTAGGCAAATCATATTTTGTTGAGAATGTTTTGGTGGGATCCGATAGAACACTACGAATATACTATCCCGAAAGGTCTAAATGGGCGTTTTCAACTTTAGATATGGGTTTTCACGAAATAATATCATTCGAGGAAGCCGATTTTTCTAATATATGTCACGGTATATTTAAAAGGCTTTTGGAAGGATCCTCGTTCTCAGCGGAAGTAAAATATGGCAATCCGAATGTTGTAGCGTGGAAAAAACCCATCATATTTGTGTCAAATTATCCCCCAGAGCATTACTCAATTGACCAGGCTTTGATGAACCGTCTTAAGGTTGTTCACGCGACAGAGCCTTACTATTCATATTTTACCCGGTGCTATACCATGAACCTTCCCGCCGGTGCACAGCAAACTTCTTCTGGTGACCCCGATTTATCACAACATAATGCAAGTCGAAGCAGTGATTTAAATCCTATTGATGATCCCATGTCGGTTTCGATGTCTTCTGATTCATCTTTTTCGCTCAACAATTTTTCTGCCGAATTAACAAGGCTAAGGCCGAATTTGAGACGGCAGTGATATCTATATTTATATAGGCTAGATTTGTTTAAAAAATATTTGTTAACTTATTATAAATATCAGCCAAAACTATCGGTACCTTAGTATCCTTGCTTGTTATGAATTTTATTGAATAGCTGAATCAATTTTATTAATAATTCACATTGGTGTGGTCTTAGCTTATTATTTCGACTCTCTAAGATATTTATTATATGTTTGTAATTAGTCTTGTACTTATTAATGTAAAGTATTATCCATAACTCTTATAAAAACACTCTAATGTTTGGATTATTATATATGTAACAACTTTGTCATAGATGGTTGTTCATTGTGAACAGTACTACCCAAACATCAATGTTAATTTAAAAATTTGCAGGTTTTCTTATGAAATATATTTGTCAATTATTATTCCACGTCTTATTCTTGAAATATCATAAGACCGTCCCTGTTGCTTCACCGGGGTGTTAAATTGTGGGCTTAATGCTTGGTTTTCCCCATGCCATTGTTATCTTTCAAGTGCTATTGTTATCTTTCAGGTGCCATTGCACCTTACCTTTTCCTTTCTGGTCTTTTATGCAAAAGCGGTCTGAATAAACATAGTACGTTAACAATAGTACCAAAAGAAGAATGATGAATTTTTTATATATTCTTATATTATTTTCTCGATATAATCCGAAATAGAGCAATCTTCCCTTATATTAATCATATACGCCATCTGTTGATTAACCCTATCGTTCAGCAATATCTTTGCATAATTGTCGAAAAAGTTCAACAGGGAAGGAATCTATCATATCAAGCAATAAAATTATTTCAAAGAAATGGGGAATATAGTTATATTTAATTTTTCTTGAACAAACTTTGTAAAATTCACAACTGTTAGAACTGCAATAAGAGAAATTGAATAATTTTTCAAAAAATTAATTATGTAACACTATATCTACTATCTGTAGGTTGGTCATGACTTGTTGGATAGATCCAATATACGTAATAAAAAAATTATCTGAAAACTAAATATTCGGAGTCAACGGTAAGTTCTTTCATTTCAAATTCGTCAGTTACGGAAGACATAGAATCTGTTCAAGTTTCCTCGTATTGTAAGTTTAACTTTTTTTAAGATATTATTCTTCTCAAATCTTTATAATCCACTTCCCAATATCAATAGTTAATAATATTTTGCGTTAATAATATTAAATTGTACTGGATTAAATATACACTTTTGGTTTGTGCTGGACATATCTGTTACCTCGTGGAACATAATCGTTTCAGAATAATCATTTGCATTTTCTTTTATATTCTATTCAATTACTAATTATACAATTACTGCTATAGTAATTGGAATAATATATATTTCGAATTTGCCAATTTTTTCTCTTTTGAATTTAATCAATTTCTCCCATAAATTCGGTCTCTTCACCATCATCATGCTATCAATCTGGTGTAAATATCAATGTTTTTAAATCTATGCGGTGTAGATCCTAATCACCTCCAATTTCTTCCTTATCTATTGTCTTTGAGAATTATATTATACTTTAATCAGTCTGGTGCTTTAACATATCTTTAAATCGTTAGGCTTTACCATCTAATCTTAATTGAATATATATATAAATATAATGTTATAATATATTTTCTGTTTTAGCTCTTTAATCCACGGTTCAATCCTACGGTTGTTCATCCCTCTAATTTTGTAAGTAACGTATAACATTATTTGAAGTTCTCTATATTGTTTAATATCAATCTGTACAAAAAATCATTTAATTTTGTGAATTTTCCATCAGGTAATCTCGACGATGGATAGGTGGATCTGTAAAAGTTTGAGCCTTGAAAATCTGACCACCCATATGGTAAAGCTGTTTCGGTCAGCTTCTATAAAGTTCCATTTGCTAGCAGAACATTTCGATATCCAGAATCGAGTCAGATTTCAAGGATTTATTAGCACTAACGAATCTGCTGCTTCTCCTCTTGTTGCGAATGTTACGGAGATGAACGAATCGTTATGCTGTAAGTGTATTTGCTGAGCGTTATTCTACATGTATAATCATTGAAATTTTTTTATTTTAGCTTCTGCGTCCTCATCTTCCCAGTCCTTGTCCTTGGCTCAGTTGCCGTCACTGTCGGAGTCCCTGCCGCTGCCGCTGTCATCGTCGCTGTTTCTGTCAGATCCATCAACCATGTTGAAGTCTATGTCTTCCGATTATCCAATGTGTGGTTCAGTTTTTTGTAAGTGTATGTCATAGATCCAAATTTATAAAATACTATCTTTTACCTCACCACATCTAAAATACAAAAATTTTTATAGCTTCCACACCTGTTATCCGTTCGCTTCGTACAGAGGATGTGGTTCACGATACTGAAAGTGTTCAAGGGACTGACTTCGGACCCACTGAATTAGTTGCTGCTGGTATGTATATATCCTTAACAACAAATATTGATAATATATATAATGTTCGTGAATTATAAGAATGTGTATTTGTAGAACCCATCCTTGAGAGCCAACATACCAACGATGATATACAGAGTACAGCTGCCACGCTAAAAACTGATAGAGTCATAGTCCTTCGAGCAAGAGGTGAAAGTATAATAGGAAATTATATGAATATTAACTGAAGAAACAAAATATGAGTAGTTCCTCTTATTGATGTATCTGGCAAGCGGTGGTTTTCTAGGCGGAAGTGAATTGGAGGGTATGATATTATTCTTTAGGTAAGGTAAAGTTTACTGTTATGTCATATTTCTCAATATCAATCTGTGCAATATATCATGTAATTCTGTAAACTCTTCAACAGGAAATTGTAACGATGGATAGTGGTATCTCAAAAGATGTGTGAGCCTTGAAAATTTGACTACCCATATGGTAAAACTGTTACGGTCAGCTTACCGTTCCAAGACCTCAATCAATATATGTTCGATTCTGATGTATGAGATGCTGCAAGAGCAGTGTACTGTGGCAGCAATTCAGGAGTCTTTTAATAATGTAAAAAATATAACGATCGTGTTTCTTTCATTCATGGGACATATCGAACACATTGATAGGCGAAAGGTGCAGCAGTTCATGCGTAAGTGTATGTTATATATTCAAATTTTATAAAATATTAGCTTTTACCATGGTGATGGTATCTAAAACATAAATATTCTTATAGTTCCGCACCTGTTATCTGTTCGTTCCGTACAGAGGATGTAGATCAGGATATCGATATTGTTCAAGGGACTGATATCGTACTTAGTGAACTGGTAGCTGTTGGTATGTATGTATCTATAACAAATATGATAATATATTTAATATTCCTGTGTTGTAAGAATGTGTATTTATAGAACCCATCCTTGAAAGCCAACATAACAGCAACGTTATAGAGAGCATAGCTGCCATGCTAGATACTGTTAACTCGAAGAATCCTGTCCCTTACTGAAGGTGTGTAATTGCAGAAGTGTTAATTAATATTAGTGAATATTATACCTAACACCACATTCATTTTATTTAACTACACTAATTTGTATGATATTAAGATATAATTATGTTACAGTTAGTATTGATGGAGATATGGATTGCAAGTGTTCATCTACCAGCAAAGGAGTACAGACTCCTAATTACCTGAAAAATCGGAAAAACAGGGTTGTTCCAGGGATTGTTTTCATAATTACGGTACTACTACAATTTATACAACGGGAAAAGGTCCCTCAAGAAACATATTAAGTTTCAAGAGCGGGTAAGAGAGGCAAACAGGATTGAGATTGGGAGAGCATCTCAAAGGCACATTCCGGACACAACGAGGAAGTCTATTGCAAACCTCAGAGGACCTACCCCCATGTCAGGACCTCCTCTCCCCCCAAGGAATCCTGTCAAGACATATGAAACACGGGAATAACTATGACTCTCTTAACGTTTGAGGTGTCGGAGCCTGCGTCCTGCAGGTCACTAGTATCCGAGTTGGGAGTTACCCGAAGCAGAGGCGAGAGTGAGACTAGCTGGAGTGGTGCTACCGGTGCGAGGAAGCGTGCGAGATCAAAGCGATAGGGTGCAGGTCAAGGCTGCCCGATCGCTCTCGCAAGTTTGCGATTGGGTGCAAGTCTGTACTGGCCCCTACGCACTCAGCGTTTCCTTGCTAGGTGGTACTTGCTCGGTGCTGGACTCTCTCAAGCTGAAGCGGAGGGGCATGCATAGCTACTGATGATCGCTCCCCTTGGGCCGCGTCAAGCCGACCTTTGAATGCGATGGTCCGGAGTTTTGATGCGCAAGTTAAAGCCTCTCAAAACTCAAGGACTTATGCTCACCTCCTAGTGGTACCGCCGGTAATACTCAAGGATTCGACGTGTCGAATTCGATATACGAGTAGCAAAGAGCATGGTCCGAAAAGGTTAACACGAAAGGAAGCAGCCCTTCCAAGCGGCCACCCTCTAGCCTAGTGTCCGTGTTAACCCTACGTGTTGGCCCTACGCTTTCGAAAAATGGAATCACTTGATCTTCGTCCAAGTTTTCGGGAATGTTTTTCGCGAAGACTTCAGTAATGGATGAATCTACAGGTTGAACGAATGATGTTTAAATTCGTTGTCCACGAATTTCTTCCAATTTCATGAAATTTCTGAAACACTTGATTGACGAAGACATTTTCGAAACTTTTAATTTCACTTCTTAGTCCTAGGCAAACTGAGGATCACTTACGCAGTTTTGTTACGACTAGTTCGCATGTTACCAGTATTACCTAAACATGCAGAAGAATTAATATATTCTCGGCTTCGTTCTTCCACTTTCAATATATCTGATTTTGAAACTCAACAAAAACGAAACCCCTATTTTGCGCTCGATTATTGTACGATCTGTACATGATCACATCAACGATGTTAGATATTCCTTTCTCCTTTAATTCCTGCCAATAACCCTCGTCCTTGGTCTTATAAACCGGAACACCTCCTAGAAAAATTCCGCATTTATTCATCGAGGGTTTGACTGAAAACAGGGTGATTTCTGGCTATTTCTTTTCCGTCCTGAACTTTGACTGCTGTGGCTTGTCTCTTTAAATACGTCACATAAGCAAATCCCGTGTTTCCGTTATTGTTTTTATTCGACATAAGTCTTACAATATGGACTGGCCCTACGCTTTCGAAAAATTGAATCACTTGATCTTCGTCCAAGTTTTCGGGAATGTTTTTCGCGAAGACTTCAGTAATGGATGAATCTTCAGGTTGAACGAATGATGTTTAAATTCGTTGTCCACGAATTTATTCCAATTTCATGAAATTTCTGAAACACTTGATTGACGAAGACATTTTCGAAACTTTTAATTTCACTTCTTAGTCCTAGGCAAACTGAGGATCACTTACGCAGTTTTGTTACGACTAGTTCGCATGTTACCAGTATTACCTAAACATGCAGGCCCCGCATAGGTGGATATGTGCGCTACGCTGAACCACATAATTCCTCGCCTACTTGGTATCGTAGCTAAACTGAACCAGTTACGCAAAATCCGACTGCAGATTCGTAATCTACGTATCCGAATCCATAAGAAATGATGTGCATATCGTCATAGCTTAAAAAAAATTCTTACCCCCACTCCTTCGAAAAAAAATTTTTTTTTCAAACATCGTCGACCTTGGTATCGTTTCCTATTAAATCGAGGTCGTAGATCACGAATATGGCATTAGAAATCGTCCCGTTTATATAATTCCTCGCCTACTTTGTATCGTAGCTAAACTGAACCAGTTACGCAAAATCCGATTGCAGATTCGTAATCTACGTGTCCGAATCCATGAGAAATGATGTGCATATCGTCATAGCTTAAAAAAAAATTCTTACCCCCACTCCTTCGAAAAAAAATTTTTTTTTCAAACATCTTCGACCTTGGTATCGTTTCCTATTAAATCGAGGTCGTAGATCACGAATATGGCATTAGAAATCGTCCCGTTTATATAATTCCTCGCCTACTTTGTATCGTAGCTAAACTGAACCAGTTACGCAAAATCCGATTGCAGATTCGTAATCTACGTGTCTGAATCCATAAGAAATGATGTGCATATCGTCATAGCTTAAAAAAAATTCTTACCCCCACTCCTTCCAAAAAAAATTTTTTTTTCAAACATCGTCGACCTTGGTATCGTTTCCTACGGAAATTGACTTTTAATTATTGTAGAAAGAACACGAAATGACAATAGATTTTTTCATTATTTGATCTTGTGTCGTGCAGAGAAGACGTGGTGCATAAGTTATAACGCTTGTTGAATAAAATCAAAGTGCTGTGTAATATCTAGACGTTGGTAAATATTTTTTTAATTATGGATTATCAGGAATGACTTAGTGATATAGATCCGGATAATGAAATGCCAGATTTAAACCGCGAAAAATTTAAGTATTCTCAATTTCATAATAGTGATAGGATATTTTTGGCATGTTTCTGTATACAGAATATGTGCGATCCTGTCGAGATAAGTTTAATGATATCGCGAGTCAATCCCAATTTCACTTTAGAAAAGCGGGAATTATTTTTGCGCCTACACGGTCACCTAATTAGAAATCCTTCAAAATGTTGTAATTAATACGCATATGATTGTTGCTCAAAAAAAGTTTTAGATTTAAATAAACACGAACGGCCTACGGACTTATATATTCCTCAGCCGAACGAAATACCTTTAGTAAGTATAATGACGGATCAAAATTTACCTCAGCGGCTCATTCAAATTCCAAATAATTATGACGATTGGATTAGAAAATTTGACGAATACAGATTAATGCCTGAATTGATGAAGGATAAAGTTAGAAATTCTCCCTTAACAAACGTGGATCGATGTTTTATGGCTACGTTTTGTATTCAAAATTCATACGAACCAGGTAGTTTTTGGAACATGATGAAAACGGTTAATAAAAATTGTACGGAACAGCGACGGTATGAATTTTTACAATGTCATACCTATATTAAAAGTAACAATTCCAAACATTGTACATATTACGCTTTCGACATGAGAAGGGGTAGAGTTTTGGATTTAAATAAGCACGTGAGACACGCCGAAGGAGATGCTCCAATAACGGAAATAACTACGGAAAGATATAATCAGGCCATATCAAGTACTACCTTTAACAATAAAAATCCGGAAATTCAAGACGAAACAACAAATAAACGAATATTTGCTGATACGCGTGCGCCGGAAAGTAGCTTCAGTAAGAAGCCTAAGATTAAACTTGATTTTACAACTACGAAAAAATAATGTTTCAATAAATTATTAATAATAAATTTAAAAAGTACCTATTCAAGTAAAAATTTTAAGTTCATTAAGTAAAATCATTCCTTTGAAGTAATTAAAGAAACATATTAAATCACTGGGTAAGTTCAAAATTTCGAAACCAATTGCTAGAAAAAAACGTTATTCGAAAATTACTAAGGCTAAGAAATATAAGAAAGAAGTTTTCTTAAGTAAGAGAGGGGATGGTAAAGTCAAATATTGAGTCATAACGCCATTCCAACTGTCCATATTCAAAGAATAGTTACCTGCTGAAAGTTTTGAGGTGAGAAGTTTAAAGTGTAAAGTGAATTAAATCATCCATAACAACGTAAGTATAAACAAAATAAATGTCTCAAACTATATGAAATGTTTAAATATTGCTACAAATAAATCGAAATATAAATGCAATATAATATTTTTGTTACATATTAGGAGAACATGGCGTCATCGAGTAATAATGGTGTTAATGTACAGAATGTCGAAATATCCACGAGGGCAAGAAGGGTCAGATCCGGAGCAGTCAGCCGTTCAGCAGCTGCATCAAGTACATCAGCAGGAAGATCAACGTCGAAGAAAGGTAAGAATAAATAATATTTATAAATATCGTAATAAAATATTCGCAAATATATTATACTAGGGCAAGTAACTAATTCGAAATTTATTTATTACAGCCAAGCAGTACTTCATTACTGTGTCATTGCCGGATAACATACCGGCAGGAGTGAATCCTCGAAGGGTTTTCCGCAGGAAATTGGAGGAAGAACTCAGGAGTCTCTCACAGGATGAGTCGTCAGAGGAGGCACCAACCATAACCTCCTATTGTATAGGTATGGAGCCATACGAAGTAACTAACGAGGAGGAAGATTCAGATGCAGAGTATGTATCAAACTATACAGAGACAGGTGAAATAATATATCCTAGTACATCTTCTGCCGACACGTCCGTATCTAGTCAAGCCAAATTTCACTTACACGCGTTTACTCAAACTAGCCAAAATATAGAATTCGATAAAATGCGGGAAATAGTCACTACTATGGACGAAGGTGCATGGGCCGGAGGGGTAGATGTTCAGGCGGTAACTTCTAAAAATAAAGTGATAAAATATATCACGAAATTTGATACGAAGCCACTTAGTAATATGTCAACATCGTCATTTGCTTTTCAATATCATTTATTTGTTTGGGCGTCTAAAAATTATGATAAGCCCTTCGACTCCACTGATCCCTTCGTAATTGCAAATAGACATCAGATGAACTTTTTAGTTACTTATTTAGCTGATTACTCGCGAAAAATGCAATGTTCCTCCGTTCCCAGTATAGAGCCATTGTTACTTACTTATAATTGTCCGTAGACCATCGAGGTCACGGATTGGTTTAATAGGAAAATTACGAGTTACCGACATAAGGACCCCCAATTATATCTTTGGGGAGACAGTAATATGGGGAAAACCCATTTTATCGAAAATGTTTTGGTGGGAACGAAAAAGGCTCCTCGCATATATTATCCTAAAAGGTCAAAATGGGCTTTTTCCATGCACTACATGAATTAATAATTTTCGAAGAAGCGGATCTTAGCAACTTTAACCACGGTATACTTAAACGTTTATTGGAGGGTTCGTCTTTTCCCGCCGAAGTTAAATATGGAAATCAAAAGTGTGTTACATGGAAAAAGCCCGTTATATTCGTTTCAAATTATTCGCCACAGCAACAATGTCTTGACCAGGCGTTGTTGAATCGGTTGAAGGTAGTATATGCGAACGAGCCATACTATATTAATTATACTCAGACCCATGTAGCAACAGTAAATGTAGTAAATACGAATTCAAGTATTTCTAGTCTCAGTAATTCAAGCATACTGAGTGATACCAGTGATAACGTTAACATCAGCTCATCAAGTTCTTCGATACCCTTAACACGATTAAGACCTAACGTTAGAAGACGTTAATTAGTAAATATGTGAATAATCAATTCCGGACAATAGTATAATTAAAGTTAAACCGATCCCATCAAAACATTAACGTTAGTTTGAGTAAACTAGACAAAATAATTTAAATATGTAAATACCCTGTATAGAGCCATTTTTAATAACTAATCGCCACATCAACAATCTCTTGACCAGGAGCTGTTAAATTGGTCGGAGGTAGTATAAGCTGACGAGTTATACTGTATAAATTATTCTTAGACTCATATAGCAACAATAAATACAAATTCAAGTGTTTCTAGTCAGAGTAAGTTAGGCATACCTAGTGATACATTTGATAACGCAAGCATTAGCTCAACAAATTCATCGATACCTTTAACACGATTAAGACCTAACGTTAGAAGACGTTAATGAATGAATATATAATAAATCAATATCCGGACAATAGTATAATTAAAGTTAATCCGTTCCCGTCAAAACATTAGCGTTAGTCGAGTAAACTAGAGAAAATAATCTGAATATGTAAATATTAAAACAAGTAATGTTAGAATAATGCGAATATGTAAATTTGAAACTAAACAGTTTCCGAATATTTAAATAATATCTATACCAACATAACAATAACGTTAGTATTAATAAGCCAGAGAAAATAATGTGAATATGAAAATATGTGAATAAGTAAATAAACCTTATATATTGTAATAAAGATGTTAATATTCAATGGAATTTTTAATATGTCTTGAAATATAACTTTTATCCATTTTATTATTACAGATTTATAAAATATCGCAACAAATCCGCAATCCAGTTACGCAAAATCCGATGATAGATTCGTAATCTAAGTCCGAATCCATAAGAAATGATGTGCATATCGTCATAGCTTAAAAAAAAATTCTTACCCCCACTCCTTCGAAAAAAATTTGTTTTTTCAAACATCTTCGACCTTGGTATCGTTTCCTATTGAATCAAGGTCGTAGATCACGAATATGGCATTTGGAATGGTCCAGATACAACCGTTAATAAAATATGTCGAAAAGATTGAAAATTTTTCGAAAATTTCTCAACTAATCCGAAATAGTTTCTAAATCGAATCAGTTACGCAAAATCCGATGATATATTCGTAATCTACGTGTCCGAATTCATAGGACATGATGTGCATATCGTCATAGATTAAAAAAAAAAATTCGCATAGAACCGCGCATATTCTCCTTCCAAAAAAAATTTTTTTTTCAAACATCGTCGACCTTGGTATCGTTTCCTATTAAATCGAGGTCGTAGATCACGAATATGGCATTAGAAATCGTCCAGTGACAACCGTTTAGAAATTATCTATTATCGCTATTTTCAAATTTTACCAAAAATTTGGTCAATTACGAAAAGATTTATTTTCATATTTGCAAGCAATTAATTTTATAAATTTAATTTATTTTAGAAACATGTCTGACGGCAAATATAGTGAGTTCCTTAATGACCTTAATTGTGACGGGAAATTACCGAGAGATGTTATTATTCTTTTTTCGATGGGGATGATGCGATATAAGGAAAGAGTCATGTTGGCAACCTTATGTCTGCAAAACCACCTGTGTCCCACATACGTTTGGACGTGCATCGGAACCCATAATAGAAACTGTACAGAGCCAAGGCGGCAGTTGTTTATGGAACTGTATAATTCTATTAAGGGTTGTGCGGAAAGCAAGTGTCACTACGTGGCGTATGACATTTATTCAGGTCAATTTCTTGACCTGAATAAACATCGTCCGCACGGAGTAGCCGATAGGACGTTTGCTATCGAGGAATCCCCCGCCCCGATAGCAAAAAGACGGTCACCAGTTGTTTTCTCCACCCCCGTGAAAAAACCACGGGCTGAGGCATATCAAACGTTGGAACCAGGTGCTTTTGGGCAAGAAGGAGCCGGTGGTTCAAGAATTTTAGAGCATGAAGTCACACTAGACGAGATTAAGGCGTTTGTGGCTGAAGTAGAACATTCACAGGGGGATGAAAATTAAGGCATGTTTCAATTTACGAAATAATCGTTCTATGATCGTTCATGGACCGTCAGGATTCTGCGCAATGTATAAAAATTTTATTCATAGCGCTGAATCCTGACGATTCATAGACGGTCATTGAACGGTTATTTCGTGAATTGGAACAAACCTTTATACTCATCCCGGACGTCTTGTTCGGCTAGTGATGACTTCCAGGTCCCCTAAAAAAAAATAGTAATAATAAATCAGGTAATGACTGTCATGATTATGGTCAGTTAGGGAGGGAGGGCCATGATGACGAAAGAATAGCAGGTTCATAGATAATAGAAATAGAGTCATATAAAAATAAATCGGAACCATAATATGAAATTTCAGAAGATGTCATCTAGAAGAGTGTGCTTAGATTGCAGCACTGATGAGGATTTGGGGTACCATATGACTAGGTACTTCAAGGGTAAATTTCGTCCGAAAACCTATGTAAGATTACTTATAATAGTGATACATAAGTTAATCACACAAGGAGAATTCGATCGGGAGTCTATCTTTAAGAAGTTAAATAAACAAGATAACATAAAGACGGTCCTGAAGAGTCTAGGAGGAAAACAGGAATCATTCACCTCGGTCCATGTACAGAAGTACAAATATTTTTCGAATATACACTTCGATCTATTATTTGAAATGGCCAGTCAGTACGATACTTTCGAGTCATACCTGGTACACTTAAATGATAGGGAGTTAGGATCTGTTAATTTCGAACTTCTCTTAGCTAAGTTTGAAATTAATCACGACGGAGATATAAGGGAATCCATCAAATTGAAGACTAGAAGTGATCGGTCCTATTCTCCCGTCATGTTAAGTCAGTACAGGCATGGAAGGCGGCGAGATGACCAGCAAGCCAGTACGTCGAAAGTATCAGGTAAAAATGAAAACTAAGATAATATTATGGAATAATAATTAAAACTTAAATTAAAAATTATAGGCATATAATATCTCTCGTACAGACCAGGAGGGCCGAGGACTAGGACCAGGAAACAAAATGAAATAGGTAAATAATTTAAAAGATAAATATTATATACGGCAGCGACATCTATCGAACGGCAAGTAGCATAAACAATATAAATAATTAATTAAAAGTATTATATTCCACAATATTGTAAACCGAATTGAATTTAACACAAATATACTATCAGACTATATAAAAAATAATATTTCGTCGCAAATAAATTAAAATGAAATTAATTATATACGGTAGTGACATCTATCGAAACGGGAAGTATCATAAACAATAATAATAATTAATTAGTGATATTTTATCTCATATAAAAATGAACCGAATTAAATATCATACATATATACTATCAGACTATATAAAAATAATATTTCTTCGCATATAAAAATAAATTATTATAATTATATCAATTATTCATAGATACAATGGCCAAAAATTGGTACAATGAATTTATAAAATTTGATGTAAAAATCGACTTCGATGATGAAGAGTGGATTTTAAATTCTTTTCCGTTTAGTGTCCGTTGGTTCTGGTTGAACTTCCCCTCTTCATTTCTGCTATAACCTCCCGTTTGAAAAATCTTTTGGTGAGTACTATGTTATATTAATAATTTTCAATTATCTTATCGATCGCAAATATTATGTAGTAAAAATATACATGAGAGGCAAAATATTATAATTATAATGTTCATTAATAAAATATTTCCTTCCAGAAATAATCATGCATAAGTGTAAATTGTGTAAAACAGAGAGGGACCTAGAATATCACATGGGTAAACTACTTCATGCGAGGGTTAAAGGAAGAATCTTTATGAAGGTGGTGATCGAGCTCGTGTATCATATGTCTCAAGAGGGAAAGGATCACTTAGAAATACTTGGCATCCTGAATAATGCTGCTACCATTAAGGCTGTCATAAGGTCCTACTCCCCAAATAGGGAGTTCATCCCTCCGAAGAAGGTGCAGAAATTTAAAATATTTGTAACCAGTCACATGGCAGTACTGATGGTAATGGCGAGGAATTATTCTCGTATTCCTTCAAGTTGGACGTCTTTCCACCACGTGGAAATTACGAGAACGCCACTTGAAGAAGTGTTCGAATTCAACGATTTCGAGGCCCTAATGGGACGGTTGAATCACTGTGTCGCAGTGGTAGCCTCGCCATCACGTGAGTATAACAATTAAATATATCAAACGTAGGCATAATGAAATTATTGACAACTTACAGCATCAACATCCTCATCGTCTAATAGCAGTAGCAGCAATATAAATGGAGACACTCAAGAACCCGAAGAGGATCTGGAACAGTCTACACGTAAGTAAAATAATTAAATTTATCATATGTAGGTATAATGAAATTATCGAAATCTTACAGTATCAACATTTCTACCTACACGAAGCAGTTCCCGGATAGGTCACCACCTTCAAGATTCAGATGATAATTCTACTTGTAAGTATATCTAAATCGAATTTATAAAGAGTTTTCGTTATATTATTATATACTTATAGAAATTTAATTACAATTTAATCTTACAGCTCGTGATACAGGAATATTCTTAAGAAACCACACCGATGACCACACCGATGAAAGAGGAGTGTCTGATGGTAAATATTAGAATTGTATAAATATTTGCTCAAACTTTACTATATACTTATATAAGCTTATATAAAATTTCTATCCACAGGTATGTGCACCAGATATGAATTTCGTACCCCATCAGAAGATATTATTGTGCAAGTCTCCGTCGAGGTAAATTCACCAGTATCTTCAGTCACTCAAAGCTCTCCAAGACTTTCAGCCACTCAAACAATACAAGAACCTTCAGTCACCCATATTACCCCAGTATCATTAGACACTACGGAGCAGCTCACCCAGGCAAAGGATAACGAACCTCGTCCAAAACCTTCAGTCACTCAAAGCTCTCCAAGACCTCTAGCCACTCAAATAATACAAGGACCTTCAGTCACCCATATTACCCCAGTATCATTAGACGCTACGGAGCAGCTCACCCAGGCAAAGGATAAAGAACCTCGTCATTCCACTAGCCCTGATTCATCATCATCAGGACTCTTAGATCTAGAGGTGATATAAAATATTTCAGTATAATATATATCTAAAATAATTACTTCAAATAATAATTAAATTATTATGATTTCAGTTGTTATTTTATTATTCCTCGTACCAAGGTATTACCAAGGTCTTATCGGGGTGCAGGGTGCTCAACTTGAGGATGATGGATCTGCAAGTGAGAGCGAATGTAAGACGATGGTTACGGTTGCCAAAAGATGTTCCATTGGGATACTTTCATGCTCCTTGCAAGAGTGGAGGCTTAGGTTTACCTAACTTCGAGACACAAATACCTGGTCTCATGCGGGATAGGCTTTTAAAGCTGAGGGGTTCAACCTCCCAGGTAGTCCGGACAATAGCCGACCTTCCCTGGACACAGGGTAAACTGGGTTGGGCGGAGAAGGTCTTAACACGTGATGGTGAAGAACTTTTCTCCAAGCAGCTCAGAGAAAGCTATTGGACGCGTCGTTTGTATGGCTCAAACGACGGCGGAGAGTTGCGGGAGAGCTTGGCAAGCTCTGCTTCAACAAGGTGGATCGACGCGGCCTCGGGTGGTATTCCTGGTAGAGATTACCAGCAGTATCACCACGTTCACATTAACACACTACCAACTCGTGTTAGAACCACTCGCGGCCAGAGGTCTGACACAACAAACCAGTTGTGCCGGGCCGGGTGTAGGGTAACGGAAACGGCAGCGCACGTGATCCAGGGTTGTTTTAGAACCCATGGTGGGAGGATCATGAGGCATAATGCTGTGGCTAATATCCTAGCTGGCTTGTTTAAAAACAAAGGACTGAAAGTTCACAAGGAGCCGCGCCTTCAAACAACAGAAGGCGTTAAGATCCTCGATCTTGTCATCGAGATGGCCGAGAGTGCTTGGGTCTTAGACGTGCAAGTCGTGTCCGGAAGCAAGTCGCTTGACGAGACTCATAAGGCAAAGGTGGCGAAGTACGACAACGAGCCCGTCAGGGCTCAAGTCGCCAGTTTAACTGGAAAGTCGCCTGCGGCCGTACGGGTTACCGCCAGCACCACCTCTTGGAGGGGTGTCTGGTCGGGAAAGTCAGTGAAGAGCTTAAGAGACGATCTGGATGTCCCCCTGGGCCTTCTGAGTCGAATTTCAACGAGAATCCTGCAAGGGTCCTCAATGAATTTCAACAGGTGGAACAGGATGACAACAATGCGGACTCGGTCGAATAGAAGAGGCGTAGGGTGAAAAGCTAGTGAGGAAAGCAACCGCCACCGTGTAATGTGCGCTCCGGGTAACCTCCGCCCATGATGACCAAGAGCTGGAGGAAATAAAGCCGCGCTGTTACCAAGGTAAGGCAGCCCTAACAAGGCAGCTGTTGGTAACAGAGTTCGAAGCAAAGAGGAGGGCCTTTAGCGGGTAGTAAGCTGGGATGGCAGCTGAAAGCCCCGAATACCCGTCATGTCATGGAAGCGACTGGGGCGGCATGACGGCATCTGTTTGCAGATTTCCCCACCTCTGCCCCACAAAAAAAAAAAAATGGTGTCTGACACCTTCCACCTCAAGCAATATCAGGTGGCGATGAGAACACGTCTCACTCTGATCAGAGGGGTACAAATCCTGAGTAGATCCTGAGTAGAAACTCACCAATTCCCATATTCATCCTACTAATTTCGAAAAGATGAAAGTGAGACATGTCACTCAATTGCTGAGTGATACCTTTGTCAGTGTCCCACATCAGCTTAGACGCTTTGCCACAAAAGGCAACGGCGATGGTTACATTCATTGGCAAATTCAACAAGGTATTTGATTTGTTGAACTCCTCATCACTGTTCATCGTAATGCTTTCAGGGGTGAAGAATACCAAATTGAATATCTTAATAAAATAGTGAATTTTATGAAGTCTATTGAGGTTTATAAAACCCAGAGTAAGGATGTTTACCTCAAAAATAAATTCATGAAATGTTGGTTCATTTCGATATTAGGAAGATCTTTTGTCTTTTATTATCGTGGATGGTAACTTCTTACCTGGACAATACCTTAAACGTTGATTATCCAATGAATGGTGTATAGAGCAGTCATGGCAGGTCACACAATAATCTGGTTTCAAATATATAAAGTGTTCAGCTTTACTCCCGCCGTTTTCATATTGGGTGCGATAGTAGTTTGCAGTTGTTTAAATAAACTGACTGCAGATGTCAATTGAGACGATGGTACCTGATGAAATTTGTCACCGAATGAAAGTCGACTATTACAATTTTGTTCATGCACAACTTTCAACCCCCTCACGTGAAAAAAATTTTTTTTCTTCATCAAAGGGTTCGTAGGGGTTGAAAGTTATGCATGAACAAAACTGTAATGGTCGACTTTCATTCGATGACAAATTTCATCAGGTACCATCGTCTCAAAGTAAATGAGCCATGACAAAGTGCACATACCGAAAACCTCTTTCAAGTAACTAATTCCTCGAAGGTTTTTTTCTTGAAAATTTCTGCGCGCCTGTAAAGAAGACACAAAGACCTTGTCAAAAAAATACCACATGACCCACTTTACCTATTCAAAAAATTTAGAGGGTTGATGGGAATGGCACAGGGTGCAACAAAAATCCTTCAAAATGCATCAAAATTTGGTAAAAGTGAAACAAAAATTGACCTGTTTCAGGATTTATCTGCCAAATATTTTTCTTCTGGGAGAATGAATCTGTTCCATAATTTTGACGCGCACTGTATAGTGATCAGTGTCAGAAAATGGTAAAAATTATTCATGTCAATACGAACTTGCGCACAAAAACCCCTGACTTAGAGATTATTGATTTGTCTCTCTCAGTGTCAACGCGTCTCTGTCGGAATAGTCAGGTCAGTAACACATACGGATAATTCCCATCATACTCAGAGTCTAGAAAGGAAACTACGACCAGCGTTCCGCCTACAGTCGTACCTTCATTTAACCAGCTTCTTGTCCAGTTGAATGATTTCAGGAAGGGAAACGATGTCTAGTATCGTCAGAATTGATAGAACGTTTCTCACTAATGAATCAGTTCACTCGAAAATAGGAGTTCAAGTTATTGGTTATTTTTTTTCAACTAGATTGTAAATAAGTAGAGTCAAACCGACGAATGGGGACTAACAACAAATAAAATCGCGGATTATCCCAACTGTTGATTGAACTTGGATCAACCCAATATGGCATCTGTTCTAGAATGGAAGGGAATTTTGTATATGTTGTGAATTATGCTAGAATTTCAGAATCTTTTGAAAGCATTTATCAACATGGAAAAAGGATGATGGTGTCGTGTCCATAAAGCAGAAAGTTACGAAATGCAAGTGCGGTGGCTCAGAGGTTTCTGCGCTCTAGATCATATTGATATTTGAATAATATGTATCATTTTCTGACAAGAACTTCGACCAAAAACACACAATCAATTTTTATCAAGGAGTTCCGTCCTTCAAGAAGGGACAAAATTCGTGCTTTGCGCCTTTTTAACCCTATACTTAAATTGTGATTTAAAACACTGAAAATAATTGAATTCCGAGGACAGAAGTTTTCCATTTTGTGGATAGAAAATGTTTTTACAATTTGAGACGCATGAAACTTTGTAGTAAATTGAGGGTTGATATTCTTGAAATGATTACGAAGTTTCGATGTGATCGTTTCTGTACTTCTCGAGATATTGAGAAAATAACCTCAAAGTTTCAAACAAAGAAATTTCACATATTTTTTTCATATATCTCCGAAAGTAAATTTCGTATCGAGTAAAAATTTGAAATATTGTTTTTGAATACTGATAATAAGGCCTGTGTCTCATTTCGTTCAAATCTGATCAACATTTTCCGAAAAAAAAAATTTCAAACATAAATTTTAAACATTTTCGAATAAAGTTTTTTTTATATTTTCTAACAACTTGGTCCACACAAAAGTCTGCAGTAAGTTTCGCGTTGGTATGTTTCATATGATAATGAAGTTTCGATCTGATCGCATCTGTATATTGAGGAAATATCGTCAAAAATTCGAACAAGAACGAGATTTGACATATTTTTTCCATATATCTATTTCCCGAAAGTAAATATCGTATCGAATTGAAATTTGAAACATTGTTGTTGAAAACTGGTTCTAAAGTATGAACCGAAATCCCTCGAAATCGGATCAACATTTTTCGAGCGAAAAAATTTCCAGCAAAAACTTCGTATAATTTTTTTTTGATTTCCTAACTACTAGATCAACACCTAGTTGCGAGTTAGTATTCTTTTACTGATCACGAATTTCCAATCTGTTAACATCTGTTCTTCTCAGGATATTGCGGAAATATAATTAAAATTCCTTATAACAACGAAAATTTTACATATTTTTTTTCTTATATCTCCGAAGGTAAATATCGGATGAATTTCAAATCTTGATTATTGTTTTAAAATACCGAATCAAAGGTCTGGGCCAAATTTCGTTGGAATCTGATCAATATTTTCCGGGAAAAAATAATGTCAACAAAAATTTTGAAAATATTCGAATAAAGTTTTTTTTTAATTTTATAACTTCAGGGTCAACACAAAATTCTGCACTTAGTTGCGCATTGCTATTCTCAAACTACCTACAAAGTTTTGATCTGATCGAATCAGTTCCTCAGGAGATATCGAAGAATCAACCGCAAAATTTCAAATAGGCCATATTCAGAAACAATTCAATCGATTTCATCAATCAACTAACTTAACCGAGATATTTGAGGTCCAAAACTAATCTTGCAATTTCAAGTCGCTAAGTCATTTCTACCGAAAGTTAGGGCACATACGGACGGACGGATATGATTGAATCTGACCACGGATTCTTCTTCAGGGTGTTCAACCCAATCGGCCATTTTATCAAATAATAAACCAAAATTAGTGTTTAAAGACAATAAATTCGTCACCCTTGCTACTCCTTCGTAGGAACTTCGTTTTCGAAGAGATGTGAACCTCAAATCAAAAAGAATTATGACCAAGATGACTAATTAGCATACAAAATGATTCATGAACAAAAAGGCACAAATGACCTTGCCATTTTGTACCGCAACCACTTCCTAGAAGGAGTAGTACATTCCCCTTACAGCACTCAATAGTAATCGAATTATTTTAATTAAACTGACAAATTGAGACCGAGTAACAATCAGAAAAAAAATTTGCAATTTGAGTCAATCTTAAAGATTTTGACTTGAGGTAAAGAATCGAGGCAACATTTATTCGATGGATTTCTTCTCACTATTAATGCAGTATTACAATAGGGGAGTCCATTCATTCTGGCCAACTGTTTAATAATACCTTAAAATCACTTCCCTTTTGTACGCAATGAATCAACGTTTACCAGGAAGCTACAACCTTTTTGAGTATTTCCTGAAAATCCCAGATGTCACGAAGGTCTCCATAGGAAGCTATAATTTTTTTTATTTTTATGTTTTCATCAATGGGAAATGGAAAATCAGCATCTTCAACTGTGTCTGTGTATTTGTATTCTGTGATCTTAACCTAAGTTTTATTTCATTTGTAAACTTGTAGTGAACAGCTTTCAGTAAAATTTATAGTTTCGTTGTATGTTCTAATTATAAAACATGAGGTGCTTTTACAAACAGTGTAAAAACGATTCCAGATACTGTAGGAATAAAAAATTGAAATTTCATCCATTTCCTAAGAAAAGAACCAATATGATAAAATGTCTGAAATGGATCGAATAAGGACAGGAACCAGTCACGCCAGATCAACTCCTATTAAGTATCGTACTGTGGGAGACATATCTTCTGATAGAATATCATTAAGTAGTAGAGGAAGAGCTACTAATAGGAATTATCCAATTTATAACACGAGTTTAAACACACTTTACGGGACTAATAATAGATCAAAGAGAGATTTAACATCTAAGAGGTTAGTTGATAGAATCCTTGATCTGGGGGATAATACTACGATGATTCCTGGGATTCCGTGGGAGAAATTGGACCCCAAAGTATCCAACATTATGCTCAAGAACCATCACATAATAAAAGACAAACCCATATCTGCGTATACAACCGCTAGAATGGAGGGCACCACAAACACATCCAAGATATCTGTAATCCAATTTAATGATACATTGAGTAAGATTGAAGCTGAAGAAGAAAATCAAAAGCCTTTATACATCCAGAGGACGGTGATGACTGTATATGAGAAGGAGAATGAGTTCCCAAGATTGCTACACACTATACAGGTAGAGGAATATAAAGGAAATTTATCAAATACCCTAACTTATGATCTATGGTCAGACATAAATAATAAATTAATTCTTTGTCCCTATAGAAATATGTGTGAGAACTTTAATAAAGAATTATTCACTAAGTTTGAAGCAAACATAAAAAGGATGTTTCAGGACATAAGTGAAATTGCCAATATGAACAGAACATCCTTGTGCATCCCTGTGGCAACAGACCAAGAAAACTTCGTTGTAAACGTTGAAGATATTTTATTCAGTGAAGAATATTTATCTTCACAGGATAAGGCCCTTCTTTTCGAAAATAAACTTAAAATTGAAAATAATGCTTCATTTAAACTAGCTGAAGAAACAATTGGACAGTCAAACAACCCAAATTGGCTTGTGGCGAGAAAAAATAGACTGACGGTAAATAATTTTTCAGTTGTGTTGTCAGTATGGCACAGGCAGCGTTATCCGCTCACTCTATTTAAAAGGCTTTCAGGTAATTTAATTCTTAGTCCAAGGCTCAATTATTGCCTTTACCCATAAAACAACCTCATACCTGTGGCAACAGACCAAGAAAACTTCGTTGTAAACGTTGAAGATATTTTATTCAGTGAAAAATATTTATCTTCACAAGATAAGGCCCTTCTTTTCGAAAATAAACTTAAAATTGAAAATAATGCTACAATTAAAGTAGTTGGAGAAACAATTGGACAGTCAAACAACCCAATTTGGCTTGTGGCAAGAAAAAATAGACTGACGGTAAATAATTTTTCAGTTGCGTTGGCAGTATGTCGCAGGCAGCGTTATCCGCCCACTCTATTTAGAAGGATTTCAGGTAATTCAATTCTTAGTCCAGGACTCAATTAATGCATAATCGTCATAAGCATAGTCCTAACCCATAAAACAACCTCAAATCTATGTATTTCGATTGGAGCATTTATGCATTATAGCCATAAGCATTAGAAATAAGTACTACCTCATTCATATCCTTTTCTTATGTCTAGGATTGTGATGCATTAATTGGGCCTTGGCTGGTTATTTCTCAATAAATCATATATCCTCATCGATAAAGAAATTATGTAGGGGTGCTTACAATTTGGACCACATAAAAGCTGTGCAATGGGGAAAGGCACATGGAAGATATCGAAGCTTTGGAGAAAACACTAGATGTAAAGGTGAATCCCACTGGACTGTGGTTACATCGATGTGGATTTTTGGGTGCTAGTTCAGATGAGTTCACCGGAGACCATGATGTAGTTGAAGTTAAATGTCCCAATTAATATAGGAATCAAGCTCTATCAAAAGCATTACAAACTTAGAATGGTTACATTGTAGTATTTGATAGCGATGGCAACCTAACAGTCAACAGAACTCATGAATATTTCTATCAAATTCAAGCCAACTAGCAATTACGAATGGGACAAGAGGCTCATGTTGCCGTCATATGAACTCCACAGGAAGGTTCAGAGGAAAATATGTCAGCGATTAAAATAATCTATAGTAGTTGCAATAAAATAAATTTATATTATAGACGTTTCATTTTTTCCCACCCTTTATCAACTTGTCAAACGTATGGCAGATAATAACTAGATTATAATGTTATTTATTGTACTCAAATAATAACACACACATAAGGAATCGTAGATGCCATATCGAAATCGTTTTTGTTTTCCAATTCCTTACTTTCGTAGAATTCATTTTATTTTCAGACCAGTTATGGCAAAAACGGCTTATGGCAATGTTCCTTAAAGAAACAGAAATAGACAATGTTTGCCCGCTTATTCTGTTACATTTACAAATTGCAGAATTGTGTTAGATTGTACAGAGGTGAGATGTATAAAGCCATGTTCTTTAGAGAAGCAAAGATCAACTTACAGTGCGTATAAACACTACAACGCGGTCCGAATGAGGTTATAACATTAGCTAGTGACCTGTACCCAGGATCCACTTCTGATAAAGAAATTGTACGAGACTGTTCAATTTTGGAAAAAATGATCCCAGAAGACCACTTGTGGGTGAAGACTTTACTACACCAGGGCCATCCAGAATAACTGACAACGAGTATGGGAAACCAGAGAGTTTGTTAGGTGTCACAAGAGCACAACTAGATGCCGAAATATATTTTTCAAAAAAAGAAAATGAGATGCTTAAGGGGAAGCTTGAAAATAACAGATTTTCTTTCGATGATATAAAAGATAAGGAAAAACTAGTTACTACGTATACAGGACTGCCTAATGCGTATATATTTGATTGCCTATATCGCAGGTTTGAGAATTTAAAATTGAATTATACCCAGGGGTGGTCAGTAGGTCTTATTCCTTAAAAAGATCAGTTATTTATGACTTTGATTAAACTAAGGTTGAATTTACTCCATGACGATTTGGCGACTAGGTTCAATTGTAGTCAAGCAACAGTTTCAAATATAGTTTCCACATGGATATATGCCCTCCATGAAATTATATTTTGCCAGCTAATGGCAAGTATTCCTTCAAGGAACAAAAATAGACAATGTTTGCCCCCTTATTCTGTTACATTTACAAATTGCAGAATTGTATTAGATTGTACAGAGGTGAGATGTATAAAGCCATGTTCTTTAGAGAAGGATCAACTTACAGTGCGTATAAACACTACAACACGGTCAAGGGCTTAATTGGTGTTGCTCCAAATGGTGTCATTACATTTGCTAGTGATCTCTACCCAGGATCCACTTCCGATAAAAAAATCGTACAAGATTGTTCAATTTTAGAAAAAATGGTACCAGGAGACCTTATACTAGCTGATAAGGGCTTTTTGATATCTGATATTTTACCAGAAGGGGCCAGCCTTAACATACCACCATTCTTAACAACACCACAATTAACCCCACAACAAGTTGTACAGACACGCACTATAGCCAGGGCTAGAATCCACGTTGAAAGGGCCATTCAAAGAATGAAATGTTTTTCAATCTTGGATTCTATTCCTCAGAGCTTAATGCCATACTCCACCGAAATTTTTCAAGTGTGCGCTGCATTAACTAATTTGCAATTTCCATTAATTGCAGAAGTAAGAGAATTATATAAAAATGATTGAATTATGATTATTATTACAGGACTGCCTAAGGCGTATATATTTGATTGCCTATATCGCAGGTTTGAGAATTTAAAATTGAATTATACCCAGGGGTGGTCAGTAGGTCTTATTCCTAAAAAAGATCAGTTATTTATGACTTTGATTAAACTAAGATTGAATTTACTCCATGATGATTTGGCGACTAGGTTCAATTGTAGTCAAGCAACAGTTTCAAATATAGATTCCACATGGATATATGCCCTCCATGAAATAATATTTTGCCAGCTAATGGCAAGTATTCCTTCAAGGAACAAAAAGAGACAATGTCTGCCCGCTTATTCTGTTACATTTACAAATTGCAGAATTGTATTAGATTGTACAGAGGTGAGATGTATAAAGCCATGTTCTAATGAGAAGTAAAGATCAACTTACAGTGCGTATAAACACTACAACACGGTCCGAATGGTATTATTATAACATTTGCTAGTGACCTGTACCCAGGATCCACTTCTGATAAAGAAATTGTACGAGACTGTTCAAATTTGGAAAAAATGATCCCAGAAGACCACTTGTGGGTGAAGACTTTTCTACACCAGGGCCATCCAGAATTACTGACAACGGGTATTGGAAACCAGAGAGTCTGTTAGGTGTCACAAGAGCACAACTAGATGCCGAAATATATTTTTTAAAAAAAGAAAATGAGATGCTCAAGGGGAAGCTTGAAAATAACAGATTTTCTTTTGATGATATAAAAGATAAGGAAAAACTAGTTACTACGGATCATAGAGCACAGCGCGTCGGTTTGGGTTTCACAGGTGAGTCGATTTCGAGGGGGGGCTGTTTCCGAGAGGTCAGGCCCTTAACGCAAAGGGGTTTTTGTAGTTTCTTCAATGTTCTGAACGGTATAGATTGGTCTTTTGTTGGAGATGAAAATTGTGGTATTGATCATGTGTTTGATCGTTTCGTTAAGGTTTTTGTAGATGCACATCGTTTTGCTTTTCCAGTCAAAACTGTCTCTATGGAAAGAAGTACAGTCAGGTTGGATTCTAACTGGTTTACTGAGGAGCTGAAGACCATGGGCAATGACTTGAATTTGATTTGTGACTTATATAACAACTATGGCACTGAAAATCTTAGACTTCTGAGAAACAAATTGAGGTTACGTTATAGGGTAGAAATCAGGAGAGCTAAAATAGCGAAAAATGATAAAATAATATCGAATTCTGGTAATAAAATAAAAACTATGTGGAATATGATTAACAATAAAAGAAACTTAGACAATTCAGAGAAGCCTTTGAAATTCGTTGCTAATGAGTTTAGTGATTATTTTGCCAGCATACCACATAAAACTTTAGGTTCTTTGACAAAAGCGAAGTTCAATGGAAAATCGCTGTTCAATGTTGAAATACCCAATGACCTGCATTTTTCGTTTAGAGAAGTCACATTCAATGAGATGAGGGATGTTATTGAATCTTTGAAAACCAGTGGGTCAAAAGACTTTTATGATTTATCTGTCATTTTGTTGAAGAAAAATATTAATGCATTGGTCGTTCCGTTGTGTAAGCTCATTAATAGATGCATTCGTGAAAATGTGTTTCCTGACTGTCTCAAGATAGCAAAGACAATTCCAATTTTTAAAGGGGGGGACTCTGATAATGTCGAGAATTACAGACCCATTTCACTGGTTCCCATTTTCTCTAAAGTGCTTGAAAAGATATTGAATAAACAAATTGTTAGCTTTTTCGAAACGAATAATTTATTTACATCTTTGCAATTCGGTTTTCGTAAAAATAGAAGTACCATTGATGCAGTAGTCAATTTCGATCAATTCGTGGTACAGTGCCTTGAGGAGGGTAAGTGTTCATTGTCCTTGTTTTTAGATATGACTAAGGCCTTTGACTGCGTGTCTCATGGGATTCTTTTGCAGAAGTTGAAATATTACGGATTTAATAAAAACAGTATAGAACTTATTCGGTCTTTTCTATCAAACAGATATCAGGTGGTTTCAGTGAACAACTGTAGGTCAGCGAAGGTACCGGTCACAGTGGGAGTGCCTCAAGGTTCCATATTGGGCCCGTTGTTGTTCCTTATTTTTATTAACGATTTCCCTGAATACATTAGGAAGTATTCGAGTCTGTTGTTTGCTGATGACTGTACAATATCCACATGTTGTGGCAGCCTATCGGATGCGGAGGATCTTTTGGGGACTATGGAGTCTGAGGCCTGCAAGTGGTTTGCTGGTAACGCCCTGTGTGTTAATAACAGGAAGACGGAGAGGATGGTGTTCTCGAATCGCGGGGCTGAGACAAAAGATGTGAAGTTCTTGGGCATTCGAGTGGATTCGAAACTCACCTGGGCGGCTCACATCGACTCCTTGTGCAAAAAATTGGTTAAGAATACATTTCTCATTCGAAACTTGTCAGCCGCCGTTTCATTGCCCGTGTTAAGGACGGCTTACTTTGCTCTTTTTGAGTCACATGCGAGGTATGGTATCGTTGTCTGGGGATCGTGTAGTGGTTTTGAACGTATATTTCGAAATCAAAGGAAAATGATCAGAGTTATGGACAATTTGGGATATAGGGAATGTTGTAAATTATCTTTCAGGAAATTAAAAATATTAACTTTGCCCTCTCTATTTTTATATGAGATCCTATCGTATGCTCACAAAAATTATGCTCAGTGGAAATAGAACAAAGATGGTCACTCATATGGTACTCGCGGAAAGTAGGATCTACATGTACCTTATGCTAGACTCAGCGGGTCACAGAGGACTCCATTCTACTTGGCACCTAAATTATATAATAAATTACCGAATAATGTAGGAAGATTGTCAATGAAGATTTTCCAGCATAGATTGAAGTGTTTTCTCATTGAAAATGTGTTTTATTCAGTAGATGATTTTGTAAGATTGAAAGTGATTCTTATCTGATGAGGGGTGATATTGTCTGTGATATTAGTGTATACATGTACACGTGGATATTTTTTTTTGTTGTTGAATTTTAATTGTATACATTGCTTTTGTGACTAGTGTGAACCTATTTGGTATAAACATGAATAAATCTACTCTACTCTACTCTACGTATACAGGACTGCCTAATGCGTATATATTTGATTGCCTATATCGCAGGTTTGAGAATTGAAAATTGAATTATACCCAGGGGTGGTCAGTAGGTCTTATTCCTCAAAAAGATCAGTTATTTATGACTTTGATTGATCTAAGATTGAATTTACTCCATGATGATTTGGCGACTAGGTTCAATTGTAGTCAAGCAACAGTTTCAAATATAGTTTCCACATGGATATATGCCCTCCATGAAATTATATTTTGCCAGCTAATGGCAAGTATTCCTTCAAGGAACAAAAATAGACAATGTCTGCCCGCTTATTCTGTTACATTTACAAATCGCAGAAATACTTTCAGATTGGTTCTAACCAATGCTCGAAGGTTTTGGAGGGGAAGATACTTTTCGAGGGGTACATGTTGAAGATTGAAGAATATCATCACTTGTAGTTTTGGTTTTGAGCAGACTGCTAGTTTGTGTGATATTCACCTGAATATCAGAAAACATCGGTGTGATGAATGCGAATATACATCAAATAGTAAGCAGCATTTGGAGAGGCATGTAAAATCTGTTCATTTGAATATCGCATGAACATCAGTGACAAACGTGAACTAACAATGTGTTACTTGAATCTTAAAATCACCTTATTGCAGAATGTAAATATTCTACGAAAAACAATCTCAAAGTACATATAGAAAATGTTCATTTAAATATCAAAAATAAAAAAAATAATAAATTAATTCTTTGTCCCTATAGAAATATGTGTGAGAACTTTAATAAAGAATTATTCACTAAGTTTGAAGCAAACATAAAAAGGATGTATCAGGACATAAGTGAAATTGTCAATATGAACAGAACATCCTTGTGCATCCCTGTGGCAACAAACCAAGAAAACTTCGTTGTAAACGTTGAAGATATTTTATTCAGTGAAGAATAAACTCAAAATTGAAAATAATGCTACATTTAAACTAGCTGAAGAAACAATTGGACAGTCAAACAACCCAAATTGGCTTGTGGCGAGAAAAAATAGACTGACGGTAAATAATTTTTCAGTTGTGTTGTCAGTATGGCACAGGCAGCGTTATCCGCCCACTCTATTTAAAAGGCTTTCAGGTAATTTAATTCTTAGTCCAAGGCTCAATTATTGCCTTTACTCATAAAACAACCTCATACCTGTGGCAACAGACCAAGAAAACTTCGTTGTAAACGTTGAAGATATTTTATTCAGTGAAACATATTTATCTTCACAAGATAAGGCCCCTCTTTTCGAAAATAAACTTAAAATTGAAAATAAAAGAACATATAGAAAATGTTCATTTAAATATCAAAAATAAAAAAAATAATAAATTAATTCTTTGTCCCTATAGAAATATGTGTGAGAACTTTAATAAAGAATTATTCACTAAGTTTGAAGCAAACATAAAAAGGATGTATCAGGACATAAGTGAAATTGCCAATATGAACAGAACATCCTTGTGCATCGCTGTGGCAACAAACCAAGAAAACTTCGTTGTAAACGTTGAAGATATTTTATTCAGTGAAGAATAAACTCAAAATTGAAAATAATGCTACATTTAAACTAGCTGAAGAAACAATTGGACAGTCAAACAACCCAAATTGGCTTGTGGCGAGAAAAAATAGACTGACGGTAAATAATTTTTCAGTTGTGTTGTCAGTATGGCACAGGCAGCGTTATCCGCCCACTCTATTCAAAAGGCTTTCAGGTAATTTAATTCTTAGTCCAAGGCTCAATTATTGCCTTTACCCATAAAACAACCCCATACCTGTGGCAACAGACCAAGAAAACTTCGTTGTAAACGTTGAAGATATTTTATTCAGTGAAGAATATTTATCTACACAGGATAAGGCCCTTCTTTTCGGAAATAAACTTAAAATTGAAAATAATGCTACAATTAAACTAGTTGGAGAAACAATTGGACAGTCAAACAACCCAATTTGGCTTGTGGCGAGAAGAAATAGACTGACGGTAAATAATTTTTCAGTTGGCAGTATGTCGCAGGCAGCGTTATCCGCCCACTCTATTTAGAAGGATTTCAGGTGATTTAATTCTTAGTCCAAGGCTCAATTATTGCCTTTACCCATAAAACAACCTCATACCTGTGGCAACAGACCAAGAAAACTTCGTTGTAAACGTTGAAGATATTTTATTCAGTGAAACATATTTATCTTCACAAGATAAGGCCCCTCTTTTCGAAAATAAACTTAAAATTGAAAATAAAAGTACATATAGAAAATGTTCATTTAAATATCAAAAATAAAAAAAATAATAAATTAATTTTTTGTCCCTATAGAAATATGTGTGAGAACTTTAATAAAGAATTATTCACTAAGTTTGAAGCAAACATAAAAAGGATGTATCAGGACATAAGTGAAATTGCCAATATGAACAGAACATCCTTGTGCATCCCTGTGGCAACAAACCAAGAAAACTTCGTTGTAAACGTTGAAGATATTTTATTCAGTGAAGAATAAACTCAAAATTGAAAATAATGCTACATTTAAACTAGCTGAAGAAACAATTGGACAGTCAAACAACCCAAATTGGCTTGTGGCGAGAAAAAATAGACTGACGGTAAATAATTTTTCAGTTGTGTTGTCAGTATGGCACAGGCAGCGTTATCCGCCCACTCTATTTAAAAGGCTTTCAGGTAATTTAATTCTTAGTCCAAGGCTCAATTATTGCCTTTACCCATAAAACAACCCCATACCTGTGGCAACAGACCAAGAAAACTTCGTTGTAAACGTTGAAGATATTTTATTCAGTGAAGAATATTTATCTACACAGGATAAGGCCCTTCTTTTCGGAAATAAACTTAAAATTGAAAATAATGCTACAATTAAACTAGTTGGAGAAACAATTGGACAGTCAAACAACCCAATTTGGCTTGTGGCGAGAAAAAATAGACTGACGGTAAATAATTTTTCAGTTGTGTTGGCAGTATGTCGCAGGCAGCGTTATCCGCCCACTCTATTTGGAAGGATTTCAGGTAATTTAATTCTTAGTCCAAGGCTCAATTATTGCCTTTACCCATAAAACAACCTCATACCTGTGGCAACAGACCAAGAAAACTTCGTTGTAAACGTTGAAGATATTTTATTCAGTGAAACATATTTATCTTCACAAGATAAGGCCCCTCTTTTCGAAAATAAACTTAAAATTGAAAATAATGCTACAATTAAACTAGTTGGAGAAACAATTGGACAGTCAAACAACCCAATTTGGCTTGTGGCGAGAAAAAATAGACTGACGGTAAATAATTTTTCAGTTGTGTTGGCAGTATGTCGCAGGCAGCGTTATCCGCCCACTCTATTTAGAAGGATTTCAGGTAATTTAATTCTTAGTCCAAGGCTCAATTATTGCCTTTACCCATAAAACAACCTCATACCTGTGGCAACAGACCAAGAAAACTTCGTTGTAAACGTTGAAGATATTTTATTCAGTGAAAAATATTTATCTTCACAAGATAAGGCCCCTCTTTTCGAAAATAAACTTAAAATTGAAAATAATGCTACAATTAAACTAGTTGGAGAAACAATTGGACAGTCAAACAACCCAAATTGGCTTGTGGCGAGAAAAAATAGACTGACGGTAAATAATTTTTCAGTTGTGTTGTCAGTATGGCACAGGCAGCGTTATCCGCCCACTCTATTTAAAAGGCTTTCAGGTAATTCAATTCTTAGTCCAAGGCTCAATTATTGCCTTTACCCATAAAACAACCTCATACCTGTGGCAACAGACCAAGAAAACTTCGTTGTAAACGTTGAAGATATTTTATTCAATGAAAAATATTTATCTTCACAAGATAAGGCCCTTCTTTTCGAAAATAAACTTAAAATTGAAAATAATGCTACAATTAAACTAGTTGGAGAAACAATTGGACAGTCAAACAACCCAATTTGGCTTGCGGCGAGAAAAAATAGACTGACGGTTAATAATTTTTCAGTTGTGTTGGCAGTATGTCGCAGGCAGCGTTATCCGCCCACTCTATTTAGAAGGATTTCAGGTAATTCAATTCTTAGTCCAGGACTCAATTAATGCATAATCGTCATAAGCATAGTCCTAACCCATAAAAAAACCTCAAATCTATGTATTTCGATTGGAGCATTCATGCATTATAACCATAAGCATTAGAAATAAGTACTACCCTCATTCATATCCTTTTCTTATGTCTAGGATTGTGATGGATTAATTGAGCCTTGGCTGGTTATTTCTCAATAAATCATATATCCTCATCGATAAAGAAAATATGTAGTTGTGCTTACAATTTGGACCACATAAAAGCTGTGCAATGGGGAAAGGCACATGGAAGATATCGAAGCTTTGGAGAAAACACTAGATGTAAAGGTGAATCCCACTGGTAATTATCTTATGCAGAGAACCATGGGTATTCCGAGACTGCCAGAAAATGTCGCTTCTTCGCACGTTGGACCTTCTGCGCCTTCGCTCTCGTTCTTTACGAATTCCGAGGGTGAAGCCGTAGATTCGGGCACCGATAAGACGAAAGGGAACCTACTTCTGGATTCAGGATCAGCGCACCTCTCTGCTCTCAAGGCGGTGAAAATTGTGAGTAAACGTAATAGTCCACAGATACGTAAAGTAATGCGACGAGTAGCTTCGGCTCAGGATGCGGCGCTTAAAAGAAAGATTTCTCGCCTGCGTCTTAAAAGCAGTGTATTTTCATCGATTAAGTACACGATGCTGTTGATCATGTTTATATGTGCAGTAATAGATACGATTATTAACACCGAAGTGATAAAACTCACCCATGGTGAGAGGAAAACTTATACTACCTTCCGGTCCTCCCTGGACTTGACTCTCATATGCATTTTGGGATGGATGACCTCGCATATCAGAGCCATAAATTCTAAGAAACATACTCTGCAAGATGAGTATTATACTAATCTGGGGATGCTCGTGGCGTCTGACGCTCCCTATCCCGAGAAACAAGACAAGGACGCGTCATCTGAGGCGAAACGTCGAGGAATTAGAGAATGAGCAACTCACGGAATCAATGGCCATTGTCTACACAACAAGAAATGTGCCTGTTAATATTGTGACCTTTGATACGAAGGGATACCTTGAGCTTGAGTGAAATTGTTCCCAAGAGGAAACCTTAAAGTATACCACTTCTGAGAAAGGGGGGTATCCAATAATGCTAACCGTCAAATATAGCATAGAACGGAAGAAAGCTTTCGCCTATCGACCAAGTACATTTCTTGTTCGGCATGTCTTGAACAAAGGGTCATATAGTTTCGAACTTTATCTTGTCGTTGTGTAAAAGGGCAAGCAAGGTTTCTCTTATTTTTTTTCTTTGTTCATTTTGAAAATATCCATTCAAATTTCACTTTGGCAAATGTGGCCAACAGCAGGTCAATTCCTCCCTCCTATTCCAACCCGATTCTGCTTGGAATAGGGACATTTTTCAGTATTCAGTATCCACTCATCGTCGAAGCTGGTCGTTCACTTTGGGACACCAGTAAATACATTATACCTTGCTAGTCATTATCAACTAGAAGTTCGTTTTTCACACATTGTATCGAACCTTGTGTATAACTCTTATATTCGCACTCGTGATCTATAAACATAGGTAACGAGCAAATACATTTATTGTTACTGTTAGCAGTGAGTTTGTGTACCCAATTCAATACATATCACAAAAGTTAGAGTGAATCATCTCGAATTGGAATTGTGCACCCAGGAAGACACAGTATCGATTATCATCGGGATTAACCTTGGTGTCGTTGTTTCCAAAAACTGGAATCAACACAAAATATTACCACGGTAAACCAATCGTGGTACGAACAGGAAGGTTCAGAGGAAAATATGTCAGCGATTAAAATAATCTATAGTAGTTGCAATAAAATAAATTTATATTATAGACGTTTCATTTTTTCCCACCCTTTATCAACTTGTCAAACGTATGGCAGATAATAACTAGATTATAATGTTATTTATTGTACTCAAATAATAACACACACATAAGGAATCGTAGATGCCATATCGAAATCGTTTTTGTTTTCCAATTCCTTACTTTCGTAGAATTCATTTTATTTTCAGACCATTATGGCAAAAACGGCTTATGGCAATGTTCCTTCAAGAAACAGAAATAGACAATGTTTGCCCGCTTATTCTGTTACATTTACAAATTGCAGAATTGTGTTAGATTGTACAGAGGTGAGATGTATAAAGCCATGTTCTTTAGAGAAGCAAAGATCAAATTACAGTCCGAATGAGGTTATAACATTAGCTAGTGACCTGTACCCAGGATCCACTTCTGATAAAGAAAGTGTACGAGACTGTTCAATTTTGGAAAAAATTATCCCAGAAGACCACTTGTGGGTGAAGACTTTACTACACCAGGGCCATCCAGAATAACTGACAACGAGTATGGGAAACCAGAGAGTTTGTTAGGTGTCACAAGAGCACAACTAGATGCCGAAATATATTTTTCAAAAAAAGAAAATGAGATGCTCAAGGGGAAGCTTGAAAATAACAGATTTTCTTTCGATGATATAAAAGATAAAGAAAAACTAGTTAGTACGTATACAGGACTGCCTAATGCGTATATATTTGATTGCCTATATCGCAGGTTTGAGAAATTAAAATTGAATTATACCCAGGGGTGGTCAGTAGGTCTTATTCCTTAAAAAGATCAGTTATTTATGACTTTGATTAAACTAAGGTTGAATTTACTCCATGACGATTTGGCGACTAGGTTCAATTGTAGTCAAGCAACAGTTTCAAATATAGTTTCCACATGGATATATGCCCTCCATGAAATTATATTTTGTCAGCTAATGGCAAGTATTCCTTCAATGAACAAAAATAGACAATGTTTGCCCCCTTATTCTGTTACATTTACAAATTGCAGAATTGTGTTAGATTGTACAGAGGTGAGATGTATAAAGCCATGTTCTTTAGAGAAGGATCAACTTACGGTGCGTATAAACACTACAACACGGTCAAGGGCTTAATTGGTGTTGCTCCAAATGGTGTCATTACATTTGCTAGTGATCTCTACCCAGGATCCATTTCCGATAAAAAAATCGTACAAGATTGTTCAATTTTAGAAAAAATGGTACCAGGAGACCTTATACTAGCTGATAAGGGCATTTTGATATCTGATATTTTGCCAGAAGGGGCCAGCCTTAACATACCACCATTCTTAACAACACCACAATTAACCCCACAACAAGTTGTACAGACACGCACTATAGCCAGGGCTAGAATCCACGTTGAAAGGGCCATTCAAAGAATGAAATGTTTTTCAATCTTGGATTCTATTCCTCAGAGCTTAATGCCATACTCCACCGAAATATTTCAAGTGTGCGCTGCATTAACTGATTTGCAATTTCCATTAATTGCAGAAGTAAGAGAATTATATAAAAATGATTGAATTATGATTATTATTACAGGACTGCCTAAGGCGTATATATTTGATTGCCTATATCGCAGGTTTGAGAAATTAAAATTGAATTATACCCAGGGGTGGTCAGTAGGTCTTATTTCCTAAGATTGAGTTTCAAATACAGATTCCACATGGATATATGCCCTCCATGAAATAATATTTTGCCAGCTAATGGCAAGTATTCCTTCAAGGAACAAAAATAGACAATGTCTGCCCGCTTATTCTGTTACATTTACAAATTGCAGAAATACTTTCAGATTGGTTCTAACCAATGCTCGAAGGTTTTGGAGGGGAAGATACTTTTCGAGGGGTACATGTTGAAGATTGAAGAATATCATCACTTGTAGTTTTGGTTTTGAGCAGACTGCTAGTTTGTGTTGAAGTGTATTCCTCAGAATTTGTGTTTAAAGTTGTTAGTTTATTTAGTCGCTGGGCGAAATTTCAATTTATTGACATTTGTATTGTGAAGTTTTGTATTCTGTTCTGTTTCATGTAAGTACAAGGTCAGTAAAATTTATATTTGGATAAAAATCAGCATAAATACATTCCGATGAATTCCCAGTATTTAGGTCATTACGGTGAGGTTGAAATTGAAGTCAGACAGCCATCGTGAGAGCCAAAGAGATGCCCAAGGACCAGTAAGAGCCAACGAAATGACACCATGGAATAAAGAGGAGTTAACGCTACTTTCTGATTGGTTCTAACCAATGCTCGAAGGTTTTGGAGGGAAAGATACTTTTCGAGAGTTACATGTTGAAGATTGAAGAATTTCATCACTTGTAGTTTTGGTTTTGAGCAAACTGCTAGTTTGTGTTTAAGTGTTTTTCTCAGAGTGTGTTTGAAGTTGTTAGTTTATTTAGTTGCTGAGCGAAATTTTGATTTATTGACATTTATATTGTAAAGTTTTGTATTCTGTTCTGTTTCATGTAAGTAGGTCAGTAAAATTTATATTTGAATAAAAAACAGCATGAATACATTCCGGTGAATTCCAAGTATTTACGTCATTACGGTGAGGTTGAAATTGAATTCAGACAACAATCGTGAAAGCCAAAGAGATGGCCAAGGACCAGTAAAAGCCAACGAAATGAAATGGTTATATCACCCGTGGTTTACGACTTAAGAGATCCATCCGGTAGACTGCACCGCAATATTCATGTGAAAGACCTTAAGCCGTGGCACGGACGGGAACAACGTCGGTGAAGCTCCCACCTAAGGCCTCAACTATTAAATTCATTTTTGCCGTCCGTTACAGATTATGGAACCGGAAGTAATCACCATCACCGATTCTGAAGAGGAGACCAGGGTAGGCGGCATATCGGACACCAGCGTCCGGCGTTTCCGGCCCGTCCAGAGCATCGACCAGGGAGCTTTCGGCCTAGTGTACCAGATGACCCGGCCAGACGGTAGCGGTAGCCTCGCGCTCAAAGTCACCACCGCCGATGAATGGGCCGTGGAAGAGGGCAGATGTCTGAGGCAGGTCCGGCATCCGAACGTAGCCCGATACGTCGATGACTATCTGGTTGGTCAAAACTACGCCCTGGTAACCGAGTTGATGGATGAAGACCTAAGCCAACACGTCAACCAAAACGGACCTCTTCAGGGAACATGGCTGAGGGATGTGCTGGGGCAAATCCTTGCGGGGCTTGATGTGTGTCACGAGAAGCGTATTATTCACCGACACCTGAAGCCATCCAACATCCTGGTGAAGGGATCCAGGGTGTGTTTGGCCGAATTTGGCCTCGCTTTCCAACTCCATCCAGGTCAGAACAGCATCAGCGAATATGAGGGCACCGAAAGGTACATGGCCCCGGAGGTGTTCAGACGCCAACCGTACGGGCTCGCTGCGGATATGTGGTCGATGGGAATGGTGGCGATGTTCGCCGCGACTGGCCTGAACCCCTTTGGGAACGCCGAGAATATGAGGGACGGCATGGCAGCTCTCGGCAGCCAATATGAGGGTTATGAGCTGCAACTAGTTCCCTGCAAGGTGGTGAGCGGCGCGCAGAGGATGCTGCAAGTAGATCCGAGGTCACGTCCGAGTGCGACAGACCGAAAGATCCTGTTCGAAGCGTCCAATCATCCTCACGTGGTGGAGCCCGTCGGCGAGAGGTCAGGGGACGCGGATGCCAGACGTAGCCGTTTTGTCGAAGACGCTACTCCCTCCTTCGAGGAGGCAACCAGACGCCGCTTGGACACCCAGCTTCCGTCAAACGCTTGCTAAGATTCCGTCCGTCCGGAAACATCAAGAGGCTCCGTATCCGGGTCCGATTGACTGATGGTACCTTACGGGCCATCAACATCCCCCGCGCCAGGTAAACTCTCTCAATTCCCCGGATGATCAAGTAACCAGGTCATGGTTCTATTGATACCTCTTTTGTTTCAGAAATGAGTAAGCATTATGAAGCAGGACCCCCATTGCGGTTTAGAGGTTGAAGATTGAAGAATATCATCACTTGTAGTTTTGGTTTTGAGCAGACTGCTAGTTTGCGTTTAAGTGTTGTCCTCAAAATTTGTGTTTGAAGTTTTTAGTTTATTTAGTCGCTGAGCGAAATTTTAATTTATTGACATTTATATTTTGAAGTTTTGTATTCTGTTCTGTTTCATGTAAGTACAAGGTCAGTAAAATTTATATTTGGATAAAAATCAGCATAAATACATTCCGGTGAATTCCCAGTATTTACGTCGTTACGGTGAGGTTGAAATTGAAGACAGACAGCCACCGTAAAAGCCAAAGAGATGGCCAAGGACCAGTAAGAGCCAACGAAATGACGCCATGGAATAAAGGGGGGTTAACGCTACTTTCTGATTGGTTCTAACCAATGCTCGAAGGTTTTGGAGGGTAAGATACTTTTCGAGAGGTACATGTTGAAGATTGAAGAATATCATCACTTGTAGTTTTGGTTTTGAGCAGACTGCTAGTTTGTGTTTAAGTGTTTTCCTCAGAGTTTGTGTTTGAAATTGTTAGTTTATTTAGTCGCTGAGCGAAATTTAAATTTATTGACATTTATATTGTGAAGTTCTGTATTCTGTTCTGTTTCATGTAAGCACAAGGTCAGTAAAATTTATATTTGGATAAAAAATCAGCATAAATACATTCCGGTGAATTCCAAGTATTTACATCATTACACTGAGGTTGAAATTGAAGTCAGACAGCCATCGTGAAAGCCAAAGAGATGGCCAAGGACCAGTAAGAGCCAACGAAATGACGCCATGGAATAAAGGGGGGTTAACGCTACTTTCTGATTGGTTCTAACCAATGCTCGAAGGTTTTGGATGGTAAGATACTTTTCGAGAGATACATGTTGAAGATTGAAGAATATCATCACTTGTAGTTTTGGTTTTGAGCAGACTGCTAGTTTGTGTTTAAGTGTTTTCCTCAAAATTTGTGTTTGAAGTTTTTAGTTTATTTAGTCGCTGAGCGAAATTTTAATTTATTGACATTTATATTGTGAAGTTTTGTATTCTGTTCTGTTTCATGCAAGTACAAGGTCAGTAAAATTTATATTTGGATAAAAATCAGCATAAATACATTCCGGTGAATTCCCAGTATTTACATCATTACACTGAGGTTGAAATTGAAGTCAGACAGCCATCGTGAAAGCCAAAGAGACGGCCAAGGACCAGTAAGAGCCAACGAAATGACACCATGGAATAAAGAGGGGTTAACGCTACTTTCTGATTGGTTCTAACCAATGCTCGAAGGTTTTGGAGGGAAAGACACTTTTCGAGAGGTACATGTTGAAGATTGAAGAATATCATCACTTGTAGTTTTGGTTTTGAGCAGACTGCTAGTTTGTGTTGAAGTGTTTTCCTCAGAGTTTGTGTTTAAAGTTGTTAGTTTATTTAGTCGCTGAGCGAAATTTAAATTTATTGACATTTATATTGTGAAGTTCTGTATTCTGTTCTGTTTCATGTAAGCACAAGGTCAGTAAAATTTATATTTGGATAAAAAATCAGCATAAATACATTCCGGTGAATTCCCAGTATTTACATCATTACACTGAGGTTGAAATTGAAGTCAGACAGTCATCGTGAAAGCCAAAGAGATGGCCAAGGACCAGTAAGAGCCAACGAAATGACACCATGGAATAAAGAGGGGTTAACGCTACTTTCTGATTGGGTCTAACCAATGCTCGAAGGTTTTGGAGGGAAAGACACTTTTCGAGAGGTACATGTTGAAGATTGAAGAATATCATCACTTGTAGTTTTGGTTTTGAGCAGATTGCTAGTTTGCGTTGAAGTGTTTTCCTCAGAGTTTGTGTTTGAAGTTGTTAGTTTATTTAGTCGCTGAGCGAAATTTTAATTCATTGACATTTATATTGTGAAGTTTTGTATTCTGTTCTGTTTCATCTAAGTACAATCAAGTAATTATGCTTTGATCTTATCCTCTCTATGTTCAGTATATCACCCTAAAGTATTTGTTGAGAGTGTTTTTTACATATTTCAATGAAAAGTATTATTCAACTGTAGTCATATTGAATCAGGTTAGACAGTTATAAGGATAGTAAAGTTGCATATTTAGTATTTTATATTCAATGTGACTAATTCATAGGAATTTGATCAGAAGTGTATTTTGAACATTGATGTGTATTACAGAACTAATTTTTTGAGATTAAATTGCAATGTTTCATCAACTCATTTGAAAGTCCTCCTGAAGTCCTTCAATTCTCTGAGAACCGTTGAATACAGAATAAAAAAGTCTATGATTTTTTTTGAATTGCAGTCAAGATGTCAGAGAGCAGTCCTGTTAAAGGTAGAGGTGGGATAATATCCATTTTTTTACATTTTAAAGTTTGCATCAATCTTATACTTTTGATAAATGAAACGATGTTCTTGCATTATTTTTCCTCATTTGAGATGAATATCAAATTTTTGCCCGAGTATTTTTGTGCCTTACAATGTCTCTTTTGAACGATCGAGAACAATTTTTTCACTCCAATTTTCGAAAGAACTTGATCTTCAGATATGCTGAAGCAACAACCGTCAATAACAGAATCGGGCAGAACTCTACTGAATTTTTCCACCTACTTATATTTGTAGGTGAAGTAAGTAATGCGAATGATCATCTTATTTCAAATTTTATTCTCGAGTACTTCAATGATCTGTGAAAACTTGAAAAGGCACCTAATAAAAAATTAATATTTTTTTTTGAATTGCAGTTGAGGTGTTAGAGAGCAGTATTATTTAGAGTTTAGCTTAGTTCAGAAGCTAAAGAGGTACAGGAAGAAGGTAACAGAATGTGAGACAATGCTTGAAGTGAGAGGAAAGCGTAACGATATGGTTGAAAGGTTAATGTTGATTTTTTAAATCATGACCATACTGCAGGTAACCAGGACAGCCCTTTAATATAGTAACCATTGGACGACCGGTCTTTTTTATTTTTCCTATTCTTTATATTTTATCTTATATTATCATATATTATACTAATTTCTTTTATATACTATTTACTTCAGTACATATCTTATGTACTACTCACTAACTATGTAATAATGGAAACGGAAATTCAACACTCCACTGGCCTGAAAAAGGAAATATTCAAAAGCAGCACCTTCAACCGCGCATTCAGGGAATGGATAAACGATTGGAATAATGGGGCACTCCACACTTATAAGGGGAACTATCTATATGGAAATCTTGAGAACAAACCAAAGACCATAAGTATAACAAAGATTCTGTTGCTTCCAATAACAACAAATGGCATGCCAACAATCAAGTGGAAAGGCAATGGTGTAGAAAAAGCTAATTTTGTAAGAGAATGCCTGACCCGATTATTCAATGAGAAAATAAAAGTTACCTCTATAACTTGTGATGGAACTTTGATGAATTTTGCAATCGTTAAAGCATAAAGCAGAAAATGAAAGTTAGTTTAATAATCTTCCTCAGAAAATATTTGCATCAGGTACATCACATTTTTAGGTAAACCTGCAAGATTTCCCGTCGCCGAGATATTAAAAATATATTCACATCATTCATTGTACGCAGTGTGTTTTTCTGAACAAAAAATGTGAAGTCGAAAATAGGCGATTTCCCTTAGTTTGGAAGATATGGGCCCCCAAAGTTCCAAATTGATGCGTTTTCAGGTCCTCTTTGCCACCATAAAAACAATCTCTCACTTCTTCTATATAGTTCACAAACCACCTTTGAAACTTCAACCAATGATAAGCAACACTTTCTTTCAAGAATAATCAATATTTAATGAAAAAACAATGAAAATATTGGACAACCACTTAAACTCAATTCCTTCTGATTTCGATTCAGTCTAAAACTGAAGTTTGGCAATGGCGCGAATTTCATCGGTCCGAACCATGTTATCGTGCATTTTCGTGAATGACAGATTATTTCAAAAAAATGAAATGATATTTTCTTACTGCTTACTGCAATACACTTAACCTTCCAACAGGAGATTTCATTTTTGATTAAAATAAGCAAGCTTGAAACACATAGTAATGGTATGCGAACACAACCTGATATATATTTCAACGTGCATCTTTTCATATGTGATAGATCGCGTCCTTTCTAGTTTTCAATGAAATCGAGGTTCAAACGAAAATATTGAGAATGAAACCTTACACAAATGTTCTCAATGATTTTGCTTTGATGTTAGAATAACCACCTATTCTTCAGTGACAAAGGCATTTTCCTTATAATCATATCCTTCAGCTGTCCATCATTTCATATTCCCCACCAGCAACTACTCTTTTGTCATAATACGTTGGCCAGCGATGAAAAGACGCTGTTGCCAAGCTCCGCCTTAACATTGAGAAGTATTTCGTAGAAATATAGGTCAAGTAGTTGTCTAATATTTTCACTTTTCTTCCATCAAATAATGAATATTCTTGAAGGAAAGTGTCGCTATTCGTTGGTTGAGGGTTCAAAGATGATTTATGAACTATATTTGAGAAGTGAGAGATCATTTTATGGTGAAAAAAAGGATCTGAAAATTCAACAATTTGGAACTTTGGGGGCCCATATCTTCCAAACAAAAAGAGACCGCCTATGTTGGCCTTCATACAACAACTAACAAAACTATAATGGTCGACTTTCATTCGGTGACAAATTTCATCAGGTACCATCGTCTCAAAGTAAACGAGCCATGACAAAGTGCACATAATGAAAACCTCTTTGAACTAATTTTTCAAAAAAAAAAATTTTCTTGAAAATTTCTGCACGTCTGTAAAGAAGATACACATAATTTATAGGGGTGGTGGAGATGGCACAGGGTGCAACAAAAATCCTTAAAAAATGCATATAAATTTGGTAAAAGTGGAACAAAAATTGACCTGTTTCAGAATTTTGTTGCCAAATATTTTTCTTCTGAGAAAATGAACTACTTAACTAAACTTATTTTATTCAATCACCAATAGCTTTTTGTAACAATAATTTCAGTCCTTGTAGGGGGTATTTTCTGCAATAAGTTGTTTTTAGAAGCTCAGTTAAGGGTATTGTGAGAGTAGCTCGTGGACATACTGTGCCGTTTCATCTTCAAAATGACTGGAATACTTTGTACTTTAAAAAACTAGTCTTGATCAAGATACAGCTTATAACCTTATTGATGTTAAAAATTTCACCAGTATTTATTTGATGACGAAGTTATTGTTAAGATAGCATTCAAGGAATCTCAGTCTGTACTCATATACACTAAAAATTTTCATTGGAATCCTGTAATTTATGGTACGGTTTATAATGTTCATGAAGTGTAAATATTAAGTTTTGAAAGCCTTTGATGAAGGTGTCGATATACAATTTTCAAGTTGATCCTGAATTGATTTACTACCTTATTTTTGGTGTTTATTTATTCGGATTATTGTATTGTATTTCTCATTATATATTATTATTCAATTATGACATGTCTCAGGAAATTATTTGCAGACCTATTAAAACACTAAGCTTAACATGTCAAGAAGCTGGTAAAAAATTGAAATCATCATCTGACACTAGATCTTCTTACATAATGTATTGGGTTTATTGTTCAAAATGAAGACGATTAGTGAAATTTTGCAATTGCTGGATCATATATCATGAAAAAATATAAATTTCGTCCAGAAAACAAATTATTTCTGGTCCAAGATCAATTCCATATAAAGTGTTATAAATACCTGGACATTGTCGCAAGACAGCTTTGTGTTCAGTTCGACAGATGTTTGTTGTTTCATCCAAATATATCAAGAGAAGAGGAGAACTCCTGATAACTTCCCATTCCAGTTGTTTGTTCCCAACCAATTCAAAGGCCACCCATGTTGGTTAGACAGTTGCACTGAGACACTTTCCACACATTGTCATACTGCAATTGAAAGGTTGCCACCATTACCTATCAAAAATATGGGTTCAATTAGATCAAGTCCGGTGAACCCGTGAATTTTTTAGCAGCCAAGATATTAATATTATATTTGCTTCAGTGCTCTCCTGAACACAAACCTGTAGTCCTGTAGTCAAAAATCACTTGCTTTTGTTTATGGTGCACGCAGCTCGAGTACCACAGAAATATGAACCAAAATCGCAAACTCAGTGCACACTTGTTTTACCAAAGGAATTTTATATTGTTTGGAAGATATGGTTCCTCAAAGTTCTAATTGATGCATATTCGAGTCACGTTTTCCACGATAAAAACAATCTATACCTCCTTCATCACAGGATGATCTAAAAGCTCTATATAAAATTTTGGTTCATGATGTATGGTTGCTGTGTGCTCAATAGCTCAATATAAAATTTCATTACCTCTGAACACTTGTCCATATTCTAATTAAAAGTGGGTCGACAAAAAAAAAATACCAGTTGGCATGGTAGGTAATGATATTTAAATGTTTAATCGCCTCTTAATGTAAGTTAGGAATTATCACCATATTTTTTTCTCAACTCGCAAAAATGCAGGAATTGGGTTTGTATATGGATATTCTGAGGGAATTAAAAGGAAAATTCCAAATAGACACTAGCTTGTTGACTAAGTATTTAAAGCATAATTACAATGACTTCGAGAAATAGGTAATCTATCTTTGAAAAAAGGTATTCAGGGATCTCAAGTTAATGTAGAAAATAAAGAAAATGTATCAGCAGCTGCTTGGCTGCTCATTGTCAGACAAAGTTTCAAGGATGATTTTCAGGCTGAATTGAAGTGTTATTGATAGTTCTTTGTGCTAATGACCTGAAGGTAGAACTTTGGGAGTCATACATTCCAAACTAAAATTAACCGTTGAGTTTCGACTGCAGATTTTTGAAATGAAGACTTCACACTTCAAATACATTGAATCAAACATCTTATCAATATGTTAAAAATATTTACGGATTTATTTTCAACTTCTTATCAACTCTATCAAATGTTATAAATTACCTTAAAAAAAGATTCATCCAGTATCAACTCGGCAGCTTGTAATTCTAGGAAGTTTTTTATGGTCAAGACGCTGTTTGTTCTGAAGGCTGCAAGCTTGCATCAGGAAATGATTGCTATGATGTATCCCTTTCATACAACTGTTTACTCTTTGACTATTTCCTTCAGTCTGAGTCCTGGTATAACCATTGACCAAATTATATAACAGAGTTTATGCTCAGATAAAATGTAGAATCGGTATAGCTTACGACCATAATCTGAAGGCATTATCCAAATGTGATTTGAGTCTGGGACGATTTTCTGAACTTGTGTCTGACTTTTACTTTTTCAATATTTCCACAATATTTCTCAAGTGGATAATGGTTAATCTTCAATATCAAAAGAAGGTTTCATAACTTTTCCACATGCATACTCACTATCTTCAATGGTATAAATGACCTTTTTTTCAAAGCATAATGAAAAGGGCATCCATTGTTGATTTCGAAAGAGTTTCAAGGACTTTTTCAACCTGGAACAAAACAATTATTTAAATTTCCCTAGTTGTTCAAAAATAATTCAGTCAGACGCTACAGTAGTGTATTAATGGATTTATAACCTGTATTTCGAATTGTGTTGGCTGTTATGGTATATTTCTATTTTTATTAAGCGTTGCGCTCCATTGTAGCTTCTTCAGTTGCTATTAGACAACTGGTTCAAGAATTGGTTTCAAATTTCTTACAGGAAATTTCTGGGGCGTGGATACATTATATTTCTGTTATTTTTGGAAAACCCAGTGTGCTCCCAGAGAAAATAAACTAGGTACTGGTTTCTGGTGAATTTGTAGTGTTAAGGGCCAATTGCACCGTTTTCTTCCTAAGCTTCAGTTAGTTAAGCGACGATAAACTTATTAAACTCTGGTTTCTCATGAATTGGTAGTTGTGACTAGCTTCATGTTGTTTATTTTAACCCTAATTGATGAAGTATTTTAATTCATTAGATGAAAATCATTTTATGGGTTACCACTACCATATTTTCATAAGATATAAAAAATCAAAATGCATCTATTGAAAAACCCACCGAAAAAATATATCTGACAGACTTATAGCTTCCATAAAAATATTGCATGTAATGTTCCTGACTTGGTTATTATCATTATGACTAGGGATCTCTTAGCACAGACCTGTGCTCTTACTTCTGCATCAGGCTTTAAATATTATTCAAATTTATAGTTATATACTCGAGTAAATTTATACACTGCGCAAAAAAATTAACGCACATTCTGAAAATCTCAATTTTAATGAAAGTTAACTCTACATCGACCTTATAACTTATTTTTTATGTTCTCTCGGGAAGGTTTTGAACGAAACAAGACACATTAAATGGAAGAAAAATTCAGGATTTCACCGAATCTTATGTGAAAGAAGAGAAATGAACAATTTTCAAAATATTGAAATGCTGATAAGTGATTTAATACTTGGTATTTCCACCCCTTGCGTTAATTACAGCTCGGCAACGACGGTTCATACTCAAAATGAGTGATCTTAAAATGTTCTGATCTAATCCTTCCCAGATTTCTCCTAGTTGGATTCCTAAGTCATTAAGAGTAGCTGGATAATTTTCTGAACTTCTCAGCCTTCTATTGAGGTTGCCCCAAACCTGCTCAATCGGATTGAGATCTGGACTCTGGACCATTCCATTCAAGAGACTTCAACCTCTTCAGTTGTAGAATAAATTTGAGATTTCCATAATGTGCGTTAATTTTTTTGCGCAGTGTATTTTGTAATATCATAAGATTTAAGCTTCTGCATGGCATTACAATCCTGGCGTTTATAAAATGAATAAATAAATAGTATTGATTTATCCAAAACAACTTTCTGATAAGGAAAGGCTTACCCAAGGATAGGCTTTCTATTGGATTATTTTGTTTGTAATAAGTATATTATGAATTTAGTTAATTTTTGGTCGTATATAATGAAAATTCTGATGTGGGATCCGCAGAATAAAAAGTATTCTATATAATTATTGAAGTATCATGTATGGATGGATTGACGAAAGTGTACGTTTAAAGATTGACTAACACGGGGATGCAATTTCTTTTACATTCATTCGTTTGTAGTTATATTTTGAGTCCAGTTAATATATAATCAAGGATAATGATAGCACAGATACAGCACCTGCACAATAATGAAGTAGTATATGATAACTTTCCACGTAATACATCACTAAATAAAATAGTACTGAAGAATCTTCATGAAATTATGTTTTTTTCATTACAAATATGTCTTCGATTTCATTCTGCTATTCGCTCTTGGAAATAAATGAGCATATCATTGTAACTTCATCATTTCAAATGGTTGAAGAAATACCATTGAGTTTTCGAACCCAATGGAAATACTGATGTTAATTCTTCATGCTTTAAAAGATACGAATCAATTCCTACTGATGCCATTATCTCTCTAAATCATTTTTCATGAATATCATCTGAAATTCAATAACTTTTACCCAAAATTCATGAAAGTAAACAAAAAAAATGTAAACAAACTGGAGGTTACGTCCAGAAAAATGTCAAACTTGTACGAAATAGCTCGAAAGTAGGGTTAGATTTCGAAGCTTACCATTAATACTTCTTTTAAACCCCCAAATTTCAGGGTTTAAATTTAATAGTCAGTTAAGGCCATTAAACGTGGATTACGTGACGGTGCAAGATAATTTTTTACCTAAGCCTTGATTATGGTCTTAATCTATGGTTTTGTAATACGGTGCAAGTGGCCCTAAGCAAAAAGGGTACAGGTATATAATAACAGGTCAGTTATGATTGCTTCGAAATAACCATCGATCTTTTAGGGCCAATTGCACCGTATTACAAACCACAGATTAACCAAGGTTTAGGTGAAAAATTATCTTGCACCGTCACGTAATCCACGTTCAATGGCCTTAACTGACTATTAAATTTAAACCCTGGAATTTGGGGGCTTAAAAGAAGGACTAATGGTAAGCTTCGGAATCTAACCCTACTTTCGAGCGATTTCGTACAAGTTTGACATTTTTCTGGACGTAACCTCCAGTTTGTTTACGTTTTTTTTGTTTACATTGGACATTGATGGAGAACTCCTAAGAGTTGATAATCAAATTTTGATTAAAAGTGGTTGAATTTCAGATGATATTTATGAAAAATGATATAGGGAGAAACTGGCATCACTAGGCATTGATTCGTATGTTTTAAAGCATGTAGAATCAACACCAGTATTTCCATTGAGTTCGTAGACTTAATGGTATTTCTATAAGCCTTCAACTATTTGAAATGAAAAAGTTACAGTGATATGCTCATTTATTTCCAAGAGCAAATAGCAGAATGAAATCGAAGACATATTTGGAATGAAAAAACATAGTTTCATGAAGATTCTTCAGTACTATTTCATTCAGTGATGTATTACCTGGAAAGCTATCATATACTACTTCATTATTGTGCAGGTGGTCTCTGTGCTATCATTATCCTCTATTATATATTAACTGGACTCAAAATATAACTACAAACGAATTCATGTGAAAGAAATTGCATTCTCGTATTAGACAATCTTCAAACGTACACCTTTGTCAATCCATCCATGATACTTCAATATTTATATAGAATACTTTTTATTCTGCGGATCCACATCAGAGTTTTCATTATCTTCGACCAAAAATTAACTCAATTCATAATATACTTATTACAAACAAAATAATTTAATAGCAAGTCTACTCTTAGGTGAGCCGTTCCTTATCGGAAAGTTGTTTCGGATAAATCAATACTATTTATTTATTCATCTTACAAACGCCATGATTGTAATTTGATGCAGAAGCTTAAATCTTAAGATATTACAAAATATAAGTTTACTTGAGTATATGACTATAAATTTGAATAATGTTTAAAACCTGATGCAGAAGTAAGAGCACAGGTCTGTGGTAAGAGATCCCTAGTCTCAATGATAATAAACAAGTCAGGAACATTACATGCAATATTTTTATGGAAGCTATAAAGTCTGTCATATATATTTTTTCGATGGGTTTTTCAATAGATGCATATTGAGTTTTCATAACTTATGGAAATATGGTAGTAGTAACCCATAATAATGGGTTTCATCTTTTGAATTAAAATATTTCTTCAATTAGGGTTAAAATAAACAACATGAAGCTAGTCACAAGTACCAATTCATGAGAAAGTAACCATATTTTTAGATTAATTTTAATCTAGTTACATTCAGCCTCGGTGCAAGCCGAATACTTAAAGCAGAGTTTAATAAGTTTATCGTCGCTTAACTAACTGTAGCTTAGGACGAAAACGGTGCAATTGGCCCTCAGGCAAACAAACTTAAGAGACTCGGTGATCGCGCAAATCTGGTTTTGAAATCGATTTATGGATCCAGCACCTTCACCATGATTTTTGAGAAATAAAAAATGAATACATCTAGATGTGGGTGAATATTCAGGATCGACAAGTCGACAAGATGGGCATATGCACTGTCAGTGTCATTCAGAGACAATCATTACCAGATTGAGCATTAATCTTGTGCCACAAGAATGTCATATAAATAGATTAAATACTATGAAATTGTTCAAGTTCCCGCCAACATAATTAACTCCGAAAGACAATTTTTTTGGCTATAGTGAATATTGTTATATTAGACAAGAAATGCTATTTCAGTCGGCTGAATATTTGTTTCAATTGCTCAATCTGGTAATGATGAACCCTAAATGACCGTGTCGATGCGGACTCACATCCCGTTTTGAAACTTGTGGATGATTTTGCTTTTAGGGCCACTTGCACCGTATTACAAAGCCATAGATTTAGACCATAACCAAGGTTTAGGTAAGAAATTATCTTGCACCGTCAAGTAATCCACGTTTAATGGCCTTAACTGACTATTAAATTCAAACCCTACTTTCGAGCGATATCGTACACGTTTGACATTTTTCTGGACGTAACCTCCAGTTTGTTAAGTTTTTTTTTGTTTACATTGGCCAATGATGAAGAACTCTTACGAGTTGATAATCAAATCTTGATTGAAAGTTATTGAATTTCAGATGATATTCATGAAAAATGATAAAGAGAGAAACTGGCATCAGTAGGCATTGATTCGTATGTTTTAAAGCATGAAGAATTAACATCAGTATTTCCATTGAGTTCAAGAACTCAATGGTATTTCTTGTAAGCCTTCAACTATTTGAAATGAAAAAGAAACAATGATATGCTCATTTATTTCGAAGAGCGAATAGCAGAACGAAATCGGAGACATATTTGGAATGATAAAAACAAAGTTTCATGAAGATTCTTCAGTACTATTTTCTTTAGTGACGTATTACGTGGAGATCTATCATATACTACTTCAATATTGTGCAGGTGCTGTCTCTGTGCTATCATTATTCTCGATTATATATAAACTGGACTCCCTGTGTTATTCGATCTTCAAACGTACACTTTCGTCAATCCATCCGTACATGATACTTCAATATTTATATTGAATACTTTTTGTTCTGCGGATCCCACATCAGAGTTTTCATTATCTTCGATCAAAAATTAACTCAATCCATAATATACTTATAACAAACAAAATAATTCAATAGAAAGTCTACCCTTGGGTAAACCGTTCCTTATCCGAAAGTTGTTTCGGATAAATCGATACTATTAATTATTCATTTTACAAACGCCAGGATTGTAATTCCATGTAGAAGCTTAAATCTTATGATATCACAAAATATAAGTATAGTTTAGTTTATAAATTTGAATAATGTTTAAAGCCTGATGCAGAAGTAAGAGCACAGGTCTGTGTTGAGAGATCCCTAGTCATTACATGCAATATTTTTATGGAAGCTATAAAGTCTGTCATATATTTTTTCAGTGGGTTGTTCAATAGATGCATTTTGGTTTTTCATAACTCATGGAAATATGATAGTGGTAACCAATGAAAATGGGTTTCATCTTTTGAATCAAAATATTTCATCAATTAGGGTTAAAATAAACAACATGAAGTTAGTCACAAGTACCAATTCATGAGAAAGTAACCAGATTTGTAGATTAACTTTAATCTAGTTACATTCAGCCTCGGTGCAAGCCGAATATTTGGAGCTTAGGACGAAAACGGTGCAATTGGCCCTTACAGAACTAAAGTTGAGGGTTCATTTTCAGAATGGCCCAACAGGTTTTTCCAAAATAATGAATTTCATTCCACTATCATGAATAGATAAGCCAAAACAAAGGTATCATTCTCTTAAGGATTCAGAAGAAATGACCAGTTGTTTCATGGTAACAAATTGTTCAAATTTAAAAAGAAACTGATGCAGCATATTGAATACATACTATACAAATCACTCTCAAATATAAGAAATGCAGTCTTTAAAAGCAATCGAGGCATGGATTTTTCATCATTAGAATCCAATATTATATCTGTAAAACTACTGGAAAACTTCAAATATTTCAATTTTCAACGAGAAATCGATGTTTAAAATTTGGCTCCACATATTGGCTGTTTTAACGGCCGAAATTTCGCGCTTTCCATGACGTACCAGGATATTTTCTCTCTCTCTCTCTCTCTCTCTTTCTCTTCTCGTGTACTTTTCCCTCTAGCAAGCCACAACGAGTGACGTAGGAGGCAATCTGTCGCATTTCACCCACCTAGATCTTGTGTCCTGATTTGACCATTTTCAATACCGAATTATTCAAAATTCGCGAAATGTTTAAGTGTGTGATATCATACATTGTGATTTTTCATCGAAATAGAATGAGGAAAATATAAAAATATGATCATTCGTGTTACATGTAAGAGGCCTATGGCTCAAATTTATATTGTCAAATAAACAAAAAACAAATGCAGCATATTGAAAACATATTATACAAAACGCTCTGAAATATATGAAATGCATGGTATCTTAAGGCATTCAATAATGCAGCAATACCCTTTGAATTCGATACAATTAAAAACGGACAAGTGTGCTAGGTTGGTTTCAAATGGGCAATAGCAGTGAAGAATTATCACATAAACATAAATACCTTCATGAAATAGCCATGTCCTGGTCCTTGTGAAGACACATGCCAAATATTCCATTCCACTCTATTATTATTATTATGTTTTGACGCGTCAGCAAGGAATTCATATTTTTCATCTGAAACAATAAAAAATTACAAATATCTTATGAATATAAATCTTGTTATGCTATTATAGTGTTGATGAATATTGTAACATAAGATCAAAGCCAAACCTAGAAATACTTTTTTCTTGACTTCATAGTTAGTAAGTTACCCCATCGGTTTCCGAAAGCCCCTCACTTCACTAACTTCCGCAGATAAGTGGAAGGCAGTGTATTGTACAATGAGTCTTTCATGCAGGAACAACGAACAAACCTTGTATCTAGACTAACTTAAGAAGTAAACTTTTATTCGAAAATCTCTACTACAATAGCAATGTTCAAACAGAAACTGGGTTTTGAACATACATTCAGGAATTACAATATTCCCTTTATTAATGCTGAAACGTCCGAGTTTTGAACACACTTCTAAAAAATAAGTCAAAATATTCGAATGAACATATTGAGAAATATCAACACCTGGACCGCTTATCTAGAAATTGGCCACATAAAAACAATTTCGATGAAATTTCCGTTTCACAGTTAGTTACAAAGGCATGGAATGTTATTCCACAGACCAACAAGACAAATCACTTCATCGTTTGCGGGAATCGCGTCTCTACGACCTTGAGAAATTTAACAGACATAACCACACTTTCTTCTTCCTCGAAACAGCTGTCAAATTGAATACTTGATTTTGGAATATCTGAAATCGAAATGTAAAAACGGATTTGTCGGGATTCAGGAATCACGAAATCAAAATCAGACTAAGATTTTTCGATGAAACAATTTGAAAAGAAAATTTCCAAACCATAGCGAGTGTTTTGTCACATCTAAAACTCCTGTAGAAGAACTCGGTTGGAGTAAATGAAAATTTTGGAAAAATGTTATGGAAAACCCGTTTACCTTGATCAGAGAATCTTTGTAGTTTCACATCAAATGAGATTCATTTCAATATAAAATCAAATTATGAATAGACCAACTTTGTTCGATTCCAATCCTAGTGTTTGTGCAATGATATACAATTTTATTAGACATCCCATCGTTTTAATTGAATAATGGAGGTTATAATGCTTTTACTTCAGTTGCGATTCCTTTATATTATATAAAATGAACATTATATGAATGAGTCCACCTAAGTTCGATTCCAATTCTTGTATAATTAAAACATATAATGAGGGACTGTCATCATAAAATAGATCCTAAAAGATGACTAAACAATTGATGTGGTTGTAAAAAACTGTTTGGATTATATTCTTAAATGGAACAGTTACGTAATTATTCATCAATAAATAGGATGAAAAATTAATTTCAGTTTGTTTACATGTTTATAACCTCTTCAAGCGAGTCCGAAAGCGGCGAGAGTGACGTAATCCTATTCCTGCAATCTGATTGGCACCCCAAAGCACCCCAAAGGCCAGCTAAAATTCTGATTAGCTCGATTCAGGGTCATATCTGCGTTGACATAGATTTCCTAAGTAAATGACGCGAGTGGTTTATCTGGTTGATCTGTGGTTATTCTATACTAACTAAATAAGGAGTGAATTCCCCATGTGGCAAAACTAGAAGATCTAACCGTATGGGGTTTCATTCTGCAGGCTCACCTGATATGTTGAAATCGGCGAGTTCACAGGTAATAACAACTGAATACTAATTGGTAGAACACTAGTCAACATCGAACATACCTCTCTATTCTCCTAAGCGACTCGTTCCAAATTATAAAAATGTTCATCAGAAAAGAAAGTCAGAATTCAGAACCACAGACCTGTGACCATAGAATAACAAAATCCTGTGACACAACACAACCACAGAACACAATTATATATGAAGTGCAAACTCCCTGCTAATCTGTGGAAACAGAATCTGCGGCCATTACAGTCGGGCCACAGAAGTATTCCATGGAACCAGGATGTAAATAAATGTTTTACTTACATCATGCATGGAACCACAGAACATCAAATATAAGAAGTGATACCTCCCTTGTAAACTGTGGGCAACGTTTGTGACATTTCTCCTGCCAAAAAAAATAGTTGGGAATATTCCATTATGGTTCTAGGGGGTGTCCGCTTGCTGAATTATGTCATTTTACCTTAGAATTTTGATGGTGTTCTGTGGTCAAATATTGATTTTTCCAGAATGCAAATATTTGTACCGTGGATTTTTCAAAATGTTTCCTATTCCGTGTTTTAAACTTAATAATAATAATTCGAAAGAAAATATTCTTCAGGAATGAAACGAAGCATTATAAACAATAATTTCTTTATTTATATCATTTTTACAATCGCATATAATTATAATATATTTTCCAATAAACTATGATATTAACAAAGATATTCTCTCATACTCATCAAAAATGTGCATAATTAGTAACTGAAATATATTCTAGCCATCAAAAATTATCTAATACCTAGTTGAAAAGAAACTACTTAAACACAAAATAGACAATAATCTGAATGTCATGAATATATACTGATTACATTCTTCATTTCATATATTCCGTTGTACAATAAATAAGAAAATATTAGTCTCACACCTTATCAAATATGACTATAATGTAGGTGACAGTTTTCTAAAACAAATAAGTATAATTTGTTTCTAGAGAAACCAAAAACTATGACTTATTTCAATGAAACTAACACAATTTCTGACCAACCACAGGTCTTACACTGTTGGGATTTGGTTTGAGTTATTTCAAGTTCTTTGGGGTGTAACTACAAAATTCCTGAACAATTATCTTAATAAAATTTGAATTACACTTTGATGTTTAGATGTTTATGACTTATGGATAAAAAGATATTTGTGGGGTGAACACCCAACAGTCTTTCAGTTATTATAAGGATCAGAATTGTCACTGCACTGAAACACAATGAACAGGTTTATCTAGGGAGGGGAAAAATCATCCAGTCACAATAGGCAGTCAAAATCAGGTGGAGTCCATCGATGTAGATGATTGCCCTCAATATCACTCTTTTCTGAAAAATTAAAAAAGTATCAATATCACATGAGAGAAGATGAATATTGAAATATATTCTGAATATAAATAGTGATTATCAATCTTGTCAGGATAGATCTTAATAGATGTTGATTCATTTCGATGTGAATTTTCAGGCTGGAATATGCCTGACATAGTCCTTATCATTAGGTGAATGAATCATATGAAAATCGTTAGATGGTGATGGTTCATTTAGAAATACATTTTTGGCTGAAATTGTCTGCCATGGTCATGCTCATTGTGTAGATGAATTAGCTCAGATCATTGTGGCATAGCCTTCTTGATCAGATTACCGGTTGAGTTATTTGATTGAAATCAGAGACTGAAAAATAATCACTACATAAGCGAATATTAGTAGTATTTTTGCTGGGACTTATTTCACAAATATCTTTTAAAGTTATGCAGGTGACAGGGTCTTTAGGGAAGCGAGAAAATCTTTTGTTATTACCAACAAGAGAATTGCTGATATATATTATTAATATATTTTTGCAAGAAAGCAGATGAAACTACAGCCATTTTCTTGATTCAATATAAAGGTAAAGTCAGTAAGATTTAAGATTTATAGAATTGAACTTCATAAAAACATAAACTTATCAGATCTCACCTAGCGCCCTAAACCTTAACATCTTGTAATCCCTGAAAAGAGCCTCATTAAAGCACCTGTAAAAATATCATATCATCAGCATAATCTGAATTCTGAACAAAAGTTTCATTATACTCTGAAGAGAGCACCTGAAAAGAGTTGAAATATTTTATCCTTTGCATCAGCTGAATCCTAAAAAACTAATTAATATCACCACAATTATTGCCACACCCTAGAAAATATCACTTATTATTAGTTACTTTTCAACAAACAAATTTGAGAAGTCTTTCATTTTCATATATGAATGTCATTCCATGATTGTTCTGTCATTTTTGTCATTTATCCATTTGAACATATCTACGACATATGTTTCTGACATCTCCTTTTCTAATGAAGGATAGAACGAAACTAGTTGGGGACGTATGTCCTTGTTGCCACTTTTCCTACCGTCGCTTCACCCCCCTCCCTGCATGGAACCATATTTTGGTTGGCATGCTCACTAGCGACACTAACGGCTAAAATTGGAAATATTCCTTTTATTAGTGAGTTTACTAGCGACCCAAACGGGCAGAATTTGAAGTAGTTTGCTTGTGGCGGGAATATTTAAATTAACTGCTGGACTTGTACTTAAGGAAGAAGGAATTGAAAATTAATTTCATGTCATATTCGTTATTTTCAAATGGAATTTCTTGTTCCTTTATGGAATGGGAACAGAAAGGAAATCCCGACTCGAAACAAAATAATATGATGTGAAAAATCAATTATATGTATATGTATTAAATTATGTTCTTTCATTTATTTCTTCTCGTTGAATATACAGATTTTACTGACATTTTAAGGAGTAGTAATTCCATTACATATAAACAAAATTAATTAATAATAACAATATTGTCATCTACGGATATATACGAAGAAGTCTTTCATCAAAGTTTGGTGAATTCACTAATTTAATCGTTGGATCCTGGGAACAGTGGTAATAACTAGAAACCAAATATTTAAATTAAATGGAAATTCAATACAAAATCGGATTTTTTTAGTTCAAAAATCACTATTGAAACTTTTCTTAGGTTTTCCCTAATATCTGAAACACAAGTAAATAAAATAAAAGTTTATTGTTAGTAGAAAATGCTCCTGAGTTAAAAGTTGTGCACTATTTGTCAAGAGCAATTTTTGAACCATTTAAGGACCTCAAAGTGGATTTTTGAATTATTTCAAAGGAAATGCTGCCAAGTCAAGGGTCAGATTCATACTAACCAACACCAACAGAAAATAAACATAATTTATTCCAAAAAATAAATTCTAGAATAAATAAAACTCTGATGAAAATAACCACTATAAAATAAGGCTATGTTCCGATATACACTGCGAGCACTATGAGGTATGACGCCAATACAATAGTATACTGCGGAGTCGCTTCTTTATTGTTGGCTGTACTGCTTACTGTATAAAACGGAACTCAGTTCAGTATTCTGTCATGGTTTTTGGCGGCAATTTCAAATATCGAGTGAAGATCAACTATTTGGCCGGCAGTTATCAATAGTGACTTACTGAATTTCAAATTCATTAGGAATTGAAAAGTATCTCGCCTCATACTGTAACTCAGTAATTAATGGAAATGCAATGAACAACAGTTAATGAAAATCCTAATTACTATGATTTCTGATTTGAAACAAATAATCAATAACTTCATTGGATAAAATGCATGCCTTTATAAAAATTACTTTTAAAAGCATCATCAGACATTCGAAAAACTATTTTCTCCACATTATTTTCTGTTCTGGGGATGATATTTTGTTCCGCTCGATTTCCAGAAAGACATATGAGATCTTCATCATCGTCAGAGTTATCAATGGAGAATTTCAATAATTATTTGACTGTACCAGAGCTATTGCAATTATTCGTATTCCATTCGTTATTGTTTTTCAGTTAAATAATAAACATGTTGGAATATACAACTCTTTGTATTTTAATCTTGCTGAAATTAGAGAGATTAAAATACAAAAAGTTGTATATTCTGTGCTTTGGATTAACAGGCAAATTCAAAGCACAGAATACCTATACAACTCTTTGTATTTTAATCTTGCTGACGTCACTCATTTTTCAGATGAGCACACCATGTTTTTTACATCATGGGTGGTTGTAAGAATGTGGGATTTGTATTGCAACACCATGTTGCCTTATCTGCCCCAAAAAGTTTTCTAGAGGATCTTGATTTAGGTTCCTTAGATTCGAAAATTCTGAATCTTTCGAATTTAAATTTCCCAAAGTAAAATTACCGCTTTGATACTTATCGAACACTCTTCAACAAATTTAAAATTATTCTCAATATTACCTTGTTTATCCAAAACTTTCCATTGATTAATTTTGGGCAACATGTCAGACCAAAATTCTAAATGAGGAGAGTTACCTGAAAGAGCAGAATGATATTTCCTTTAATCATTACTCACGTGGGAACTGTTGAGATAGCACTGAACTAATAATAATATTAGTTCAGTGTGAGAGAGTCCAATAAATTATTCATCAGATGACAGAAATCTGCAGTATGCAAAGAGTCCGATTTCAGATGCTCAGATGCATGAAAAGTTTCCATGGCCGTAGAAACTATGGCTTATCTATTAGGGAGAGTGTTTGCTGCCAATTTGCCCTTGCTCTTCTCTTTTGTGCTATAAGCTCCTTGATTCTCGCTGGGATGTCATGAGTTTGGTTTGTTTCATTTGTTGATGGGGTGACTAGTTGCACCGCCTCTATGATTAGACTCTTATAGTTAGTTCGTTTGCTGTGTATTCGCAACTACTGCTAAGCGATACGCCCTCTGGCGATAGAAATTCGAACACTTCCAAGCTAGTAGTTTTTCGACGTGTCCGTTATTCTAACGTATTTTGCTTACTTTTGGAGTTCATTTTCGAGCTTTTGTGTCATTCTCAGAGTTGAAATTTTGAAAGTGTGTGTAATATTCATCAATCGATTCCTTTCTTTCCGATTAAAATTTTCGATTGTATTAATTGGAAATGGCATCCTCCCGAAATGACTATTGTTGTGTGCCTCAACTCAATGTTATTCTTGGTCAAAGAAGAAAGGATCATCTACTGCCTCAAGTTTTCATTGTTTCCAAAGCCAAATGATAGTGAAGTTAATTTGGAAACAGCGTTTGGCAGGGAACTCGATGATAGAAGAAACAGTTCACGATATACATGAAAGTATGTTCACTGCATTTCTCTGAAGATGTTTATTTTCATAAAGGTAAATTACAATGTATTCATTTGTAAACAACTTCAGGTCCAGATATTTTAGGTGTAAATTAAAATAAAGGAATTTTGATGAAAACTGCTGATCCTGCAGAGAAACTACCGAGCACTTCTGCAGCTACTTACTTCAAACGCTACACAAAATCATATTCAAAGAGATTGATCTGGTTAAAAACCCAACAAAAACTAAATATACTGTTATAGTTGATAATAGCTAAAGTTATTCATATGAATACCTTGATATTTTTCATTTTTATATTCGCAACTACTGCTAAGCGATACGCCTTCTGGCGATAGAAATTCGAACACTTCCAAGCTAGTAGTTTTTCGACGTGCCTGTCATTCTAACGTAATTTGATTACTTTTGGAGTTCATTTTCGAGCTTTTGTGTTGTTCTCCGAGTTGAAATATTGGTATACCGAAAGTTTGTAATATTCATCAATCGATTCCTTTCTTTCCGATTAAAATTTTCGATTATATCAATTCGAAATGGCATCCTCCCGAAATGACTATTGTTGTGTGCCTCAACTCAATGTTATTCTTGGTCATAAAAGAAAGGATCACCTACTGCCTCAAGTTTTCATTTTTTCCAAAGCCAAATGAAAGTAAAGTTTATTTGGAAACAGCATTTGGCAGGGAACTCAATGATATGAGAAAGGCCTGGATTTTGAAATTGTAGATTGGAAAACAGTTCACGAAAGTATGTGCACTGCATTTCTCTGAAGATATATTTATTTTCATAAAGGTAAATTACAAGTATTGATTTCGAAATAAGTTCATGTCCAGATATTTTAGGTGTAAATGAAAATAAAGTAATTTTGATGAAAAATGCTGATCCTCAGAGAAACTGCCAAGCACTTCTGCAGCTACCTACTTCACACGCTACACAAAATCATATTCAAAGAGAGTGATCTGGTTGAAAACCTGACAAAAACTAAATATACTGTTATAGTTGATAATAGCTAAAGTTATATTCATATAAATACCTTGATAATTTTCATTTCTACATAGGTAGGTTGAACCAGCTGTGACATTTTTCATTTTGTATGTGTATCTTGAGCCGGTGTGATATGAAAATAAAATCAATTATATGTCAATCTGTTTCCTCTCTTTTCTTTTGAAATACGATGCAAAAGAACTAAAGCAGAAAAGCTGTCTTTTCATTTTATTGATTCACTCATTTGTAAACAAAGAGAACGAGTCCTATCATTTAGACTGATTCTAGATTAACCACAAAATATGGCTTGTATTCAGCACTTCTTCACATTGATAAGAGTCCTTGAATTACTAATTGAGGTGCCTATTTTTCCAGAAATTCAAGTAAACTTGGATATTGTTTCATTTTGATCCACCAAGCAACAGACACTAAAATAACATCGAAATTATCCTCCAGGAACGATTTGAAGCACGATTTTATAACATCATCCTAAAGAAAAGTCCGTTCTCAAAAAATCTCACACAAAATTATAATAATTTCATTAAATACTCTAGCGCTGCTTAATAAATAATCGTTCTCCACCACATTTCTACGGCTTGTTCACATAAAACTACTAGCTTGGACAGGTTCCAAATTTATCCGTTAGGGCGCTGGCATCTTCGCAGAAGTTCCCAATAGGTAAGTTGAACCAGCTGTGACATTTTTCATTTTGTATGTGTATCTTGAGCTGCTGTGATATGCGAATAAAATCAATTATATGTCTATCTGTTTCCTTTCTTTTTCTTTTGAAATACGATGCAAAAGAACAAAAGCAGAAAAGCTGTCTTTTCATTTTATTGATTCACTCGTTTGTGAACAAGGAGAACTAGTCATATCATATAGACTGATTCTGGATCTACCACATAATATGGCTTGCATTCAGCACTTCTTCACATTGATAAGAGTCCTTGAATTACTTATTGAGGTGCCTATCTTTCCAGAAATTCAAGTAAAGAAAGTTAAGAAGTCCCTTCTTAAAAAATCTCACACAAAATTATAACAATTTCTTTGAATATTCTAGCTCTGCTTAATAAATATACGTTCTCCACCAAATTTCTACGGTTTGTTTACATGAAACTACTAGCTTGGACAGGTTCCAAATTTATCCGTTAGGGCGCTGGCATCTTCGCAGAAGTTCCCAATAGTCTGGGTGTTCGTTTTTTGTGTAGTACGAAGGCACTGATTGTTGCTATTATGGGGGAATGGTCCGAGAACAGGTCATAGCTTGGCAATATGTCCACGTTAGAAGGAGAGAAGCCGTTTGTCACGAAAAAGTCGAGAAGGTCGGGAATCTTTCTTGGATCTGTCGGCCAATAGGTGGGAGAACCGGTTGTTAGGAATTTGTAACCATTTTCTTGTATTACACTTGCTAATTCCTTCCCTTTAGTACTTGTGAGCCGTGATCCAAATAATGTATTTTTGCTGTTGTAGTCTCCTTCTTCTATGAATTTAGGTGCCAGTGTTGAGAAGAGGTCGCTAAAGTTCTCTTTCTTGATGTTGTGGCGCGGAGGGCAGTGAACTGCTGAAACTGTTACTCCATATGAGGTTAGCTGAACCTTTATTGTAGTTGCTTGTAGCAGATCTTTTTCGTATTTCGGAAATTCTACGTGACTGATAGTATTTTTTACAATAATCGCAGTACCGGCGTGAGCAGTCCCGTCTGGGTGATTGGTGTAGTATGTAGTGTAGTGAGGTTTGTTGAAATAAGATCTCTCTGTGAAGTGTGTTTCACTTATCAATAAGATGTCTATTGCATTGTGTTGGAGAAAAACTTCAGTTTAGTTTTTATGTTGTAGAAGACCGTTAGCATTCCATTCTGCAATTTTTAAGAAATTAGTGTATTTCACTGATAAGCGTGGTAAGCATGTTCAGTATCATGGTGTTCTGTTGGATCAGTTACTGGAACATGCGGTTTTGAATTCTTCCAAAAATTTATTCATAACATTGGTGAGATCATTGGGTTGTTAAGATCTAACATTACGTGAATCAGAAAGGTACTAGAGAACCGTAGGTATATCTCATCTATGAACACGAACAGCTTTCAACAGGTGCAGACAAGTCACTGCGTGGTCTGCGTGGCACAGTTATATGTGCTGCACTGCTGCGTTCCTGCGTGGTGACTGCCGACTGGTGAGGAGAGAGGAATAGAGGATGTGCAGTCCCGCGTCGCATAACCGTAGGTTACCGAAATTAGCCGAGCGCTGGCGAAAGAAATAAAAATATACTGAACTGTTAACCTGTGGTTATTAAATTGGTAATAAAGGAAGAAATGTTTCTTTCACTCATGGAAAACAAAGTATTAAGGTCAATAGGTCTTTTGCATGCAACATGAATTATCATATTTTTATGTTTTTCTCATTCCATTTCGATGAAAAATCATAATGTGTGCTATCTCACACTTCAACAATTCGCGAATTTCGGATAATTCGGTATTAAAAATCGTCAAATCGGGACGCAAAACCAAAGTGGGTGAAACGCGGTAGATCGCCTCCTACGTCACTGGTTATTCCACGATGCCCCGATCGATACAGCTGACACTCCCTATTGGCTTGCTAGAGAGAAAGGTACACGAGAAGAGGGAGAGAGTGGATATATCGCCGTACGTCACGGAAGGCGCGAAGTTCCGAATGTTTGAACAACCAATATGTGGACCCTAATTTAAAAGATCGTTTTCTCATTGGAAATTGACATTTTTGACGGCAAGTTTTTCAGTATTCTTATGGATAGAATATTTGATTCCAATGCTGAAAAAAATACATTCAAGAGACCTATTATACTTATGTTAGGTTGTTTGTTCAATACTGAGTATTGAGCGCGTTGATAAAAAAATTGTCAGACAAGAAAAGTATTGCCTGTTACGGAATCACAGTTCACTTGCCACTGAAACTCGATATCGGAGACATATTTTTACTTGGTGTAATTGTACGAAATTTCATTTATATACTTAGGGTTATTTAATTTCACCCAACTGAACTTACATACCTGTAACATTTTTCTCTGTTAAAGCACTCAAATATTTGACATACATATACATATAATTTAGCTGTTTTATCGATTTGATATGGAAGCTTAGACTCTAAGTTAGTCAAATTTATCAGATAGAATAATATCATATTTGACATTATCTCGAACGGAAATTCAAAAGATATTTTTTGTGAAATTTAATTATAGGAATGATATTGGCATTACTTAGTCATAACAGAAATTCAATCCAAATAATGAAGCAAATTTCCTGATGGGTCAATAGCCGAAATAATCAAGTAGAAAAGAAAACATCTATAATTTTGTTTTTGAATTCCTCTTTTAGGTTATAGAAAATATTATCCTCGATGCACTGGACAGTGATTTTATTTGAAATCATAAGAACTTTGAATACAAATTGCTCCTATTACCTGGAAAGTGAATCAAAACAATAAGTCACTTCTTATCTATCTTATAAGGTTCATGCGGATTTCCTAGAAAATCAGACAGATAGTAGTTTTCGAAATAGAAATTTTTCAAACAAAAAAATTATTGAAAACTTTGATAATTTTTTCTATCTAAACGATCTTCGCGAAATGTTGCATAGTTAAGCAGTTGGTATTTTCCAGCTAATTGATTGTGATTTGATAAGATCAGTGTATTTTCAGTTATTACTGAAGTAATAACAGAAGGTGGACATAGCTCCTTAATAGTTTGCCACATTTTTACCCTTAACGGATTAGACCAAATTGATAACATTTTGAGGATTTATGTATTCTCTGACTCTCAGACATCCAGCATTGTACTGATCTTAACTTTCGGATTAAACAATACCACATGAAAAATGAAGTAGTTAATGAAATACACCAGAGAAAGGACTCATAACAAAGAAAATCAAGTACAAAGTTGAAAAAAAAATTACTCAACATTTTATAAATTAACAGTAATGCAGTAACGTTAACTATAGACTATATTATGGAAAAAGAACAGTAGTCAATTCCAACACAAATTTTGAGGCTTCTCGTTACGGTTAAAATGAATTATAGCATTTTTACCATAGTCCCCTCAATAATTCTTGTGTCACAAGTCTATGACCTAAAATAATACAATTTTAACAATCGAGCAGCCTCGAATAGTAGGAAACAATAGGTCTCTTGCATGAATTTTTTTATCATTGGAATCAAATATTCTATCCATGAGACTACTGGTAAACTGTAACCGCCGTCAAAAATTCCAATTTTTCAATGAGGCAATGATCTTTTAAATTTGGCTCTGCATATCGGCTATTTAAACGGACGAAACTTCACGGTTTCCGTAACGTACCGGGTTATATCCACTCTCTCACTCTTCTCGTGTACTTTTCTCTCCAACAAGCCAATAGACAGCGTCGACTATATCGATCGGTGAATCGTAGAATAGCGAGTGACGTAGAACGCGATCTGACGCGTTTCTCCCGCTTCGACTTTGAGTACCGATTTGACCATTTTTAATACCGAATTATTCAAAATTCACGAATTGTTGAAGTGTGATAACAAACATTATTCATTTTGTTCCGATATAGAATGAGAAAAACATGAAAATATGATAATATGTGATACATGCAACAGACCTATTGTATCACCGCCAAGAATAATGAACAATTTCCATAACATGATTGTTTGGAAAATACATCCAAAGTGGAAATAGTGAGATGGGTCAAACACCCATCAAAATCACAAGAAACTGTCATCATATATGACATTGATGTTGTCTGAATGAATTTATTTCATATGAAGTTCAGGAATGTCGTATTAGGTGTACCATAATTTCACATTCATCTGTTTCTATTGTTGTTTGTAACACAATGGATGTGAGCAGATTTCAAATGCGCTTTGAGATGACGTTTTTCAAAAGCACAAAACTCACACAGATAACACTGATATTTCTTGATTTTCAGATGGATCGATTCTATTGAAAAAAAAATCTAGAAAAGCACTGCCGTGAAGGTAGCAGCTTTCGCGCGCAAGTTCAAATTCGTTGCCGAAGCGGTCATCTACACTGAACATGCGCTCAAAAGCTGCTGCCTTCACGGCAGTGCTTCCCTAGATTCTTGGTTGTAGACAACCATTCGTAGAATGTAAGCAAAGCATCATTCATTTCGAGTTAATTCAGATCTTTGTGGTGAAATATTAAAACTGTGACCTCTGTAAACATATAGTATTTTCCTGGTAAATTCACCTTTGATAAACTCGCAATATACAGCAGGTACAATAGAGGTCCGAGGACTGATCTTTGAGGTATACCGGTTTTGACTTTTTTTTTTTTTTACTTTTTTGCGTGCATGTTCTAGGGGAACAGCGTGCTATCGTTTCATCCAAATGTCTGTCATTTTCGATGATTGAGCCGAAAATGGTCTTAAACGACTAGGTTGGACTCACTGATGACGAATCCGATGTAAAAATCGATTCTGTCCGGCCGACCGGGTTATTTTCCTCATATCTCAGAATCAACTGTAGCGATTGAATTGAAACTTGGCACTTGGTTGAAGCATAACGACTCGCAACTTTAAGCAGAATTTCGTCGGAACTGTATGGCTACTAAATTTAAAAAAAATTGTTTTCGGAAAAAAATTTTTAGATAGAATTGAAATCCAGTACTTCATCGAAAAATAACAGTTCGAAAGTTTATACAGAATTTAATGAGGATAATATGATGAAAGAAAATATGAGAAATTTTTTTTCAAATTGTTTTAATGACTCGATCATCACGAAATTCTGTGAAAAGTTTTGTTTCAGCATCTTCAAACTAGTTGCGAAGTTTCATCATGATTAAATCAGTAATTCATGAGTTATACCGAAAAAACAACGATATCGGGGAGAAAACCACGAAATTGTTCGGAATAGTGTCCTACATAGTAAATCAAGATTGAAAATTTCTTTGTGGGAATTAGGAAAAAAATAAGATGAATTAAATTATGTCTATATTCGGCGACATTTCGCAGAACTTTTTCATCTGCTTCCTCAGGCCTAAAAAAATTTACACATTCATAAGATTTCGTGATGGATATACAATAATATTATAAAATCTTCGCAAACAAACATGAATTACGTCGCCGAATATAGACATAATTTAATTCATCTTATTTTTGTCCTAATTCCCACAAAGAAATATTCAATCTTGAAAACCACGAAATTTCATATATGTCTGAGAGAAGATACAGCGTGCAATCGTTTTGTCCAAATGTCTGTAATTTCACGGCAGTGCTTTTCTAGATTTTTTCCCAATATCTCCAGAACTAATTACCGTATCGAATTGAAATTTGGTACACTGCTGTGGAATATGTAGCTTGTTAGAGTTCGCGCTGTATTTTTTTTCAAATGTGATGAACAGTTCGTGGTAGTATCATCCCTACAAAATTTCGCGAGAAGTTGCGCGTTGCTGTACTCCAACTAACTGCAAAGTTTCGATCCAATAGTTCCAGTAGTTTTTGTATTATCACCAAAATAACATCACAACTTCAACATATAAATATATATACAGAAACATCTGGTTGAATGATTTTTTTTCCAGTGCTGGCAATAAATTTAGGGTTGTAGTACGAATTTTTTATAACTGATTCATATACAATTTGTAAATATTTCTGTGAGAACAGCTGTAAGTTGATTAACAGAATAAACTTCATTATTATTATTAATACTTTCAACGCTTTTATTTTTTGATATTAAAATGAACATATTCTGTATGTACTTTGAGATTGTTTTTCGTAGAATATTTACTTTAAAATATGTAGGGAACTATCGTCCGATTAGCGTTTTAAATAGTTTTGCGAAAGTTTTTGAGAAATGTTTGAAGAGTAGGTTAGTGGAGTTTCTGAAACAAAATAATATTCTTTCGAACAGACAATTTGGGCTTTTGGGAGGTGTTGGTACAACAGATGCCATAAGTGAGTTGGTTAATACTATTGCGGGAAATCTTGACGAAGGGAAAAAATGTCTAACGTTATTCTTGGATCTTGCTCGTGCGTTCGATACTGTACCTCATGAAAAGTTGGTAGACGTTCTTAGTAATTATGGTATTAGAGGAGTTGCTTCGAAAATTTTTGAAAATGATTTAAAGGAAAGGGTCTTGAAAATTGGTGATATTTTGAGTTCCCCCCAGGGAACTGTATTGGGACCAATTCTATTTGTTGTATATATGAATTCTTTAACAAGTTTAGATATTCGAAATGGTTCTGTAATTTCATATGCAGATGACACAGCTATAGTGTTTGTCGGTAACTCTTGGGAGGAGGTTAAACATCTGGCTGAAAATGGCCTTATTGAAATTAAAAATTGGTTGGAAAATTTCAAACTCACACTGAATATAGGGAAAACTCATTATGTAGCGTTTTCAATATCAACCATGAACAGACCAGCTTTTGAAACTTTCGAATTAGATGGTGTTGAAATCACAGGGGTTCAAACTATCAAATATTTGGGACTGGTTATCGACTGCCATCTAAGATGGGATGCACAAGTGATAGGACTAACAGCAAAGATCCGAAAACTCATTTATCGATTTTATCTATTACGTGAAATTCTCACCGAAAAATTATTAATGAATATTTATAAAACTCTGGTAGAATCCATGATAAGGTATGGAATAATTGTTTGGGGGGGCATGTGTAGGAATGAGCTGAAGCGGTTGAATGTTGCACAAAATTATATTCTGAAGATCATTTATAGAAAGAAAAAGAGATACCTACTCAACTGAATTGCTGTATTCTGAGAAAATTTTCAATATACGTTCGCTTTTTATACTAAATTCATGCATATATGTTCATAAAAAAACTTCTTTACAGAAATGTCTTGATCATCAATAAAATACCAGAAACAGAGCCAACGAAAAACTACAAATACCAAAAACAAAAAAAGAGATAGGTCATAGATTTATAGGATACCTTGGACCAAAGTTTTATAATATTATTCCACTAAGCATAAGGAACACTGCAGATATAAAATCTTTCAGTAGAGCATGTCGCTTTTTTGTATGGACTAATGCATCAATGTTTGGTTTTCACTGCTGAAGATAGGGATCTGGGGATCGGGATTTGGGGGATTTTAATGAGTTGAGTTTGTTGGGAAAAAACGGTTCCATGTTAATTCTCAGTTGCTTGTAAAAAATAAATTAAGATATGCACATACAGCTATTAAGTTAGCTAGGTGTAAGACAGGTTTAATTCTTGTCTGTTCTTCTGTTTATCACTGAATTGACCAGTTCAAATGTTGGTTGTATTATATTGTGTTTCATGGAAAAAATGTAATAGTTGATTGGAAGAATAAATTTATTATTATTATTATTATTATTCAGCAATAAGGTGATTTTAAGTGAACACATCACATATGAGATTCAAGTAACACATTGTTAGTTCACGTTTGTCACCGATGTTCATGCGATATTCAAATGAACAGATTTTACATGCCTCTCCAAATGCTGCTTACTATTTGAAGTATATTCGCATACATCACAACGATGTTTTCTGATATTCAGGTGAATAGATTCTATATGTGCTTTCAGAGTTACCTTTTTAGCTGAAGCATAATATATATAATTGAATGCATTCTCGGAGTGAGTAGACGTGTGTAACGTGAGCTCCGCTATATATTGAATTAAACTCTGTACTCTTATCATAACACTAACATAGTTGGATAGTTTATTTGTTGTTATATAAGATCTGCGTTGTTAACAAAAAATGGCATTGACACAGAAAGACATGCAGAAGTTAATGAAAGAGGCAACGAAAGCCATCTTATCCGACCAAAACTTCCTGGATTCGCTGATCAAATGTGTATCTGAGCACCTGAATGAGAAAATAGATGAAGTAATCGCTAAACAGCAGGAAAAATTCGACGATTATGAACGGAAAATAGCGGCATTGGAGGGCGAAAACGAAAATCTCAATCGTAAAATTGCGATACTGGACCAAAACCAAAGAAGAAACTGCATTAGGATATTTGGTGTGGATGAATGTGAAGAAGAGAACACTGAAGATATAGTCCAAAATCTTTTCAATAAAACGATGAAAGTGAAAATTAATGTCGCTATAAACACTGAGTCATGTTTCCGTGTGGGACGACAAAAAAACATCGAGAGCACCGCAAGAAATGATGCCAACAAACAGCATCCCCGTGCTATACTGGTACGTTTTTGTAATTACAAAGATAAGGAGAGAATCATGGGAAATCGGAGAATATTGAAATCCAGTGGCGTCGTCATTAAGGAAGACCTAACCAAATTCAAATTGGATTTAATGAAAATGGCAATAAGAAAGTACTCTTCCAAGAATGTTTGGAGCGTCAATGGAGAGGTATTCGCAAGAATCGGAAATCAGAAAACAAGAATCAGCATTCAAAATGATATGGTATAGAAGTGGATATTGAACAATACTGAGCGATGATGCGGTCTCACGATTTGAGTATTATTTTCATTATATATATTTTCTTCATTTTTCTCCATTTATGCTGCATGTAATATTTGTGTATATATATATATATATATTTTTTTTGTTTGGGGTGAATTTGTCGGAATAGATGCAAGGGAATAGTATTAAATGTTACTACCAAAATTTTAGAGGTTTGAGAACAAAGCTGAATGAATTGAAACTGAATATTGAGGAGGGAGATTATGGTGTGATTACTGGAACAGAAACTTGGTTACATGAGGATATTTTTGATTCAGAAATAATCAACTTGAAAAAATATCAAATTTATAGATCGGACAGAAATTTCAGGTTAACCAATAAGGTGAGAGGTGGAGGGGCATTGATAGCGGTGAATAATAAGTTCAAGGTACTGAAGATTGATCGTAGAAATACCAATTATGAACTGGTGTGGGCTAAGCTTAGGATTAGAAAAGAAACTTTATCAATTGTGTCTGTTTATTTTCCACCAAACTCAGCCATCGAATGGTATAAAGATTTCTTCGAATGTACGGAACATGTTCTTGAAAAAGACGGAAATGTCGTTGTTACCGGGGATTTCAATCTGCCGGATTTGCCGGATATCTCAACAGTGTATAATGCACTGGACGAGAAGCACAAACACTCTTTAGATTTTATCAACATATCTGTTTTAGAACAGTGCAATAATGTCGTTAACACAAATGGTCGAAAATTGGACCTTATTTTGGTCCCGTGCGATAGATCACATAGATTATTAGTTGCGAAAGCTGAGTTTCCACTGGTATCGGAGGATAAACATCATCCGTCCCTCATCTTTGAGGTTTCATTGGATTGTGGAATTGGTCAAGTTGATAGGGAAACTGGAAACAGGGAGAGCTATTACAATTTGAAAAAGTGTAATTTTCTTGATTTGGCTTGTAAAATGAGGGATATAGACTGGACGCCGCTGTTTCAATATCACAATGTGAACGATGCATTGGAGTTTTTTTTATCGCGAGATATACGGTGTGTTTGATACGGTTGTTCCTTTATCTCATAAAAATGAATCTAAATTTCCTGTGTGGTTTAGCAAAGAAGTTGTGCACTCTATCAAAAGAAAGAACCGTCTTCAAAAATTGAAAGATCTATCGCAACATCAAATGCGATTATACAGGGATGAAAGACGAAAATTAATAAAATCGTGTTATGAACAATATTTAAGAAACATTGAGGGAGGGGTGAAAGGGGATAATAAGATATTCTGGTCATTCACAAAAAGCCACAATAAAAACTGTACCTCTCTATCACAATTTGAATTGGGTGATCACAAAATCTCAAGAAGGGAGGCAGCACATAACTTTGGGAAATATTTCGAATCGGTATTCAAAAAGGACAAGGCTGCATATGAAACTGATTCTCGGGTAATCGATGTGACTGACTTTACGTTGTCGGAGTTTACAGCGGGGGAATGCTATGAGGCACTCAAAAAACTGAAACCGAAAAAATCAGCGGGTATAGACAGGATTCCACCATATATAATAAAGGGATGTTCTGAGTGGCTAAGAAGGCCATTGATCTTCATCTTTAATCTATCCTTGAAAACAAATACTTTTCCGGATGTGTGGAAAGAAATGATGGTAACACCGGTTTTCAAGTCTGGAAGAGTATCAGAAATACAAAATTATAGACCCATATCCGTTCTCTGTGCGGTGGCCAAATTATTTGAGCAAATTATATATGGTAAATTGTGGGCAGGCGTTGGGAACAAGATATGCGAAAATCAACATGGGTTCACTCCAAAAAAATCAACTACCACAAATCTTTTACAATTTTGTCATTATGTCTCTGAGAACATGGAAAATTCACAGGTGGATGTAGTATACACAGACTTTCGAAAGGCTTTTGATAATGTCAATCATGACATATTATTGGATAAAATTGGAAAATATGGGGCGGACTCGGGAGCTCTCAGATTTTTTGCTTCCTATTTAAGAGACAGAACATTCAAGGTCAAATATGATGGCAATTGTTCCGGAAAATTCCACGCAAATTCAGGAGTGCCTCAAGGATCAAACTTGGGACCACTTTTATTCCTTATATTTATAAACGACCTGCCACAGTGCCTGAAACACTCCGAATGTCTACTATTCGCAGATGATCTGAAGCTCTATCGAAGAATTTCGAGTGATCATGACTGTTTCATCCTACAATCAGATATAGGCAGTATCCACGACTGGAGTCTTAAAAATGATCTACCTTTCAATAAATCAAAGTGCGTCATCCTATCGTGCACTCGAAAAAGAGATGTATTGACATATGGTTATAATATGGACGGGGAAGAACTGCAGAGAGTAAATAAAATAAAGGACTTAGGCATAGAGTATAGCTCCACAATGTCTTTCAAAGGACATATCGAGAATGTAGCTGCTAAGGCACTACGTAGTCTGGGGTTTGTGATGAGACATTGTAGGAGTTTCAGAAACGTGGAGACAGTTGTTTTGTTATTTAACGCAATCATCAGACCCAAACTAGAATACTGCTCGGTTGTTTGGCACCCAACATCTCTTCTACACGGAGCAACCTTAGAAAAGGTTCAAAACAGGTTTTTGCGATATCTGTATCAAAAAAAGTATAAAGTGTACCCTGATTACAATACAGTTAGAACAATCAGACTGAGAAATTAATTTCACGTAATGTCACTTGAGAGCAGACGACTAGAATATATGGTGAAGATTTGTTATAAAATTTTCAAACAGCACTTAAATACACCCCACCTCAAAAGTATCATGAGATTAAGAATTCCCGCCCGAGCTACAAGGTTAAATCAGTTTTTTGAAATACCAATGTCAACAAGCACCCAACATTGTTCACCTATTCTCAGGATACTCAAAGTAGCCAATAATTTCATTCAGAATTCTGATCTTGGTTTTGACCTGCCCCCTAGACTGTTCTTTAAAAGCTTGTACTTGCATTTCCGACAACAACCTTTCCAATAGTGCGTATATTATGGTGTATTAATTTTTATATTTGTATAAGTGTGAATATATTAGACTTACTTGATAATACTTCGATGTAAATTTAGGCTAAAGAATTGGGTTTTCTCATGTAAAAAGATTCTTTGAATCTGTTTGGGAAATAAATAAATAAATAAATATTGACATAAATGACACTGATATTTTCTGACATTCAAGTGAACAGAATCTATATGTAATCCTAGCTCACCCTTGAAAGCTGTAGCATACTGACATAAATGACACTGATGTTTTTTGATATTCAAGTGAACAGTTTCTCTATGTAATTTCAGCGTTTGCTTTCTAGACGAAGCATACTGACATAAATCTATAATCTATAAATGACACTGATATTTTTTTATATTCAAGTGAACTGATTCCGTATGTATTTTCATATTTCCCTTTCTTGCTGCTTGATAATCACAAAGGAGACACTAATATTTTTTGATATTCAAGTGAACAGATTCCATGTGTTGTTTAATTTTCCCACCTGAAGTAGTGGCATATTCACATTCCGGACACTGATGTCTTCTGATATTCAAGTGAACAGTCATAAAGTGTACTTTCAGCGTTTCCTTTCTCCCTGCAGCATACTGACATAACTGACACTGATGTTTTTGGATATTCAAGTGAACAGTTTCTATATGTATTTTCAGCGTTTGCTTTCTAGACGAAGCATACTGACATAAATGACACTGATGTTTTTTGATATTCAAGTGAACAGTTTCTATATGTTCTTTCAGTGTTCCCTTTTGAGCTGAAGCATACTGACATAAATGGCACTGATGACTTTTGATATTTAAATGAACAGCTCCTATGTGAAATTTCAGAGTTTGCTTTCTAGACGAAGCATACTGACATAAATGACACTGATATGTTCTGACATTTAAGTGAACAGAATCCATATGATGTTTGAGTAACCCTTTTGAATGTGTAGCATATTCACATTTATCACACTGATGTTTTTTGATTTTCAAATGAACAACTTCTATGTGGGTCTTCAAACTGTCCTTCCTAGTTGTAGTATATTCACATACATCACACCGATACTTCATTTTATTGTGAGATTTCATGTGCCTTTCAAGCCATCGTTTAGAAGCTCCAATATATGCACATAAATGACATGGATGTTTCTTCTCTTCAGAATGCACATCATTCATATGCTGCTTTAATTCATCTTCAGACTTCGATTGATATTCACATAATTGACACTTAAATCTGCTCTCATCAACTGAATTATTTCCCTGTATATTACATTGACATATTTCTTGCTGGATAATTCTTTTCTTTAGATGAAACTGGTTTTTAATAAGAAATGTTTCTCTGTCATGAACTCCATTTTCATCAATAAACTGCTCTTCTATCTCCACATTTTCATATTTCATATTTAAACAGATTCTCTCCACAGTTGAATCAAAGTCCCCAATGTTCCTGTCTACTTCCTCAGGCATAACCTCTTGGATCTCATCTTGTGAATTCAGAAAACTGCGAAAGAAATGAAATCATCAGAAGAAGATTTGTGGTTTTTCATGTTTTAAAATCGGGGTTGAGAAATTGTTGTCAACAAATAGAGACGTGCTTATCGTAATAACCACATATTACAGAATATAGTCGCTTACTCTAGTTTGACTGCCACATTCCAGATTCGAAGTTAGAAGCCACCGACTCTGGGTATAAAAATTCAGATTGATCGAGCTAGTTGCTGATCAACTCATGAAAATTAATGCAAACTGGGAATATTCTCGACAAAAATTATTACAAAGAAAGAAGTGATCCTAAATAAATCGCAGAGGTTATCCTTATCTTGCAATACCTCATTCAAGATAAGAGCCTCCAATGATATAAAGGTGTCCGCACACTGAGAAGCCTCATGTAAGCTGAACAAAATGCTGGCTTTTCAACCAACATGATAATCCTTCAGGACCAACATAGGTTATAGGTCTCCCACCAAAGGAAGCGTAACCATATCAACCACATTGTAGACAGCATTATCCTTGATGAAAGAAGAACAACATTTCAAAGCACTTCAAATGTTCTCTACAAATCAAAAACAAAGGAATGGAAACTAACAGCATTATCCAATGGAACCGACTTTTTCGAAAATGGAAAATATTTTTCGCATACGTTAGTAACTCTTTAGTAACTATTTGATCCACCCAAATTTTCGTTTATACCTCAAAGATACTCTCAGAGATACATCACAGTCAGCTGTGTGCTAATTTCACAGACATAAACTTCTCGATTTTTCTCATAATAAAAATTCATTTTGAAAGTCTATCATTAGTCTTGTTAGATGAGGAAATTGTTCCAGTTAGAATTTAAAGATTGCAAGTCCAATTGTTTATCAAACCAAAGGTTAGTTTTTTCGATGTAGAGGGTCCTGTATTAGTGCGTTAGGCTTCCAAAGCTGCCAAACCACAAGTTTTAGAAATTTAGTTGGAAAGCATTCCCTTGGTACTTTCAATTCTGCATCTCAGGAAAATATTTTCTAATATACAGGATGTTCCCATATAAAATTATTCAACAAATGAGTGATTTTTTAAATGGAGCACACCTTATATTTTCGCATATTTCGAATGCTCATCAATACCTCTACCATGAAGCAAAATATTAGGGATATTTTTCCAACGGTACGGACCTTAATCAGAAAAAACTGCAAAATTTCTACGAAACAGTAGTTCGGTAAAAGCCCTCTACCGATTTCCAGAAGCGATAGAAAGATGAATTTGATCAGAATTTCTTTTAATTCAAGAATTTGCCTAGTCATTGTTCCAAAATGATCAACCTCTTTTATACAGGGTGTCCGTTATCAATGTCCAAATATGAAGAATTTCAAATGGTTTTTTCTCGATTTTTTCAAACGTAACACCCTGTATTTTTTCCATGATAATGTACACAGTTTAAAACCTTACATTTTTTCAAAAGTAACCTTAGGATTATTTTCACTCCTGTGTCCAGCGGACACGAAAAATGACATTTCAACCAAAAATTTCAGGAATAATGAACATAATAACTAACGGATATTTCAAATGAGTCACAAAATGAAACCAAACTGAATGACCAATTTTCGAAAAACTTTAAAACCCTTCCAAAATCATAATCCTTGAAGTTCAACATGAAAATGATAATGTTCTGCCGAATAAGTAACACATACATAGGTATTATTGTTAACTTCTGTATTCAATCGAATACAGAGTTTTATCGGCAACAAAAAAAATTATTATTCATGAAATGGTTTTTCATGTCGGAGCAGAGCTACAGAAACTGTTATTAAGCATATCGATTATTATTATTGATCAAAATATTGTTATTCAGAGCTCAAAGTTATTTCCAAATTCAAAATTGAGATGAATTTTGGTAAAGATGAAATGGTTGATATGATTTTCATGTTGGGGCAGTGTCACAGAAACTATTTATTAGCCAGTAGATCCTATGCTGTCGAATATCCCGAAAGAAACATCCACATGAGTCGAGTTTTCGGAGGCTTTTGAACAGATTTGTAGAGACAGGAGGTGTCAAGTATAAAAAAGAAGAGAGGATAAAATCGGCCACTAACGAAGACAAGGAGCTCAAGGCTTCACTGCATGTAACTGAAAATCCACAACAAAGCCAAAGGGAGCTTGATGTAGCCTGCAGTATAAGTGAACGTTCAGTTCAAAGAATCCTCAAAAAGAATAAGTACCACATTCAGATGCACCAGGCGCTTACAGATAGCGATTTTGAAAACCGTCTGAATTTCTGTAACGGGGCAAGTTTTCAAATTGAACAGAACCCTACATTTTTAATTTGGTAATTTGGCGGGCGATTTGAAATGCTCTATGTGAAAGGGTCCAAAAGTCTAAAAATATTTCTACTGTTGAAATCTGAGATGTCATTCAAAAGATTCTTATCATTTTTATTTTTAAGTATCTCGTATTGCTCCTCCGAAGGCCGGCTGTAAACGCGATAACTTTTCAAAGGAATGACTTAGACAGTAGAAATTTTCCGGGTAGGTTTAAAGTTTGAATTCGAAGGTTATGTTCGGAATGAACAAAATCCGTCCAACGGTTCAGAAGGTGAACGAATTCGAAATTTCATCATCTCAATATTCACAAAAATAAAGACACGATTTAGTCAAAATTCAGTTCGAGGATAGAAGGTAACCGTGATCGAATTTTTCATTAGCTACAGATGTTTTCTAAATTCATATACAGAGTGCTCGGTTTGTAATAATTCAGTCAACTATTCAATTGATCTACCCAAAAAGGCAAATCTACCTGCTAGGTAGATCTGGGCGCTTCCTACGTAGGTATTGTTTAAGTAGATCTACAGTCAAGATTGATCTATCGCTAGGTAGATCTGGGTGCTTACTAGTTACTAGATCTGTGAAGAACAGAATACGAGAACAATAGAATAGCTATACAATGGATACCTCAAACTCTCCATATGCTAACCACTTGAATCCATTCGGACATAATTTCAACAACAATTTGCAGATCCCAGCATATATGTACTCCATTCACTTTTATAAAGTAGCCCAGTTGGCCATGACATCCTGACAGATTTCACCAGGTATAGTTTGAAAATGTTAGGTTATAGTCATTTTCCTGTCAGATAACTATACAAAGTTGTCCTCTCTACAAAGAGATCGTAGTAATTACTAATTTTTCAAAATGTCAATCTATATTTGGAAAGTAATGAATTTGAGAAAATATTATGTGAGTTCAACAATTCCAAAGACCTGGCGAATGTTGAAGAAACTTTTTTCTCTGTTAATGTTGGAAATATTTCACGTATGTAAACATGGTTGGAAGATTAAGTAATGCTTTTTTCTTGTATGGAAATCAAGAATCGAGTGTTTTGGAATTTTACTGAAAAATGATGGATAGAGTAGTCTATTACTTCGAATTCCCAACTTTTCTTAATTCTTAATTCTCAAGAAATAAGCTTACAGAAGTCATTTAAATCTCTGTTGCACAACTTGAAATATTCCAGTATGAAAATGTAGTAATAATTCGAAACCTGTGTCACAGTTAACCTCAAAAGAACTAACTCCATTTACAAAGTTCTTGGGAATCTACGTGAATAATAATAATAATGTTTATTTGTCACCCAAAACATCATACATAACAGATAGTATTTAATATCAAACAAATAAACATTTAGTTTCCCACAAAAGTTCGAAACTTGTACGTGGGCAGTACATATCAAAGGAAAAAAAATCTGCACCAGAGCGTGCACACAAACAAGAAAACAAAAATACAAATTTAAAAAAAAATTACAATGCTTAAACAAATCAATTTTTCATACACAGCTAGTTTTAAACGAAATTATTTCTATTTGTGAACGTATATCAGAACGATGTTAGCTTGCTTCGAATCCATTTTTTTATTTTCGTATTGAACATTGGGTTGGCCTTAGTTTCTTTGATGTTCATTTGGTTTGGTTGAATTTGAATAAACTCTCTTTAAACATAGATAAGTCAGTCTACATAACTTTTGGCAGCTACTGTGATAGTGTTCCGGAGTCTTTGAATGTCAGTATAAATGGAAGGCTAATAAATAGGGTGGACTCGGTCAAGTACTTGGGAGTTGTTTTGGATTATAATATGAGGTGGGACAAGCATGTTGAATATTTGCTAAAAAAGACAAAGTACTTGTAATTCATTTTTCACAAACTTTCAAAAGTAATGAGCAGTGGGGTTCTTCTTATGCTGTACTATGCATTATTTCATAGTATAATAAATTATGGAATTATTGCTTGGGGTGGAGCTTACTCTAACTGTTTGAACCTTTTAAAGAATCAACAAAAAAGAATCTTAAAAATAGTTAACAAGAATAGGGTTGCTCAGAGGAGCCCTCTGCATATTGAACAGATGTTTTCACTCGAATCACTTAAATATCATTATGATAAACTCAAAAATGAATTTTTACAGTCAACAAGCATCACTAGGAACAAAAGTATTCAGTTGCCAATAAAATTTAGGACTGTTAGTAGTAAGAGTAGTTTTGTTAGAGCCATAAGTGTATACAACTCACTTCCAAATGAACTCAAGGTTTTGAATTGTGGCTGTTTTAGGAAGAATGAATTAAAAAGGTGGATTTCAACTAATTTGTGAGAGGAGCTGTTGATTTGTCATTGCGCAGAGATGTTGTAGGTTTTCGATGGTTTTGTGACTATTTTGTATTCCGGTTTATTGATTGATAGGATTATTTTCTTTTATGGTTATTGTGTACATAAGTGGTTGACTTCTAAACCGAACTCACATACAGGTAACTCGATTACCTCCGTGAGTTGCACATATATTGTATCTGTGTGTATTCTCGGTTATAATAAATAAATAAATAAATAATCGTATAGAATTGAAAATTGGTACACTGTGTAATCTATTTTGACAGTTTCAAATCGAAAGGATTCTCCCTACGTCATTATTAAGTACAACCTAGTCATTTCACACCTGTTTCGGGAAAAAATTACAATATTACAGACATAAGGACAAAACGATAGCATAGTGTTCACCAGAACATGAGCGCAAAAAGATAGAAATGGTTTAAGAGGGATTTGAAAATGCGGATTGTGGCAGCAATTCTCTTGAATGTGTATTGTTCAGTATCCTGGGAGAACAACAAACAAAAAAACTATTGCACTATCACGCACTGAGGCAGAATATTTGAGGAACCTACTACGAGAATAAATGAATTATTTATAATGTGGTCTAAAATTACAGACAACTTCGTAAGAAAGATGTTTTATTATTCGTTGTATGTTGTTATATTGGGGGTTCCCCGTCATTCCTGCTCAATGCAAGTGTAAATAAATAAATATTCTGCAGTTGCTGTGCAACATCTGACTGAAACAGACGTGTAGTGATTAGAAACGCGTAAATCGAGTGTCAAAATTGAACCTGCAAGATCTTACGGCGCAGAGGAATTTGAGGCATTCTGTCTCCCAAGAATGTCTCAACAAAGCGAATCCTCAACGGATACCTGTCTGGAAGAATCAGGAAAAAAGGATTCCAACTATACGATCGTGACGCGAACCAAGCGGAAAAAACGAACAAAAGGTCGCGACGATCCGGCAAAAAAGTTGACGATGAGAAATCGCCCGAGATTAGATTAGAAGAACCACAGCTGCCAACAAATTCGCAAAAAACACATGAGTCAAACACAATGATGGAAACAGACACACCTGAAGTCAATAACCCTAACACATCAAAAACAACAACAAAACAGCTACATTCCTTCAAAACATATGAGAATTTATTTCACATAACAACTTCTCCTAACACAACAAGAATTCAAATCGCCGATCAATGGATGGAATTGTTCCCAAATGGACGCGACATAATTACACAAACCACGCAGGGATTTATCATCAAATCAAATAATTCCAAGGATAATCTCACAAAAGCACTAAAACACATGAAGGAAACTAAACTGATCAACACTTTTTGTGAAACTTCAACCAACACATCAATTCCCAACAAAACCAGACCACACTTGGAATCTTTTTCAGCCGTAATCTCGAATGTGGAAGTAGAAATAAAAGAAGAAGAGATTAGTAATTTTCTTATGAAAAATCAAATTACACATCGATATTGTAAGAGAATTATATCAAAGAAGACAAACAAACCATCCTTATTTATACGCATAATAACTAGCGAAGTACAATCATATGAGAGACTAATAAATGAAGGAATCTTCTTCAAATGCAGACACTATGTTGCCAAACCCAGCTACCCACCCGATCCAATACCAGTACCATGCGCAAAATGTTCCCAATTCACCCACACAACAGACAAATGCAATTCACCAATACTATGCAGCAAATGTGGACATTAACATAAAGAATCAGACTGTACAACAAGTTTGCCTCCAAGGTGTACTGCATGTCAATCCACAGAGCATGTAGCATGGTCCCTTAAATGCCCAAAAAGACCAGTTAAGCCCATAGAAGGTATCCCAAATATCAAAATAAGATCGATAAACAAAAAAACGGCCGATATGGATACTAAAAAAATGGAAAAAAGCAGAATACACAAAGCTATTACAATACATGATCATATCATAAAAACTTACATCAACAAAATCAACAAACCCAAAAATACTGAAAGACAACAATTGATTCAAAAACTCCAGAGACGCTTCATCGACAACTACAATATTAGCACTGTACCCACTTGTGTTGGTAATAGACTTTACATACTCATGATTGACCTCGAGAATGAAAACAAAACGGTGGATACAGAGCCAGCGGAGGGGGTGCAGCTATATGGGGACATTCACACTTAAATTTTTATATGCTAACATTAACACCTATACCAACAAAAAAGAGCTGATTCGATACTATCTTGAGCATAATAATATAGACTGCGCAATGTTTGTGGAAACTAAAACTAAAACAACTACAAACATTCAATACAGGGATTGGAGAACATTATACAAACATGGAACGATACTGAACCAAAACACCAGAGGAGGTATACTAGTGCAGGCGGCTAACAGAGTTAAAATTGGTAAAAACAATCCGCCCCACTTCAATAACCCATGGAACGATGTCCTGCATTTTACAGTCCCATTCAATAACGAAAAAATCCACATATTTCTAGTCTACATAAATCACTCTAGCCGACTTGTTGAAGAAAACTTGTTAGTGAAAGCATCACAATATAAATATTGTATCATTCTAGGAGACTTCAACGTGAACAACCGGAGAAAACCCCAAATTAACAACTTCCTCAGAGACTCAGATTTCATCAAAATTGATACACCACCAACTTTCCTGATGGAAAACAACCCCGACTCTACACCAGATTTGCTATTGTGTACAAGAAATATAAGAGACAATATCCAAAACGTAACCGTAACCCCAGACTTAGGATCAAATCACCTTGGAATTGAATTCTCACTGGATACAAAAAAAGAACCTGAAGAATACATTCACGAGACCCAATTTCTGTACGAAAAATGTAACACTGAAGAAGTGAATAGAAGAATGCTTGTAGTGATTGAACCCCAAACTGAAATCACTCCTGAATACATAACCTTTTTCCACAACACTCTATCAAGAATAATAACAGAGGAAACACCGACATTCAAAAAACAGTACTTCAGGCAAACTCTCCCTCCCTACATTATAAAGTTGATACGAGTAAAAAAACAATTGTATCGTGAATATCAGACTAACCAAGAACCAAGTCTTAAACGAAAATGCAATGAACTGAACAAGGATATTCATAACATGATCTTGCAATTCAGATCCAATAAATATCTAGAGGCTTGCAAAGAAATTGAAGAGCAAAAAGGCAGGACATACTGAAGAACGATTAAAAAACTTGCAAAGTACACAACCCATCAACTTTCAAATCCAATTCAAGTCAATGGGGAAACTCTAACCAAGGATAGAGACATTGCTGATGCTTTCGCAAAACTCTTTGAAAGACTGTTTAGAAGATCCACAAACAAAGAATTCGATGAGGAGCATAGGAAACAAATAGAGAATTGGTATGCGAATTACTTACCCCACATTCCATCAGAGGATATATCTGAGCCCATATTAGAGGAAGAATATTATATGGCACTAAACCATGGGAAGAACACAACACCTGGCTATGACAACATACCAAGAAAAATATTGCGAAAATTACACCCATCAATTCACAATGTTATAATCAAAATCTATAACTACTGCCTCTCACACTCTCTCTTTCCAAATGAATGGAAAAAAGGCATTTTGATTACCATCCCCAAGGCAAAGACAGATCATTCCAACATAGAGAATTACAGGCCTATCACACTTCTACCTACATTAGGAAAAAATTTTGAAAAAATATTGGGAGAAAGAATATGCAAAGAAATAGGAAAACACATACCAAAATATCAATTTGGATTCAAAAAGAAGACATCGACCATGCACCCCTTAACTGTACTCACTTCAAACATTCAGTGCAATAGAAAAATGGGAAATGAAACAGCTGCTATATTTATGGACATACAAAAAGCCTTCGATAGTGTCTGGCACGCGGGTCTGATCTCCAAGCTTTTTCATCTAAAATGCCCCATCTATTTGACAAAAATGATAAGTAATTTCTTTCTAAACAGAAAATTACAGGTACGAGTCGAAAATGAAGTATCGTGAAGAATTTACACCAGCACAAGGTCTACCACAAGGCTCGCCGCTCTCTCTGCTGCTTTACAATTTGTTCTGCTGTGACATGTACAGACAACACCAGGACAGTAACAAGAACATCAACAAGCACGCATACATTCTTCAATTTGCTGATGACACAACATTAATATCTCACCACAAAACATTGAAAGAATGTATGAAAGCACTACAGAACTTGTCAGATGTCACGGTGGCATGGATGAGACGTTGGAGGATACAACCCAACCCAGCAAAATCCAAATTCATCATCTTCAACCACAAAATCAACGCCAACTCTCCCAATATAAAACTTGGAAGTGACAGAACTACTCCAACAGATTCATGCAAGTACCTGGGCATACAGATTAACACCAAGTTGAACTTCAGAGCACATATAAATATTCAAAAGAAAACAGCTATCACACGAGCGGGACATTTTAGGTCTCTTACTTATAAAAACAAAGGAATCAGCAGTAAAACAGCAAGTATGATTTACAAAATGATATGCAGACCTTTATTGGACTATGGACATACAGTATTCTCAAATACAACAAAAACAGCTCTAAATATAATTGAGGTGGCGGAAAGAACTTGCTTACGAAAAATCACAAAACTGAGACATCCCATCAATCCACTCTATAACCAATCCAATCAACTTTTATACCAGATAACGAAAATTGAACCAATACTGGAAAGAATGCAAAAACTCAGCAAAAAAATTCATCACAAACCAAAATAACATCAACCTAATCGATCCGTTGTTACACCACTACAATAGAGAATCTACACCAAAAGCAAAGTTGCCAGCTTTGCCACTTTTCGAACACCTGAAATCCCTAGAATAACAGTCGTTATTGTTCAACAATATATAATAATTCCTAACTGAATTGTAATATAAAATTGTATATAACAACACCTGAAATCCCTAGAATAACAGTCGTTATTGTTCAACAATATATAATAATTCCTAACTGAATTGTAATATAAAATTGTATATAACTGGCTGGAAGACTGCGGTCGATGGCCATTTGATTGCAAGATCAATAAATTTAATTTCTCTCTCTCTCTAAATATTCTGTTCAATTCCTGTAGAAAATTTGCAAAAGAATGACAAGCTTGCGGATATTTTGACGGAGGCTTCAGAAGTGAACACATTATCAGTATTTTAACATGCAAGTAAGTAAAATAATATTCTTGATATGAAGAAATATTTCAAACTAGTGGGGTTGTATTTACCGACAAAGTCATTAAGAAATTAGCTACAGATTTTTTATCTGCAAAATACTGCGTTGAAGACTGATAGACCCAAATATAAAAATCTGATCGAATTTAAAGCTCCTAGTTGGTTGCAGAACGAAAAAGCAAAGGTTCATATGAAATTTTGTGAGGATCATAGGATTAAATCACAAAAACGTTTAATCAGGAAGTTAAAGCAACTGACCTTTTTACTATAATTTGTTATGTATTGGCTAGACAATGACAATTTGAACTAAGGACATATACTTTATGCAAATAATACTGCACTGTACAAACATCCAGGCGCATGGAATTTGACTACAGTGGATAAATTTATTATATTATCTTTATATAATTTCTTATAAATTTTCCGCTGAATACAGTTTTGTTCGAGAAAATACTCACCAATCAGTAGGAAAAACTTTTTCTTCCTTCAAATCATTACACTGGTCCATATCCACCGTTTCGATCTCCTCCATGTTATATTTTCCAAAAGTTAACTCTATCTGCAAGTTGGCAATTTGGATTCCTACAACAATATTCTTGTTTAAAGGGATTATATCTGAGCTCTATAGAAAAGATTCAAACTATGCATATTGTTCCATGGATTATCTTCTCGAGGGTGTTCATGCGGAAATTTGGATGAAATGATGGGACCTTCGTAATAGCGCATCGAAAACAAAGAGCCCATCACTATTACTCCAAAGGTGCAGGCATATCTCAAAAGTCAACTTCAGTACATTAGTTAAAGAATACGCAGAATGAAAGAGATTCCTCTGTAGAATATTTCTTATTGTAGAAGAAATTGTTAAGAGTAGGCCTCACTTCATCCTAACATTAAAAATCATAAAAGGATTTCAACGATGAATTCATACCAATGTGTTCATTTGAATTTGCTTCAAAGAAATAAACAGTTTGCCCATCATTATACATTTTGAGGAATTTCCTTAGAAGCTTATTGGCTTTCGTGAATTACGATTTTGGATGTGTTCTCTGTGGACTTTGTTTCGGCGTTCTTACGCCACCCTACACACAGCATTGTTAGTATTGTATATTTCAATCGTGAGCAATGGATGAAGTTTGTTCAATTAGAATTTTTAACTTACCAAGCACTGGAAGCTTACTACTATTTCATAAATCTTTTGCAAATCTTCGAAACTGTCCTGGTAATGAATCATCTAGTTTGGGACCATTAAAAATAAACAGCAAATTAATATAATACCAACAAATGATTAATATTCGATTCCAATGTGCGATAACAAACAAGTATCACATACAGGTTAACAAGTAGATGTGACAGGAGACAGGATTTGTGTCCTTTCATTCTGATTCTGTGATCTAATATCTGTGTTCCTTTCAAAGAATACAAATTTATTTCTGTTTTCTGCCATTTACGCCCATCCTAAAAATATTTACTTTTATAATAATACATATTATTAGATCATTGAATTGAGAGAGTTTTTTTTATTCGAAATCGAAATGAGTAATCGATTTTCCCCTATCTCTTTCTTCTTTGAGGGAGTACAGAAAAGAAAGATAACGCACCCGATGTGACCATTATTATTATATGATAAACGAATTCGGATTCTATGGTTGTAACCTCAATTTTGACAGTGTGAAACGACTTTTTCTGTACGGTGTGCGAGAGTTAAGTACGGTTGATAATAATTTATTAACGGATTTACGGATTAAATTGAATCTTAGATCAGTGGAATATTTATCGATACATGATGGATGCTGATGCAGCTTTGTTTTTATTCGATGAAGTTTTCAGTTCGGATTCTAGTACAAGCAGTGACGACGAAGTTCAGGCTAGAGGACAAATGAGTAAGTTTTTTTCTTTATTAAGGCTAACTCACAAGTATCACCAGCTGACCACTAATCAAACCACCAACAAGTTGTCGATAAGGAAGATTAATACTCATCCTTTCGCCTTTTTTCAGTTTCAAATCACATTCCTTACGAGTGCTTACAGTATTACAGTCGCCCATCGTAAACATAGACAATAACGAATTAATGTATTGTTCTTGATCCAAACTAATACGACTATCCCAGCAAACCGAAATAAGTGTATGAAAGATTTCTGAAACATAAAAAACGTTTCACTGAAACATTTCAACAGATATGCTCCTGGGCCATCTTTTAGCTCGGTTTGAATAGATGAAAATATATCTTAGGGTTTCAGCACAAACATTTATACACATAACATAGCTACTTATGAATTCATCCTGATATATTTCAGGTGCAATGTATTAGAAACAAGTTATTGAATTGCATTATGTGCATACAAGTATAGTTTTCATGAATTATTTGTAAAGAAGAAATGATTCATGAAACGTAAGTAGTTAAAATGCAGTGTTATGAATGATTTATAACGAAAAATGTGCCATTTGAAAGCATGAAAATAAAGCTAGCAAATTATATTACATTAGCCAAATAAACTCCATTAAATTCCTTCGGACAAGCAGCATAAATTCCAGCAAAGTCTAGTAGAGATGTTCTAGTTCATTCATAGATACCAAAAATTTCACCTCATAAAATATTTTGTCGCATGAACAATTAATCATGATCAGCATCAAACATTATGTCCTCCAGAATCCATAGTAGATGCAGAGAATTAATGAAACACTATATAAATGAACTTTCTTCTATACTAATGACTCATCTGTCTATAGATATACATTAAGTTAGGTCACTTCATCATATGTATATTTCTCTCTCTCCAAAAACATTTAAATTTGAAGGCTGCAGTTTTTCGATATCCTTTTTGTATCTTAATAGAGCCTGTCGAAACCAAGTAGCAATGTTCCTCTCAAAATCTGCATCAGACACTCCAGGGAACCTATTTCGTGTTGTATTTGGAATAATCAAAACAATAGAATTAAATAAATCCTTCTTGATTCATTATTCTAAAATTCTATTTTTACAAAAATGTTATCTTTCATTCTAATGAAGTTCAGTTATCAGGATATTTAGAAGCCACTATATTCCATATTCCAAGAAACCGTACCGAATTGGGTAATCCTTCTGTTTCGACAAGTGAAAATCTCACAACAAGATGTGCGCTTACTACAACAGTTTGTTGCCAGATTGTGTGGAAGCCTTATATCAGATTTGAGTGATAGTATCTCGATTCATCTGAGACGGTTAATTCCATGGAGGTAGGAATAGTTAATTCTAAAATGAAAATGAAGTACATAAAATCATAATCGAGTATTGTCATGAACTCTGTCATGGGTTAGGTTAGTTTAATTTAATTTGGGACATTGCATGCCAGTCCAAATCAGAAGAAATTCAATTTCCAAATTAGAAAATGAAACCATGGCGTCCCACAATTGAAAATTAATGAAAAACATACCTCCTATATCTCTGCTTCAAATAAAACTAGTGCAAAATTCCCTTATTTACTTATTCAGACATATTCATTTTATATTCAATGTAGTTCTCAACTTATATGGAAGAAACAGAGTTTTTAAATAACATGGCATTCCAGTGGCATCAAATTCCTTCTACAAACTGGCAAAGTTGCTCTCTAAATGACACTGTTGGGATATGCGCTCGGCGTGTCTTGATTTCCACTTGTCGAAGCCCAAAGATTACCGACTTTACTACACATATTACATTTCAAAATTATTCTTAAAACGCATCTCACCTGAACTCTCTCAACTTGGAATCGTCAAATATATAAAATAAGGATCAAAATTACAAAAATTCCTTACACAACGTGTTTTCTTAAATTCTTAAACAATAAAGGTTATGAGCATAAATTACCAATATATGACGAATTTTTACATGACTTGACATTTTCTTATTCTTCTCATAACAAACATCTTATTAAACCATCATTACTAAAATCTACTTGAGTATTTAACATAATATTATTGTCAAATTTTTTATCTCGTAAAATTTCTAATCTTTCCAACCTATCTGTTTTGCACTGGTTGTTGTGAATAAAACCCTTTCTTGCTTTTTGTGGACTGTATTTCTGAATGCACTACAATAATTGTTGTTGTACAGGAGGAATTGCTTTCCTTTATGTATGATGCAATGTTTAATATAATACGTGATTGTTGAGAGATGCAACGTACGGCATGTAACTCTGTCCTAACTTAAGAGGAACTGACTACAAAAACTATCCTGCGGTTCGTGTTCATTCCTGCAACTATTCGCTAAGTGCGACGTTGCCTTGTTGCTAATTTGTACGCAACACTATCCATGACCAAAGTATTAACATTAGTGTGCAAAAGTTCAAAATTTTCTTCGGTATTATAATCATGTATACTTTTATATAAATGATTACCAAAATGTGAGTCGTTGTAACGTCGTTAAATGTATTTGTTTGATGTACTTATTGTTTGGAAATCTCTGCACTGAATGGACAGATTTGGTGAGAATATATAAAAAAAGCAGAAAAGAGGGGTCCTGGAATATTCTTAGTGCGACTCTTAGTTGGCTTGTGTACAAGATACCTGTTGATCAAATAACAAGGATAATTTTTTCAGAAGGATTTAGATGGCTCGAATAGAGGTTTTTCCTGAATTCGGGTTATTTCTGCAAATAAAAATTTGAACATAATTATTATGGGTTTGATTCGTCATTTTCCCAAATTACCTTCAGAAAGTATTCAAAATCAGATTTCAAAATTGGGGTTTGGGATTTGCCAGGCATGCTCGAAGTGACAAAGGTGTTTAGTAGAATAGCTTTTTTGCTACAGAATAATGAACTATTCATTCTTATTCTGTGGTACACACGTCTTCTTTGTCAATATAACCAAACAATTTCCGTTTGCGATTTGTTAGTAAAATGACAGTATGACAGTCTGTGCTCTTCTTTTTCTATTCCTTGGTCGTTGTCTTCTACTCTAACCATATCGAAGTATAGGTATCTCTGTTTTCCTAAGCAAAGTAACACATTTGACGTCCTTCTCTTTCCGAGAAAGCTGAATTCGACAATGCCATATCGTGCACTCAAGACGAATCCCTTTAAATGCAAATCCCCATTTTTATTTTTCAGCTTAAGGTGATCAAACATTTTTTTTAAAATATAATATTGGAATTATATGTTTGAAATGTGGTGTTCTAAAGGTTTTTCATTAAAATTACTGCATTTTCGTTCAAAGGAAAAACCCCCATTGATAGCAGTGATCATTTTTCAAAACCTAACGGTCTACGGTGAATACAATAACTTCCGGAAGAAACCACTTAGAAACTCGATATTCGTAGAGTAGGTTTGGGGCTTAATTACGAAGGTAGAATTCGTGAATGGCTAAAATCCGCCCAATGATTCCGTAGATTACCCATTCAAAATTTATTTTTCCAATATTTCAAAGAATACAGATTATATCGAATTGAAATCCAGTAGTTTATCGAAAAAACTTAGAAAAGCACTGACGTGAAGTCAGAAACTATTGAGCGCTTGTTCAAAGGATATCACCAAAAGTGAACATGCGTGCAAAAGCTGCTGACTTCACGCCAGTGCTTTTCTGGGTTTTATCTGAAGTTTCGTCCTCAATTATCTGTTCAACTTTCGCCGAAAATACATATTTTCGATTGCAACGAATCCATTTGGATTTTCAATGTTTAACTGATGAACAGACGTTTTATCTATGTATGTCATTTTATCTAGTTCCGTGAGAATGCCTTTTATTGTTCAGTCATTCAGACTGAAACTACATGTACTTTGGCTGTTTCGCTCTGGAATTCTTTATTCATATCATCAACAAATATGCAAGAGAATACGATAAACAACAAAAATAAATCTTATACATTGGATTTTTAGGATGATCCAGGATCATTAAAGTATTCTTTAGATTTTCTGTGCAAACTGCCCCCGTAAAATATAGTTTCAGGGCATCCCAAGAGTGTAATACCCTTTCAACAGCTATCTGTAAGAAATATTTCGATGAAAAGCATTTAAAAAAATATTACTATGTACCTTTAATGATAGCCACGTTGTCTGGATAGTTTTCAAAAGCTTCATTAGCTTAATGTCAACAAAAGCTTGATGTTCCGTGAAGCTTCCGATTCTTTTGGAACTATTGGAGAAGTTATTTAAGATGTTTCTCAAGAACTCCTCCATAGATTTCGATGAGTTTGTGGCTGCTCCTGATGAACACAGATGAAGGAAATTATTTTTGCAACCCATTTCCAAAATATTTGGGTTGATCTCTGTAAATCTTTTTTGAACACCCACTTTGTTTTCCATCATTACTGATGCACTATCTGCCCTTAAATCGGACGGAACTTACCTGTGATAGGTAACTGAAGGATTTTTAAGTTTCGCTTTTGATGGATTAGAACACCCGTATACCGAACGAGAAAACATTTTTGAATAATTATGTATGTCCAGAAATAAAATTTAAATAACATAAGCACAAGGACGAATATCCGTCGATAAATCAACAAATATTCCCCCTTGATCAGAGCTAATCATCCAAGCAACCGAAACACCTACACCGAAGAAGCGGATCCAAGGAGAATGACTACAGCTGTTTCACAATTGTTATTCAAATTCAAAAGGAACTTTATTTACATTTGGTACATATTGACAAAACAGGGGTAGTTTTTAAATGGTATCAATTTGCCAGTAGCACCCACATATACTCCATTCACTTTTATAAAGTATCCCGGTTTGCCATTGTTATGGAACGTACCATGTTAGTTATCATCGATCAAATGTGACATCGATGAAGCATGTGCGGCATTCTTTGTAATTCCTCTGCTAATTGCTCCCTGAGCTTGAAAGGTACTTTTCGTGGAGGATCAACCACTGGACAGATATCCCTTCTGACAGAGAGAGAACAGACATGAGGTAGACAACCCAGACCTTCGAATAGTTCACTATTATTAGCCAATCAATCATCTAAAGTATTATTGGAAACTTGGAAAATTCTTTTGATTAAACTCAATTTTTTACATGTTGGAAGACCAATTATTGGAGTACAAAATATGTCGACAATAACAAATTGTACTTGATATACTGAACCTTTGTAAATGCAATTTAACTCGCAAATTCCAAGTACTGGTACTGAATTACCACCTAAATTATTTATTTTTACATTTGTACTATGAATCAAATCATGTTTTAATCTCAGATCATTTAAAGTGTGTATGGACATAATATTCACATCTGCTCCTGTATCTAAAAGAAAGCTTAAATTTTTACTATTAATTTTGAATTTTATGTTTCAACTTGAATTCTTAGGTTTAGAATTTAGACCTGTTCAATTTCCAACAAAATAATCTTTATCAACAGAAGTAGAAGCTGAAGCAGATTGAACATTTTTGTTTGAGAAGCAAAATTGTGAAAAATGATTTAATTTGTTACATGACTTGCATCTCATTCCTTGGGCAGGACATCTTTTTCTATGTACTTGACCACATCTACCACATTTGGTTGGAGATTTGCTCCTCAGTCTGGAATTCGCCCTATTCTTGTTTCCTTCTTGTCCGTACGATTTACTTCTTCCATACCTAGGTTCTTTGTCAAGAAATTTATTTGTTTTGAAGGTTCTCAATACTTCATTCTTTGGTTCCAGCAAAGATGAATTTTGTTGAGACAGTACCATAGTTTTGGCAAGTGAAATGGACTTTTCCAGGTCCAAGTCTTCTTGAAGAAGTCTTTCTCTAACATTTGAGTGTTGACTATTCAAATTAGTTATAAATATATCCTTTATTAGCGATTCTTGAAGAGATCCAAATTCGCATTCCATGCTTAAATTTTTCAATTCTGTGAGAAAAGTATCGATAGTCTCATCAGGTCCTTGTTTCCTCGTGAAAAATGTGTGACGATTAATGGTAAGATTTCTCTTAGGTACGAAATATTTCGTGAATAAGTCAATTATTTGTTTGTGAGTAACTTCTTCCATTTTTATATCGAATGAATTAAATATTTCTAAGCCTTACGATGTAACAATATTGCAACTTTTCGTTTTTCAGATTCTTCTTCGAGATTTGTCGCTAGCATATAAATTTTATATCTCTGCAGCCACAATTCCCAGGATTTTTTCATATTTTTACCGGTTTCCACTAATAGAGGAGAAAATGAGTCGTGATTCACCGACGCCAATTTCGATTTATAGGTTATAAGTTGGTAATCTTCCTTTTTCTCCGACATCTTTGGATATTATTGTTACAATTTCTCCTTAGATAATTCTTCGAACTATTCTTGACAATTACGTGGTTCTATTTATTTAAAACCTGACACCATGTTATGTTTATTAGCTAATTGGAAGAGGTACTTTTAATAAGGTTCGACTTTAACTTTTTACTTGTTTATTCTCTCACACAGAATGCCGCACATGCTTCATCGATGTCACATTTGATCGATGATAACTAACATGGTACGTTCCATAACAACAGCTGTCTGTCCATCAATTCTCCAATTTATTTCTCAGTCTTGATTTATTATTTTTCAGATGAAGCTATGAATAATCTTATGAATCAATAGTCTTTCATTGGTAATGTAGTGACGTACAATAGTATGAAATTGGACAATATAAGTGTGGCAGACAGACCAATCACACCAAAACACTGGAAATAATTGAGTTACTTTTTTCCGTTGAAGAACCCTTAAGATTGAGCCTTTTTCGAAGAGTATCTAACAGAGCCTGGTAATTTGAGATTCCTTTTACTCTGTTTGAAGCATTTATATTTGTAACTAATTTTTCAGTCAGATGTCAGAAACAGGTAGGGGAAACGATGTTTATCCCGACATAAGCTACCGTACCGTCATGCATCCCATGATAGTAAAAAGGAACCCTGGAGAATTCTGAAACTCGTTGGTACTGCAGATCAAGTAAATCGAAAAAACTTCAAGAAAAAAGATAATGAAGGAAGTAAATGATGGCTAGAAGTAGAGCAAATGAATGAAAATAATCTTCTCGAAATATTTTCATCAATTTATTCATTTTGACCGAAACAATACCTTCATTTCTGAGTTGTTATTTTTGTTATACAGAGTGTAACAGCCAAATGGAATAAATTCGATAACGAATAAATGAGGGCGTGTTGGGGAAAACGCTCGGACACGTCGATTTGTAATTTTAAATGCGCATATTTATCGAGAAAATAATATTATATAGGGTGTTCCATGTGACCGTGGCCAATACAAACTTTCTTATTTCAAATGCAACTCCCTGTATATTATTTATTTTTTGGATTCTTCAGAGAATTCTAGACACAATTCATGCACAATGTCCTATACCTATCTTTAACTATTTCGGAAATATTAAGTGTTTTCAGATTTAGTGCAAAAATCAACGTTTTAAATAAAAATTATTTCATTTCACAAATTCGGTACATTACACTTAAAACCTAATAACTAAAACTGATTATTTCTTAATAATTAAAGAAAAAACAAAAAAACATTGATGTCGATGTAGGAAATGATCAAAATGCTCGCCGCGAACGTCTTGGCAACATGCTAATCCGGTGTAGAATTGTCTTCTAACGTTACTCAACATTTCTGAAAACACTTTATTTTTCCGAAAAAGTTGAAGATAGGTATAGGACATTGTACATGAATTATGTCTAGAATTTGCTGAAGAATCCAAAAAATAAATAATATACAGGGGGTTACATTTGAAATAAGAAAGTTGGTATTGGCCACGGTCGCATGGAACAACCTATATAATTTTATTTTCTTGAAAACTATGCGCATTTAAAATTACAAATCGACGTGTCCGAGCGTTTTTCCCAACACCCCCTCATTTATTCGTTATCGAATTTATTCCATTTGGCTGTTACACTCTGTATATTTTTTTTAGAGCATTTATTTTACAGTTTTGTTGAAATATACATTTTTAAGGAATCTACATCAATGTTGCTAATATCTCAAGGATTAATTTGGTTGCGGATGTATTTAAACTGGTAGTGTAGTGCCAAATATATGAAGGATAGCTTGTGTAATGAGATGAATGAATTATATTGGACATGTTCTGGAGACCTGTTGTACTGAATATATGGACACACAATGAATGGCCAAAATATGCACAATGTGCACTTATTCAACGTCTTCTGGATCTGTATTGCATCTCACAAATGGCGTCTTATAAATCCAATGAACGTTCATTGGATTCATAATACGCCAAATCTGGACGTCTAACGGATGTTTTTAATATCCATAAACAACGTCCATTGATCATCCATTGTACGTACAATGGACGACCAACGTACCAACATTGGACGTTTTCTGGACATTAATTGTACGTCCATTGAACGTACATGTGCTGTGTGGGATGACGAGGGACGAATGTGTGACTGGTTAAAATCCACCCAATGATCCAATAAATATGCCTGTTCAAAATTTTATATTCCCGATATTTACAAAATTACAGATAGATCGAATTGAAATCCAGCGTTTTATCGAAAAATTACAGCTTCAAGGTTCATACAGAATTACAAAGGGATGATACGCTGACTTCCTGTCTCTGCTTTTCTAGATTTTTCCAATCTCAATTCGATCCGATATTTTTTCTCGGAGATAAAGGGAAAAAAGTATACCATATTTTGTTGTTATTTTGAAGTTTGACGTTATTTCCTCAATATCTCGAGACATGCCATCGAATTCCAACTTCATAATAAGTTGAAGAATACTGAACCGCCACATAGTGCAAACTTTCGTGTGGATCTAGTGCTTATAAAATCGAAAATATAATTTTATTTCAAAATTTTCCAAATTTCGGTCGGGTATTCTTCTGACTAGCAGCCCAGTACGTAAACACGGAATTAGTCTTATTCCGAGTTCAAAGTCGGAATTAGTCTAATTCCGAGTTTGAAGTAGAAATTAGTCTATAATTCCGAGTTCAAGGTCAGAATAAGTCTAATTCCGAGTTTGAAGTCGGAATTAGTCCATTATTCCGAGTTCAAAGTCGGAATTAGTCTTATTCCGAGATTAAAGTCGGAATTAGGTAGAAAAATTTTTGTCGACAAAGAGTGGCCCTTCTACGCCTTCGTACGAATTAATAAGCAATTAAATGGTGAAATTTTCACGCTTCATTGAAACAATCTTGATTCCGAATTCGAATAAACAGTGTGTTAGTTTTCATAGGAAACTTACAGATTTCAAAAGTTTCCGCCAAATTATTCATTTCCAATAATTTTTCCCTCATATCAGTATTACAAGTGTTGTTATTCTAGTAGAAAACTGTTTTACGTCGTCTGATCAGACTTTCATTATAAAAGAGGGCGCATTTGCATGGGGTACGATTTCATAAAATGTTGTATTGTTCCAATAGATGTCGCGATTAAACCACGTCCAATTACATTTGTATGTGGAGTAACTATCTCCTCCTCAAACAATTCATACCGTCATTGTATGAAGAAAACAATGGTCTTTATACAATGGTGAATGGCACAGACTCCCAAAACAAGAATCGAAAAGCATAATATCATTGTATGAAGAGAACTTCATAGAATGACAAAATGAAGAAACAACTCTCTTTCGTAGAAAACTTCCATCAATTAAATTCATCTCTGCTTTTCTTCCTTCCTCAACAAGAGGGCACCACAACCGAAACAAATATTTCCTGTAAGCTTTGAAGAATGCTGTAATTATAAGATGCAATCATGATGGGATAATTTTTGGATTTTTTCTTATCTCTGAAGGTTTCCTTCACCGTATTCATATATCGATTTCCACCCGATTCAATATGCAATTATTATTACTTTAAATTGTCATTTGAATATTATATGAATTGGTATTGACATTTAGCCGAAGAAGAATGGCGATTGTCGATAACATGTCACCATCAAAACAAACATGAATGTTAACAGCTGTTCAAGCACAGAGAGAACCATAAACGTCAGAATTTCGGCATTATCATTATTCTATGGTGGCTCCTATTTCTTTCAGGTGCCGTACCGGTTATTTTTCCATTTTTCACTCTTTTCCTACCTCCATGGGTAGAAGGTGAAACGCAGTCATGAAATGTTGTGTTTCAGTGTTTCTATGCATGAAAGTGTCTCTGCTCAGAGAACAAATCTTCTTATTTTGTTCTATGCTTTAACCTGTATTATCTTATCTATGATTATATTATCGACTTTGCCGTTTGGTAAAAATGTCAGACTTCGTACCACAGAACATCAAAATATAAGAAGTGCAACCTGCCTTGTAAACTATGCGCAACAATTGTGACATTTCTCCTGTCATAAAATAAGTGGGAATATTCCATTATGGTTCTAGGGGGTGTCCGCCAGTTGAAGTATATGTCATTTTTCTCTAAAATTACATTGGTGCTCTGTGGTTCAGTTAATATTTCTGATTATTCTGTGTTTCAAATTTAAATTGAATGGAAAGGAATTTTTGTCTTCAATTAGAAGAAAGCTTTATAAATAATAGTTTATTGAATACAATAATTTTTGCAATTACATGTGTGTGAAAAACTGAATTATAGGATAAACAAGTATCCGATATTTGTCTTTTACCTAACGAAATATGAATACTTATAACACAGGTTGCCAACAAATACAATTAGCTCCTAGAGAAACCAAATAAATCCATAATAAGGGTTGAAGAAATATTTCTGAGAAGGTTAGCACTGATTCACAACAATACTTATGTTGTCACAAAGATTAATATATACACTTCACTAATTTTCAATATCACTGATTCATTAGGGGAGGGGAGCGGCTTCCAAAAGTCCAAAGAAACTGCCAAAATCATGTAGAAATCTTCAGTCCAAGTCCTTCCTGGCAATACCACTTTTCTAGAAAATCAATCAACAATTAGACGATGAATATTGAAATAAAGATTCACTATAAATACTCCGAATTAATCTTTCAAAGCTGACTCCCTATAAGATAGTTCCCTAAATGAAGTTCATTAAGTAGTACTCCACTATGCTAGTAGAATATTCACACGAATCAAATTTATGAACTGTGAGAATAATAAGTGATATAATCCCATGTAAAACTTTCGCACCCGGCCAGTAATTATTATTCTTAGAATATGGGAAATATATGTAATGTTTCTGATGGTTCAACTGAAAAGATTTTTAGGCTGGAATTGCCGAATATACATACACCTAATAACATATCAAATTAGGTCTATGCGTATATACAATGTCCCAATAAATTAACTGACATTATGCCATAGCCTTTGTATTAAGATGGACTTTCATACTGTTTTCACTAGAATCTAAGATTGAAAAATTGTGAATACACATGCCTGAATGATGGATTATTTGTACTGCATAGGTAATGATAGTCAAAGTAATTACCATTTTTTTTATCTTATCATGGTTAAAAATTAGTGCTTGAGCTCATAAATAAATGATTCCTCCGAATTCAACATTATCTGAATCCTGAAAATAAATATGGTTACACATATTACACCTGAAAAGATATTACCTTCATATTACACGGGTATTATTTTAATTTCAATTTTGAATATCAATAACAAACTGCCACAAAACACGCCAAAAATGAAATTGGCATATCATTTGACATAATGTCATGTCATTTTTCCATTTCGATATATCCACGACATACGTTTCTGACAGATAAAAATAAGTGGAAACGTATTTCCTTGTTTCTACTTTTCCTACCGTCGCTTCACCCCCCTGCTTCGTACTCACAACGTTAATATTTTCCTGATATAAATGAGCCAATTCATTTAAATATTATTAAAATGATGAAATAATTCTGCTCAAAATATTCTGTAGATATAGATATGCTGTAATATTTTCACAAATCTAAAGATTGAACTTTTATCGTATCAGGATGGAGCAAAAAATGCTTTATGCCTTTCGAGGATGGATAGCTTTTGTAGCCTGTATGGATTTAGGAACTGCTATTAGGAGTTACATCGAAAAAAGATCCTTTTTGGATAAAACCTTTGTTGATGAATTTAGTGATGGTGAGTGAAAGCTATAGGTAAATTTCATATTTATGTTCCAACAATAAATGAATATTTCTTAGGTGAATTCACCACTTCAAGGCTGTTAGGACTATATTCTGTATTAAAGGCAGTGGTTTTAATACATTGTACCCTATACATACATTACAAACCGTGAGTTCACAATAATTAACTTGAGATTGGCTATCTATTGATCTGTCTGAACAAATTATTCCATTTACTCTGGATACTTTTGAAACGTTGATTTTTGACACAGTAGTAATATGAAGTACTATGACAGGATTAGAAATATTGTAGGTCCTTTCGTTTGCATTGGAAGTGTAGCACTTTCCATGTAAACGAAAGTATCTAGTTATTCCAGATATAAATTCATCACAGAATAATATTTTATTACTTCTATGTAACTAAAACATTTGATTATGACAATTCTACATTCATGCTTGAATTCAGACAGCAATATTTAGTACATGGCATTGTAGATTGATATATGAAAATGATTGATAGGATTTTTAGGATAGTGAGTGTTGGAATTTGTTCACTATTTATAACGGTATTTCTCTATATATCAGAAACAATATATTTTCGAGCAGCAACATTGAATTTTTACGTTATTCTTCCTTGTGTTTTGAATAGTGAGTATACTGAAAGTTTTTTAGTAATTTGCTTGCATGAGATGAGGGGTGTATGATGGTATGAAAAGAATTGGAGAATATAATATTGCTTTCCTTAACTAGTTTATTTATGCCAATTAATGCATCACGGTTTCAGTCTTGAACATAGTCATATTCTTAGGGCTGTGCTTATCTATGACTATGATGCGTATACCCATTGAAATGCACAGGATTGAATGCCGTCTACAGCAGTGCACCCAGTTGCAGCACCATACTTGGCATTGCATCAAGAAAACGAACATATGTTCCTTGTATTTCAAAGAAAATTTCCTTGCTACAAGGCATTGATGTTTTTACTGACTATAGCACCTATCACAGCACGAGCTTTGAAATTAATTTTAAATTTTTTTTAGCATAGCACAATCAGGTATAGTTTGAATTTGTGTAGATTAGCAATAGTCTGTGCTACTTGCTCTGGTATGGTCCTCCACTAAGACTGTACTTATGACTAAGATGGAGACTGTGATGCATATATTGGGGCTTAATTTATGAAAAAAACAAAATGTTCAGGAAGTAGAACTACTGTTTAACTTTCATTTTTGACATTCTATTTTTTGCTGACAGATTTCAGTATAACGAAGAATTCTTTGATAATGGTGTTTGAGTGATACTGATTCTTCCTTTGAGTTACTCTTTTGTTTCGAAAATTCGAGTGTGACATTTTGAATACTACCTATATAGTCACAAAAGAATTTGAATTTTCAATATATTTCAACCACAGTATATGTTGTGAACTGATGAATCACTTATGATCGTAATATTTCCATTTTTTTATCTCGAAGCTTTTTTCGAGAAGAAAAAAGCAGAGCGAAAGTATGATTTTGAAAGAGATTTCTGTTATTCAATTAATCCTTGAATTCTTTTTGCGCGCATGTTCTAGGGGAACAGCGTGCTATCGTTTTGTCCAAATGTTTGTAATTTTGGATGATTGAGCCGAAAATGGTCTCAATCGACTAGGTTGGACTCACTGATGAGGAATCCGGTGTCAAAATTGATTCTGTCCGGCCGGTTGGCCGGCCGTAGACACGATAACTGTCGACAGAAGCAAGCTAGCAACTTGAAACTTTCAGCATAGGAATGCCGCGGTTAAGTTCGTTAATGGGCTAAATCGATCCAATAGTTTCGGAGTTTCGGAGGCATTTGAAGTTTTGAAGTTATTTATTTTTTATTTCAGAAACTACTTGAGCGATTGGATTCGAACTTGGCAGTTAGGTGAAGTGCATCGACGCGCAACTTTGAGCCAAATTTCGTCAGGATCATATTGTCGGTAATTTAAAAAAAATTTTTTTTCGACATTTTTTTCCAAAAAATTTTTTTTTCCAGAAACCATCCATCATATCCAAAACACATTATACTTACACTTTGGCCTTCTAATTTCACAGCAGTGTACCAAATTTCAGTTCGATACGATCATAAGTTTTGGAGATATGGGGAAAAAATATGTCAAATTTCGAGGTTTTCTTCTCGATATCGTTGATTTTTTCGGTATAACTCGAGAAATGCTGATTCAGTCCTGATTAAACTTGACAGCTAGTTTCATGATGCTGAAAGACAACTTTATGCAAAATTTCGTGATAATCGTGTTATTAGAACAATTTGAAAAAAAAAAATTCTATGATTTTCTCATCATATCATCCTCATTAAATTCTGTATGAAACTTCGAACTGTTATTTTCGATGAAGTACTGGATTTTAATTCGATCTGATCTGTATTTTTGGAAATATTGGAAAAATAAAATTTTGATTTGGTATATCTACGGAATCATTGGGTGGATTTTACCCATTCACGAATTCGGCCTTCGTTATTAAGGTCCAAACCTCCTCTACAAATATCGAGTTTCTAAGTTGTTTCTTTTGGAAGTTATTGTGTTTACGCAGTCGGCCGTTAGGCTGACCGTAAACACAATAACTTCCAAAAGAAACAACTTAGAAACTCGATATTTGTAGAGGAGGTTTGGACCTTAATAACGAAGGCCGAATTCGTGAATGGGTAAAATCCACCCAATGATTCCGTAGATATACCAAATCAAAATTTTATTTTTCCAATATTTCCAAAAATACAGATCAGATCGAATTGAAATCCAGTAATTTTTCAGAAAAAAATTTCAAAAAGCACTGCCGTGAAGGCAGCAGCTTTTGCGCGCACGTTCAAATTCGTTGCTGAAGCGGTCATCTACATTGGACATGCGCGCAAAAGTTGCTGCCTTCACGGCAGTGCTTTTTGAAATTTTTGTACTATCGTGTAGGATTTGAAAATCAATAGTTACACAATGATTTAAAAAGTCTCAAAAAAGTATACAATACAAGGAGGTACAAATGAAGAGGGAAGATTCCTTGCATTATTTCAAGAAGAAATAGTCCCATAAACATGAGACCAAAAAGGGTATTAGAATTTGAATTTTTTCCAAGTTCTCTCTCATAGTATCTGCACTTTACAAGATGATCGTCCAAGTTCATAGCATCAGCTACAGATCAGGAAAATATCTGTTAAAAAACATAGATAAATAATGAATTTAATCCTTAAAGATTGCTTACTAGATTTTGTGAGGATTTGTAGAGAAACATTTACATTTTTTCTCGAAACCTGTAGCAGATACAAAAAAAATACAAGACACCATAAAGTATGGTATAACAATAAAACTTCTTTCTGCAAAACTAACAGTAGGTCGCCGTAAACACAATAACTTCCGGAAGAAACGACTCAGAAACTCGATATTTGTAGAGTAGGTTTGGGGGTTGATTGTGAAGGGCGAATTCGTGAATGGGTAAAATCCGCGCAATGATTCCGTAGATATACCCATGCATTATTTTATCTATCCAATATTTCCAAAAATACAGATTAGATCGAATTGAAATTCAGTAATTCATCGAAAAAAATCTAGAAAAGCACTGCCGTGACGGCGGCAGCTTTTGTTGAAATGTTCCAATTCGTTGCCGAAGCGGTCATCTACATTGAACATGCGCGCAAAAGCTGATGCCTTCACGGCAGTGCTTTCAAAGATTTTTATTCCTTGAAATTATTAATCTTGTTTCTGCCCTTTTATTGGATAAAATAAATCTTGATGACAAATTATCCAATAACAATGATATACTGATAAAAAAATTTGAAATTCTAGAGACAAACATCATAAAAAAGGTCAACAATAACCTACAAGATCATAAGGTTAAAATTCAAAATCCCATTTCTCATAGTAATCATAATCATAGAGAAAAGTTTAATGTGACACCAGAACTACCCACGAAATGGGCTGACAGTTGTGAAAATGGCGTAGATAGAGGATCTACGGAAAATGGTAATATACCTAACCTCAAAGTTACAGATAAAAACCCATCTGACGGACCGGCTACAAGTGATGAAACTGAAAACATGAATACATGGACCACAGTACTAGGAAGAAAAGAAAAGCAAATCAGAAAAAGCAAGAAACCAGTTATGTTTGCCAAGTGACGTTGAAGACGTATTCGAAAATAGCGTTCCTGTATTGTCGACAACAAACACTGAGCATTCCTATCCGAACTCATACTCCTGGCTTGTGTTGGAACTTGCTGGCTTGAAGCAATAGCTCGAATGAAGATAAACGAGTTTTTAACCGTGAGTATAAGCTTCATTCATCGTTGACTGTCCGTTTATTTCGAATTTTGAGACGAGAATGGTCTCAACCGATGGACCGAACTAAAGGTCGAACCATAAATGTTTCAAGTATTCATTACGTAACCGCCTTGGGATTTGAATTTTTCATAGATCATCAATCGATTTAGGCTATTTTTTGTGATCGCGTTATACGAATAGTTTTGCGTATCGGTAGAAAAATTACTCCCAGGTTCCAAGGACGACAGAGCGAAATGAGATAGCCTGAAATCGTGGCCGGCGATCATACTCCGATCTTCGGGATTCCAGCTGTCGTCACAAGTTTACTCACACTTAGATATATGATCTGGTGGTGTTGGAAGATTCGAATACGTACATGTAACGCGTTATGGAAAAATAAGAAAGTAAAACAATTGAACCCTGAGCGTTTTTATTCGGTTCGACATCCATAATCACATTCCGCTGATATGGAATAATTTTTTTTATGTACGTACCTACAACGAATTCGAATCGTTTTATACAATAATTAAACGGGAACGTAATATTAGGATAGTATCGAACAAAATAGAACTCTTAGAATTTATTCGTAGAAGTGTCACAGCAGCAATTTTTGTTTTTTTTTTTTTTGTTTTTTTGTTTAAGCAGGGGGAATGCTTCATAGCACGAACCACATGGTGTTTCGATCATGATACTGCCCTGTGGAACAGTGTGGGACTCCTACCCACTAAACCTAACCTGCGTCGGGATTTTCGAGTCCCTTACTCCTTCGACCCCATCGGTTAGGTTGTCGTTGGCTGCTTTCGGCTAGCTCGGCTGGATCCTCCTCCTCCTCCGATTTGAACGATTTACGTGAATAAGGAGGCACTCGGTAATCTGGGGGTACAAGAAGAATTAAAAATTTCGCGTAAAATACTAGCGCCCCTTTCGATGAGCCTTTCCTTTTTTGCGACACTGTACGTTTACAAAATACTCACCTAAGGTACAAGTCGGTTTTGAAGCGCTACTACCATCGACGGAAAGGGGCCTAGAGGCGCGCGATTCGGTATCCGCGGGTACGTAAACGTCGAAATGGCCACTTGAAAGGTGGCTACTGAATTTGAGCCTTTTGATGGGATTCTCGTCGAATCCAGCCTTCGCGTACAATTTCCCTTCGCGATACACCTCGAACACGTAACGATAGATTTTCCCCGCCGCGATCAATTCGCAGAGGCCGCCGTATGTGCCCCGACGACCCATGTCCTCGACGTACTGTTCTCGACAATCGTAATTGTCGCCGTACGCGTTGTGGCTCAAGTAACCGAAATCTTGCCAATTACTACCGACGTACTCCACTATCCTTTTCCTAACCTGCAAAGCTCTCTCCTGCGTGTTGAACATGAGGAAAGACAACGCACGGAACAGGCAGCCGCCGTCACCAATAATAGGGATAACTCTATGAGCAATCACCTTCCCTTCGATTAACAAAGATTCGATCGCCATTTCGAAGAACAAACACTTTTTTCGTAAAATAATTCACAATCTCACAATCTCTCAACACAGAGTTCGCACTCACTGTCTCACTGACTGCTGTATGATAAATGACAAATTTCGAACAAACTGTCAAACCTCGTTAGTTACATAGAACTTTGTGCCCTCTTTCTTCATCTTCCCTTTCTGTGCTCTTGACGAATTGAAGCCGGTAATTATTAATTTTTAATGGGGAATCGATATGGATGGAAACTGCGTACAGCGATGTGAATATATTTCTTCTCGAAAATCGCGACAAAAAAAAATAATAAATTAACATATTTTCGTTCGGTGATAAAATGTTGACAATCAGTCGAATATATTCTATGGTCGGTCGTCCTAACCATTCAGAATTATAAAATATACCTCCGTATATTAAGATATGGGTGCCTAATTGATCCGATGCCGAATATTCGTTAACATTGAAATGTAACATTATTAAAATGATCTGTTTTTTAGCCCGAGACGTTGAGGAAGAGTCGAGTGTTTCGGAAAGTGACGTTGAAGACGTATTCGACAATAGCGTTCCTGTATTGTCGACAACAAACACTGAGCATTCCTATCCGAACTCATACTCCTGGCTTGTGTTGGAACTTGCTGGCTTGAAGCAATAGCTCGTAAATATGAGATCCGGAATTCGAATAAGCACTTATCTTACTGGTTCTACTGGAATTTTGCTTTCCAAGGTGTTGGGTAATGGAAGGTGGTATACGGCACTTTGGTTGTCCACAATGTAACTTCAGTACCAAGATAATACAGTCGAACTTCGACTCCAATACTAAGATATTGTAACGTTTTCTTAGTTTATCAAAACGTTCAGAATAATTAAACTATTTATTTACACTTATTTACACACTTCTGTTCTAACAACTAAACAGCTTATTCTATCAAAGTCTGTGCACAATTTCTTTCCACACTATTTATTTTCACTGATCACTTTCTGCTGTGAATAACTCTGCTGAATTAATCCCTGTGCTGCTCCGCGCCCGTCTTTCATCACTCGTGGAATTTCTAGCGATTACGAGAAGATTCTAGAGAGCGGGTTACAATATTAAGGTATTAAGAGCAAACACCATCACGTGTTGGTAAATTACGGCTCGGCAACGCAGCTACATGGAAGTTTCATTACACCTCGTTAATATCTCAAGGTCAGACACCCGCTCGCTGTCTGCCTAATTTAACGTTGCCAGTAGCCGAGAGAAAAATGTGTTGAAATTGGGAGGAAACTGGGTGTGGTTCTGCAGTCTTTTTTTTTAGATGAACCTAATTCCTTAATGAGAATGCGCAATGTTACTTATTTTTCCATTTTTCACCGCATTTCAGTTTTTATTTTCCCGAAAATTCTTGAATATAAAGAAGTGGCAACATTGCGCATTCTCTCAATTTTTTCAACCATTTGCACCCAAAAATTTTTTTGAAAAAAACGAACTCTGACCTGCAAAAGTCACCCTGTTTTATTCGAGGTGTTTACTGTTGAGAGCAAACAATGCCTCCTTTCAATCAACTTTTACACACATTAGTACAATAGACAACTTCGGCCCAAGTTGCCAACCCACAATTTTCTTCACAAATTTATTATCACTGGGGAACGGGAATTTCAGGACAAATTCGACATGCTAAGGTTCGCGTTATTAATAAATATCCGTAAAAGATGCCTCGGCTCATTAAACAAGATAATTCCTTCCAAATATAGGTTTTTTGTTAAGCTGAAATATAAGTTAGGATTCCTGATTTCATGTTAATAGTGTCAAGTTTATAAAGGATATGTTACGCAAATCAACTTGGTTTTTATGGTTGCCGTTCTGTAAATATGAAATGTTCGGTTGGTTCTTGGAAAAATGTTAATTACGGAATTTGATTGATGAAAATGCAATCTTTCTGTCACCAAAACATAGACATTGTTTCGACCTGAATTGGTTTATTCAGGTGTTTTGGAGTTTCAATAGTAGAGACTCCGTGTGGATGAATTAATCGCACTGGATTAATTCAGTCTTTGTCAAAGTGAAGACATGACCGACGAATATTTTCTGATCTTTATCAGAAATGTAGATGCTTCTAAAATAAGCATGTAATTGAAGAACTTATTGACCAGTTGTTCAATATCGTTGCACTGATGAGCCGAAACTGGTGTTGTTAAGGTTTATTAAAAACGCACTTTTAACACGTAACAAAAATGTATTTTCTTGTATCTGTATTAGATAACAAGACCGAAATGGTATACAAGTGATTTGCACAATAGAATCTTCCTTCTATATCTTATTCGATAGCAAGGTCGAAGCGACATTCAAATGAGAAGTTACGATTTTTACAACACAAGAATTAACGTATAAGTCTTGTTTATAAATTCGAGAGCGAATGTTGTTTCCTATACAACGGTCAAATGAGGAGTATCTAAAAACTAACGAAACCCAAATTAAGAAAATTCTCTTCTTCGCATCGTAGAGGGAGAAAATACATTTTGATTGGTTTTTTGAATTAAGCGACGCCCTTCTGAAATCCGAAAAAACACCTCGGATTGGCTGGTGCAAAAGAGAGAGCACAAAATGTGTGAAGGAAGTTTCCCTAAATGGCCTAATAAGATAAATTCTATAAACTGTCACATGTGATGTCTGGATTCTTTGAGTACCACCACAAAGCTCCGATTCCTGGAATGAAAAGAGCTTGAATTTCATCTGCGTGTTTTCTGCCATGCAAAATATTACTTTATTGTTGGCTTGAGATAAAATGCTCTTAAAGCCGGTGTCAATTGATCTAAACCAAAAAATATTGAATTTCGGGCATATTGCTGGAAACCAAAGAATTCAGACTGCGACGTTGGAAAATCAAGAAAAGACAATATATCATAAAATGCTGGGTCCAGGATACGGGACACAACAGACATATTAAGTCTATGCACCAGAACGCAATTACTGTTTTATGGTAACATATCCATAGCATAGAACAATCTTTATTACCCTTATGATCCATAGAACATACTGTTATGGTTTTTTCTAAATCGATATTTAAAGTAACAGGAAGAAAATAACTTACCAATGAACACAAATGCTTATATTCAATCATTTATTTTCATAATATATAATTAAATTAATTCCAGGCCTCAAACATAGTAAATTCTATCATAAGATATAAGAAATGTCCAAATCAATCACGATCCAGTAACAAATCTAGAGAATTCATTCCATCATTTCAATAGTTTATTCAGGGCACATAATCCTTCCAAATTATCTTTCTCAGCAGGCTTCTCATGATCTGAAAGTATAAGAATTTGTATCAATACGTTGAATTTTATAAAATTGCCTTATCTAGTCAAAAAAGTAGGAAATTATGAGGAACTTAAGTGATATTTTGTTGAAAATTATTATTATAGGTTTGAATTAAACAGAACTAGCAATCATAAGTAGAATTAGATGTAGAATTTCAAAGAAAATGTAAATTTAGGATAGAAGTTATGTCTCAACCCATAAGTTGCATATAATGTAATTATCAGGTTTCCGAAGGAACAAAATTGCAGCTATATTTTAGAAATAGGGTTTATTTAATATAATGACAGCATTTTTTGGTGGTTCTAAGTAGAAATTTAAGAATACTAGGCAAATGAAATTGTTAACTTAGAAAATTGTACATTTAGGCATAAAAATTTGAAAAATTTTATATATTAGAGATTTAGAATATAGGCAAGAGGCACATCAAAATATGGAGAAAAATACGGCCGAATTTTCTAGGCCAGGTTCAAAGAAGGAAAACTTACCTCTGAAGAGAAAACTGCGAAAGCATCATTTTTGGAAGACATCTTTAAAACATAGCATACTAAGATGTGAAGAAAAATTGCAAAAAGGTATAAATACCGAAGCTCGAACACAGAGAATTTAGTCCAATTTTAACCATCGTCCAGACTGTAGCAGCTCCTCATAAAAAAGTTATCGAAACATCGTAATATTCCAGTCAGAAACCCAAAGTTAATCAAAATTGAATCAAGTGACTGGCATCCTGCAAGAAAAACAGAATATTACATGGAATATTGAAGAAAATCCTATTAACTTACCAGAAAAAGAAATCCAGCCGTTGGAAAATCCAAACGAGAAAAATTCGAGCCAAAATAAATATAATTTCAAGAGTCAACCGTGGGAACTTGCACATTACGCAATAAACAAACAAGAAGAACTTTAGAGGTTATCCCGAAAATCAGAACCATAGAAGAATACAAAGCAAGAGAGTGACATAGAATAGTAACACAGTGGGTGAGAGAAGGACATCATCATAAGTTTTTTAGATTTAAATTTAATTATTTGAGTTTAGGTTTAGTAATAAGTTTGGCATTTAAATCAATTTCTTAAAATTCATTTCATTAAATATTGTTATTAGAAATTATATAAATTATATTATTTCATAGAATAGAACCCTCCTGAGAAAGATTCGGAAAGCCGCGCAAAATTCAAACCAAAATTTCATATTTTTGTTATTGGATCCCGTTGAAAATTCAAAAATCAAAATTAATCAAAATAGAACAACAGTCGGATTCATAACAATTGGCGCCCAACGCGAGGCTTTGTTTTCTATAGGAAATTGGTGTTCATTGAGTTATTATTTTCAGGAATTATATCAAATTTAATAATCAGTATTCACATTTTCAAATTTTAGCAAGAATATACTTGAAATTTGTTGATATTTGAACAAAATAGACATGGCTACCCATCAAATGGAATTAAGAAATAAACCAATCAGGGAAGAGGAAGATAATGTTAGTGAACAAGAGGATTTGGACACAAAAATGAGCGTGAATGATATGTTTCTACAAATGATGAAAGCAATAAAGGAACAAACAAGTAAAATGGATGATAAAATGAATGAACAGACACAGAAATTGGAGAAAAAAATGGATGAACATAAACAAGAGCTAGCTACAGTGAAGGAACAAACAAATAAAATAGATGCTACAGTGAACGAGCAAAGGATAGAAGGGGAAATTTTGAGAAAAGAAATAAGAGAAGAATTTAGACGACTAGAAAAAAAGATAGAAATGCATAAAGAAGATACTACAGGAGAATTAAAAAGATTAGAAGATAAAATCGATGTCAGAACAGAAGAACAAAACATTAGAATACATGATGCAGAAATTAAAATAGAAGCCAATGAAAGAAAAATTGGAACAATCATGGGAAAAACTATAGAGGAGATAGAGGATAAAATGGAAACATGTGAAAAAAATACGGAAGTGTTAAAAGAATCCATGGATGTGAAATTCAAATATATGGAGGAAAGACGGAAACATGACCGAAATGAAATGTTAGTTGAAATAGAACGAAACAGGCAAAGAGATGTAAATAATATCAATTTGAATATGGATAATATACAAAAGTTCGATGGAAATCCAAAACATGTGCATCCAAAAGTTTTTCTAAATGAATTGAAATTAAAAGTGAGAAACATACATAACTGGCAAGAGCTAAAAGAGTTAATTAAAATCCACTTAACTTCGAGTGCTTTACTCTGGTATGAAAGTAGAATAGAAGAAATACAAGATTTGGAACAATTTGAAAGAAGATTCATGAACTATTTCTGGGGAGATGTCCAACAAGGAAATTTTAGACAAGAATTATTTTGGGGACGTTTTAATTACAGTAGGGGAAAGAATTTAGGAGACTATGCAATGCGACTATATAATATGGCAAAACACTTAGAACCAAAAATGAATAAGGAAGAAATTATCAAATGCATAAGTAAACATTTCGGCCCAGAAATAGAAAAATATGTTTTATATAATGAAGTGGACAATTTAGATAAATTCACAATGTATATTAATAGAATAGAAAATGATCTAAATCAGAAAGAAAACAGAGAGCAGAATAGGAATGGAAGGAATAATTACAACCAAAATTCTGAAAGAGGAAATCATGAAAGAAGGCATTTTAATGAAAGGAACCAGAGAGGATATAATGATTATAAGAGAGGATTCAGGTACCAGGAAAACAGGCAGTACAGAGGGGAGGAAAGGAAATATGAGAAGAATGACCAAAGAAATGAATATGAAAGGAAAAGAATACAAAACATGAAGTGGGAAGAAAGTCAGCCAAGTACGTCGAAAGCAGGAAACTATCAGACAGACAGGAACGAGAAAAATTTTTAGAAATGCACAGACCAAAAGAAAATATAAATATTATTCAGTATGAACATCCAACTGAATATATAAAACTAGAAGAAGAAGAACAACAACAAACCAAAAGCAAATTATTAATTATAACAGGAAAAATAGCAGATCAAAATTTAAACATATTAATAGACACTGGTTCAGAAATATCTTTGGTACATGAAAAATTAATTGAAAAGTTCAAACTGGAAAAAGAAATAATAAAAATAAACAAAATCAATTTAGTTGGTGCAAATGGAAGAAAGTTAATGGAGGCAAACAGAGCCATCACCATAAATTTAAATTTGGGGGGAAAATATATTTCATTGCAGGCAATAATAGTGAACGGTATTGATTATGATATGATACTAGGAAATGATGAGTTAGAAAAACAAGAGGCAATAATTGATTATGAAAGGGGAGTACTTCAATTGGCAGAAACAACTATAAAATGCAGAGAACGAGAAATTACAGAAAAACACGAGGAAAAAAGACAATGTAATATGGAAATAAGAAAGGAAGTTATGGAAGAAATAATATGCCCAAAAGAACAGGAGAGAAAGATAAAGGAGCTGATGCTAAAATATGAAGGATTAATAACTGAGGAGAACCGAATTGCAAAAAATTACATTCATAAAATCGAAGTAAGAGGGATAGAAAATTTTAAGGCAAAAAATTATCCGATACCCTACAGATACAGAACGGAAGTACAGACTGAAATCGAATCAATGCTAAGAAATGGAATAATTGAAAAGAGCAATACAACATTCATCAATCCACTAGTAGTTGTAAAAAAGAAGAATGGAGAAATTAGATTATGCCTTGATGCTAGAAATATAAACAAATATACAATACCTCAATATGAAGCACCCATGAATATAGAAGCAATATTTGGAAGAATTACAGAACCAAAGATATTTACAAAAATTGATTTAAAACATAGTTTTTGGCTTATCCCTTTAGACCAAAAAAGTAGAGATTTTACAGGATTTTCCATTGATGGAGTAATATATAGATTTGCAGTAGTGCCATTTGGTCTACAAAGTGCATGTTCAGCCCTCGTTAGAGCACTACACAAAATATTGGATAAGTATGAGGAATTCACGTTACATTACATAGACGACATACTTATATTTTCAAAAGATGAAGAAGAACATCTACAACATATAAACATGGTTTTACAAGAACTCGACAGAGCAGGATTGAAAATTAATGTGGGGAAATGTCAATTTTATCAACGAGAAGTAAAATATTTAGGATTTAAATTGGATCAAACAGGAGTTGCAATGGATGAGGACAGAATCAAAATAATACAGGATTATAAACGTCCGAAGAATTTGAAGAATTTAAGGGGATTTCTGGGACTGATTAATTATTTCAAAAAACTAATTCCAAATTTGAGTGAAAAAGAAATAAAACTGATTGAATTACTTAAAAAGGGAGTACCTTGGAAATGGACAGTAGAAAGGGAAGAAGCTTTTGAGAACTTAAAGAAAGAATTCACAAAAAATTTGAAGATATATCATCCAAGATATGATTTTCCATTTATATTGCGAACAGATGCATCCATACATAAATTTGCAGGAGTTCTTCTACAGAATTTTGATAATAAGGAGATTCCAATATATTTCATATCGAGAACTACCAAACCTTACGAGAAAAATTACAGTGTGACAGAATTAGAATTGGCAAGCATAATATTTTGTATAAACAAATTGAGATTTTACCTGTTAGGTAGTAAATTCATAATAGAAACTGATCATGCAGCGCTCACCAGCATTATGAATAACCGTTTTGGGAACAATAGAATCCATAGATGGACCTTGATACTTCAAGAATATGACTTTGAAATAAAATATATCCCAGGAAGATTAAATATGGTAGCAGATGCACTATCAAGGGAGAATTACAAAAAGAAGACCGGAAATAACATTATGATAGGAATAAATATTATGAATGAACCACACGGAATTTTCTCCATAGAGGAAATTAAATTATCACAGCAAAATTTATCAGATAAAGAGAAACAAAAATATAAATTAGAGGGAGAAATATACATAAAAGAAGTAGGATCTAAAGAATTGTATGTCATAGCAGAACAATTATCAAAAGAAATCATGAAAAATTTACATGAAGAATATGGACACATTGGAGGAAGAAAAGTATGGCTGATATTCAGGGAAAATTATATAGCTAAACAGGATAGAAAAATTGCCAAACACATCACAAACACGTGCAAAAAGTGTCAACTGAGCAAAACCAAAAACAGAATAAATAGAAATCAAACAAAAAGCATAATTGCCAAAAGACCATTGGAAATAATTGCAATAGATTTTATCAGCGACTTAGTGCCAAGCCGAAATCGTTACAATCACATTTTAGTGATAGTGGATATCTTTTCAAAATTCGTTAAATTATACCCATGCAAAAGGACAAATGTGGATGAAATAAAAATTAGAATGAATCAGTACATCAGGGAATTCGGAAAACCAGAAATATGCATATTAGACAATGCGACATATTTCAAAAATAGAAGGTTTGAAAACTACTGTGAAGGAATTAATTTAAAATTAAATTTCACAAGTATAAGGCATCCTGCAGCAAATCCTGCTGAAAGGTATATCAGAGAAGTGATCAAATTTTTGAGAATAACAACCTCTACAGATCATACTCTATGGGAAGATAAATTAGAGAACATTGAGAAATATATGAACTGTGTACCAAGTACAAAGACAGAGGAATGTCCAATAAAATTAATGAAGAATGAAGAGCCAACAAGAAACTGGGAAAGAAATGATTACAGACAATATGACCATATTATAAAAGAGGTGAACAAGAGAATCAGAAGAACAGCAGAAAAGTATATAAAGAAAATGAAAAAAAAATACAAGAAGAAAACAAGATTCAAGAAAGGAGATTTAGTAGTTGTAAGAGCTTCAAGAAGATCTGATAGAAGGCTTAACAAATGTGCAAAATTTCAATTTCCATTTGAAGGACCATATATAATAGAAACAGAAAACCCCGTGAATAGTTATCTATTGAAAGATCCAGCAACAGGATGTTTGAAAGGAGTTCACAATATAGAACATCTTTACCAATTCAATGAGTAATTTACATAGTCAGTTGAAATTAGTTTCCATTTGCAGAAATTTGACAATTTTTTCAAATCTCAACGAATTTCAGGGGAATTGTTATGGTTTTTTCTAAATCGATATTTAAAGTAACAGGAAGAAAATAACTTACCAATGAACACAAATGCTTATATTCAATCATTTATTTTCATAATATATAATTAAATTAATTCCAGGCCTCAAACATAGTAAATTCTATCATAAGATATAAGAAATGTCCAAATCAATCACGATCCAGTAACAAATCTAGAGAATTCATTCCATCATTTCAATAGTTTATTCAGGGCACATAATCCTTCCAAATTATCTTTCTCAGCAGGCTTCTCATGATCTGAAAGTATAAGAATTTGTATCAATACGTTGAATTTTATAAAATTGCCTTATCTAGTCAAAAAAGTAGGAAATTATGAGGAACTTAAGTGATATTTTGTTGAAAATTATTATTATAGGTTTGAATTAAACAGAACTAGCAATCATAAGTAGAATTAGATGTAGAATTTCAAAGAAAATGTAAATTTAGGATAGAAGTTATGTCTCAACCCATAAGTTGCATATAATGTAATTATCAGGTTTCCGAAGGAACAAAATTGCAGCTATATTTTAGAAATAGGGTTTATTTAATATAATGACAGCATTTTTTGGTGGTTCTAAGTAGAAATTTAAGAATACTAGGCAAATGAAATTGTTAACTTAGAAAATTGTACATTTAGGCATAAAAATTTGAAAAATTTTATATATTAGAGATTTAGAATATAGGCAAGAGGCACATCAAAATATGGAGAAAAATACGGCCGAATTTTCTAGGCCAGGTTCAAAGAAGGAAAACTTACCTCTGAAGAGAAAACTGCGAAAGCATCATTTTTGGAAGACATCTTTAAAACATAGCATACTAAGATGTGAAGAAAAATTGCAAAAAGGTATAAATACCGAAGCTCGAACACAGAGAATTTAGTCCAATTTTAACCATCGTCCAGACTGTAGCAGCTCCTCATAAAAAAGTTATCGAAACATCGTAATATTCCAGTCAGAAACCCAAAGTTAATCAAAATTGAATCAAGTGACTGGCATCCTGCAAGAAAAACAGAATATTACATGGAATATTGAAGAAAATCCTATTAACTTACCAGAAAAAGAAATCCAGCCGTTGGAAAATCCAAACGAGAAAAATTCGAGCCAAAATAAATATAATTTCAAGAGTCAACCGTGGGAACTTGCACATTACGCAATAAACAAACAAGAAGAACTTTAGAGGTTATCCCGAAAATCAGAACCATAGAAGAATACAAAGCAAGAGAGTGACATAGAATAGTAACACAGTGGGTGAGAGAAGGACATCATCATAAGTTTTTTAGATTTAAATTTAATTATTTGAGTTTAGGTTTAGTAATAAGTTTGGCATTTAAATCAATTTCTTAAAATTCATTTCATTAAATATTGTTATTAGAAATTATATAAATTATATTATTTCATAGAATAGAACCCTCCTGAGAAAGATTCGGAAAGCCGCGCAAAATTCAAACCAAAATTTCATATTTTTGTTATTGGATCCCGTTGAAAATTCAAAAATCAAAATTAATCAAAATAGAACAACAGTCGGATTCATAACAATACCTACTAATTTTTCCATTGTTGATTGTTGTCTCTTCTATGTTCTATGGATCATAAAGTCAATAAAGGTTGTTCTATGCTAAGGATATGATACCATAGAACATTGACTGTTGTTCGGGTGACAGGAAGAACGTTTTTTCATCAATCAAATTCCTCAATTAACCTTTTTTCCAAGAACCCTCTGGATATTTCATAATTACGGAATGGAAAACCGTCAAAAGAATTAACCAAGTTGATTTGCGGAACATATCCTACATAAATTTGACACTATTTACATGAGATCAGGAATCCCAACTTAAATTTCAGCCAATCAGAGATGATCTTAACAAAAACCTATATATTTGGAAGGAATTATCTTGTTTGAGGAGCCGAGGCATCTTTTACGGATATTTATAGATAACGCGAACCTTATCATGAATTTGTCCTGAAATTCCCGTTCCCAAGTGATGGAAAATTTGTGAAGAAAATTGTGGGTGGGCAACTTGGGCCGAAGTCGTCTATTGAATCTGAATTTACATTTTAAAGACCCAGCGTTTTCCCCAGAATTTTGAGGAAGCATTTCTGGATGAAACAACAGTTATTTTTGGCTGTTTTGAAATTATAAACACCTTAATATTGAGAAATGTTGATTGGTATAACCCCCACAGGGATCAATCTGTTATGTAAGTAAAGGTTGGGGTGGTGGAACTTCAGACAATGGGGTGGTAGAATTGGGTTTATAAAACCCAGTGACGTGGTTTCGGCTGAAAGAGGATTATTGTGGCTAAATAAGTGATTCCTGCGTTTACCAAGGGAAAAAGTCAATAACATCCCCTGGAAATCAAAGCAACAAGACAGATATGAAAATTCACGTTGCAGGAATTATCGGTGTCATCAAAAATACATTTAGAATTTCGAAAGGCCGTTTGCGAATAAGTATGCTCAGTGTAGTTGACAATGGAGTATGTATTCTGGACAAAATGAGGGTTTTTCCTTTAAACTAAAATGCAGTAATTTTCATGAAAAACTCAAGAACATCACATTTCAAATATATATTTCCAATATTATATTTTTAAAAAAATGTTTGACCACCTTAAACTGAAAAATAAAAATGGGGATTTGCATTTAAAGGGATTTGTCTTGAGTGCACGATATGGCAACGTCGAATTCAGTTTTCTCGGAAAGAAAAGGACGTCAAATGTGTTACTTTGTTAAGGAAAACAGAGATAGCTATACTTCGATTTGGTTAGAGTAGAAAACAACAACCAAGGAATAGAAAAATAAGAGCACAGACTGTCATATTACTGACAAATCGCAAACGGAAATTGTTTGGTTATATTGACAAAGAATACGTGTGTACCACAGAATAGGAATCAATATTTCATTATTCTATAGCAGAATAAGCTATTCTACTAAACACCGTTGTCACTTCGTGCATGCCTAGCAAATCCCATACCCCAATTTTGAAATCTGATTTTCAATACTTTCTGAAGGTAATTTGGGAAAAATGATAAATCAAACCCATAATGATTATGTTCAAATTTGCATTCGCAGTAATAACCCAAATTCAGGAGAAACCCCCATTGTTGAAGTATTCAGTGCATTCATTAATTTAACACCTCCTATACTGCCAACATAACTTTTAGTGTAGGAGTTTCTTGGAAATCAAAATTCACATATAAATAATTATTTAAATGAAGTTATTCCTTTTTGCGCTCATATTCTAGGAGAAACGCGTGCTATCGTTTTGTCCAAATGTCTGTAATTTTGGATGATTGAGCCGAAAATGGTCTCAAACGAATAGGTTGGACTCACTGATGACGAATCCCTCGTCAAAATCGATTATGTCCGACCGGACTGACAAAATCGGCCAAATGGTTTGAGAGCTAGAGCCTTTTGAAATTTTGACTTTATTTCCGTGATAATTCGGAAACTACTGAAATGATTGGATCGAAATTTGGCAGTAAGTTGGAATGTACCGACGCGCAACTTTTCGAGAAAATGTGTTGAGATCACACTGTCTGTAAATTAATTTTTTTTTTCAAAATTTATTTCGAAAAAATTTTTTTTCTAAAACTATCGTTCATATTCTAGAATAATTTCAGTTATACCTTGAACTCCATATTTTACAGCAGTGTACCAAATTTCAATTCGGTACGGCTATCAGTTTTCGAGATATTAGGGAGAATATGTAGGATTTGGTGGTTTTCTTCTCGATATCGTTGTTTTTTTTCAGTATAACTCAAGAAATACCAATTCAATCATGATAAAACTCCGCTAGTTTGAAGATGCTGAAAGACAACCTTGTGCGAAATTTCGCGATTATCGTATCATTAAAACAATTAAAAAAAATTATTTTTTTTTTTAAATATTCAATATTCTGTGATCTTCCTATCATATTATCCTCATTAAATTCTGTATGAACCTTCGAAGTGACATTTTTAGATAAAGTACTGTATTTCAATTCGATCTGATCTGTATTTTTGGAAATAAGATTTGGAATGATTATATCTACGGAATCATTGGGCGGATTTCACCCAATATTTCCAAAAATACAGATTAGATCGAATTGAAATCCAGTACTTTATCGAAAAACCCTAGAAAAGCACTGCCGTAAAGGCGAAAGCTGCTGCCTTCAGGGCAGTGCTTTGCTAAGTTGTTTTAAATTTAGGCTGAAAATGGCATTAAATGAATTGAAACACAGCTTTCGAAATTTTGGCCATAACGATATATCTAGCGACTTTTATTGTCACTAACAAATGCCTAATTTTCGAATTTCATGCTGAGAATGGAATCAAACGACTGGAAAACCAATTTTGGACGAAATGACATAGCCAGCGACATCTATTGTCACTACGTCGAACTATGGAAAGGTCCGTAATTTTTGAAATTTATGCTGAAAATGGCATTAATTGACCTGGAAAAACAATTTTCGAAATTTTGGCCACCTAGCGACATCTTTTGTCACTACATCGAACTATAAATATGTCCCTCATTTTTTAAATTTATAATGAAAATGTCTTTAAATGACTGGAAATTCAATTTTCGAGATTATGGCCAAAACGATACATCTAGCGACATCTTTTGTCACTACTTGGAATTATGGAAATGTCCATAATTTCTGAAATGTATGCTGGAAATGGCATTAAAGGACCGGAAAAACAATTTTCGAAATTTTGGCCAAAACGATATAGCTAGCGACATCTATTGTCACTACAGCGAATTATGAGAATCTCCATTATTTTTCAAATTTATGCTGAAAATAGCTTCAACTGACTGAAAAACAATTTTCGAAATTACGGCCAAAACGATACAGCCAGCGACGACATCTATTGTCACTACTTCGGACTATGAAAATGTCCATAATTTCTGAAATGTATGCTGGAAATGGCATGAAATGACTGAAAAAACCATTTTCGAAATTAAGGCCAGAACGATATAGCTAGCGACATCTATTGTCACTACATCGTACTATGAAAATGTCCATAATTTTTGCTGAAAATGGCTCTAACTGACTGGAAAAACAATTTTCGAAATTTATGCTGAAAATGAAATGAAATGACTGCAATCAAATGTCTAATTTTCGAATTTCATTCTGAAAATGGCTTTAAATGGCTGGAAAAATTCGAAATGTCATCATTCTGGCTGAAATTACGAAAATTGTTTTTCCATTTATGCCATTTCCAGCATAAATTCGATTTTTATAGTTCGACGTAGTGGCAATAGATGTCGCTAGCTGTATAGTTTTGTCAAAACTATTTTCAGCATAAATTTCTAAAATTATAGACATGTTCATAGTTCGAAGTAGTGACATTAGATGTCACTAGCTGTATAGTTTAGTCAAAAATTTCGAAAATTGTTTTTGCAGTCGTTTGATGCCATTTTCAGCATGAAATTCGGAAATCAGACATCTTATTGTACAAGGTAGTGACAATAGATGTCGCTAGCTGTATCGTTTTGGCCAAAATTTCGAAAACTGTATTGCCATTTTCAGCATAAATTTCAAAGATTATGAACATGTTCATAGTTCGATGTAGTGACAATAGATGTCGCTAGCTGTATCATTTTGGCAAAATTTCGAAAATCGTTTTTGCAGCCTTTTTCAGCATGAAATTCGAAAATCAGACATTTTTACGCGCATGTTCTAGGGGAACAGCGTGCTATCGTTTTGTCAAAATGTCTGTAATTTTCGATTGTGAGCCGAAAATGGTCTTAAACGACTAGGTTGGACTAACTGATGACGAATCCGGTGTCAAAGTTGATTCTGTCCGGCCAGCCGGCCGTCACCACGATAAGAGGCGTACGGAGGATTCTATCAACTTGAAAATTTCAGGAAGGGTTGCATTCCAGAATACGAAGGTTAAGTTCGTTAATGAGCCGAATCGGCCAGATAGTTTCGGAGTTACAGCTATTTGAAATTGTGAGGTTGATTTCCTCATATTCCAGAAACTAATGAATCGATTGGATTGAAACTTGGCAGTTAGTTGTAGCATAACGACGCGCAACTTTTAGCGGCACTTCGTGGAAATCGTATGGTTACTTGATTTGAAAAAAAAATTTTTTCTGAAACTATTGTTCATATTCAAAAAGAGTTTCAGTTATACCTTGAACTTCATATATCACAGCAGTGAATCAAATTCCAATTCGATACGGCTATTAGTTTCGGAGATATTGGGAAAAATATGTAGAATTTCGTTGTTTTCTTCTCGATATCGTTGTTTTTTTCGGTATAACTGGAGAAATACTGATTCAATCGTGATGAACTTTCGCAGCTAGTTCGAAGATGTTGAGGCACAACATTGTGCAAAATTTCGTGATGATCGTGTCATTCAAACAACTTCAATATTCAATATTCTGTGATCTTTCCATCATATTATCCTCATTGAATTCTGTATCAACCTTCGAACTGTTATTTTTCGATGAAGTACTGGATTTCAATTTGATCTAATCTGTATTTTTGGAAATATTGAGAAAACAAAATTTGGAATGGGTATATTCACGGAATCATTGGGTGGATTTTACTCATCACGAAGTCGGCCTTCGTAATTAACGTCCAAACCTTCTCTACGAATATCGAGTTTCTAAGTTATTTCTTTCGGAAGTTATTGTGTTTGTGGTCCGCCGTAAGGGTTCCGGAAGACTCAAAAACTCGATATTTATAGAGAAGATTTGGGGCTTAATTACGAAGGTCGAATTCGTGAATAGGTAAAATCCGCCCAATGATTCCGTAGATATACCGATTCAAAATTCTGTTATCTCACTATTTTCATAAATACAGATCAGATCGAATCGAAATCCAGTACTTTATCGAAAAAAAACCTAGAAAAGCTGCTGCCTTCCCGGCGGTGCTTTTCTTGTTTTTTCTTATTTTATTCGTAATACTAATAAGGTTTATTGTGTTATGGGAGAACCTATGTTTCAATAATAAAAAGAATAATTTAAAGGAGCACAACTGTCTCGTTCTGCATTTATGTACTAATCTAAAAACATAATACATCCATAATAATAATAATATAGTTTATTATGTGGAGCTACAGGTATAAACATTGATCACAGAGGCGTGAGCCTGAACGCGATTCATAATAGTCTAAAATTAATCACAGTAGTCATTTTGTTCAAACCAAATACCATTTTTCAGTGACAACAAATAAATTATATTAAAAAAAAAAATAGATGATATAATATGAATTTAATTGAGCTCAAGTATTCAATGAATCACTTTTGCATTTTTCTTAATTATTCATCAAACAATAGTTGCACCAAAATAGTTAAATTCAATAAACAAATTATATTGAACTGTTTCAGCTGTTACTTTTTGGCACTTGATCATAATCAAAACAAATTTTTTAGTACTATGTTTTACTACCAACGATTATAAGACGTTTTACGATATGAGGGGTTTACATTTTGGTTTATTATTTGATAAAATCAAATAATAAACTTAAGTGACCAACTATAAAAAAAATTTAACCCCCCTGAAAATTTCACAGTTTACGTTTTGGAGTATTCAGTAGTAGAATCTTGGCAATATTGGACTTATTTTTGGGGAAGATGAATCAAACCCAATTGAATTTCGTCGACGTTTCGGACATTTATTGTTCATTATTCACATATAAAACAACGGGGTTGCCCTGAATCATGACTAAAAATAAACATAGCAGGTGGCAATACAATATTATACAATCTCCTCTAGGTAATAACCTTAATCCATTTAAAATATTTAAAAAATCACATATATACAAAATCATTAACATGAGTCAATGCTGGAACAAAACATCAATAAAACCTCACTTCAAATCTTTTCTCGGAAATACCAAAAATAAGTCCAATATTGCCAAGATTCTACTACTGATTATTAGAAATGGACATGAACAATCCTACTAGTTTTGGAGTATGTAGATTTGAATGAACGAATAAAAAAAAATCCGTCCGTCCGCCGTCCGTTGTCCGAGGCTTTTCTCTTGAAGTACTGAACGAAAATCCTTAAAACTTGGTAGAAAAATCGTGTGTCACTCGGGGTTGATCCTCCAAGCTTTTCAGCCGGATCAATGTACCCTGAGGGGTCTAAATGGGGGTTGGGGGGAAAAAAAATTATTTCTCGAAAACTTACCACCGAATTTTCATGAAACTCTGAACGTTGATTACTGTTGCATAACTAAACCTAAACAATTTTACCCGGATGATTTCCGACCAGTGGTTTTTGAAATATAAAGAAAAACGCTGCAAATTTCCAATAATATCGAAAATGAATCATCGTATTCGGTTCTAAGTTGTTGAAGATATCAATGGTATATTGGGTTACTTAACTAAGAAAATAATAAACCCTTGTGTAAAATTTGCAGTGCATTTAGGACTAGTTTCGAACTTTCGTTCATCTTCAGAAATCTGACTTCTGAGAACATGAGAGAGTATTTATGCAGATTCAGGTAAAAAGACGTGATAATAAAAGTGACAGTTGGAGAATTTTGTCTGCAGATGTTAGAAAAAATATATTTTTTGGAGAATTATTAGGGTGTAGGTATCATTTGAAAGCATAGAAAATTTGGGAATTACACAAATCCGTTTGGTCGTTCATTATTCCAAGAATCTTACTCTGCACTAATTTAAAAATCTCAATGGACTCCAGATAGATAAGTTTTATTACTTTTGATTGTACATGTAGTATTTTCAGATTATCTATTGATGGAAATGAGTGGTCATTCTAAATGCAATGGGTTGCGACGGTGGACTTGCTCTTATTGCGCGCTTGTTCTAGGGAACAGCGCGTTATAATTTCGTCTCGATGTCTGTAATTTTCGAATTTCGAGTCGAAAATGGTCTTAAACGATTGAGCTGAACTCCCTGAAGAAGAGTCTGTGGTCAAATGAAATATTGTCCGTCCGGCAGTGTGTGCTGTAACTTCCGAAAGGAGAGACCTAGAGTTTTGAAATTTTCAGATTAGGTTTTGATCCTAAATATCTCGGTTAAGTTCGTTAATGGGCCAAATCTGCCGAATGGTTTTTGTGCTGCAGCCATTTGAAATTTTGATTTTTCAATAACTCGAAAAATGTTTACCTGATCGAAATGAAACTTGGTTGGAAGATGGACAGTATCAATAAGAAGAATTATTATTGGAAAAATTTGAAAAAAACATTTTTTTATGAAATTTTCATATTTCATTTAAATTTCATTGAAATTTCCGAGTCGCCATTTCGCAATGTGAACAAGCGCGTAAAAGCTGCTGACTTCACGTCAGTGCTTTTCTAGGTTTTTTTTGATGAAATCAGTTGGATGTTCATGGTATCTTCCATGAAAACTGGAAAAACCAAAAAGTTCATTACTCTTCTATATTTCGGTGATATCAGTGAAAAAATAGCCAATATTATTTAGGGGTTTGACTGAAAAAACACCATTCATATTGTTCACGCCTAGTGGACGCTTTTTGAATTTTGTCAATTTTAATTTCGGTTTTTAATCGTGTCCATGCATCAGAGGTGAAATACTCCCGTTTTGTTTATTTCTGCAATTTCGAACAGCTGTGATATTTTTTGCCTCTCGCTCGCACATGTTGTGTTCTATTCAGCATTAATCTTTACGAGCTATAAGAAAGATCGGTTATTCAAATCTGCATCCATAACTGCTATTACGCATTAAATTATTTTCAAGAGATTGAAAAATTTCATAGTTTTCAACTCGGATCTTACCAAAAGTGAAATTGTGTCCAACATAACATCAGTGTTCATTTTCAGAGAACTAATCAAAAGACTCCGTTGTGAGAAATTCACGTTCAGTGTTCAGTGGCGTTCTCTTTGCCATTCAAGAGGATAAGTGGGGTCGAACTGCTAACTTCCAGCTTTTCATTCAAAAGAGGATCTACCTCTTCTGGATCAACTGTTGAGCTCATCATTTTTTCTAAAGTTACAGTTCACGGTTTTCTAAACTTCTTTTTCGCATTTCCAGCAAAATTTCCCAACAATATTATGCTCGTCACTTATGAAACCCATGAATATTGCTTTTCAATTCATACAAGACAAAAAAACATTTTCTAAATTATAAAGGGGGTTTCTGAATAACACCGAACAAATTTGAGGGGTGATTCTGTGATAAAAAAAGGTAGTTACATTGTACAACATTTTTTGAAAATCCTCCCCTCTTTCTTTTATGCTTTCCTTGTATACTAAGACACGAAACTTGGTGCATAATATTTGTCAATGAAACTACACATTTTGGAAGTTTTTCAGCCCTGATTGAAGTAGTCAACCCCTAAGATATTTTTTCCCACAACTTTTTTTTTGATAAAAATTTTCCTTTTGAAAAAACATGGCTTAAAAGCCCAATTCATTCACTAACTTTTTTTATCTCTACAAGTTTTTTCGAATATTTAAGCATTTACGAGATAAAAATATCGATGATCTGTGGAACCGCATTGTAGCAGGGTGTGAAACGATAAGAAATTCAGCAAGGCATATTTCATCGCATACGCATTTCAATGAGAAGAAGAGTTAATGCTTGATTGAGGCTGAAGGCAGAAATTTTCAACATTTATTATAATTGTATTGTCGATATTCGACAGGTTTTTGTTAATCGTTCGCTATTGTTTCAGTTGTAAAACTCATACAGCCGGTTTCACAAAGCGTTGATCGCGGTTAATCAGGGAATCAAGCGCTCAATAGGCGGTTGAAAACCAAATTGTATGCTCTATAATCTAAGTTAATTGGCGGTCAAGGATTTGACGGCTCCATCAAGAAACTGTTGATTAACGACCGTCGATTGCCGATTAAGTACTATTTGGGTTTCACAAAACATTTTCAAGTCATGATTAACATAGAAACTTCACTTGATCGTTGAATTAGCTTGATCGGACCAATTTGGGCAATCAAGATAGTTAATCACTAGTTGACTTTCTCGTGTATCAGTGTGGAATACTGATTTAAAATGTTTTCAGACATAAGTTCATCATCTTCATCAGAAGAAAATAATGCAAATATTGTATTACGGAGATACAGAAGAATAAGAGATAGGAGCGATCCTTTCCTAGATTATAATTACCAGGAATTTAAGAACCGATTCAGATTTAACAAAAATACAGTTATGGAGTTGTTACATAAAATTGTACCAGAAATTGAACCACGTACTAAAAGGAAAAAAACAATTGATGCGAGGTCTCAATTATTAGTTGCTCTACGATTTTATGCAACTGGTGGTTTTCAAATGACGATAGGAGATCACATAAATATAACAAAAGCAACAGTATGCAGGGTAGTGAAGAGAGTATCAATTCAAATCGCTCTGATGAAACCGGAGTACATTACTATGCCAAAAACTACAGAGGATAGACTGGATGTGGCTGCAGGGTTTTATATTATGAGTGGACTTTCCAGAGTTCTAGGCGCTATTGATTGCACCCATATACGCATATCTTCACCTGGAGGTGTAAATCCTGAAATCTATAGAAATCGAAAGGGCTACTTCTCCATAAATGTGCAGGTGATTCAAATTTAAAAATAAGGCACATAATAGCTCGATGGCCAGGTTCTGTTCATGACTCCACCATTTTTAACGATTCCCCATTAATTTTCGAATTGGAACGAGGATGTTATGGTAACAGCTACCTGCTAGGTGATAGCGGCTATGCTTGTAAGCATTTTCTCCTTACCCCAGTTCTAAATCCAAGGACTGAAGCCGAGAGGAAGTATAACCAAGCACAAATTAAAGCAAGGAATACCATTGAGAGGTATTTTGGAGTATTGAAGAGGCGATTTCCTTGCTTGCACTACGGTCTGAGGAATAAAACGGAAACCTCACTGACCATTATTGTAGCTTGCAGTGTGCCCCATTTGGCTCAGTTCGACAATATGGATGGTTTAGAGGAATTCAACATCGATGTCATGGAAAATAACATCGATCCTGGTCATCAGAACATAGCAGTGAGAAGTGCTTTGATATTGGACATTTTTAGCAGCTCTTTCGTTTCGTGAAGACATTAATTGTCCCTGTGAAGTTTATTTTGATATGGATGCATTTGATGATACCTGGAACATACTTCTGATATTGATGTGATCTCCTATCATCATTTGGAAATCACCAGCTGCATAAAATCGCAGAGCAACTAATAATTGCAATTTCCCATCAATTGATCTGTTCCTTTTATTACGTGGTTCAATTTCTGGTCAAATTTTATGTAACAACTCCATAACTGTATTCTTGTTGAATCTGAAACGGTTCTTAAATTCCTTGTAATTATAATCTAGAAAAGGATCACTTCTATCTTTCATTTTACTGTATCTGAGTAATTCTTCAATATGTTCTTGTTTATTCAAATTGTTCAAATGAATCAAAATATACAGTTGAAATTACAATGAATTTTGATAACTGTTGCAAACTTGTTTGTAAATTTTAGAGCGCAATGTGCAGTTTCTCAGTAATATTATTCACGATACGAATTAATATTCTGTGGGTTGAAAAAATTTCACAAGAAGTGTAAATTTCGAATAGTATGATATCAGCAATTTTCTCTCATTTCCCTAAATTGAGAATTTTTTTTCAAACATATTACATTAATTTTCAAAATATACTCTCATATCAAAACTATTCAATGGAAATTTATCCAATATTCATATTACTGACCCGTAGGCGATCTATCTCTAATCTTCATTCAAAAAAATATAGAAATACAGAAAGATTCACATTGAAATAAGAAAAGGTATCTACAACATTTCAACTACATGCAATAGCTGGCTTTAAAAACTCTAACGACTAGGGAAATTATATGATCACTAACATCTCACATTGTGCACTTGTATATTCAAATTGAAATTTCATCATAGAACTAAGGAAATTTCCTCATTTCGACTTTCACCTAGTTTACAGATGACTTAAAATAGACTGTCTGGAAAATTAATAGCAAAGTAGTACAACTGCATAATAGGAAGGGACTGATTTCTTTATTCAACCTTTCTCGTAGAAGCTTTATTTCTGTTGGATTTCAACCCCCTCATTTCGACTTTCACCTAGTTTACAGATTACTTAAAATAGACTGTCAGGAAAATTAATAGCAAAGTAGTACAACTGCATAATAGGAAGGGACTGATTTCTTTATTCAACCTTTCTCGTAGAAGCTTTATTTCTGTTGGATTTCAACCCCCCATTGGATCTTACCAAAAATAGTTCAAAAATATAATGGTAGGGAGTACAAAAAAAGAAGCAAAAAATTTCCAGAAAACAAAAGTTTATTGGAAGAATTAAATGTTCGATTTCATTTCTTTTTTAATCTCAGTCGTAAAATCTTATTTTCTATTTTGGCGTTTGCTAATTTTTGCATGTAGTACCTATCTTTAGGTGAGGTCAAATATCTGATTTTTTTTGGTTGTTTTTTGTCACTATTTGAGAGTCTTTTTTTGGGGTTTTTTGGACAGTGGCACTGGATGTACAGGGATTTTCTTCATGATGGGTTATGATAGGGTAGGAGTTGGTATTTTCAGTATGTGAAGGAACTGCGTCTTCAAGGGACATAGGATCATCCGCTGCTAGGATTATAGGAATAGGTTGTGCTGAAAAGTAATTTTTATTAGTGAAATGCAGAACACAGGTTCAGTCAATTGTCTGGAATCCTGAAACATAAAATATTTTGTATTTGAAATGAGTATCATCTTCGGTATTTCAAATAAATCTGATATGATTAAGGCAGGTAAACACTCGTAGTCGGTATCCTAGGTGAGAACGCAATCTACGAGATATCTCCTAGTTGGCAGTCAACGCATTAACGTCTTCGGTTTGTCAAAATTTCAATTCAACCTTACCAAAATTCCTGAGTTTCTGAAAATGCAGATAGTCTATGCGTTTGGACGAACTCACCAAAATATAAATTGGCATCATCGAAAGGATTATCTAATGGCCTTATATTCTCCCCAAGGAGCGCTATCAGTCTATGATCATCCTCAGTCAGGGAGGAACTGAAGTTTCCTCCTCCTGTTTTAAGTATTTCTCCCTGTAATGTAGGCAATAATGATATTTATCAGCATGTAGTCACACATTGGTAGATACAAGCAGTAAAAGAACTGCAAGAATTTCATATCCATTCATGTATGAATGAATAATGGCTCACTTTTTCCTGTCTGGCTCTTTGTTTCAGCTCTTTGAGTTTATCCAATTCATCTCCTTCCCCAAATTCTTCATTGTTGAGAATATCTTTATACCTGTCCTTTTACAAATTAATATATTCACAATATGATCAACTATTACAAGTTAATACTTACATTTTCCAGGGCCACATCTTTCTTGATTTTTCTTTTAATATTGTCATAAAATATTTTTAATTGATTGGCAGTTCTTGGGACTGATTATAAAGAATTGAAACTATTAGCCACATCCAACCAAACTTCTTTTTTGGCCTCCCAACTAACTTTATTAGTTTGTTTACATTCGATAATGTCCTTTTTTCTGGAAATACAGGGAAACAAGGATTGTGTAGGTAGGTTATGGGACAGTTCAAAAAATCAATTCAATTCTTTTCAGCAATTTAACAATACATATAACTTACGATTCAACTATTGACAGAAGTACACTTCTGTCCCCGGCAGTGTAATTCACAGAACATCAAAATATAAGAAGTGCAACCTGCCTTGTAAACTATGCGCAACAATTGTGACATTTCTCCTGTCATAAAATAAGTGGGAATATTCCATTATGGTTCTAGGGGGTGTCCGCCAGTTGAAGTATATGTCATTTTTCTCTAAAATTACATTGGTGCTCTGTGGTTCAGTTAATATTTCTGATTATTCTGTGTTCTAAATTTAAATTGAATGGAAAGGAATTTTTGTCTTCAATTAGAAGAAAGCTTTATAAATAATAGTTTATTGAATACAATAATTTTTGTAATTACATGTGTGTGAAAAACTGAATTGTAGGATAAACAAGTATCCGATATTTGTCTTTTACCTAACTAAATATGAATACTTATAACACAGGTTGCGATTTTCTGGACCAAACAAATACAATTAGCTCCTAGAGAAACCAAATAAATCCATAATAAGGGTTGAAGAAATATTTCTGAGAAGGTTAGCACTGATTCACAACAATACTAATGTTGTCACAAAGATTAATATATTCACTTCACTAATTCTCAATAACACTGATTCATGAAGAGAGGGGATCGGCATCCAAAAGTCCAAAGAAACTGCCAAAATCATGTAGAAATATTCAGTCCAAGTCCTTCCTGGCAATACCACTTTTCTAGAAAATCAATCAACAATTAGACGATGAATATTGAAATAAAGATTAACTATGAATACTCTGAATTAATCTTTCAAAGATAAGACTCCCAATAAGATAGTTCCCTGAATGAAGTTCATTAAGTAGTACTCCACTATGCTAGTAGAATATTCACACGAATATTTATTTATGAACTGTGAGAATAATAAGTGATATAATCCCAGGTAAAACTTTCGCACCCGGCCAGTAATTATTATTCTTAGAATATGGGAAATATATGTTATGTTTCTGATGGTTCAACTGAAAAGATTTTAAGGCTGGAATTGCCGAATATACATACACCTAATAACATATCAAATTAGGTCTATGCGTATATACAATGTCCCAATAAATTAACTGACATTATGCCATAGCCTTTGTATTAAGATGGACTTTCATACTGTTTTCACTAGAATCTAAGATTGAAAAATTGTGAATACACATGCCTAAATGATGGATTATTTGTGCTGCATAGGTAATGATAGTCAAAGTAATTACCATTTTTTTTATCTTATCATGGTTAAAAATTAGTGCTTGAGCTCATACATAAATGATTCCTCCGAATTCAACATTATCTGAATCCTGAAAATAAATATGGTTACACATATTACATCTGAAAAGATGTTAACTTCATATTACACGGGTATTTTTTTAATTTCAATTTTGAATATCAATAACAAAACTGCCATAAAACATGCCAAAAATGAAATTGGCTTATAATTTGACATAATGTCATGTCATTCTTTCATTTCGATATATCCACGACATACGTTTCTGACAGATAAAAATAAGTGGAAACGTATGTCCTTGTTTCTACTTTTCCTACCGCCGCTTCACCCCCGTGGTGTAATTCTTTCCTCTTGAGAACTTCTTATTATCCATTTTGTTAGTTGCCACTTTCCCAACAAAATAAACGAAGAGACGCAGTCGGATATAACAACAATAAAATAACCTTACTCTGAACTATTCCTATGGTTCCGTTGATCAGAGGTCGGTAAATGCAGAGTTGTCAGATTGTTTTCCTTGATTAACTAATCAGAAGTTTTGACCGAGTGATAAAGTTTTGTGAAACCCAAATTCGTTAATCAGCGGATTTAATTTGACAAGGCAATCAGTTGATTGGCGGATTAAGGAATCTTTGTGAAACCCAGGATTAGCCTTGTAGAATCATAATTTGGTTGGCTGTTGCTCAATAAAATGCTATTTGAAATGGGTTATGTTTTTCTCGTTAATATTCGAGTTTTCGAAAACACTTGTAGAGACAAAAAAGTTAGTGAATGAATTGGGCTTTTAAGTCATATTTTTTTTTAAAGAAAATTTTTATGAAAAAAAGTTGTAAGAATGAATTTATTAGGGGTTTACCCCTTATAAGCATACATCAAGGTTGAAAAATTTCGAAATGTGTAGTTTTATTGACAAATAATATTCACCAAGTTTCGTGTCTTTAGCTATACAGGGGAAATATAATAGAGGAACAATTTTTCTTCGATAATCTTCAGAGGGGTGAAACCTTTTCCCGGGGGAGGTTTTTAAAAAATTTGATACCAAATACCCACCCTAATTTTCATCACAGAATTTACCCATAGCCCAGTGGAATCATAATTTGGTTGACTGTTGTTCAATAAAATGCTCTTCAACAAGAGTTATATTTTTCCCGTAAATGCTTCAGTTTCCGAAAAAAAATTGTGAGGATGAAAAAGTTCGTGAATGACCATTCAACCCCTTCTAAGCATACTTCAGGGTTTAAAAAAATTAAAAAATTCCAAAATGTGTAGTTTTGTTGACAAATAGTATTTGCCAAGTTTAGTGTCTCTAGCAATAAGTAGGGAAAATGATGAAGAGAAACAATTTTTTTTGATAATCTTCGAAGGGGGCAACTTTTGCGGGGAGAGGTTTTCCACAACATTCATATCAAATACCTACCTTAATTTTCATCACAGAATCACCCCTAACATTTTTTCGGTGTTATTCAGATAAACCCTGTATAAAGTTTTCGACATTTTAATTTTATTTTTCAATATCTTTTAACTATGCTGGAAATAAGGAAAAATCTGTCTTTACAATAGAACCACATTCTTGAATGAAATGCTCTCACAAAAAATTCATTGGAGCTTTCTAAAATAGAATATCCGAAATAATCTCCGAATTGAACACAATTTTGTATACATGGTCCTGCAATAGTGCGTTAGGCTTCCATAGCTGCCAAACCAGACGTTTGAGAGGTTTAGTTGGAAAGCATTCCCTTTGTACTTTCAATTCTGCATCTCAGGATATTGTTTTCTGATATACAGGGGGTTACCAAATAAAATTATTCAACAAATGAGTGATTTTTCAAATGGAACACCCCTTATATTTTTGAATATTTTCAATGCTCTTCAATACCTCTACAATGATGCAAAATATTAGGGATATTTTTCCAGCCGTACGGATCTTATTCAGAAAAAACTGCAAAATTTCGACGAAACAGTAGTTTGGTAAAAGCCCTCTACCGGTTTCCAGAACCGATAGAAACATGAATTTGATCAGAATTTCTTTTAACTTGAGAATTTGCCTAGTCATCGTTCAAATGATCTCTTATAAAGGGTGTCCGTTATCAATGTCCAAATATGAAGAATTTCAAATTGTTTTTTCTTGATTTTTTTAAATCTAACACCCTGCATTTTTTTCCATGATGATGTACACAGTTTGAAAACTTACATTTTGGTTTATTATTTGATAAAATCAAATAATAAACCTTAGTGATCGACCAAAAAAAAAAAAAAATACCCCCTCTGAAAGTTTCACAGTTTACATTTTGAAGTATGTAGATTCGAATGAACTAATAAAAAGAAATCCGTCCGTTCGCCGTCCGTTGTCGGGGGCTTTTCTCGGAAAGTTCTGAACCGAAGTCCGTGAAACTTGGTAGAAAAATCATGTGTCGCTCGGGATTGATCCTCCAAGCTTTTCAGCAGGATCGGTGTACCCTAAGGGCATAAAATTGGGGGTTGGAGGAAAAAAAAATATATTTCTCGGACACTTACCACCGAATTTTTGTGAAACTCTCAACGTTAATTACTGTTGCATAACTCAACCTAAAAATTCTCACCCGGATGATATCCGACCAGTAGTCCCTGAGTTATAAAGAAAAATGCTGCAAATTTCCAATAATCCCGTGAATGAATCATCGCATTCGGTTCTAAGATTGGAATTCAGCGAAATAATCGGTTAACTTTTCATCCAGAATCATAAACCTGAAAGTAGATGAAAAGATTGTTACCAAATTTTTAACATATATTGAGAATTTTCTCATGGATTCGTTAATTATTATATAAACACAATCTGCAAAGGCCTCATCGATTTTCTGACAATTTCATAATCGTTAGTAGTTCAAATTGAATATTTTTGGTGTTTCTTTCCTAATATCTGAAATATAACTACAAAAACTCGGATAACAATTATTCTTTATAGATATCACCCTGCGAATTACGGGATATAACCATAAATGTCTTCATGGAGCTGAATTATATCTTGAATAAAACTTATATATTATTCATAAATCATTGGTTTTTTACAACCCAAAAACTAATTCCATGAAAAAATTCATTTGAAACATTGAAATCTCAATAAATACTCTTTTATAACTGAATAACCCTTTCACATGCTGAACGCGAATTAAGAAGCGTTATTTGAAATGATGAATATTTCCAAAATATTCGGTCGATCGGAGGTTTTCATCAATTTTGGATTGCGTAGTACAATTATCGTCAACATGTGGATATCCGTTACTGGTTTTTCAATCGAAATCCAATATTTTTCGTACTGAGACTTTGAAATAGGGGTGAATATGAAAGATAATGAGCATGTATATGGTAAAACAAATTGGAGGATATATGCAAACAACTAAATTAACAAACCGGAAATCTCATCAATTGTCGAGAATCTAATACTAAGGGTAGGATAATTATTGACCTGTTCAGAATGGATGTATCGTAGACAGAATATTCCACATGTTTCAACATCTGGTGGTCCGCAAAATACTTGTTTGAATTGAACGTTTTTACATTAAACAGACGTTGGGATTTGACACCCTCTTAGTTTAGTGTATCTGACAACTATACGGAACGAAATTTCTCTTTTAGAATTATTCAGTAGAATTCAACCTTGAAAGGTTCACGATATATTTGATTTTCACAGAAAAGTTATTGAAAATAACTTTAGGTCTTTAGTTTGTGTATTGGATATTTTGTGAATCAAGTGAACTCTTATCTGATATATGCACTGTGGAAAAATTTTTTCAGATAAGTTGCACAGGAAGGGTGAGCTTTTTTTTTCATTTCATTGATATTTTTCAGAACAAAGTTGAATCCTAGTAGGAATAACATCCACACATTTAATATTAGCCGAAAATCTTGAATTTTGTTTTACGTGTTGTTAATTTGAGAGTTTAAGTTAATTTTCCCGAAAGTTTCTCAAAAAATACTAACGCGATCAAATTGAAACATCATAACTAGTTGTGAAATATCGACGCTCAATTTAATGCATGATTATGTGAGAATTGTATTGGAAAAAAATTGAATTTTTTCCAAACATTTTTTTTGGAAGCTATTCATTGAAGTTCAATAAAATTTGGTACAGGTCTTAGTCAACATTTTGAAACAGTGTTTCAAATTTCAGTTTGAACCGTATTTATTTGCAGAGATATCGGCGAAAAATTTTGTGGCCATTTTAAATTTTGAGGTTATTTCTTTTATATGTCAAAAGGGGCAAACGCTTTCTGATTTGAATTTCATTTTTATTTGTGTAATACCGACACGCAATTTAATAAGTAATATCGTGAAGATCGTACTGGCAAAATATTAGTAAAAATATTATTCGGAAATTTAACTTAAGTTTAACGAAGGAAACAACATAGTGACTTAACCTTTGGGAAGTAGGTTTTTAAGAAAACTCAACACCAAGATAATTTTTCTATTTTTTAATCCAATATTTCATAGGAAATGTGATTTGGAATAAAAAATATTTAAGATTTTTATGACTAACATCTTCTAGGCTTAATTATAAAGTGATTCTTTCAATTCTTTCCAGCAAAATTGTCATTTTATGTTGATACCTCAGTGAATTGGTTTATCTACCATATTTCGGGAATATATTTAGATGAGACAGACAACATGGATAAGGTAATTGATTATATCGGTGACAGGACTGATCATTCTGATGATCAGTCGGACATAAAAACTCCATCTCATAGTAATACCACGGAATCACAAAAAAACACGGGAAACTCATTTCAATTAAAAAATGATATAATATTTAGTTTCCACAAAATATTTATCACGGGAATTCTTTCGCTTCAATATAGCTTCTTCAGGTATCTCCATTTTACTGACTGATGGTACAACAAGG